>CM064067.1:32850098-33450098 GCA_032594955.1 Panicum miliaceum | reverse complement strand
TGAAAGAGTCGATTTGTTACTCTGAGAGAATAGAGTCAGCACGTGCTACAGTAGACCAAGTAAAGGTGGAAGGCATTGATGCAAATCTTGCTGTCATGCAGGTGTGTACTATAAATTAGTTTAAATTTCTACCTGGCTTGATCATCTTAATATTTGCATTTTCGACACATGCAATGGGAAGGAAGTAAGCTTCTTTGTTGCTGAGGATTCAATTATAAAACATGTTGATTTGGAGGAAATACTTTTATACTTCATCTTAGTTCTTTGATGGAATTCCTTGCCTTTTCACATTGCCAAGCCTGTTTGTCAAACGATGATTTGCATTCTGACGGATCACATTATATTGCAGGAGTTACTCTTCCCTTTCATTCAAGTAGGAAAGATTGTTTACTCTCTGAGTCAGTGGGAAGATCCTTTGAAATCACTTCTTTTCTTAGCTTTTATGTTGTATGTTATTCAAAGGTAATTTCATTGTGGTCGTCAGATCTTATCAAGTATGCTTATACACATTAATTTAACTTTTCGCTTTTGGTTTCACAGGGGTCTTGTCAGTTACGTCGTGCCCTTTATTTTCTTAACTTTTGCTGTTCTCATGCTTTGGCATAAGTATATTGGGGACGGAAAACTGTTGGAAGTGCTTGAAGTAAAACCTCCTCCAAGTAAAAATGCTGTTGAGCAAATCTTGACATTGCAGGAGGCTATATCCAAGTTAGAAGATTCTCTACAGGCTGTAAATATTGCTCTTCTGAAGTTCAGATCTGTCTTGTTTGCCTCTGTTCCTAAGGTTTGTCTTTGGATCTTTGCTTTTTGACATATTTGGCTTCCCATATCTTGGTAGGAACCAGGTTATCAGTCCATTTTGGCACACAAGCTAGCAAACTCCTTGCACATCAATATATATACCTACCATAAACAATCTCTTGACATGCCTAATCCAATATTTGTTTTACAAG
Source organism: Panicum miliaceum (assembly GCA_032594955.1). Classification (NCBI taxonomy): domain Eukaryota; kingdom Viridiplantae; phylum Streptophyta; class Magnoliopsida; order Poales; family Poaceae; genus Panicum; species Panicum miliaceum. The sequence goes on along the minus strand of CM064067.1, from coordinate 33,449,145 downwards.
CTCAGACAACTTGGTGATGAAACATTGTTTAGAACTTTTCAGATCTTTGGTTCTGAAGCTCTAGCCCAACATGAATTGTCTTTGCAATATTACATATGATTTATTGCGGAGAATTATAAAACAAGTCTTCTGTACATGAGATTTCCAGTTCGGCAAATGCTAATGTCTATCTTTTGCCCATGCAGGCCACTGAAGTGGTCGCAGCGGTCCTTATTGCCGCAGCTACATTTCTTGTCGTCGTACCTTCCAGGCATCTGATACTTATGGTAGCCCTGGAGTTGTACACGAGGGAGATGCCACTAAGGAAACAGAACACTGAGAAGTTCCGCAGGCGAATTAAGGAGTGGTGGGCCCGCATTCCAGCTGCACCTGTGCAGATGATCGGACCTAACGAAACGAAGAAAAAGAGGTGACCACGGGCTCTCGAAAGGGAAAAGGAGTCCACAAAATTCCCGTTTCCTGTTTCAACCTGACCAGCTAACCTGTCCAGATTTTAATCCTGATTGCTCGGAATCATCATCATAGTCAAACTGCTACCGATTAACCCAGATAACCAACGTACAGAGGCATTGCCGTGGACGTACAGCTGTAAAAAGCATGTTCGGAGCCCCACCCCCCCCCCCCCCCCCCCCACCCCCGTGATTGTAAAATATTCTGTGAAGTTAGCATGATAAGGTTCTCGAGCTCTGATTAATTGGTTAACCTCCATTGAACAATTTGGACTGCGGTGGTTGATCATATTACTGTGTTCAGCACCTCTGCCCTGTTGGAAAGGTAGTGGCATCTAGAGTTAGACCCGGTAAGGATGTATTCTACACAGAACTGATGCACCCCCATACTGAAGTGAAGAAGTGCTGTTCTATACAGAACTGACGCGTCCCAATTGGCCCTGTAGTGAAAGAAGTCCTGCTCTATCCTCTGTTTTAAAATCTTACGCTTATGACAAGCTATTTAATTTTGCTATACACGCTCGTGTATTTGAAAACAGAGGGAACAGTCAGTAGTTGAGTGAAATACTGGAATTGGCTTGCATCCTCTCTCGTTCTTCTTTGGGAAATCTGTCTGTTCGCGCGCTGTGCCCCTGCTTATGAAAAGGCATCAACACCTCTTCCAGCTCATCTTTTCATTCATCTTTTTGCAGCGTTGGCGGGTGCCAACAGTGGTAGGTAGGGGGAGTTCTGCTACCTAACCCTTCTCCCGAGCGGGCGCTACCCTCACACTAAAACGAATGGGGGGAGTTGAAACGGAGGCCAAGCGGCAAGCGAGTGCTTTGACTCCTCTCCCGTCTGCATACCAACCTCGCTCAGGAGAGGAGCCGCTCCCCGCCGAGGATCTGCCGGAATGGCCGCTGAGGCTGCATCTTCGTCGCCTCCGGCCGCCATCACCTGCCGAGGTACGAGCCCACCCAGCCCGACTTCTCGCGGCGACTTGTTTTTGCCCAATTGCCCTTGCTCTGTATACCAGCTGCTTGTAGCGCGGCGTAAAATTCGATGGCTTGCGCGCAGCGGCGGTGGCGTGGGGGCCGGGGCAGCCGCTGGTGATGGAGGAGGTGGAGGTGGCTCCGCCGGGGCCCCTGGAGATCCGCGTCAAGGTCGTCTCCACCTCCGTCTGCCGCAGCGACGTCAGCGCGTGGCAGTCCAAGGTACGCACCACGGCAGCAGCAGCTTCTGTTGCGTTTGTAGCTACGGGTGGATTGAAATGTCCAGTCTCTTAATCTTCCTTCCTCTGCTGGGAGCCTGAGACACACGATCTCTGTGAATGTGGATGTGCTTATCTCATTATTTGTTTTCTGTTTCGATTCCATCATTCAGGCGCAACCTGATCTCTTCCCCAGAATCTTCGGCCATGAGGCATCCGGGTGCACTCCCTGATCTCCCTGACTCCCTCCATAGTCCATACTGCTGAGCCTTGCGAATTGCTTGTAAAACTGACATTTGAACACCTATGATCATTAGAGTGGTAGAGAGTGTGGGTGAAGGGGTGACCGAATTCCAAGTGGGAGATCACGTGCTCACCGTCTTCATCGGGGAATGCAAGAGCTGCAAGCACTGCATCTCGGGGAAGAGCAACATGTGCCAGAAGCTCGGCCTGGAGAGGAAGGGAGTCATGCACAGCGATCAGAAGACACGCTTCTCTATCAAGGGGAAACCCGTGTACCACTACTGTGCAGTGTCAAGCTTCAGCGAGTACACGGTTGTTCATTCAGGATGTGCTGTGAAGGTCGGCCTGACAGTGCCAATGGACAGGGTGTGCCTGCTGAGCTGCGGTGTGTCTGCAGGTAAATCCTGAGGCTTAGAACTCCAGATGATCTGAGAGTAGCTGTGTTTCATTTTTCTGGTTGGAGGAATTGGTGCCTTAGTTACCTTGAATGGTTTCACATATTTATCTGATCATCCCCTCATTGTTCCGTTCTCTAGGACTTGGCGCAGCTTGGAATGTTGCAGATGTATCTGAGGGCTCAAGCGTAGTTATATTCGGTCTTGGAACTGTAGGACTTTCTGTGAGTATCCACATAAGCTTCCATTATAAGTTCATTAGCATACATGAAGAACCGGAGTTACAAGACCTATGTTTGCTGGGTTAGGTTGCTCAAGCTGCTAAGCTTCGAGGGGCATCCAAGATCATAGGAGTCGATACTAATCCTGAGAAGCAGGAAAAGGGTATGTTGCACTGTCAAGTTATACACTTCTCCTATGAGCACTCCTCGTGTTACTTATTTCGTTCATGGTACAGGGAGAGCTTTTGGCGTCACAGATTTTATTAACCCGAATGAATTGAGCGAGCCTGTTCAGCAGGTATTTTACAGCACACAATTGGGCACCTGCTCATTACTCTCCTTTTGGGATTATGCCGTTCTTCTTGGCTGCTTACATGAAGAAAATTCTAAGTTATAATCAGACTATGAGCTACCAATGTAATCAGGGAAAAATAACTTGTCGTAGAAATTCCCTCAAGGCACTATCATTCAGACTCAAGACAGCGCATTGTTTTCAAAGCTAAAGTTTTCAAATGCACAACCTAAAAGCGATGTGCTTCACGAATCATGTGCCATTTAGGCTGAAGCTTATGCAAAATAATGATTTAAGTATAATGTTCTTTCATGTTTGCAGGTAATCAAAATGATGACTGATGGAGGGGCAGATTACTCCTTTGAATGTGTAGGTGATACCGGAGTAGTTTCCACTGCGCTTCAATCGTGTTCTGATGTAATTTCCCTTCTCACATTTCTTTGCATACATATCACAGTTCACTTATGTTTCTCTTCTCACATTTGTTTGCGTAATATCACAGTTCACATATTCTATTCCCGTCTATTCATATGCATTTCCCACTTGCCAGGGTTGGGGAGTAACTGTAACTCTTGGTGTACCAAAAGCAAAGCCAGAGGTGTCTGCTCATTATGCATTTCTTCTCTCTGGAAGGACACTGAAAGGATCTTTGTTTGGAGGATGGAGACCTAAATCTGACCTACCTTCATTGGTGGATAAGTATGCAGACAAGGTACTTATGAAAACTTCTCAAGAAACAACTGTTTAAAAAGGAGAAAAATAATGATAGTATATCGCCACTTCTTCAGAGTGATGTGAGGTGGAGAGGCAAATGGAAAAATTATCTTCAATATACATGTTCAAATAATGGATGGTCCTTGTGTACACAACTAATTCAAGAAAAGTAGAAAACTATCCATTACTGTGACACCTGGGATTGAATGCCAGAAAAATAATTTACTCTTTTTATTTCATCTTTGTATGGGTTGGATGCTTTTAGCTGAAAAATGATTTAGGAAGCATAAGTCTGTACTGACTATTATATCTCATCACTTATCAGGAAATCCAAGTTGATGGCCTAGTCACGCATGATATACCATTCGGTGACATCAACCGTGCACTCGAACTGATGCTAGAAAACAAGTGCCTGCGATGTGTGATTCACATGTCACAGTGACAGCCTGGCAGGGTTGAACAACTGCTACATATCTGCTATTTTCCCCTTGATCACCTTTGTGGCTCTATTATTCACAGCACATCAGAGCTCACTCCTTTTGGCCTTTTTTGGTTGTCAAAATTTTGGTGTCGTAAATCCAAGTACAGCACCCAAGAGAATCACATTGATTTTCATTCTCAGAAATTGTACCTGTAACCTGTCTTACTGAGATGGAACCTCCTGCAACATGTATAGGCCATCAAGCCAATATTGTCCCTCTGTTTGAGCTTGTTTTGATGATTTGATATTTGAAGGATCCTTGAATCTGTAAGACTGTAACATTGTGTAAATTGAATTATAACAAAATCGAAGTGAAATTAATTGCTGATATGACAGATTACTTGATTTTTGAAACACTCGGGGTGTTTGGATCCTAAGGACTAAAATTTAGCCCTGTCACATCGTATGTTTCGATGCCAATTAGGAGGACTAAACATGAGCTAATTATAAAACTAATTGCGGAAGTCTAGGGCTAATTCGCGAGACGAATCTATTAAGCCTAATTAATCCATAATTAGTCCATATGATGCTACAGTAAACATGTGCTAATCATGGATTAATTAGGTTTAATAGATTCATCTCACGAATTAGCCTAGGGGTTATGCAATTAGTTTTATCATTAATCTACATTTAATACTTCTAATTAGTAACTAAACATTTGATGTGACAGGGCTTAGCCTTGCCGTATCCAAACAGGGCCTCAAAATTCGTATATTGGAGGACCATAAGGGACTTCATTGTATTCTTTGTGCCTTGTGCAGATATAGGATTTTTTTAGCTTTTCTCACATTTTCAAATTGAAAAGGCTATGGATCTTTATCTTTACTGAAAAAATGCTGCAGAAGTGGGCAAAAAGAAATACAACCTGGAATTTAGTTAAGCACCAACTTGATGGAAAGCATTTGAATTATCGGTAAGGTCTTCTAACTAAATGTTCCTGAGGTTACAATTGGACTTTACTAGACAACAAATTCATTTGAACTGGTCACTGGTGTAAGAGCAATTTCCTCTTCCCAAAATCACCTGGGTTTTGTTAGTACTAGTCTTTTGCAATGCTCCAGAACTTTTGTTGTTTTATCAGTAGGCCTTGAGTTCCGTTCTTTTAGAAGAAGCTTACTAACAGGCCTGAGGTTGGCACAAGGGCGAAGCCAGAACAAAATGCCATGGGGTCAGCCAGGTTCTTATCGAAGTTTAACCGGGGTCCAACATGGTGAAAAATTGTTGGACATAAGAGATTTCGCGGAAATCGTCGGGGTCGGCCGACCCCTACGACACCACGCAGCTCCGCCCCTGGGTTGGCAGTGAACTTTATCTTTGGTTAGCTCCCTTCCACAATGGATCTAATTGTGGAAGCTCATAGTCTTCAGGGCTCAGGGCCAATGGAAAATCTGGCAATGGAGGTGGTGTTGCAATGATCTTGCTGACTCCTATGTTTGACGCTCTGAATTTATGCAACAAAGAAAAAAAAACAGAATTAGCATATTGGGTGACAGCTATTTCTTTGCCTCATTCTTTGAGTCTAATTCTTACCTTTGTTGTGTGTACAGGTCCTGGTAGCTCTGGACCTTGCTTTGTACATCTTTTGAGATCATGTCCAAGAGATATTTGGTTGTTCCAAAAGGAGCTGGGCTTCTGCAAAGTATGGTAACCGAAATACATTAAATATTTCACTGATATAGAGGGCACAATAGTAGACTTGGAGCACTATTTTTTTTAAAAAAAACTAAAGTATTCTAGGAGTCAAATTTAGGTGCTCAAGCATAGGAAGCTAGAGAAGGGAACTGCTAAATGACCTTGACGCTGGAGGAGCAGCGTGGAAGGCCTCAGAAGCTCTTTTGCTCTCATTGAGGAACTCTTCTGATGCCTGTAGAGCAGCTATGGCCATCTCTTGGGCTTTCTCAGTCTCTCCCACGTCAAGAATCAACCCATGGAAGTAGTAAGCAGCAGCCTGGCAACGGGAAAAATCAGAATGAAATTATTTAGATTTACACAGACGATGAGTTGAAGATAATTTTGTAGTGGAGAAATGATTTCATGCTGCTCAGAACATTAATATAGGTTGCTAATAGTCAATCATAAATGCAATTTGGAAAATAATTGGAAAAAGAAAGAGGGCTTGATTACATACTTTCGCTTCGACATATTTCCACTTTACAAATAGTGCATGCTTTTTTCCCCATCCATCTGACGAAGGAAGTTCTGGGATGCTGTCCTTCACCTGTTGAACAATAGTTGAGATATAGAGGTGAACAAGTTTGTTAAGTAATTATTTAAAAGCACAAATAAATTATTTAAAAGCACAAATAAAAGGGAGAATATGATGCGAAAGAATAGATTTATGCATCCATTGGCCTTTGACATTAGGCCTGAGAAAGATACCTGTTTCCAGCATTTGGCCATCTCGCAAGCTAAGCGTCTTTTTACTGCTAATGTTGCCTTTGGGTTATCGATTGCCAGCCCAAGTTGCATATCAACCCCCTGTGGAATTTTAAGATGATTAATGGCTCCAGCTGAACCATGAATATCCAGATTTACTCAAAGCATACCTAACATTATGTTAAACATTATAGCTACTTTGGAATGTCTACTTAAACAGTATATGTGAAAAGAGTTTTGTTCAGCACCTGACTAAGACCTTGCAAGCTAAGTGCTTTAAGATTGCCCTCAGCCAGATCTACTGGAAGTTCTCTTCTGAAATTAAAACATGACACAGCATAATGAAGTAGATGTATTGCAATTGGGGCTTATGATATTCACAATCTCGGATCCTCTGCCATCGAACCTTCTTTCAGGTGGTATCTGTGTAAGTATATGATGAATTGCACAGTCCAAATATCCAGCTGCCTTCAAGAAGAGATCAACAGTGGCTTGCCTGCTCTCTGCTCGTGATCACATGAGTTTGTGTTGCCATCACAGTGCACAGTATAAAATGAAGGTCAACAGCAGTCTGATGTTGTTTCAGGTGTATGTTTATGCTGATCTATACCAACCTTCAGAAACTCTCCGTCCGTGACCGTCAGCATAGGACCTGGGAAGGAGGAGGGTGTTAGCCTGCACGAAGCACACCATGGCCATCAAATGCAGCACGGACAGCACCTCGTACCAAGGATCTACCATGGTTGTCTCCTGCAGCTCAGTAATACACCACTCTGAAACTTTCAGAAGTAATTGCATGGATGCATATAGATGGGGACTCGTCCTTACCTCTGCCACATCTTCTTGGTTAGCCCATACAAACTGCAATTTGTTTCTGAGCTCACTCCCTGCAATATTTATGCATGAACCGCAATAAATCAGCAAAGGTACTAACTAACAACAGTTCGAGGAATATGGCTAAGGTAACCACCTTCTTTTGCCAGTCCTATCAGAGCCGGCAAGTACTCTTCTAGAGCCTGGAGGAGATTAGCAGTGCTGGACCCTCCTGAAAACCAAAGACTACAGTCAAAGCAAAAATTCTGGACATGTTTCAGATGCTGCAACGACCCGACTCACCATGCCGCGTCGCAACCCTTCGCCTTGGCTTCAGGGCGGTTGCTGATTCCTGCGTCGCCATTACCACAACCCTTGCCCTCAGAGCTGTCAGCCTCTCCACTACGCTCTTGCCCAGGTGATCACCGAGTGTCTGTGAGAAGTCTATGTTTCTTGGTACCCTGAGACCTGGGAGGAAGACAACCACCTCACCGACACTCGACAGTCTTCTCTGGCGTACACCAGGATCCCTCCATTTGGATGCCCCACAACCCATGGATACTTCCAATCTGCAAGAACCATGCAGATGCAGGAAGCATCAGCAAGAAGGTGTCGTGAAGAGCTAACAAGGAGTTTATAGCAAGGATCTTGTGAAATGAAACTATGGATTCAGTAAGGACGAAGAATCGAAAATTATCCCAAGGTAAAGCCTGAAGAGATGTCACTGTTCTTTCAAAAAGAAAGGGAGAAGACACTGCAACAAGAACATGAAAGGTAATTATAAGAATCTTACCTTTGGTTCGTCCTTCAGCCACTTGCTCAAATGCGCAATACCCAGATCAAAATCTGATGCTTGAACTCTGCTTACTCTCTGCAAAACAACTGCCATTCATTCAAGTTTATGCAAGCAAGTAGTGGAGTGGAAAGACGAAAGGAAGATTGTTTATCCTGTGACAGACCAACCAACATCAAAAGGAGGGAGCGACTTGGCCAAATTTATGTACAATTTGGCAGTTCCTCCGTTGGAAGCCAACTAAGATGAGAGACTAATCACTAATAGCAAGTTGAGGCTATCTTAAAATTTAACAAGCATGTACGTGTACTGTTGCTACAGAAGTAGTGCATCATCTGATGCGTAGCATGATTCTGATACTTGCGTTTCTTTTACTAGTTCAATCAGTCTAGAAGCAATGGAAGTCCGCACTCTTGCACGGTGGTTTTCGAGGAAAAGAAATTCAGAGGTAGGATAAGATCAGCCTACCTTGTGTTTGCCAAGATATCAGATTTGATGCTGATGCTTCTAGTAAACAATTTTGACGGGATGAGTTTGGATCTGGTAAAGTAGAATCCGATTGAATGGAGAGAGAGAGAGAGAGAGAGAGAGAGAGAGAGAGAGGGATTGGTGGGGTCTTGCTAGCCATGCCGTGTCTATTTAAAGGTCCGTGTCTCGCCATGGAAGATGGAATGGAATAGGCAGGCACGACAAGATGAATAAGCGCTTACGACAACTCCATTATTAACTCACTAATGTTGATGAAAAATTCCTCGCAAAAAAAATGTTGACGAAAACCCTCCCTGCCTTTTTTTTCGTATCTGCATTTTTTTTTCCTCCAACACTTACGTCGTGTGCCTTTCTGGGTCTTGAGTGTTCGATGGAGACGGCAAATTGCCTCTTTCATTGTACCTTAAGTGTCTCTTTTGATGACGTGTGCTTATGGATTTGAGACCCGAGGACAAGATCAGGTTGAGACTACGAGAGCCGACACACCGGACGACAGCACACATTGTCCGTGGACAAAACTTGCTCATCTACTTCACTTTTTTTTTATCAAAAATGTATTCTCTCCATTTCAAATCGCAGATTGTTTTGATTTTTGTAAGTAAGCCCAAAACGATCCTGGATGGGATGGAGTAGAGGACAACCACAGCTTTCTTGACCGTGCGATGGCCGGGCCTCTCGCCGAAAGAGGCAGAGGCAGGCAGCACGATGCCGGCCGACACGACACCGCCCGAGCCCGCTGGGAGTTCGATGGGCGGATGGTCCAGGAAGAGTGAAAGCCGCGGCACGTCCACCGGCTCAGAATGCCCCGCAAATCGCTTTCACGACAGCGGAGTCCATCGCCGGTTAGGTGGGAGTGGCGCTCGCCCCACTAACCAATTCGGCCGGCAAAAATTCCGCATCAGATTTGCTGCCTGAATTAACTGGCACGGTATGGGATTAGGATCGGACGTGAGAGCAGAATGATCAGCTGTGGAAGCTGCTTCTGCTCTGACCTTGACTTGGGCACTTGGCCATGCCCCCCCCCCCCCCCCCCCCCCCGCCCCCATTATAGTAGTAAGTAGTAACATATACTAGCTCCCTGTCGGCATCGATCACGTCAGATCAGAGTTTTGGTTCGAAGAGGAACGTAGCTGGCCATTGTTGCAAGGCCCCGGCGAGATCTTTTTCTTTTCTTTTCTTTTAGCGAACGCTAGGCTCGAATCGCGATCCTCCTGCCTGCGTAACTGATCGAATTCGTTATGGTTTGTGGTTCAAATTAAGCACATGAAGTTGCTTCGGCCGGCACTGCCTGCCAACGTGTCAAGAAAAAGGGGGTAGCTGTCAGCATAAATGAGCAACGAAGACAAGTAACCAACGTGCACTACTACGTGTGCAAGTATAGTAGCAGCATGCCAGCATCAATCAAAGCGGCGGCCACACGAGAGTACACGTACGTTGCCTGCCCGGAACGCAACAGGAGTTGCCTGCACGCGAGCGACACCGAGATTACGACTGCACTGCACGTCCCGCGGATGCGGATGCAGAAGTTTGTTGGATTGAACTGGAAAGAAGTCGAAATAAAAAGGATTGCTGATGGAGTCTCTGTTGTGCAGTCGACGTCACCCAGGAACCATGGGAGGGGAACCGTATCGCCGGGCCTCCACCGTAGCCACCACCGCCGGAGCGGCCGCAGCGCCCCACGTGGCGTGGCGGCCCTGGTCCGTTCCTACTCGTCCAGCCGCCGGCCCGATAGCGGCGTTTGGAGCGGCCGGAACGGAGCCGTTTCTGTCTGCTCGGGCCTGCCGGCGGGCGCAGGGTGCCGCAGCTCGTTGCATTTAACTGGGCCAGAAGGTAAACAGGACCGCTTGATCTGGGCCGATCGTGCACTTGCGCGTGCAGCCTAGTGGGCCGGAGAACTCCCACCCGTGCGCCACACGCCCACACCTCACCGCGTGCTCGCCGCCGACTTGTCCATGCGGATTGCGGAGGACGCGAAACAGCAGCAGGCTCATCGACCTGCGTCGGCGGCGATGGACGGGAACAGCCCGGCGGAGACGGACAGCGCCCGGGCTGACCCGATGAGCACCGCGCGGCCAGCGCCGAGTGACGCCGACGGTGCTCGCAGGAACCAGGTCCACGTCCACCTCGAGGCTCGAGCACCTCGACATCCCGACGGTCTCTTCTGGCGCGCACCATGAGGGGCGGCACCGGCACGGTGGTGGTCGCCGCTGGATGGGGCGAGAAAGAAGTCGAAGGAGGAGGGAGGTGCGTTATCTGGAAGCGCGGCGGTTCTCGTCTGCCTCTGCCTGGCCACGTACACCAGCCGGGGCCCGGGGCACCAGGTGGAACTCCACGGCCAGAACGTCCCCTGCGGACGTCGCCACGCAGAAGCGCCCGCGCTGCGAGAGCACGGAGCCAAACGAGACGCTGCTGTCCCCGCGGCCGTCGAGCTCGCTCGTGTCGACGAGAGCCCAGCGCGGTTCCCCGATGCCTGACGCGCAGGCGACCATCGGGACCGCCAGCCCGTACAAGGAGGCCACAATTGTGGGCGCGGCGCCGCCGCCGCCGTCGATGACGCCGAAGCCCATGATGTAGCGGGGGAGGAAACGTCTCTGCAGGCTGCGCGGGTCCTTCGTGGACACCGCCGCCGCCGGAATCGGCGCTCACGGGCGGCGGAACAGAGCCGCCATAGCGGAGGAAGCGGGTTAGAACACTTTACAAAATACCCCTCATTCGGATCGTGATTATTAATCGCGATCGAAGACCCCCTAATTCGGATCGCGACTATTAATCGCGATCCGACTATTTTCAAAAAACCACACATATTATATAAAACCCCCTTAATTTAGATTTTACGCAAAAACACCCCTTCAATCCTCCGGGCACCCTCCCCTTCCCGTCCGGCGCCGGTGACGGCGGCAGCCATGGCGCCGAGAATGAATCCCTGCTACTTCCCCGTACAATCCTCGGCTCCCCCGTTCCTCTTCGGATCTCCACTACCGCCGCCCCCTTCGTGCTGCACCTCCCAAAGCCGCCGTGTCCCTGCCTACTTCCACCCAATATCTCCTCTCGTCTCGACTCGGCCCGCAGCCCGCTCCAGAGGAGCGCCTTGCCCGTGTCCGCCGCGGCCGGCGGCCCAGCGCGAGGTTCATGTTGCCCACAGCTCCGTCGTCAACAAGCGCAGCAGCACAGCGGTCGTACGGCCGGAAGCCGTGGGCGAGCGCGGCCCTGTCGACGCCGGTGACCCTGCCGCCGCAGTCGTATCCGTCCCACTTCTCCAGCGCGTGGACGATGCTCATCGCCAGCGCGTGGACGGACGAAATGGACGCCTTCCGGGGCTGTGCGCTCTCGCCTGCTGGTGATCCACCACGTCGCCATCAAGCCGCACCTGCGTATACATGGTGGGTCAGGACTGCATCGGATCGGAACGGCAGCCTTGGCGCTGTAACTGCAGGACAGAACCAGATGCTTGTGCCGTTGTGCGTTTCTCTTTTTCTTTTCTTGTTGAAGCAAAAAATTCAATTAACTATGAACCTAGATAATCTCGGTAACCAAGTTCATAATACAATCCGAAAGATCATCCACCGAGGGATTCTCATCTACTGAATAAGAAAGACCAGACAGACTAAGGGATGCTTGTGCGTTTCTGAAGGCAGCTGTTGCCTCAGACAGTCAAGCAGAACTTGTCCACCACCTCAACCTGCTTCAACCAAAGAACCTCTTCACGTATCAATCGGGGCCTTTGTATTTATACCAAGCTGTGGTGTTAAGCAAGCAGACACGATGGACACTCTCTTCTTATTTCATAAACTCTTTTAATTGATTTTCTGCCCATCTCTTTTCATTGTCCGGTCTCGTTGCTTACCATTCAATCTTCATGACAATAATTTTGCACGACAGTCAATATGACAAAGACTAAATTAAACTTAAATTATCATTTGCGTTTGCAGTACAGGGTAACTGATTTGCAAAGCATGAGTCACGTTCTCCGTACTTCAGCATGTTATGCTCCATTGCAGAGAGGTTGCCGAGTGATTGACCCTCTGCTTCATGAACTGAGCCACCCATGTCTTTTGAGGCACCCATGTCTCACGGCGCTCGGGAGTAAAATACCAAAACAGCATGAGCAATTGTCCCCAGAATTTTCGATAGCTTTAGAACTGACACAGTATTAGCACAAGTAATAACACGTCCATACATCAAAACTGTTCACTTTTAGGATAACTCCATAGTCATGAAGGAAAAGTGGTTAGAAATATGTCCATTTGGCCATCCACTTATGTATACAACAATTTAAGGAGAACCACAGTAGTATTGCAAAAATACTGGATCAGTTGTGTACAATATTCCGCGACTTTTTCAGTCAGGAAAATGGAACAGTAGTTTGATGACGTTGATAACATCAGGTTCAGTTCCATCAATTGCAATCGATTTCCAGATTGATACAAGATGTAATTCTCAAGAAAATTATAAGATGTTTTTTTTCGCGAACGTATCTGAGCATGTATTTCACTAAAAGCAGTACGACCGTTACAAACCTTAATAGGCAGAGGCTATTAAGACGAATACAAGCACCACCAAGCAAGTGGCGGGTGACTCTAACACCAAACAACAAAAGTAAGAACACACACAAACCCACAATCCTAAACACGACCACACCTCTGAACCTGCTAAAAAATACAGCAACCTCGAGGTTGCAAAAGGACTACAACTCATCAATCATCAAAGGTGGCAAAGCATCCACCCAAAGCGATCACCAACCAACGCGACGACGGCAGCCAAGCATCTGCCAAAGCAAGCAAAAAAACGACAGCAAAGCATCCGCCAGACAACGACCAATGCAACCAAGACAAGGTGGACAAAATAAAGCGAAGGAAGGCATAGAAGTATAGAAGCAGGAACACCCGGAGAAGAGCCGACAACCACCGCCACCAGGCAAAAGGGGGTGTCGACCGGCCACGATCCTATCGACGATCAGCGAAGCTTCCAAAATAACGTCTCAAATGAGGGAGCGACGCCAAAGACGCCATCATTGTCCAACCAACGTGGTTAAGGTTTTCACCCGGAGAGGAGAGAGGAGGAGGAGAAAATGACATCTTCAAGAAGGTAAACGGTGTCCAATGACGTCACCATCACTGGCCCGTATGCAAGCCCTAGGCTTTCGCCTGCACCCCACTCCCTCTCCAGAGCCAACGGAACCGCCAGAGCGTCATCACGGAGCCGACGAGCGCTGCCACAACGCAGATCGGGACTGTCGGCCGGCCATAGTGTCACCGCAGAGGGGGCACAATCCCAGAACACGTGCCCAGGCCAAGCCCCCCAACAGAGCGGCGCCACCAGCGTCAGACGGAACGCGCCAGGAACATCGGCCGACGGGCGGCTTGAGCCAGGCACCACAGCCGGCGACGACCCGGGGCAAGGCACCACGGCTAGGCACCTCGCCAACGGCGGGGGCGCGGCGGCGAGGCCGGACACCAGCGCGCCCATGGAGGAAGGTGGCGGCCGGCGCGCACACGATGCGGCGGAGGCCGTCCCCCCTCGAACGCAAGACGCACCTCACAGAGGAGGGCGACGCCCGCGAGCGCAAGACGCGCAGCCAACAGGGGCGACCGCGACCCCAGACACGGCGTCGAGGATGACGGCCACCGTAGCGAGGACGGCAGCCACCACGACGGGTGTCCCGCGGGCACCAGAGGGCAGTGGGGAGCCGGGAGAGGCGGCCCCCGGCGACGGCGGAGCGGGAGGCGCAGCACCCGGATCCTGCCAGGGGGCGCCCAGATCCGGCGAAGGGATGGCCGGATCCAGCCCCCGACGACCGGTGGCGGCCGGCGACGGAGAGGTAAGGCGACGTCTAGGTTTGGAGGCTGGGGAAAAGAGAGGATAGAAGGAGGGAGGAGGCAAACCGAGCCGGCTTCATCTTAGGTGCCGGCCGCCGCCGCCGCCCGGCCAGTGGCCTGCGGTGGCCTAGGGGAGAGGGTGGGTGGGGTGCGGTGTCGCCCCCCGAGTCGCTGGGGAGGACGACACGGGGGGAGGGGGAGGGGGGGGGGGGGGAGCTTCGTTCCTTCACTCCTTTGCTAATCATAAGATGTACCATCCCAATAATTGAACTAACCAACATGTAAAGTGGATATGAAAACCACCACATCCTTCTCTTCCAACTCTGCATCCAGACCACCACACAGCTCCCAGCCGCGGTCATTTATCAGGACAAGACCCCCAGGCCTCCTGCATGCGTGAAGCAAAGAACAAACCATGACAACCATTAGTTTTGAAGTTGTTGAATGCTCTCCAACGTTACTGAACTGACAACGCATACACACCTCAAGATGGCAAATAAAAAGCAACCTATATATTTCTACCAAATCATTGGCAAGCAATAAAAAATAATCAAAAAGGTGAAAAGGTATCATTTTCCCTGGCTGTTCACTATTGTTTGCAAGGGAAAATGAAATATTGGGATGAGGTAAATGCAGTGTTCACCTATATATCTAGAAAAGTAAAATATGATCTACAATTTGAAACGGATAGAGTACCTTATTAAGGCTTAATGCTGTTCATCCTCGTACACGGAACAGTTTACATTGTTAGGACCTGCACAACATCTATGCAGCAAGCCAGATAGACGTCGAGGTTGCACGGGTCTACGAAAGGCCCTACCGCCTGCCCCTGGTCGGAGTACGGCAGGCGCGCCGGTTCACCCCATCCATTGTCGAGGTGGACAATGTAAAACAGAAGGTCCATCGATATACTTCCGATGCAGAAGTACACCGCATTGGCAGCGATAGAAGGAAACAGCCTGGTGGATATGGACAGCGCCCGAGTTGAACCGATGAACACCGCGCGGTCAGCGCCCACGGTGCTGGTTGGAACGAGCTTTCCTGCGTCGACGTCCACCTGGAACACCTCGACCTGTCCACGGTCCCTGCTGGCGCGCACCAGCCATGAGCATACCGGAGTGGTCGTTGCTAGATGGGGAAAGAAAGAACTCGAAGAAGGGCCTCGTGGCCGGAGGCGCGGTGGTCGTCGTGGGCTTCGTGGCGGCGGTTGTCTGCCTGATCACGTACACTAGCCGGGGCTCCGGGTCGAGCTCCACGGTAAGAACGTCGCCGGTGGACGTCGCCATGTAGAAGCGCCCGCACAGCGAGAGCGTGGAGCTGAGCTGAAAGAGATGTGGCCCGTGCCGCCGTCGAGCTCGTTCGTGTTGACGAGAGCCCAGCGCGGTTCCCCAAGCCGGATGCAGGCGATCATCGGGACCTCCCCGTCCAAGAAAAACACAATCGTGGGTGGGGAGGCCCCCGCGGTGCCGACGCCACCGTCGATGACGCCGAAACCCGTGAAGTGGTATGCGCCGTCCAGCGCTGCCGGGTACGCCTCGGCCACGGCGGAGGAGAAGTCCGGGAGGTCGGCTACCGCGGCTCCGGGTCGAGCTCCACGGTCAGCACATCGCCCGTGGACGTCGACACGTAGAAGCGCCCGTGCAGCGAGAGCACGGATTGGAACGACGCTTTGGCCGGGTCACCGGCTAGCTCGCTCGTGTCGACGAGTGGCCAGCGCGATTCACCGAGCCTGATGCAGGCGAGGAGCGGGACCTCGCGCAGCAGAAGCACCACGGTGGGCGGGGACGCCGCGGCGCCGCCGTCGATGACGCCGAAACCCCAGTAGAAGCGGCACGCGCCGTCCAGCGCGTCCGTGAACGCGTTGGCCAGGACGGGGGAGATGTCAGGGAGGTCGGTGACCGCGCGCGTGAGCGGGTTGAGGAGGCGGATGGCGGAGCTCGCCGTGTTCCGGAGGACGAGGAGGCCCTCGGCGTTGCCCAGCGGGCGGTGGCCCGAGAGCTGATCCGGGAGGTCGTCGCCGGCGGTGGAGGCGCCCGTGGCGACGTTGAGCAGGCGGCAGCGCGTGTCGTCGTCCTCGCCGAAGCCGCGGAGCACGACCCAGTCGCGGGGGAGGAAGCATGTGACTCGTAGGTGCTGGTAGCCAGAGCTGCGTGAATGGAATGGAGACCGATGCTGGTAGACTGGTAGTACCTCTCCGGAGTATCGCGGCCCGGTGGTTCGTGCATCAGGCGCAGAACGTCGCAGCCGGCGGGGCGGCGCTGTTTGGCCGGCAGCAACCAAGAAGGCAAGAACCCTTCCGCTAGTGCTGCTGCTGCTTATAATCCAGAGCCGTTCTTGTATGTTTGCACTCCATTTTTTGGTTGAGAACCTTTTATCCCTCGTCAAACTTTGCATCTATCGAAATATATTGCCATGTACTAACTGTTGAGTGTTGACGTGATCTGCTTGCTCTACGAAGAACCACACCATCACACGACAGCTGCTGGTAGAGTTTGCTAAGAAAAACGATCTCTTGGTGCTATTACATTCTTGGACAGATCGGTTTGGTCACCCGTTGTTTCTCGTAAATCCTATTGCCCACAACCAGTCTGTATCTTTTTTAGGGTAACCAGTCAGTATTTGTTTTTTGATAGAGGTCAGTGTTTGTTATTAGGCCCAATTTACTTCACATGACAATGTGTAAGTGGGCCTGAACTCAACAGGGTGTGCGGAGCAGCCCAGATGAGTGGAGGGCCCATCGTCATTTGTCCTACGAAGCACATCCGCGGCTCCGCGCCATGCCCGTGTGTTTTGTACTGGCTGATCGGATCGACGAGTATGAACGGTGGAAGTGTGGAGCCGCGGGAGCCAGGAAAACACACCGGGACACGAACACGACGAACAAAAAGGAAAAGATAAAAAACGAGACACGAGCATTTGTCACGTTGCTGGGAAGAACCCTTTCTTTTTCGAGAACGTGAGCTCAGGTAGAACAGTCCGATGTCTGAAGATGACAAACGAGAGAACGACTGCGAGAAGGACGGGCTGGTAAGCTGGTTACGCTACGCGCCTAGCTGGTGCAGACTTGCAGGACGGTCGACTGGCTGCGTGGCTGTATCGGTTCGCGTACCGACCGGACCACGTACATCTGCCCGCTCGGGCACATCGCTGTCACGTACGCTAACCCACCTCTGCTTCATCACCTTACCTGTACGTCCTGAAAATAGAACGTTCCTTTCCTGAACCCTATTCCCGTCCTAGAAAAAAAAGAACCGAACGAGCTGGGTTTTTAGGTCGCCGCCAGTCTCGGAGGATCAGCTTCAGCAGTCCTTCAAACTGCATGAACAATGCTGCACAAAGTTTCAGCCTGAACGTATCCGGTAGAGGCACATGCTCTAGCGTACACTGCGGTTGTAGAGGCATGTTTGGTCGTTGGGGAGGGACGGGTTACCGGAGGGACGAGACAGATCTCGGGCAGGATCTGGACGGTGGCGCCGCGCGGCGCGACCGATCCGTCCGTCGGGGCCCGGTTCCCGGCACGCCGAAGTGGCCGTCGCCTCGCCACCGGCCGGGGGGGCGCGCCCACACAGACACAGCGCAGCGCAGCACGCACAGTGTCACGGGCAGCCCCCACGGCCCGCCCTGAAAAGGCGTGGCTTCTTTCGGGTTGGCTGTTGCCGCTGTTCCCCGCTCCCGGAGCGCAGAGCCTGACGCCCGTCCCCATCCGTTGCCAGGCGTCGAGCGCCGTCGTAGGTAATAATGGCCGGCTGGGAGCACGCGACGTCTGACGTGGGAGGAAGGGAGAGAAGGCAGCGGGCGGCTCGCGAAACGCCGGCCTCAGCGGGCGGAGACGCGCTGCGCGGGCGGTGATTGGCTGAGCAACGTTGCAGCAGCGGCTGCCGGCTGGGACTATTAGCCATGCTCTCAGCTGATCTGACCTCCACCGGTGCGTGTCCTTGCTCCTCCATCAATGCTCCCGGCCTCCGGCACAAGTTCAGAACCTTTTTTTTTTGTTTGCGATAAATGCCACGCTGTTAACGCAGGGTTTTGCAGGAAGTACTACACCTAGTAATAGGCTAATACTGTTGCTGCTTTGCTCATGCTTTCATGGAGCGACTTGCCTAGGATCCTTTTCCATTGCCGATATTTTCTTCCTCTTTTTTTTTTCTTTTTCTCGAGTCCACTCATCTTATCCCCTCTGGAGGACAGGAACCGATCCTGCCTTCCACCACCTAAAGTTTCGATCCCACCAGGATAAGATCATCATGTTCATGTACGTGTTTCCCGAAAAAGCACATCCATTGATCGGTGCCCTTTTCGTTTTCCAAACAACCAAGCTCAAAAAGAAAAAGGTCAGGCCTAGGTGCAAAAAAAAAATCCCGGTGAAGAAAGGTACGCAATATGCGACCTCGTAATGATCTGATGAAACGTATAAACAGCAGCACGCTTGCGTACAGTGACTTGGCCTGTGAAAGTACTCCGTAGTGGTGGAGGTCGAGAGATTTGGGCCATGGACGTGAGAATCTTCTTCCCTTGCATGGGAGGTGAAGAACATTCCCCCTCAATTTGCAGTCAGAATAATATAAAAAATGTTCGCTGGAGTTGATCCATCGGTCGCCGAATTGACTAGTGAAGTCTACTCTGGAAGCCTTTGCTGCTTTTGTGCTCAACTTGCTTTTGTTCTTCTGATCCGGCAGATCTTTCACTGATTTTCTGTTTATCTGAAGATATTTTCGCTAGAATAGACTAGATGAGCGTGGGGTCAGGTTCTTACTACCTTGGTGTGAATGTGTGATTCATTTGATAGACTAGGTAGTTTTCACCGGGCATCCTGGTACGGTAGTTACTTACAGACGCACGGTCTTGGCTTTGTAACAGTCTTGATGGGCCGTTGGATGCTTCATCCGAGCATCGGTTCAATTACACAGAGGTCAGACTATTAACTATATTTTGCTGCTAGAGTTGACAGTACTGAAACATCAACCTCAGTCCTCCACTGAGGAAGCCAGGGAAGCTGTTGAGCTTGTGATCACGACAGGCGACGCCGTCTCAGTCTGATTTTCAATTCAGCAGCCCAATAGACAATAGGAAGTTCCCCTTGGAGTGTCAATCCATGCATTACGTGGGTCAAATGTGCCAGCGTTCCGATCACACGATCGAGGTTGCCTGTCAGTGCCTGATCTCAGCGCCCCACAGATTAAGCCGGCACGACAAGCGCCCAGAGAGCACCGTTGGCTGCTAGCGCCATCGCCGCCGGTTTCCACTTTCTACCACTGTTTCATTGTTTACCGCGATTGCCTCTACATCTGTCGTGTCCCTCGCTCCTCAAGTTCTCGGTCGATCTGGCGTTGAAACCTCGCCGGGCAGTGCAACAACTGCGCCCCGTGAGGCCGTGCCAGAGCCAGGCATCGCTGATCAGTGATCCCACCACCCCACCAATTGCCGAAGCGAGCAAGGCTGCCCAGGCCCAGCGAGTGAATGCACGGGGCAGGAGCTTCTGCAGAGGACACACCCAATTCCATTTCGCTGCCGGTCCTTGAATTCGGTAACCGTTCCTTCCTGGCCCGCCCTAATCCCCTATCACTCAATTCGCCGTGCAGGCGCAGGCGCAGCGGCAGACCGCAGCTTAACGGAAAAGCGACCCGGCCACTGCCAACCCGACCCTGCCGTGCGCTGCGCCCCCGGGGTCCCGCCGCTCCCGAGAGAGACGAGAAGCTACAGTGTTCACCGAGGACCCCGTCGCCACCGCCGGCGGCCTGGTACCGGTAAAACCCCAACCCCGTTTTTCCTGGTACTGCTGCGCCGGCCGGATGCCGACGAGGCGAAGGGCACGACACGCGAGTCCATTGTGCGCTGCGCCAGGCCTGGAGCCTGGAGGGGACATAAAAATCCAAGCGCCCTGGCCCGAGGATCCACGCCGCAGAGGCAAGAAATTCTCGCCAATCCACAGCGGCCGGCCAGCCACGCTCTGTCCCAGCGCGCCCATGTGACCCACAGGCTGTCTGAGCCGCAGCCGCCCGTCCCGCGGCCCCGCCCTAGGCATGTTCCTGCGCCCAGCCTACGCGCCGTGCAACGGCACAGGTTGCCTCACGCTCACGGGAGAGTGGAGTCGGACCTAGCCGTGTCGCGGCAGGGTGACCGAACCGGGCTCCGGAGCCGGGCGGAGGCGTTGAAAAAGGCGACGCGCCGAGAAGTCGTTATATATAGGACCAGCACGCTTTCCCCGCTCCAGCTCTCGCCATCTTCCTCCTCGCCCCCGTGCGCCGGCCGGACTACCTCTGGGCACAGCACAGTAGCAGCAGCAGCGGTACAGAGCGGAGCGGCGGAGGCGTAGAGCCCTAGGCGAGAGCGCGCGCGGGGGCCGGAGGGAAAAGAGGAAGAGGGGGATGGCGGCGGCGGCGGTGGCGGTGGCCAGCGGGAGGGGCTGCAGCAGCCGCCTGCTGCGGGGCCTCTACTGGCGCCTGCGCGCGGTGCTGCGGCGCCTGCGCTCGGAGCGGGCCAGGCGCGGCCGGAGGTTCAGCTTCCACTACGACGCGCTCAGCTACGCGCTCAACTTCGACGACGGCCGCGCCGCCGCCGACCTCGTCCTCGCCCCCAGCGACGCGCTCCGGTGATCGACTTCGCCGGGAACCGATGGGCCTCTTGCTCCGGGGGTTCGGGCGCGGCGGCTCTCCTGCGGTTTTGCTTCTTGCTAGAGGATTGTGTAATGGAAGATGGTAGGGGGTGTTGTGGCCTCGCGCTCTGCGATTCGTGATGTCTTAACAGTTAGGAGATGCTGCGCCTTGCGGTGGTTGGGAAAAGATTCCCCATTGCTTCCGCGACCGCATGATTTGCAGCGTGCTTCTTTGCCGGATTTCTTGCTCGTGCAATCTGATTTTGTCTTGCGGTTCATGCTACAATTGTTAAGATGATCGTGGTATGAGCGTTTCTTTCAGCCGAGCAACAGCACCCGCGTTAAAAACTAGGCGTGGTTTGCGGTCACTGAATAGAACTGTTTATCAGTGGAAGGTAAGAAAACATCTTCTTGGTGATCTTCTCTCTGCTCCGGAGTCTAGTTAGAATCGCATTTGGTGAAAAGAAAAAAAAATGTTTTGGATGATATATTGATTACTGGTAGTCTAGTTAGAACCAGATTTAGAACCCGCACGGGTACACTTGCACTAGATTTTTTTTTCTTGGTCGAGTTTGTTTTGCGCTCAAAAAGAAGTGAACTTGTGTATAAAGGATCAAGCATTTGTCAAGAACAAACAAAAGCTAATCCCTAGTCTGTCCGAGCGGGCAATCCTGAAATGGGAGGAGAACGCCATTGACACGCACATGCGCCCACGCGACAAAATGACAATGCAGTCACGGAGATGGGAAGGAGGATCGGCAAAGCTGGTCTGAAATGAGCTCACGGCTTTCCAGTTTTCACATGGGAGCGGAAGTCGACAGGGTGACGACTGACGCGTCACAATTCACATCTTTCCAGTATTTTTTTCTTTATTTCGAAAAAAAACAATTATTTTTTCTTTTGCGAGATAAAAAGCAGGAGGCCCTAGAGCGGACACAATTCCTTGGGGCAAGGAGCCAAGAAGAACGGGGGAGTAGGACTAGGACAGGACGCGCAGTTGTTGGCACAGTGCAGAGAAACTGAGAAAGTGAGGAGACCTGCCGTGTGCCGTCCCATCCGTCCATTCTTTTTCCTCCGTAAGCCTCGGTACTCGGCGTAAAAAATTCAGGCGAACAAATCCTCGGGCATCCACGCCGTTGGGCAATGCTGTGCCGTGCGGATTTGGATTTAATTTTTGATAACCCTTGTTAAACACGATCATCACCTTCAGTATATTTCACCATCAGGCCGATGTAATCAGTGGCGAAGCCAAGATGATTTTGACCCTGGCTCAAACAAGAAAATTAGTATAATTTATATGGTAAAATTTAGTTAACTACTAGAAAAAATATTTTTCACCATGGTGCATGTGCACCAGGTAAGACCTATGTAGCTTCGCCTCCGGATGTAATCCTGTTTTAAGCGATAAGAAAAGACTCTGGCCGTCCGGTGCACTCGAGGTCCAGGGTGCAGGGTGCTGCGTGGAGGGCATCAGGTGTGGTCCAGTCCAATGGAACTCGCATCTCGCTGGCATCGTCCAAAGGAGAGAAACGACGGTGCATGTTGGGTCATCACCGGATTTTTTAAATTTTAACGGAGACAGCATCAAGGGTGCCAGTGGATGTGCTTTCATTGACGTTTTAGGCGCAATAATATACTAATGTACGAGATTAGCGGGAGCAGGTATAGATGTCCAACGATTATCACGCACGCACGCTGAGACTCGTGAAGCATGCACGAGTGCAGGACAAAGTATGGGCCTGGGCCTGAACAACGCAGGGCAGAGAGAGAGAGAGTAGTCAGAAGCCTAGGCATCCCCAGATGAATGGATCAAAGTGAAAATGGGCCAAAAAAAGCATCAAGAAGAAGAATCTCGCAGTTTAGCAAGTTGAGCGAACGGGGGTTTTTCCCATCGCTTTGTTATTCATTAAAAAAGATTTAGGACAACACGACAAGAACACACAGGACACTGAAAACACTCATGAAGAACTGAGAAAACCGTCGTACACAGTAGCAGTTGGTAGAAAGCGAGGATGCGGTAGTCTAGCCAGAGACCAAGTACTCATCATGCGTCCGACCAGGTGATGGGGTAGTCGCCGACCTCGTCGCCGGTGATGCCCAGCGCGTTCCACACGGCCTGGGACGCGTCGACGATGTTGGGCGGGCACGGCGGCTGGAAGGCGTGCGGCTTGTCGCAGCCGTGCAGGGTGTCGCACTGGTCCACGACCTTGGCGAGCACGGACCTGCCCTTGGCGTTGATCCGGATCTGCCTGCCGCAGCGCTTGCCGTGGTTGTACCACCCCGTGGAGAGCGCCACGACGGGCTCCGTGTTCAGGTGGTACTTGCCGTCGCACTCCGACGGGTCGCCGCCGTCGCCGCCCTCCTCGAAGTTGTTGAGCGTCATGACGGCCCTGGTGCTCGCCGTGACCGGCGGCGAGCACCGGTACGTCGGGTAGACGTGCCCCGGCTTGCAGCACTCCCCGCACACGTGGCCCGTGCTCGGCCCCTCCAGCGAGCCGCTCGGCTGGCACTTGGCGGCGAGGCGGTGAGCTGCAGCGGTGCCGGCGCAGAGGCCTGGGAAGGTGACGAGCACGAGGCCTGCCAGAGCAAGCGCGAGGAGGCTCGCCGTCGACATCCTTGTGAATTGTGTTGTATTGTTGTGATTGTGAGTAAGCTGTGAGCATTGATCTGGAGATCCATGCTCTATTTATAGATAGGGAGTCGTGCTACTCCCGTGCTTAGAATCGTGGTGTCGTGACCAACGATGTTCGGAATTGGTAACTTCTCTATTGCGACGCAAGCCCGCCATTCTTTACTTGATCGGAGTTCCGGTAAATTTCGTCAGATGATGCATGCAGGCATGCAGCGTAGATTGGCAGAGCGCAAGCATTTTTCAGTACCCTCTCCTCCGTTGCTCCGCCTGACTCGAGCAAGAAGATACAGCGCCGCGCGCACAAACGTGCAACGAGCCAAGCGTACGGTCCGTTCCGTACTGCGGTCATCCAGTATGAGTTTGGGGTGAGGCGGACACGTCGGACGGAAAAATAAGTTTCGGCGGCGGCGGAGAGTGACGGGCCCATGAACGGGCCAGCCAACTGACCTCACTCTTTCTGTAAGCATGACTTTAAGGCCCCGTTTTGCCGTTTTGTTTCGAGGGGCTAAATCTAGCCCCGTCATATCAAACGAGAATCTTACTATTTGTAAGTATTAAATAAAATATATTTATAAAAAAATTATACAGATGGGTGCTAAATCGAGGGATAAATTTAATGAGCCTAATTAATCTATAATTTGTTACAGTGACGTTACAATAACCATCTGTTAATCATGGATTAATATACCTTATTAGACTCATCTCGCGAATTAGTCTATGAGTTCTGCAATTAGTTTATAATTAGATTTTATTTAATACTTTTAAATGATAATATTCTCTTTGATGTGGCAGTGCTAAACTCGACTTACTTATGTTATTACCATATCCTTAATTGCTTACTATTAGGATTACTATTAGGATTTGGAGGAGATATTTAGTCAGACGTCGTACCACGAAGGCACGAAACCAGAGCAGCGGAGCTCTCAAGCTCAACGCTACCCAGTTTGTTTGTTGGATCATGAACACATCAATACACTACAGTACTACTAACAAAACTTGATGGAAAATTGCCCACTGCCATCGACTCTCTATCTACTCGGCCCACAAACAATTAAGGACACTGATATCCCAACCCAACAATCAAACCCACACCAATCCATATTGCCAAGGATGTGTCTCCACATCAATCTAGATTGAACTTTAGGTGGGTGTTTGTGGGCATATTTCGTAGAATACTAAATCCATATTTCACAAAATCGTTGTTTCGAATTCTTATTCTTCAGATTGAATTTTGTAACCATCACATTCCAACAAAGCTCAGTAGATCGGTAAGTCAAACCCCACCGCAGTTGTTAAAATTTGATCACAGATAATACAGTCTTTCAAAACCACAAAATCCACTTCGGTACGGGAAATAGAACGTTGTTTTTTTTTTGGCAGCATAACGGCAGTCAACTTCAGTTTCAGCTTTGCAGGGCGTCATCGACGTGAGTCACGTGAGTACGTGACGGACCAAAAAACATTTCACCTACAAAACAGGCCGAGAAAGGGATCATGATTCGGTCCACTATGTCTATGTCCAATATCGATCGGCCTAGGCCCAGGCCCAGCCACGGGAGAGGAACCGCCGAATTGTTGGAGAAGGGACCAGAACCAGAACAGACCAGGAGGCTGGAAAGAATCCCCTAAAAAAAAAGAGGCTGAAAGAAACAGCGAGAGCGCGTCGGCAATGAGTCATGGAGCCGGAGAAGCCCGAGGCGGCGGCGACACGCTTGGCTGCTATGGCTGCAAAATATAAGGTTTTCTTGGTGATGGGGGTGATTGAAAAGGAAGGTTATACACTTTACAGTCTAGCTCTGACCGATGCACAGTTGGCCGATATCGCTTTCCAGGGCCTCTTACCGCAAATCAGAGAGAGATATGCTGCCCAAGAGTTTGAGAGCCTGAGTCAAATCGTCCACCGGTTGTCAGGGCAGGAGGTCCGACCGTTTGAACAGCGGAGGAGCTTCCAGAAGAAGGTGGCATACTTGGAGGGATCTGAATCTGACGCGGAGGAAGAAATCGGCCTGGCGGAATGGGTAAAAGGGAAAAAACCGATATCCTGCCCCTTTGGCAAGAAGGAGCCAGAGACATTCGGCTTTGACACGTCAAAGGTCGATAAAATTTTCGATCTATTGCTTCAGGAGGGGCAGATTAAGATGTCGCAACATCACACCATCCCTACGGCCGATCAACTTAAGAAGATGAAATACTGCAAGTGGCACAACGCTACTTCTCACGATACGAATGAATGTAAAGTCTTCCGCCAGCAGATACAATCGGCCATTGAACAGGGACGGCTCAGATTTGAAACTCCAACCAAATCGGCAATGCTGATGAAGATAGATCAGCATCCCTTCCCGGCCAACACGGTCAACGCTGGAGAAGACTCAAGTCAAACCAAGGCGCTGACGTCAGAATCGGCGAGAAGAGGTGGCGTTGTCGACCCCAGGAGGCAGATCACGATAGAAGGAATCGGAAGGAACAGGCGAGGGCCAGAACGACCACACAGGCCTGTCACCTCCCGATTTCTACTCAGTAAATATCGGCAGCAGCAAGAACAGGCACAACACCAGGAAGAGATGATACGCCGGCGTGAAGATCACTGGCAGTGTCCCTTCTTCATCCACCGCTGGGAGAACGATATCAGATTGCCATCTGCCGATAACTGTCCGGAGTGTAACGGATCAAACCACAACGATCGCCCGAGGCTACACTCTAGGAACAGAGGACCAGAGCCGATCAACAGAAATCGGCGCGAAGAACGGCGCGTTTCGGTGCATGATCGGCTGGGGGGCAGAGTTGACCAGTGCAACAGGTCAAAAAGCAAGATCGGCCAGCAGGATGAACTGGGGGGCAGGATCAGCGCGCACGATCGGCTGGAAGAGATGGCCGATGATAGGGTATCAGATGAAGATCCCCTAGGAAGGGAACCAGATTGGGAACACGCCAGATCATCGGCCAAGCTAGTGAATCCCAGGTGGTGTCCTGACGGCCTATCCAGATCCCAAAAGCGAAAGATCCAACGCCTACGCCAGTTTGAGCATCAAGAAGAAGAACAAAGACAGGTGCCAGAGAGAAGGAATGTGAAATCTCGAATTTGGCGCCCAAAGAAAAGCGATCAAAAAACGGATAACCAAGAATCGGCAGCCGAGATTGATATGGTTTTCATACTGCCGATGGAGTTCATGGCGCCGAGCGATCGGGATAAAGTAACAAAAACAGAAGAAGAGCAAATGGCACAACTGGTATTAGAGCCGATGACGGCTATGTTTGAGAAACCAGAAGAAGAAAAACGGCAGCATCTCAAAGCGCTGTTTCTCAAGGGCTATGTCAACGGGAGACCCGTCACCAGATTATTGGTAGATGGAGGAGCGGCGGTTAACATCATGCCGTATGCCATGTTTCGCAAGCTGGGCAAGGGCGATGACGACCTCACCAAGACGGACATGATGCTGAAGGATTTCGAAGGCAACGTGTCGCCTGCCCGCGGGGCATTCTGCGTCAACCTCACCATCGGCAGTAAGATCCTCCCCACTACTTTCTTCGTCATTAATGGCAAAGGGTCCTATAATATGCTGCTTGGTCGCGACTGGATACATGCAAACTGCTGTGTCCCATCTACTATGCATCAATGCCTTGTGCAATGGGTCGGCGACAGTACAGAGATAGTCGCTGCCGATTCCGTCTACAGCGTTGCGGCGGCCGACACACAACAGTGGAGCTGCGAACACGTCAAGTGTATATCTGGCAGGACTTGGGACACTGACTTCCTGAAAGTGTCCGATTTCGGTCTACAGCCGATCCAAGCAGTCGGCTCTGAAGATTCATCTCGTTCAAAAGGATGAGAAGCTGGGGCATGGGTTCACGTCGGCCGATTCATTAGAGATGGGAGATTTGAGAGATAGCATCAGATCAAGGCCGACGTACGTTGGTGCCGATTGGGATTCTGAGCACAAGAAGAAAATATGTCAAGTTAACATGACCGATTTCTCATCGGTTTTCTGGCTACACATCTGGTGAAAGAGATATTGGGATTCATTATTAAGTGGAAATTACGGATTACATGAAGCAGTTCAAAACCAAATCGGCGCAGTGGCATTAAGGGAACAATAATGTTTAACATATTGTTTACAGCCCAAGGAAAGTATCTATGGCTACAATCGCTCGTCGTCTAATTTGATCGGCCGATTCTACTATCCTCTGATCACTTTCGGCCGATCCTGGCACTTCTGACACGCGGCGACGGAGTCTTATTGTTTCACGGGCCAGATGTTGTCTTTTTTGCTTCAGCTCGCTGATCATGGTTGGGAGTTCTTGGAGATTTTTCTCTTCAGCGGCTATCTCTTTGGTTATCTGTTCCATCTCCTTGGCTAGTTCTGCTCTCCTCCGTTTCAGCCGATCTATTGTGCCAACGATGTCCGGACGGCAGTTCTCGAGGAAGTTGATTTTGTGATGTACTTCCTCGGTCTGGTGCTTGTACGAGTCAACCTCCTCCTGAGTTTTGGCCATCTGAGCGCGATCGGCCATACATTGCAGCGTCCGCGAGACCGGAATCCGCATGCCCTCTATATAGGCAGCATACCCCAAGTCTTCCGACACTTCATCTGGGATGTGATCTACGACCTCATTGAAAAGTTGTCGGATCGGCGATGCATCTTTCACTAGTCGGCCGATGTCACCTTGGAGGAGAGTACGGATGCTCTCGTGCTTAGAGCGGACATCGTCGGAGGCAGAACTCGGTGGAACCGCGTGTGAGGCGATTTCTTCTTCATCGGCCAAGGAGACAGCGAAAGAAAAGATACTATTGTTGGGAGAATCTTGCTCCTGTAAGGGAACGAAGTAAAGGGTAAGCAAGTAGTGAAAGGAAATCGGCCGATTCTGATGTTAAGATTGTTACCTCTTTGAAACAAATCTCTCTTGCCTGCGCCGGTGGAAGTATTTCCCTTGTTTCAGGGATTGGTGCACTGGGTTCACCAGAAGAAGAAGATTCGATCATTATTGGTGCTCCGCTTGGGCCAGCTTCCTGAGAAAGATATAAATGCTCGTGAGAATACTATGGGAAAATGAGATAAGATGGTAATGGGAATTTGCCATGCCTCTGCGGGTTCTCCGGCCGATTCCTGCTGTGGAGTTACAATCGGCGTACCCAAGTTGACCTGCATCAAAATTGGTTAAGTTTCCTGAATATTAAGGATGCAGGGTAAGAGATCATATACCTCGGCAACAGGAGCTGTTGTAGTCTCAGTCCCTACTTGAGACGTGGCCAATAGTCGTGGAGATTGTGGTGGGACAACCTGTGCAGCCTGGCAAAGGGATGAAATTAATGTCAGCAGAAGATTTGGGGAATACATGAGATAAATAAAGTTACCTGGACAGCTTTTACTAAGAGCGATGCTGCAGCAGCCCCGGCTTCGGCGGTGACTTGGGGATCGGCCGTCTCGACCACTGGTGGAGGTGAAGGATCTGGGGTCTCGGCGCGTATCACTCCCATCTGATCGGCCGATCCAACACGGGGAGTCTCGGCCGATATTGCTGCCATCTGGCTAGCCGATCCGATACGGGAAATTTCAGCTGATGTTATTGTCGTCCGATCGGCCGATTCAATGCGAGCCCGCATCCGACGGCTGGATATCTTCGGTGTTGGTCTCTTGGGCGCTCGTCTTGATCGGCCGATGGAGATATCTCTGATAGATGGAGCATGGAAGCCGATGAGTGGGTACACTGTGTGTTGGTGATGGCTATCGATCGGCCGGCCGCTTCGGCTCCGTGTTGGGGGAGCATGGCTTTCAGACTGAAGAGGTAAACACAAGTTAACAGCGAGATGATAATGCAACATTGAAATCGGCTGAAAAGAAAAGGACATACCGCAGCATTTGGGTCGATGTTCTCTGGGTCCAGAATGTTGCAGTAAATTGATGGGGATTTACAGAAAAGATGTTACTTCCAGTCTGCCCACCATAATTTATACTGTTGGGTGGCGAAAGAGGCGACTGACCAGCCGTTCAAGTCAATGGTGCTGGAGTCAGGTACTAAATCGCATAATCGGCTGTAGTCAAGACTTGAAGTTAATCCGTCTCTGAATTTTGCTTGGCCGGCAAAATAGACTCGAATCGGCAATTGGCCAAAACCTAGTTGCCTTGCTGCAGCTGACGGGCAGTAGAACTCATAAGTGGGTGAGTCCTTTCCCGAGAAGAAGTTAGCCGGCAGAATTTCCGGCTTAATCAAGACATCCATCAACTCTCTGTCAAATGTGTGGGTGGAGAAGTCGAAGCATACAGGCAATTCAAAAATCGGCTCCGCGGTTTGATATGGATACCAAGTGATCATCTCCTCGCTAAGTCCATTATAGAAGCATCTGAAATATTCAGCTACGCGGGTAGCGGTGAACTGGCAGCCAGGAAAGGCCGATGCCGCCTCTCCAACAGATCTGCAGCGGCGACGGATCGATGGATTCTCCTCTGACTCAATGTTGGGAAAGGTCTTTGTCTCTATCCTCTGCTGAGAGACCTTGCTTATGTGTAGATTGAGCCAGAGGGTGATGAACCACCAAGGACCGCCTGGATTCCCTATCGGCTCTCCTTTCGACAGCTTGGCGCCGATTTGATGCATCATATGGTATGCCGATCCCAGCAAATGTTTACCGAGGGGAACGGCCGATCCTTGTGCGAGAGACTCTGCCAAAGCTTGAGTGTTGGAAGAGGGGCCGACCGCTCTGCCACAGATGAGGTGTTTCTCCAGCCACATCATCAAGAAGGCGGTGTGCTCTCTCTGTGATACTGTTCCTGTCTTCATGTTCTTACTGATGTATCCTTTCCACCCGCCGATTCCTTTGGTGTCTAGCCGATGAGATGGCTTGAACAGGTAATTGAAGGGGGTATCGGCGGAGGAAACATCTAGGCCGGTTAGCAGCAAGACATCGGCCAAGGTCGGGGTCATGGGTCCGTGTCCAAAAAGGAATGCGTTAAGTGCATCGGACCAGAAGTAAGAGGCTGCCATAACCAAAGGTTCGTTCTTTTTCATCTGAGACAGGGACAAATCTATGCACTGGCCGATTTTTAGTTCTTCCCATTGGACTTTCCAAGACCCGGCTACCTTCTGGTACCATTCTCTCCACCCGGGTGTTTCATTCGGCCAGGATCTGAATGCGCCTACCCAGTGATCTAAATCCATGGGTGACTGCTTAAAGGGGATTCTGTGAGTTTCTAAACTGATTAGATCCGTTGGATCAGGACTCCCCATAGGGCCTAGACAGATGAGGTCAGGAGATTCTGAGAGAGGAATGGTGATCCTGTGCCTAAGGGCCTAAAAAGAAAGGGAAAAAGGGAAGAAACTAAGAAAGGGACCGGAAAATACTGAAGCAGCAAGGCGAAAAGGAAAAAAAAAATTCGGGCATTTACCTCTGGGATGGAAGCCATCGTCGCCGATGACGCTGCTGGAGGAGCCGCCGATTGGGCCGCCGCCGCCAAAGGAGCAGCCGATGGAGCCTCTGTAGATGGGGTGGTCGCCGACGGAGACGCCATTGGGGGTCGGAGCAAGCTGCGGATGAGATCGCCGGAGAAGGGGGAGCGCTTGGAAATCGAAAGAACTTGGAGGAAGATGAACAGTAAGGCGGCAGAAAGGATGCTGGATTCGTGGAGGAGGAGAGGCGGAGAAAACCAGTACTTAAGAGAGATAAGGGGGGTAAGGGCAAAGATGGTATTTTTACCGCACCGTCTACGCGAGTTACAGGGGAGCGGTCGTTTCGCGCGCTCGGATCGAGGAAATTGCAATCATTGTGCCGCGGAACGGAAGGAGATTTTTACTGCGCCCGTTTCGGAGAAGAGGATTAAAAAAGGAGTTTCGAAGAAAAAGTTATATTTTACTCCGAAATTGGGGGGCATGTGTTGACGCCAGATTTTGACACGTATTGAATCCGCGTCAGGAAGGGAAGATTGGCCGATGAAGCAGATCTGAAAGCTACAGTAAGGAATCGGCCGATCGAGGTAAGAGTTGAAAATCGGCCGATTGGTGGCGCAGCCTATGCCAACAGGATGGGATTATTCCAGAAGATCTTGGTCAAAAGATGGTCAACAAGGCATGCTGAGTCGGTCGGGAAGCAATTGAAGAGGTCCTGATTGGATTAGGAAACGGCGGCGGAAGATTCTGCGGGAGTCCGTTTCCTCTTTAAAGTAATTATAGATATAGTAGTTTTTTAATAAGGTTGTAACAAGTCGTAATCGACCAGGAGTCCTAGTTTCAGGGTATAAATAGGAGTCGCTAGGGCTTTGCAAAAACAATCAAATCAATCAACAAAACACTTCTACTTTTTACCAGTACTTTACTTTTCAAGTCGGCGACTTCGCCAATATTTTCTTCTTCCACGAGTTCGTACGGATTGGCAGGTCTGCATCAACCTGATCTCCGGCCAATTGGTAGGTTCCGCTTATCGAGTAATATCCGAGCTTTAACTACGGGCGCATCGCTGTGGTTTCGTTTGGATTTATTCACAAGTTATCGATATTTACTAGAATTGCAAGTTTTACCTGTTATTCTAGTATTATCACCACTTATCCAGCTTGAGATCAGGGTAATCGGCTTCGTCATTATTCTCCTTCGATTCATCGCCATACAGCCGATTAGATCTGTTTCAAGTGTTGCTTCTATAGTAATTGTTTGGATCGCTCTAGCAGTTCTCTTTACAATTACTATACGATCATCGGCTGACCCATAGCCGATCATCTCTACAGCAAATCGGCCGATTTACCGCCGACGCGCTCCTCAGGACAGATCGGAAATCCAGCCGATCGACGCGTCTGGAATTTAATACTCTATTTCCTTGTCAATCAACAGGTCAGATTGACTGGCACGCCGCGCGAACCGCACCAGGGCGATAACCCGAACTGGAGCTAAGCAGATTCTCCCGGGTCGTGTGTCCGACGCTGAAGACCCATCGGCCGATTCCTACCCGGCCGATTTTAGCGCCAACAAAAAGGAACTATACTTTCAGCACAAATCACATATGCTATTGCTGAAGAAGCATCGGTACCGCATATACTTGAGTTATTTCTCTTATGTTATATGCAGGTATTGAGATCTATTGTGCCCCCACTGCTGATTCCAGGCCTGTTTGGCAAGCCTCCATGACACATATTGCTTTGGAGGGGGGATGCTTTGTCTTATCAGCAAACCAATTCTGCCGCAGAAAGGACTATCCTCCCCCACCGGAGTACGAGTTTGCTGGTTTTGGTGAAGAGCCCTCTGCAGACACTGTTGTTTGCCCTGGAGGCAGCGTTATCATTTCTCCATCTGGAGAAGTCTTGGCAGGTCCCAACTACGAGGGAGAGGCGCTGATTACAGCCGATCTTGGTAAGAATGCAGTCTCACATGTCTCTGCACATCAGCACATGGCTTTGTATAATTTTATACACTGTTCAGCTGTAGGGCTTGTAGTTGTTTTCTGTACCAGTTCAGATTGTTGAAAACTTACCACACTCTTTGTTGCCATTTGCAGATCTGGGAGAAATTGTTCGAGCCAAGTTCGACTTCGATGTTGTGGGCCACTATGCTCGGCCTGAGGTCCTGAGCTTGGTAGTGAATGACAAACCGCAGCCCCCTGTGTCTTTCACATCTGCCGCTGAGAAGACTTCAGCTGCAAAGAATGATAGCATCGCTAAGTCCTACTGAATAGTACGGATTGATGATGAGCACCGAAATCTGTTGTGCCTAGGAGAAGATGGTCCATGTCCCCTGGTGGCTGGGTCTGTCTTGGATGGGAGTTGTAACTTTTGAACTCTACCTCTCTAATGAGTGTACAAGAAGGGGCAGGGCGAGGAGGGGGACGAGCTTATGCTTCTTGTCAAGACTTGTAGAAGGAATGTACAGTGTCTCAAGGATCTATGCAAGCTGTGCCCTCTCAACAAAATCATCCTCGCAGTTGCTTCTTTTTTATCTTCCCGTGCCGTTTTATATTACCAAAGCGAATATTCGTTTCTCGAACATCTGAGACACAATCGTGGAGTTGCAAGATTTTGGCGCTTGGTTGCTTGAACTCTGGAACGTTGCTCGAGCCGCTACTGTCCTACAATAACAGCAATATAGAATCTCTTATCTCTATCTCTAATAGACGAAACCTGACCCTGGAATCGGGCGGTTCTCTGGCCCTCGTTGATCCACGTCGCCCGTTAGCCTGCGAGCCGTTTGATCCAGCGTTCCAGCGACATCAACCGTTCGATCGTGGTCGGGGAGGAGGCCTCGCGCCCATTAACCCGTGAACCAGAGCGCTCACGACGCTCGGCCCCAGCCGCTGCCCGGTCAAGCTATCGTGCTCCGCCCGAGCCGCCACCGCGTCTCCTGCTCCCTCTGCACCGGCAAGCTCCACCCCAGCCGCCGCCCGGCCAAGCCTCCGTGCTCCGCCGGAGCTGCTGCGGCATCCCCGCTTGGTGGAGGAGCAGCGGCCCCCGCCCTAGCCCCTGCGCCGATGGGGAAGCGGCAGCACCGCCCCGCCCACGCCGCTGTCGTCTGCAGCTTCGCAGGCGCCCTGTCCGTGCAGCCGCGTGCCGTGCTCGCTTGGAAGCTCCAGACAAATACGAATTTGATTTAATGTGTATTGGACGCAAGCTGCTTGGGGATTCGTAACGTTTTACTCCAGTTCAGGGCAGTAGTTATACTACTATTCCTGTATGAAAGTATTTGACTTCAACACATATTTCATCTTGAGTTACAAAAGAAAGAAAAAAATTCATTCCAATCTGCAGTTCTTTACCCCTCTTACTTCAGCTATTAGCCTTTGTCTTGACTTTGTATAATTCGTGAAGTAGCTTTGGGAGGTCGAAGAATATCTACTGGGTTTATGTTTGGAACCGTCAAGGAGAATCCCATAATTTTGGATTCTCTGATTATTAAGCAGAAGTGACCGAGAGAACAATATTTCTAAACATCTTACTATTTGTGTTTTGCTTTTGCGCTTATTCCTTGATGCAATCCTATCATCTCTAAAGTAGCAACACAAGTGAAACCTTCCATTAGTTTGATCTGATTGTTGCCGTTTATAGTCTTGCTTCTTCCAGTTCAATAACTTATATTTTAACCTACGTTTGTACAGCTGGACCTACAGTAGGACTAACAACACAAACCGCACTATTTAAATATGAAGTTTACGCAGCAGCTGTGAAGCGCCAGGCTGAAGAGCAACGTCGTCGCTCTCGGCCAGCTCTCCATGGGCTAGCCAGCTCCGCGTAGGGCGCGGCAACTAGTCAGAGTGTCCCGATCTCGCCTTAGACTAGGCATCCCCTCCCCAGATGGATCGAAGTGGAAATGGGCCAACAAAAGCTAGAGGGGAAGTTCTATCCGCTGGTTTCTGGAAGAAGACCATTTGACCAATATGCCTCGGCTCCGTGAGTCCGATATGGCTCAATCAGTCCGATTAGATGTTCTGCTGAAATGAACAATGCTATAGCTCGTGACATAAACTAGAAAGAAAATAATGCCCTCAACTGAACACTAAAGCTCCAGGCATAATTACTTAAAAAAAGCATCAAGAAGAAGAATCTCGCAGTTTAGCAAGTTGAGCGAACGGAGGGTTTTCCCATCGCTTTATTATTCATTAAAAAAGAATTTGGGACAACACGACGAGGACACACAGGACACTTAAAACACTCATGAAGAACTGAGAAAACCG
The DNA here is from genome assembly GCA_032594955.1 of Panicum miliaceum. Classification (NCBI taxonomy): domain Eukaryota; kingdom Viridiplantae; phylum Streptophyta; class Magnoliopsida; order Poales; family Poaceae; genus Panicum; species Panicum miliaceum. Next base: position 33,414,012 of record CM064067.1, on the reverse strand, counting down.
TCGTACACAGTAGCAGTTGGTAGAAAGCGAGGGTGCAGTAGTCTAGCCAGAGACCAGGTACTCATCATGCGTCCGACCAGGTGATGGGGTAGTCGCCGACCTCGTCGCCGGTGATGCCCAGCGCGTTCCACACGGCCTGGGACGCGTCGACGATGTTGGGCGGGCACGGCGGCTGGAAGGCGTGCGGCTTGTCGCAGCCGTGCAGGGTGTCGCACTGGTCCACGACCTTGGCGAGCACGGACCTGCCCTTGGCGTTGATCCGGATCTGCCTGCCGCAGCGCTTGCCGTGGTTGTACCACCCCGTGGAGAGCGCCACGACGGGCTCCGTGTTCAGGTGGTACTTGCCGTCGCACTCCGACGGGTCGCCGCCGTCGCCGCCCTCCTCGAAGTTGTTGAGCGTCATGACGGCCCTGGTGCTCGCGGTGACCGGCGGCGAGCACCGGTACGTCGGGTAGACGTGCCCCGGCTTGCAGCACTCCCCGCACACGTGGCCCGTGCTCGGCCCCTCCAGCGAGCCGCTCGGCTGGCACTTGGCGGCGAGGCGGTGAGCTGCAGCGGTGCCGGCGCAGAGGCCTGGGAAGGTGACGAGCACGAGGCCTGCCAGAGCAAGCGCGAGGAGGCTCGCCGTCGACATCCTTGTGAATTGTGTTGTATTGTTGTGATTGTGAGTAAGCTGTGAGCATTGATCTGGAGATCCATGCCCTATTTATAGCTAGGGAGTCGTGCTACTCCCGTGCTTAGAATCGTGGTGTCGTGACCAACGATGTTCGGAATTGGTAACTTCTCTATTGCGACGCAAGCCCGCCATTCTTTACTTGATCGGAGTTCCGGTAAATTTCCAGTCAGATGATGCATGCAGGCATGCAGCGTAGATTGGCAGAGCGCAAGCATTTTTCAGTACCCTCTCCTCCGTTGCTCCGCCTGACTCGAGCAAGAAGATACAGCGCCGCGCGCACAAACGTGCAACGAGCCAAGCGTACGGTCCGTTCCGTACCGCGGTCATCCAGTATGAGTTTGGGGTGAGGCGGACACGTCGGACGGAAAAATAAGTTTCGGCGGCGGCGGAGAGTGACGGGCCCATGAAAGGGCCAGCCAACTGACCTCGCTCTTTCTGTAAGCATGACTAATTAAGTACTCCAGTTAATTATGTTGTTTTCGCAAAAAAAGTTAATTATGTTGTAACAGCAGCAATTGATCACTGGGATTTTGAGGAGATATAATTATGCTATTACGATGTGCCAAATTACTTATTAGTATTTGGAGGGAGCTGAGATATATATTTAGCTACGTTGGCTCCCGTTGATTGTTGTTTACCTCAAGCTCCCTAACGTAAGGTTTGATCCACGAGCGATATATAGCCAGGCATGTACCACGAAGAAACGAAACCGGAGCAGCGGGGTTCTCTATCTCAAGGCTACTCAGTTTGTTGGATCATGATCACATTTCTACACTACTACTCACAAAACTTGATGGAAAATTACCCACTGCGTCGACTCTATCTACTCGGCCCACAAACAATTAATAAGAGCACTGATATCCAAACCCACACCCACCTAAATCTATATTGCCAAACAGATATGACTTTGTCTCAAAATATAGCTACTTTTAGCATTCAAATTTTATCTCATAATATAGCTGAAACCATAATTATTGTCTTAATTAGTGTATGACAACTAAACAAGGGTAATATAGACTTTTACTCTCCATCATTAATCTGTCTGAAAAAATTTAGAAGAAGCTATATTATGGAACGAATGGATCATATAAGTTTTTGAACCTTTAGACTTTTGCATGAGACTTTTGCCATACGGCTTCCCATAATCCACCATCCAAATACGGATTCCATAATCAAATGGGGAAACATAGGCTCCAATAAGTGTTGCTACTTATCTGTACCATCTATAGTAGATGTTTATTTTTACGAAACACAGCACAAATATTCACAAACATGCACACACATTTATCTCTTCGGATGCACGCAAGTTTATTTTATTTATTTATTCATTGATAACCTGACATGACATATCATGACGCGCATGAATTGTGATTTGCACACAAAATTATTTATTTTATACTGCGAGCACACAGCACCAACCACACTGAGAGTTGTAGTAACTAGTAAATTAGTAATGCGGCAAAGAGCGTGCAGCCTAGTATCCCCAGACGGTTCACGCGTCGGACCATGTGATGGGGTACTCGCCGACGTCGTCCCCGGTGATGCCCAGCGCGTCCCACACGGCCTGGGACGCGTCGACGATGTTGGGGCGGCACGGCGGCTGGTAGGCGTGTGGCTTGTCGCAGCCGTGGAGAGAGTCGCACTCGTCCACGACCTTGGCGAGCACGGACCTGCCCTTGGCGCTGATCCGTATGTTCTTGCCGCAGCGCCTGCCCTTGGCGTACCACCCCGTGGACAGCGCCACCACGCGCTCCGAGTTCTTGTGGAACCTGCCGTCGCACTCCGACGGGTCCCCGCCGTCGCCGCCTTCCTCGAAGTCGTTGAGCGTCATGACGGCCCTGGTACTCCCCGTAACCGGCGGCGAGCACGCGTACGTCGGGTAGGCCCGCCCGACCTTGCAGCACTCGTCGCACGAGGCGGGGCCGCCCTTGGCCGGCCGCAGCGTGCCGCTCGGCTGGCACCCGTCGGCGAGCTCGCGCCGGAGGTGGTGATCGGTGTCGCCGCTGCAGCGGCCTGCCAAGGTGACCAGCAGGACGCCTGCCGCCAATGCGAGCACGAGGCGGCCGGCGGTGGTCGACATCTTGTGCTTAACTTGTTGTGAATTGTGAACGGCGACCCCCGCCGCATTTTATAGGGAGCGCGCGCGCCGCCGTGATCGAGGACGTACGTTCGTGCGGTTCAGATCTTTGACACTAGTGTTTCCTGCTTCGTCCTGGTGAGCTCGAAGAAAATCGCTGTAAGAGAAGTCAAGCCGATGCGCCAAGCCGCCATAGACGTCGTGAGTACGAGACGGCGGCTAGCTGCTGGTGGGATTGGGATGCGTACGTCTAGTACTCTAGCACGGGATCCAACAAACGGTGACGACCCACTACTTGCTCTTGGGCTCTGTGCTTTGCGAATGCATGACGCCTTGTTGGCGTGACAGAGATGTCAATGGAAGCATTATTAGAGGGTAACGAACCGTACACGGACCGACGCCGAAGTGGACTTCGCCGGACGCGTGACGACCGGCGTCTGCCTTGTTGAGGGAGGCGCGCCGGCTGAGAAAGTTGCAGGACACGAGAGGTTCCAGCTGCCAATTTGGGACTAGCGCATGGCACGGCATGAGGTCGGTATGAATACGATCGTCCTTGTGGATGAAACTTCGAGTAAAAATTGGCTTTTGAAATGTTAGTCGATCTGGGGCGTTCAGGCCTATTATTGTCCGAAAGGAAAGGGAGCACCGGAGCAGCCGTATTTAAAAAATGGATATGGAAATGGTGCACCGTATCCGAGTGCTTGAACTTCGTATTTTTGTACGAATAGTATATATAGTAGCACGCCAAGTCGCGAGCTCGAGCTCGGTTTCGATGCTAGCTGAACGATGGCACCTGACGACCTGAGGTTGTAAGAAAGGTTGTGAACTTGTGATCCAGCCGTCAGTGTTGAGAACCGTAACGCGGGAGCACACGGGAACGAGATGACGACTGTTCTTGTGTGGGCTGAAATTTTGAAGAAAGTATGACAACCGGACTACGTGGTCAGGACTCAGGTCCTTGTTGATGGTTCTTGCACAGTTTCACGAAGGAAAGGCCGGTCAGCGTATTTGAGAACGGATACGGAAATGATCTCCATAAGTTACGATCGCCCGATTTCACGGGCTAAGGCGCGACCCGGGTAAAAGCAAAAGGAAAAAAAAGGATTGCACAAAAAATATGGAGATGCGGGGGATCGAACCCCGTGCCTCTCGCATGCAAAGCGAGCGCTCTACCATTTGAGCTACATCCCCGGGTGATTAAGATATGAATCTTATCCTATTTAACGTGTAATTGAACGAGCCCACGAGTCACGGGGCTGTTCGCGGCCCATATCCTATCCGGGTGGACCGCTCATGGACGGATCTGCAGGCCGATTGATATGCAGGCCGTGTTCGCTGTACTCCATTTTCCAACAGAAAAGGCCGCTGACGGTTCCAAGGGTTTGGGAACACTTATGTTTGGGGAATGCAACGCGGGAACAGGCCTTGTTTGGGGACTTTTTCAACAAACTGGTTGTCGCCTGACTGCTCCCTTTCCTAGGTAGGAGCTAGTGCAGTAGGTGCAATTTTTGTTGCACAATCTCACCGGACACCTCCTGACCCCCGAGACAAATTCCGTCTGTCCCGTATTGCTGTGTCGTACTTTTCGTGCGCTCCATAGAACGAGGAAGACAAATCAAAACCATTTCTAGGGTGCGGTTTTCCTGCTACGATGCTCCTATGAGCAAGAACAGTGGTGACTTGCACACCTAAACTAGTCTTCAGATGATCAGGCCCAACACGTGATTTCTGAAATCTCGTTTAACTATACACACGCACTAGCTAATCATCTACTGTCAATCACACTCTATGAAATCGGTGACTAGGGATGCAAGTTATATATATTTTCGGTCATTGTATCGACCCAAAAAGTTGATAAAATGAACTAGTATGGCATTCTGTGTAAATAATGTGGGAGAAGAAATGAACTGAAGTGTCAGACCATCATAATTAATTAGCTGATAAAAAAATAATATTAGATACCCAGATTTCCAAACACCAGCCAACTGCCGCAACTCTTGTTCCCGCCCACCTGCCCCTACCTCCTATCACATGGGGGCAGTCCGCACTCGTCTGTCTTGATCTGGCGCTGCCGATCACCGGATTTCCGGTCGGAGAAAGCGTACCAAATATACGATCTGATAGGATAAGTGGCTGCCAATGCAAGATTGGCCGTTGGCCATGTCAGAACATACATCCTGTTCACACCCGCATGGCCGCAAGCTCTAGCTCCTACAGCGCCGGACACCACCACGACCCTAAACCCAACGACATGTGGATACGGTCACGCGGTTCCCAGAACTCGCACGCCGAAAACGAAAAGCCACCCGAGCCTGCAGGAGCTGCCGGGTCCCGACCCCCCACATATATACAGCGAGCTCCTTGGCCACCCAGCACCGAGCGACCCAGACCCTCCAACGACCTGCCGCGGCGTGCCCTGCCCCGCACGTGGACGAGGCACCGGCAATGGCCAGCGCAGAAAGGCGAGCGGCGGTGTAGTTTACTCCCGAGCCGAATCAGCAGTGACGCGGACGAGCGTAGGCCGGGCGGGGCCCAAGGCCCACCACGCCGACGACGCACGGAGGCCGGGGGCCCCGCCCTTTCCGCGTCGGATCGCTGTTAACGCCGCGAGCTTTCGACTGGAGCGCACGAACCCAACCCCAAAAGCTAAATAAGCCCGTGTTAATCCAGCGCGCATTACGTTAAGCCGCCGGGAACCCATCCTTATCTGCCGAGCCGGGGGCGCCTACCGGGGGTGGTGGCGGGACCCCCGCGCGCGCAAGCGCAAGCGCAAGGGCAAGCAACGATGGATCGATCGCACGAGCCCACGCATGGATCGCGATTTCCCCGGCTGATTAATCTTGGACGCCTGCTTTCCGCCGTGCCTTTTGATTCGGGGGTGGGGGGGGGGGCGCCTTTACGACAGGCGCGGCCGCCTTTTGCCGTCAGACTGCAACCGCGGGCGCTCAGAAGTGGGGGGTCAGCGTCAAAAGGCTCTTCTCTTCTCTCGTCGCGAGAGATCTGCTTTGTATGGCCTCGGCTGCACCTCCTGATTAAGGAAAGAACAGTGGTGCTTGCTCCTAGGGGTTCCCCATGGGACAAAGTGCGTCGTGGATTTGCCTCCTGCTGGTCGATAGGCCGCTGCCTGATAAGCTGCCCGCTTTATCTTGATATATAGTGGTGGCAGTCTTTAGCTGGACTTATACGCGAGGGCCACTGAACGTAACGATTGCCGGCTAAGAAATGGCGACCGAAATGATCACTCATGTAGATTAAAAAATGACGCCGCATGCATCTGGTGCTTGGCCGGCACGTCTGAAGCCTGAAGCTGATGGCAACTTCAGCCAGCTCCGATCCCCTGCTGCCACCGTCGCCGTACCTTTCGTGCTCCAGCTGCAGCTTTGTGTGTGCATCCCTCCTTTGCGAGATTCCTTCTACTTCTACATCTGATGGAGCAACGGACGACGGAGTGTTGTGCAAGTTTGCCCCTAACTAGATTCCTCGTCCCCTTTCCCGTTTCGTTCGGAAACACGGCACCGCCGGAGAAAGTCGGCGCTCGCCGTCGTCGTCGTTGACCCTTTGAAGCCTCAACGGCCAAGCGCTAGGCATTCTTCCCACGCAACGCCCACCAAAAACACAAGTACGCTAAGCAACACATATAAAATCAGAGACCAGATTAGCCTACGGCTTTAGATTACTCAGATGCCCTACGCTCAAAATGAACATTTCCTTCGGATCCTACTAATTAACATGCTGTTGTGGAATGCTCCAACTTAAAAGATCCCCCATCCACGTAAGTGCATGGTCCAACATCAAACTTTACACGACATGGCCCAAAAAAAAAATGAAAGAGAAATGCCAGTTGTAAAAAGAAAACCAAGAGCGAAAGAAAATTAAAGGCAAAGGAGAAAGGAAAAAAATATAGTTTCAAAAAGGAAAACAACATGCAACCGCACCACCGAGGGAGACCCAACCCAACCAACCAACCAGACCAAGAGAGCAACGCTCCCAACAGGAACCCATGCCACGGGCGTCTGACTCGGCGGGGAGTCGGACGCGACGCGGACTAGTGCCCCGGGCCTCCGTGGCCGGCCACAAAAGCAGCGGAGCTGGGGGATGGAGACGACGAGGACCCGGCGGCGGCGGCCGAACTCGTGACGGCGGCTCTCCATCTCCCATGGCGAAAAGCAAGTGGTGCCCGGCCGGCCTCGTCGCGGCGAGCGAGTAGGCTCCACGGCCTCGTCAAGGTGTCGCCATCCCCGTGCTCTCTTTACAGCGACAATCCCCGGGGAGCCCAGCTTTGGATTCGGGGCGGATCTAGCAGGGGCCAGCCGGCCAGCCCAGCGACCGGTTTCATTGAAGGATGCTTGAATTGGGGGGTTCCTGGCCGGTCTCCAATGATAGGTGCAGGGGTGGTTATTTTGACTTTTGTGCAGGTGTGTTTGTGTTGCTTTTATGCGCCCTCTATTTCTCCATGATCTGCGAACACATTTGCGTGTACCTTCAGATTGGGAAGATACAAACACAGCACGTTTATATTTGCTCCTTACAGGATGTATTCAACCATTCAAGCGGTGCAAGTAATCGAGCGTGCAATGTCCTAGAGGTCGACTTTGAATGTTGAACGCTCATGAATGGAGTCAAAATGTGCCAACTAGTGCAAGAAGTGACATCCTGCGTATATTAGAAGAATCACTTGATGACTCGTAGGTTGAGATCAAATACTTGCTTGGTTGGTAGATTGTGTCGTTGAGAACCAAGTCTGCTAAAGGAATACTTTAAGTGGACTGCACGAGCTCGTGCAATTATTTTAAGAGAACTCTTTTGTTCATAACTACCGAGGAAATGTTGGCATGATGATAAGTTTCATCAAATATGGACAGTTAATCCAAGTAATAGGACAAAATTTAAACTATTTGTCAAGCTTTTAAAGTGGCTGAGAGATATCCTTTTTGCAAATAGGATATCATAGCATTCTTCCTTTGTTTTACCACAAGATGCAAGAAGGCACTGCACATGCATCTCAAGCAAGAGTAAAATGAAGTATTTTCTCTGTAGTGCTAAAGAATATGCATGTTAATATACTAGAAGTTTCACTCGTCAACTATCCTTGGCTCAAATGAGTTGCAAATGACATCATTAACGGGACTGATTAGACGATTTCAAGTGTCAAACTCAACTTTATGGAGTTTGATTGCATAGTATAAACTGAACAAGTCGTTGGGCTCAAACAAAGAAATAGATAAGGAATTTAGTGTCTCGATTGCAGAAACTGAAATCCCATGACCTATATCAATGTTGATTTATAACAATTGAGGACTTCTTTTTTGGAAGAATTTAGAACTTTGTTGATAGCACAACTAACTTCCAATACAATGTGCCCACAAAAAGAAAAAAAAACAGTCAACAATTGAAATGCTTGCCCAAATCTTACTCAACGAAAAGTTGCACTCAATTGTCTTGCTCCTTAGGGTCCAAGTTCTTTTGATAAGGATCCAAGCAGAAAAGGCAGTCATCTGATAGGCACATGTTCTGCTAAAATCCACGATAATCTCTAGCATTTTCTCCTTGTACACAACGCAACGCCGGGTCAAAACACCCCATCCATTTCGATGCTTCTGACGGGAAGGCCTAAACAAAAAGCGGGCTCCGCCAAACCCCAAGCTCCAAACGACTCGCCGGCAGTGAAGCTGCGCACTCCACTCCAAGACAGGCACGCCGAACAGCCGAGCCCCAACCATTTGGTGCCATGTCGTGAGCTCCGAATTTCTCAACGCGTCCCGCATGCGGATGCTCCGAAGAGCACAAATTCCGTATGCACTTGCCCTAAACGAGCTGGACAAATACGTGACTTTCAGAAAAGGCGCCGTGAATACAAAAATACCACCAGACCAGCACACACAAAAGCCATGGGGCCCCCGCGCGGGTGGTCTCGCGAATTAGGTAGCCACCACCGAGCTTTCCCCCGCGCGAGCTTTTTATCATGATGAAGGGATGAGGACTGTTGCTGCATCCGTTCCCAATTCCAAAGCGCCGAATTGGTTTGGGTGGCCACCGGGGCCTTTGGATCTTTCTGGGGGAGGAGGAGATAGGCGCCAGCGCTATAAAAGAAGCTTTCCCCCTTCTCATTTGGGGCCTGAGCAACCCGCAACCACCGCACGTTAGGTATCGAGGCAAGAACAGAGCAGGGCAGGCAGAGCAAAGCGAGGCGGCTGCCAAGTCTTTCGTTGGAAAGAAGGTTCAGAGATGGAGGGGTCGACGACTGAAGGGCATGTGGTCGGGATCCCGGTGAGCAGCAGGGCGTACGGCATCGAGGAGCCGGAGTTCCCGGAGGAACAGACGCCCGATCATGGAGAATTCCCGAGCTCCTTCCAGTCCAGCTATGGTGAGAGCCGGACCCCTGCTCTTTATCTGTTCGATTCCGGTTCACTGCAAGCAAGACGAGGAAGAAACCAAGAAGAGCGTGTGCTGACCAAGTTATTGCTTCCTTTCAGATGCGAACAGCTCCACGACCGCCGACCGGCCGACGAGCAAACACGGCAGGAAGGGAGACAAGATCGCTCAGGGCATCAAAGAACACGGTAATTTACGATCCTTGTTTCTCCTACACGGGGCAGCTGGAAAAGTTGTTGAGGATGCTTTGTCCTTGGCCATGGCTTTGGGAAAGTAGACTGAAGTTGCTTGCCTGCTCCCGATGTGTTGTCTTTGCAGTGATGCTCGGGCCCAAACTTTCCGACACGGTGAAGGGGAAGCTGACGCTGGGCGCGAAGATCCTCCAGGCCGGCGGCGTGGAGAAGATGTTCCGGCAGTGGTTCTCCGTGGACAAGAACGAGAAGCTGCTCCGGGCCTCGCAGTGCTACCTCTCGACGACGGCCGGCCCGATCGCTGGCCTGCTCTTCGTGTCCACGGCGCGGGTGGCCTTCCGCAGCGACCGGTCTCTGGCGGTGTCCACCCCGCGCGGCGACAAGGCGCGCGTGCCCTACAAGGTCACCATCCCGCTGCGGAAGGTGAAGGCGGTCCGCCCCAGCGAGAACAAGCACCGGCCGGAGCAGAAGTACGTGCAGCTCGTCACCAACGACGGCTTCGAGTTTTGGTTCCTGGGCTTCGTCAGCTACAACCGGTCGCTGCAGCACCTGGAGCAGGCCGTCGCGTACGCGCAGCAGCAGGTGCAATGACGGCGGGCGCTCGACGCACGCGTGGTGGAGCTGCTGCTGCTGCTGCTAGGCTGATGATGGGGAGTGGTTTCTTCATGTGCGCGCCGTGTGTCGTCTTCGTGTAGTTGGGCTAGTTCTGTCTGTGTATGTGTAGGGCTGCAACATGTCGTTGTATATTTGGGGATCGGTCGCCTCGTGGATTAATCGGCTGTGGCTAGCAAGTTGGTTGCAGGCGATCGATCAAGGGCATGTGATCTTTTTGGGGTTGGGGAAGAGGAAAATTCATGAATTTGCAACAGAAATGGTTGTGCGCCGATGGCAAAAGTGGCATCAATATCCATTCTTTTCTCAAGAAAAAAAGTTGTGCTGAAATGGGATTGTGCTATCAGAGGCCTCAAGGATGGTACCAGATCGATTCGTAGCTGCGTTATCTTGTTGCTTCGAGGTGATGTCTGAAGAATTCCGACATCAAGAGTGTTCGCCACACATATGACTGTCCAAGCACTGCACTTTGTATGCTAGTCTCTGCAGACGATGTCTGACAGAGAGACTGAATTCAGTTAACTGCTTTCATGCAGATTCCAGATTAAACGAATTGAATTCAATCACCTCTCTTTCTTACGAAATCCACTCTTATTCAGTCAGGTCCCTGCATAATTGCATTGATGTGGAAAACAAACTGCCCAGCTTGGTTAGGTAAACAGGAGAAGAATCAGAGCGTGGGAGGACCACGTAATGGTTTCAGACACCCGAAGTCAGAAAAATAAAACGCATTTCTCTGACTGAAAGATGGCACATATCCGACTGAAAATGATTGGAATTCAATCCACTGTTTCCATACAAAATCCGGACTGAAAAAAATGGATTCAGTTCACTGGTTCTCACAAAATCCAGTCTTATTCAGTCAGGTGCCTGCACTGATGGAGTAGCAAACAAGGTGTCCAGCTTGGTTAGGTAAGCTGGAGAAAAACCATTCAGTGGACGATCACATATTAGATTCAGACACGCAGAGAAACAGAAAACAGTATTCCTCTGACCTACATAAGTCAGTTACCTTGCAAACTAAGCTTTCTGATCCATCCTCGCACCAGAATTCTAATGTTGCCATTTTGGTCACCTGAACCATATTCTAGAGGTATATGAACGACAAACAAACTGCACAGTTTGTTAAAAGAAAAAAGCTTTAAACTACCCAGACCTGAATGGGTCAAGTTGGAGCCATGCATGACTGACGACTCTGTCCAAGTCGGCCATGCCGATTCACATCGGCAGCGTTCAAACCTTAGCACCGAAGCGCCGAATGGCGATCTTTTGTTTGGAGGCCGAGGGAACAAACAATACGCGCTTCGACCTTTGGCTTGCTCCTTCCTATCTCTGGATGAACAAGGTGCTTTGTCTGTCGGGCTGCTTTGGACCATTGGAATCAGGTAACCCTCTTTCAGAATCTCCACACAGTTATCCGATCAGATGGCCTTTATCAGTTGGGCCTTTACCCACTTGGGAAGGCAAAAAGGGCCATGCAACACAGTTTGTCTTGGCCATGAAGTTATCGCCAAGAAGAGGCGCGAAGGGCGCCATTGGAGCAGCATCACCTCATGGTTTACAGAAATCAGAGAGGGACCTAAAGAGAAAGGGGCCCGCCTTGGCATTTGCTCCAACCCTAAAAAACTCGCCTCTAATTTGGTTTCTAGAAACGAAAATGATCCCTGCAACTTGGATCTTCTTCTCCAAAGCAGCTGCAAAGCTGGCCAGCCTGGACTCTGAAATGGATATCTCGCGTAGTTTTCGCTCCTTTCCGCTGAAAAGACAGCGTTGTTGGACTGAAGACATTGCACCGGCGAGGATGTTCCGACAGAAACCAACAGGTTCCACTACCTACAGTGGCAGAATTCCATGGCGGCGTCGACACGAACGCCCATGACTAGGATCCGCCGAGATCGACGCCGGAAGGGCCCAGCTCGTCAGTCCGAGCTTTTCCACATCACACGGCGCCTGACTAGGAGGCTGCCCCTGGCCCTGCGGCCAGGATCCCCTCCGCCTGCCGGCGCAACCGGTGGCCTATCGCGTGCGCGGCTGGGGCCGTGGGCTCGGCACGTAGCTGGCCGAGGCGGCCGTGCTGAGTCCGAATCGGTGCCGCGTGGGACGCGATCCGGACCCGGCTGACTTCGTTGGCCGAAGAGGTGGGTGGCCAGCGGTGACTTCGGTTGGGAGGGAAGGCGGACGAGAAAGGAGACTGGAGACCGGTCGGAGGTCGGGACTGCTACGCGCTTGCACTTCCGATCCCGAAGTGAACGAGACCAGAGAGATTTTTCGCTGGAAAAAGGGCGTTGTTTTACACGATGGATCGTCATGGCTCTGCATCATCCATATGCCACGGGACATGGGGCCTTGCTGTCCTCCTGAGTTTGCAGTCAAGTTGAGTTCTTCCCTTTGTTTCAAAAAAATGTTGAGTTCTTCCCTTTCTGTTCACTTTTGGGACGAGAACGGGAGCATTTTCTTCTGCTATGACTCGGATCATGTGAGTAAAGTAGTACTATGTCACTACGAGCCCATTGAATATTCATCGTGTCCTCCTCATCCTCATCCCTTTGTTTCGCCAGAAATTTAAGTTACGGCCTCTACGTGCCGCTACTTCTTGCTCCACTGAGATAGCCCTCGCATCTTCTCGTGGTGGCTGGTTCCCCTTATCCCCTATGGTCCTATGAAGAAGGCGTATTTTTTCCCCTTGTTTTTCTTTTGAGAAAAAGGTTCCCGCATGTCTCCAGTGGCCTGTGTCATCTTCATGCTGCGTTCTCTGGCTCTCTGCTTCTCCACATGCGCCACACCAACGTCGTCTCCACCTTGTGCCACCCTCAAATCTGCAGTGCTCCGATGCTGAGGCTGTGTGGACCTGACACTGGCACCTTCTCTTTGCAGTTTCGATTAGAAGGTTCTTAACGTACCTTTTCTCTCAACGACTCAACTCAAAACACTCAACGATAAACTGATCAATAAGAAATAAAATGTTCCTGATCAAAGGCTAACGTAGGTACTAGGTACTCGAAAAAACAAAGCAAAGCACACCCTAAAATCTCCATACATTAGATCCTAGGGCCCTACCTGGCATGGCACCCCAGGTATCTTTTCCCGTAACCCGGCGCACGCTAAGCTAGCGAGAATCGTGCGAGCACATGGGGTGCTTCTTCGAAAATGGCAAGCCATCCGCCCCCGGCAGCTTATAAAACCGGCGCCCCGGCCTCGCTGTCTCGAGCCACCTAACCATACACCAACGCACAAGCGCTCTCCCTCTCTCCCCCGCACCGTGGTTGGCAAGGAAGAATCCAGTAGGGCGTGGAAGGAGAGAGCCATGAAGATGTCGAGCGGCAGCCACGTGATCGGAGTGCCCGTCACCGCCAAGGCGTACGCCATCGAGGAGGCGGCGAGGGACCGGCCGCCGGCGAAGACGAAGGACGGCGACCGCCTCGCGGTCTCGCTGACGCACCCGAGCTCGTACGCGCCGTTCGGCTACAAGCACGGTACGTCCTCGATCAGGCCCTCGAGATTGCTGCCTCTGTGCTCGACATCGTGTGTTGGGTGCTGCCGCCTTGCATCATCACTGCTACGTACTTGATGCTAACAGGAAGTTCACACGCTATGGTTTTCAGGCAGCAAGAGCCAGGTGATCCACTGGGTGAACAAGCTGGGAAGACGAGCTCAGAGCTTCAGGGACCATGGTGAGTATTAGCCAACAACTTTTATTTATGCGACTTCACCTCAGCCGACCAGTGGCAGTGGATGATGGAACAGAGTACGTGTTCGTGAGCTGACGTGTTCCGTTCGTGTGCGCAGTGACACTGGGGCCGAAGCTCTCGGAGACGGTGAAGGGAAAGCTGAGCCTGGGCGCGAGGATCCTGCAGGCCGGCGGCGTGGAGCGCGCGTTCCGGCACGCCTTCCCGGCCGAGAGAGGCGAGCGGCTGGTGAAGGCCCACCAGTGCTACCTCTACACCACCGGCGGCCCCATCGCGGGGATGCTCTTCGTCTCCACCCGCAGGATCGCCTTCCGCAGCGACCGCTCCCTCGCCGTCACCTCCCCGGCCGGCGACGTCGTGGCCCGGGTCCCCTACAAGGTGGTGGTACCCCTGCGGCGGATCAAGCGGGTGAGGCCCAGCGAGAACGCCGAGAAGCCGGAGCAGAAGTACATACAGGTGGCCACGGTGGACGGCTTCGAGTTCTGGTTCATGGGGTTCGTCAGCTACCAGAGATGCTGCAAGTACATGGTGCAGCTGATGGAGATCTCCGGCGACCTGTGACGTGGTCGGCGCGACGCGGGCGGGGGTCGAGGCGTGTCCGGCCGCGGCCGGTCGCCGTGGATCGGAGGTCCGTGCGCCCTGTCAGTAAGGCAGTCGAAGTGATGAAGTTTGTGGGCTGCTGTGCACGCGCAGCAACGTCTTGTTGGAACGTTGGTAGCCTCGAACTGCTCCACCACTTTTTTGATGGGGGCACGTTCCTTCCGCTTGCGATTCGGATTGGTTGGCAATTGTGTGGTCGCCCAAGTTCTTAATTAGTGCTGTAGGATTGATGATGGACCAAGGAACTTGGTTTCGCCAAATGAAAATATTTGAATTATTCTCAGGATGACAAGGATTAAGTTTTTGCTTTTTTTCATCCCACTCTGAGTTTTTTTCTTTCTTTCGATGTGCCGCATAGACAAGGATATACTATGATGTCAGTTCTTCTCGGTTTTTCCTCACAACCATTTCCAAACTAGGAATGAATCTTCACTCCAAACTCTTCTCGTTAGCCATTTAGCATTGCCAGATTATTCGATTGACCTACTACTTTGACCCGATTTTCTGGCTCTACATTTCACTTGTAATAGAATGTACAGGTACTCTGACACATCCTCCCAAGAAAAATTAATAAATGTTCACAGATTCACACAGCTGTACTTCCTACTTCTTCACCCCATGTCTCTATGTGGACTGATTGTTGTGCTGACTCTCCTATGCTCCGCCACTCACCTTAATAACATCTTTTTGAGAGATCTACTACCCTACCATATCCCACGCCCACATAAGATCCCAACAATCGTCTTCCTCCACACTATGTAGCCTACTTCCCCTTCCATATTCAACCTTTCCCGTCTCATGGTTTGATCCCTCAGCTTAAGCTCGAAGAGGGGAATATGAGGTTGTCCATGCTCTGCAAGTAAAGATGCACACCTCTACATAGTTTATATCTATTTGAATAGCTGCAACCTCGGTGAAGAACTAGCGTGCACACCACCTTTTTGTGTGAGTGGGCTGTGGTATGTACCGTGTTTAGAATAACACGGCCATGGAGCCATTGTTTACAGATAGAGTGGGTATTATCTAAGAAATCAGCGGGATGGATTACATCTCGCCATGACTGACACCTTTTTAAAGACGGAGTGGGTATTATTCAAATATGGCTTTTATTCAACTGATTCGGAACGAGGGTGACATAATTTCACTGCATCTTAAGACTAGCTCTCCGCTAAAGCTAATGTTTATGTCCCTATCCTTGTTTTCCTAAGTACGTATCTAACTTCGAGTAGTGTTAGGACGTGCCGAGTACGTTCAATACTCACTCTTGCTTGCCTTTTATTTTATTATGATGATAAGGAGAAGAAGGCTGAGTCTACGTCCTCACCCAATACCTAAACTATGGCAATGCCATGGGCAATTCATATTTTCATCATTATTCTTTCCAAATTTTGTTATATTTAGTCCCACATCGGAAATTAATAGTGGGAGAGTACAGCATATAAGGTGGGGGCAACCCTCACCCATCAGACTAGTCTTTTGGGTTGAGCTAGGTCTGAGGCCTTGGTTGTTGTAGGCTCCGGTGGACCTAGGTCTAGTAGGGCGCCAGCTCGTGGGTATAGTGGGCCAGGCCGGATTCTGCTACACACTCTAACAAGTGATATGTGATATCAAAGCCGAAGGCCAGAAAATCTAGAATATCTCCAGGGTCACATTTAGCCCTCACCCATCAGGCTAGTGTTTTGGGTTGAGTTAGGCCTGAGATCTTGGTTGTCGTACGCTCCGGTGGACGGCCTGGTAGGACACTGGCTCGTGGACAGCCATAATTATACTGGGCTTAGTGATGCAAGCCCTAAGAGTTTGGGCACGACGCACGACTCTAAGAGTTTGGGCAGCGTGGTGGATTTTGGAGAGATAGGGTGATGAGGGCAGCGCCGCTGCATCCGGTGGATTTTGGAGAGAGAAGATGACGAGGGCAGCGTCGCTGCATCCGATCTAGTGATGATAGTGATTGGATTTAGTCCAGTAAAAATATCTAGTATATATACAAACTGGGTTGCTGCAAAGATCTCAAATAAGATCATATGGTGGAGGAGAAGGAAACGACCATAGTGCTATTCCCCACAAACGACCACAAACTGTGAGCTCTAGATGGCATATATATAGATATAGTTGGCATCTACTGGATAGATAGATGGCATTTGAGATACGACATCCGCAATGATGGCAAAAAGATTTCATGCTCTAAATTATGCTACCTACCTATAAACTAAATATGCAAAATCTTTACAATAAAATCAACCTCTACAATTTTAGCAGCGGGTTGATGGACCAACGGATGCATTTTTATGGATAAAAAACTTAATAATCATGGCACATTCTCTTGCTTGGATATCTTTTAGAGTTCAAAATTTAATGCTTTCCCGATCTCTAGTATCTTTGCTTTGAAATTGGATATGGTTTTAGTGAGTTATACAGAAAGATATAACATCATCAGAGATCTTTAGAGAATATTTAATTCTGCCTAGCATGGTTACTATCTATCTATAAAGCCCATGCCTTTGACACTTTCAGACAGAAAGAATCCTCATCCAAATATTCAGCTACTTGAGCATACTCATAAGACAATATAGAGAACCGCAAGCTGAACCGGTAGTCATGAAACTTCCCCTCGTTCCGCTCCTCGCCGTCATCCTCTCTTGTAGTATCGGGGATGCCACACCATTGGTCTATGACACAGAGGGTCACGAGCTGATGAGCAACTCCTCTTATTACATTCTCCCGGTAGAGGAAGGTGGGACTGGCGGTGGCCTCAAAATGTCCTATGAATGGAAACGTTGCAACTTCTTCGTAGCCCAAGCACGCGGCAAGGCTGAAGACGGTGTGGCCGTGCGAATCACGCCGCCTGGTGCTTCTGTATATGATCCTATATTTAATCCGGTCGCAGTTCATCTATCAACTGACGTCACCATCACATTCGACGTCGTCACGGTATGCGTGGAGTCCATGTATTGGCACATCAGCGACAAGTCTCCACTGTCAACGACATCAAATCCACGCCAGCATGTTGCTGTCGGGAAGGACGAGGATGCTGACATGCCCTTCCCGCCGTCACCGGACATGTTGTTCAGCATCGAAAGGTACGATGGCGCAGTGAAGGGGTACAAGCTAGTCTCCTGCAATAGCACCGGACCGTATGAGAATCTAGGGTTGCATGCTTTCAAGGGGAAGAACTGGCTCACCACAAGTGCCTCGGCTTTGGTGGTCGTGTTCAAGAAAGGACACAGATATGCATAGATGTTGCTGTGCATAGGCTCTGATCTATGCATGTTGCTTAATTATTATGTTTGTTTAAGCCGTGCACCAACAATAAGTCCTATTTATGTTATGTCGTATCATGTATGACTTCTACTTTCTGCAATAAGAGACTATGTTTGGCTAATAGCTGGCATTTTCTTCGATGCCATTATGAGCGGTATTTTGCCACTGGAATTTTATTTTGCTGAGCAAACACGACCTCCAATCCTTACTTTCACTGCTAACTAATTTATTGGTTTCAAATATGTATGGTTCTCTACTTTTCGTCTGAATTTGCAGAGAGAGAGAAAGGCAACTACCACTAGATCCATCACTTCACGTGTATTTTCATTGGGAATTGAAATGTCAAATATTTAATAAGAATTTTCTGAAACTTTGAGTCAAGGGATTTTATCTATGCCTCAATATGCGGTTTTTAAATTATCTTTGATATTTTGATCATCCAATTATGGCTTCATATTGGAAGTTTTGAAAAATTCATGAAATTCTAATCTGTTGAAGTTTTCACTTTTTTATGCATAAATTCAGTGTATGTACGTAAGCCTTCAGTCTCATCTCAAATGAGAATGTCCATTATGAGGGTTTGAAAGCTCAAGATTTCATTTGTAACAGTAACACTCTTATCGGTAGGGTTAAAGGGTGGATTTGCCTGCCGACTAACTACATTTCTGACTTTCTAGTTGTTTGAAACCATCAAGAGGCAGAAACAGACAAACTTGATATATCTAGTGAAAATTCAAGTTGCAGTTGTTTCGTGCACTCTATATCTGAATTCCGAGTGGCATTAGCAAGCCTGCTATTGCCATATTCCATCGTCATTTACGGGTACATAATAAAATAAGAGACATGTTCCGAAAGGTTACCAGTGACAAGTGAGCTCGTTGCGAATAAGTGCGTGTATACACGCTTAATAATGTCAAAGAATAAGATCTCATGAATGTTCTTAAAAAAAGACATCATGAATGATGACCGTTAAGTTTGACTCTGGAGTGCTGGTGTTTTATCACAACTGTTTTCTTTCTTTTTTGAGAAAAATCACAATTGTTTTCTGGAAGAATGTTTTATCACGGTTTTCCACTCGGCCCAAATAAATGGGCTTAAGCCCGTCAAATAGTCAAATAAGACCTAGAACACGTACGAGATATTCAAGTCTACGGTCCAGTGAGTCCGAGGTGAAGGCGGCGGGCTTTCCACCAGTCTTGAAGTCTACGGTCCAGTGAGTCCGAGGTGTTGCTGTTGCTGCTGCTGCTGCTCCTCTTGAGCAGTTCAGTTGCCTTCACGAGACAAAAAGGGGGAAAGGGGGTAGCTCCCCTCCTCCTAACTCCAGTAATGTCGGCGCCACCGTCGGGCGGCGGCGGCGCCCTCATCAACGAGGTGCTCACCGACGACGAGCTCCGCGCGGTGCTCACCCGTCTGGGGCCCGAGGCGGAGCGCGACGCCTTCGGGCTCGTTTGCCGCCGATGGCTCCGGATCCAGAGCTCCGAGCGGCGGCGCCTGCGCGCGCGCGCCGGCCCGGACATGCTGCGCCGCCTCGCCGCGCGCTTCCCGGGAGCCCTCGAACTCGACCTCTCCCAGTCCCCCTCCCGCTCCTTCTACCCCGGGGTCATCGACGACGACCTCGACGTCATCGCCGGGAGCTTCCGGAACCTGCGTGTCCTCGCGCTGCAGAATTGCAAAGGTGCGGCCATTTCTTCTTCTGGCGCTACCCATATGTGCTGTTTGTCTATTTAGTGAATGAGATTAGTGTCTTCCTGGTGCACATGATAGTTCTTAGTGAGTGCCTTGTAGTGCATTTTGGAGTACACCGTTAGAGACTGATTCAATTCTATTTGGAGAGTCTTAGGCTCATGTACCATTAGGTAAATACGTGTACTCTAATTTGTAGTTCTAGTTATGCTACTTCGAGTATGTTTTCTAATCCGGGAAATGTTGGGGTTCATGTGTGTGAGGTCCTTTTGTTTGTGAAAGAACTTTCTTGTCTTTGCAAAGGGGAATCCTATTTACTACTTTTGCAGCTCAGAAATTAAAACATTTTATTGATTAAACCGTTTATCACTATTTTTATAAGAGATAATACTTTCCAACTTATTTAAACAAATATGAACCGTACATCTTTGAAAATAAGTACCTTTGAAGGTTCATTTCATCCTAGGTAGCATGGAAAGCAGGGTTCATTTCTGAAATCAGGTTATATGTTTTCCAAATATTGTTAAAATGGAGTTAATTTCTAAAAGAAGGAAAAGGTTGTGTCAAAACCTTTTTCCTATCTGTATGGTTCCATCAGTACAGTTCTCAAAGATTTCCCCTCAACTTTGATTTTATTTGTGTACTTTTGCTACGTAAGCCTGTTCTACAGAATAGGGCAAACTGGAGCTTCATTTTCAAAAAGCGAGGGCAAAATCGCACAAAGCAAAAAGGAGGGGTAAAATCACCATTGGTACTCTAAATAGGGGCAAGAACGCCAAAGCCCCTAAATAGTAATAGTCACCGAAGTTATGGTCTCCTTCTGCGATATCCTATTTCCAATTTCAAAAAAAAAAAAAAATCCAATTTCCAACAGTGTTTAATATTGCTAATTTGCTATTATGTTAAGTGAACTTTAGTGGGTGGTCCTGGATTTTTGTTATGGTGGCTAATAGTACTGATATGCTATCCTCTAAAGGTAATGGCCGTCATGGAGATTGCGGATCTTTGTTTTGGTGCCCTGATTTTTGTGAGAATTCCCTGCTATTTTCTTAAACAAATTATTTTGAGTATTACAGTTTGTGCCGGTTCATGTGTCTCAGGTATCTCTGATGTTGGAGTTGCCAAATTGGGAGATGGAATGCCATCTCTGCAGTCCCTTGATGTTTCTCGCTGCATAAAGCTGAGTGATAAAGGTTTGAAGGCAGTTGCACTGGGGTGCCAGAGATTGAGGCAGCTGCATATCACAGGTTGCAGATTAATAACTGATAATTTATTGATTGCCCTATCAAAGAGCTGTCTACAATTGGAAAATCTTGGAGCGGCAGGATGTAACGGCATAACAGATGCCGGTATATCTGCTCTAGCTGATGGCTGCCATCATATAAAATTCCTTGACATAAGTAAATGCAATAAAGTTGGTGATCCTGGAGTCTGTAAAATCGCTGAGGTTTCTTCATCACACTTGGTGTCAATAAAGCTATTGGACTGCAGCAAGGTGGGAGATAAGTCCATCTATTCATTAGCTAAGTGCTGCAGTAACCTAGAGACTCTTGTCATTGGTGGATGTCGGAACATTAGTGATGCATCCATACAAGCTCTTGCTCTTGCCTGCTCCAGCAGCTTAAGGAGCCTGAGAATGGACTGGTGCTTGGAAATAACAGACACATCATTGCGAAGTCTGCTGTCTAACTGTAAACTTCTTGTGGCGATTGATGTTGGATGCTGTGACCAGATAACCGATGTTGCATTTCAGGACGGGGAAGGAAATGGGTTCCAGTGTGAACTGAAAATTTTGAAGATCAGCAGCTGTGTTCGGCTCACAGTTGCAGGGGTCAGCAGTGTGATTAAATCCTTCAAGGCTCTTGAGTACCTCGACGTTCGGTCTTGTCCTCAGGTTACAAGGGACAGCTGCGAGCAAGCTGGAGTACAGTTTCCTAGTGCATGTAAGGTGAATTTCTACGGAAGCTTGCTGGAGTCCGATCCATCTGCTGAGAGGTTCTTCTAAGATCAGCTGCCAGCTATGAGCTCAGTTGCACCCAACCTTCTAGTGCAGCGTGAAACTAAGATTCAAAGAGTTCTGCATCATGTAGACGAGTGTTTGACACTGCTGTTCAGCTTTCACCATCAAACCCATGCAAGCATCGGGGATCCCCATGATGCAAACCATGAGCTATATGCCATATCCAATTCAATGGCATGTGATTTAGTCTGTAGAAAATTGTACCAGTGCCCATGAAATAAGTTGTCCGAACAACGAATGTTTATGCATTATGTATTGTGCGTTGTGCCAATCTAGCGGAATGTATTCAAATTCAACATGTACATTTTATAATGCCTGCGGTAAATATATTGTAGTTCATTAGTTCTGTTTTTATCTGCATCACTTGTACCGATCCTTGTTTTGGCGTTGTAGTGTTTGTTTTTTTGACTTATGCTAGAACACTGCTCCCGCCTGGAAGAATTGGTGGGGATCTCAGCTGCTTATTTTATAGTCTTAAGCTCCTCTCTCATTTGTAATTCAAAAGACAAGGATGTCTAATAATCTAGAAAAAGGTTTATAATTTTAATAAGAAATGATTATATAGAATTGGAAAATATCTATTGTTTCCAGCTCAAACAAATGTAGTATTTGCTCAAGGAGAAACGAAAGAAGACCAGGTTTCAAAGAATCACAAAGGACTAGCATACGTCTTTTCTTTCCTCGTAAGTATCATAAATTTTTATGAGAGGATTGATGATAGAAAATACTCAGTATCATAAATTGTCATAATTTTTTTATAACTATTTCCATAGTGTTTGGAGGGTATTTTTTTGGAACTTAAACGCTCCATGCCCTCGTCGCTGACACGTGGGCCCATGACCAAAAACCCTCAACACCGTCCCGCCGGATTCAGTGACTTCACGGCGTGACTGGAGAGCCCATCCAACGGTTGCAACTTGCTTCGTGCCTGGGCCCCTTATCCTTTCGACGAGAAAACACAAGCCGTTGCGAGAGGCAGCTCAGGCCACCATGGCCGCCGGCTGATTTCATCACCGCTGGTCAAAAATTCTCACCAAGAGGTAGTAAAATCGATTGCCCATGACCTCCTCTTCGCTCCTGTGCTCTCAATTTTATTGGAGATGTCTTAGTTTTCTAGTGCCTGCTGCCGCTTTTAAGTATGGTTCTGTCTGCTAATGGCGGATAGTCCCCGGCAAAGGAGGACCATGGGAGCTCCACCGTATCCTCTCATCCTGAGTCAGTCCCAGCGCAAGTCGAAAGGCGAGCGCGGTTTCTTCGTTCCCGGCCCTCCTCTCTCTCTTCTCCAATGCAGCACGGGAGATCGAGCCCCTACGCGCGATTGCGATCCTCCTGCCTGTGTTGAAGCTTTCCCTGGTGAAAGAAAAGGCTAAGTCCTGAGCAGCAAGTTCTAGTAGCGTCTTTCCTGTGAGGGGCCGGCGGCGGAGAAGATCTCCGCGTCTTGCGCCCTTCTCCTCCACGGCGTCGATCTGGGTCCCAAAGCAGCAGTGCCCTCCCTCTTCTCCACGGCATCGAGGTGTGGTTCCAGTTTTCTCCTCCTCCGGGGAGGCGCGGACAGCTCCGGCGCCGACCACCACATCCTCCGGGCGGCGCCGGAGAAAGGAATCGCGCGCGCCCAAGTCCGCCGTTCTGCCGTGCTTTCCTGCTGAAAAAGATACTAAATCGTGTGCCTTCCGTTGGACTGCGTTTGGACGTCGGATAAGAGGGCTCCACTTACGCCTTCACTTGCCGAAGGTAAGTTAAGATGTGATTGGTTACTGATGTTTCTGGCTAGGAGGGAGTTATGCAGGCAAGCTCAAATCAGATTTATATAATATTTTATAGGTTTGTTTGATTGGTTGCATATATTATTTTGGTCTGCATAAAATTTTATTTAATTGGCTGTATTGTTCTATGGGCTGTATTATTGTAGCTAGGCTTGGTCTAAAACTTAGCCAGCCGAGACCTGTGCAGTCTACGTAACTGGAGACAAATCTTATTTGCATTTCTCACTGTACAAATCCTAGTGCAAAACCATTTACAATCGGAGGCTGACTAACGGACCTATTCACATTACCGAACATCCAAATCTGCGCTATACAACCCTGCGCAGGCTCTTACGCAGCCTACCGTCGCAGCCTTGCTGAATCCGGCTCCACCCCTCCCCGGAGGCCGAAACCTCATCCCCATCTTCTCGCTCCCCCCTCAGTCACCTCTCCCTCGCGCAACAAGCGGAGGACGCCGGCCTCCATCCACCGGGGTCCCTCCGCCGACCGCCTCTTCCGCACTCCTGCGCTCCATCGGACGCCGCCCGCCTCTCTCTTCCGGCTACCTCCTCCCTCCCGCATCCCGCGACCGCAACCGCGTTTCTCCAACCGGACGCCGCCGTCTTGCTTCTACCTCCCGCAGCCGCTGTCCTCTCGAAGGCCTGCACACGGTATTGCTTCTCTTCTCAGAATCCGAGTTGGTACGGTGTATTAGCAAAACAAAAGGTTGATGCACGCGGGCTCCGTTCGCGACAGTCAGAACCTTGGTTGCTCGCCCAATAGCCCGGCTAGATGGCAGTCTTTTATTTCTGCTGTTGTTTGCCTTTGATAGTCCATTGAAGTTGGTTCGATCACTCTCTTTAATTTGGGCGCAATTGAGGAAATCTGCAGTCTGAACTGTAGAGGGCAGTATGTCACAGGAACCCTCTCCACCTGTCTCTGTCTGATTATTCTTCTACTATGGATTTGTGTGGGAAAAACGAAAAGCTTTTGAGTTCCTAGAAGCAAATAGAGCCTGATAAGCATAAAAGCGCCTGTAGTTAAGTATTGAATCTGCACATACTTCATACGTCGTAATAGAAAGATAGCGCAGAATCTGCACATACTTCTTATGTCATAATAGAAAGATATTACCAAGGAAGCGCAGATCTTTTTTCTTGGTGATTGAGGAAACATGCAATTGTATAGTTATTTCTAGCTTTTGTTTAGGGTTTGCTCAGTGCTTGTTTGTTGCTCTACACACTATACTAATTTTTTTTCATATTATTCATAGTGGATAGTCTTATCTTCTGCCGGTTTAGATTCATAAATATGACACTTAATATTACTCTGTGGTATTAGGGATACGTAGCTTAAGTTTTGTTTTGTAATTCTGGCATCTAGTTTCAAATGTAGCATAATTATCGAATTCACATTATGAACACCTTAATATCCATTAGACCAACAGTGTAGCACATATATAAATATTTTGTTGAGGTCTTTCATTGTGTCTTCTGACTTCTACGTCTTCTTTCATTCCCAACTTACCTAAACTATTTATGTTATTATTTAAACAGGCACTATAGCACCTTGCTGTGAACCTGTAACAGGTTTGAAGGAAAGGATAATTGTGGTGCTGTGTTTGATTTCTCTGTGAGGAGTGAAATGAGGCTAAGTATTGGACAAGTCCATCGAAATGTTCTTGCGCTGGCATCTTCCCGGTCGTGCTTTGTTCTTGGAGACCGTCTTTCATTCAGGCTGCTGTCACAACCACGGGCAGCTGGATTTCATCAGACCGCCTGGCATGGTAGTCAAATTGTAGAAGATAGGGGAGGGCCATTAACTCTTGCTAGCTTAGAAGTGCAAAACAGGGTTGAATATGGGAATAAGGAAAAAATGGCACGAACTGGTGGTCCGAAGCTAAGTTCGAGAGGATCTTCTTCCCTCAAGGTGAAACCTAGAGTTTCTTCACTTAATGTCAAACCAGTGAAGACCGCATTGCCAAAGTCATCTGGGATAAAGAAGACACTTAAGGTAGATGAGGCTCTGTTTTCTGCCAAGTCATTTGAAGAACTTGGTTTGCCGCCTTTGCTTGTTGACCAATTGAACAAGGAGGGTCTAACTGCGCCAACTGAGGTCCAATCCGCTGCTATTCCTATAATAGCACAAAAGCATGATGTGGTGATCCAGTCATATACTGGCTCAGGGAAAACACTTGCTTATCTTCTCCCAATTCTTTCCAAAATAGGCCCACTGAAGAGGCCTATGGGGCAAGATAATTCTGAGAAAAGGTCAGGTATTGAAGCAGTTATTGTTGCTCCTTCCAGAGAATTAGGAATGCAGATTGTGCGAGAAGTAGAGAAGATTTTGGGTCCTAACGATAAGAGACTTGTCCAGCAACTTGTTGGTGGTGCTAATCGTTCCAGACAAGAAGAAGCATTGAAGAAGAACAGGCCAATCATTGTTGTTGGAACACCTGGTCGCATTTCTGAAATTTCAGCAGCAGGTAAGCTACACACCCATGGTTGCCGCTTCCTTGTACTGGATGAAGTTGACCAGCTTTTGTCCTTTAACTACCGTGAGGATATGCATAGAATTTTGGAGCATGTTGGGAGGAAATCTGGTACCACATCTAGGGATATTCTTGGCCCAATTGCTAGGCGTTCTGAGCGCCAAACTATCTTGGTTTCTGCAACAATTCCATTTTCAGTTATACGAGCAGCAAGGAGTTGGGGTCATGATCCAGTCCTTGTTAGAGCTAAGAGTGTAGTTCCACTTGACTCAATCACTGTTCCAAGACCTGCTTTATCCCAAACTGATGCTAACTCCAGCTCGCCATCGAACTCAGTGAACCAAGCTGCTGTTGGCAGCTTGCCGCCATCATTGGAACACTACTACTGTACAGCCAAGGCGCAACACAAAGTTGACACCTTACGGAGATGCATCCATGCTCTGGAAGCACAAACAGTGATTGCATTTATGAACAACACAAAGCCACTGAAGGATGTCGTATTTAAGTTGGAGGCCCGTGGTATCAAAGCCACTGAGCTACATGGGGATCTTGGAAAGCTTGCAAGGTCTACAGTCTTGAAAAAGTTCAAGGATGGTGAATACAGAGTTCTGGTTACAAATGAGCTGTCTGCCAGAGGACTAGATGTGCCAGAATGTGACCTTGTGGTTAATCTGGACCTTCCAACTGATTCTACACATTATGCCCACAGAGCTGGAAGAACTGGACGTCTTGGGCGGAAAGGGATTGTAGTCACGATATGCGAAGAAAACGAGGCATTTGTTGTAAGGAAAATGCGCAAGCAATTGACTGTGCCCATCAAGCCATGTGAATTCACTGAAGGCGAGCTTGTTGTTCATAAGGAGGAAGATGTGGAATAAATCTTCATAGTTTGCATTATTACATCTGTTTACATGTAGCTTTTTGTAATATGATTTTGCAAATTCAACTGTTAGTACTTTACTGGCCTTTGCTTGTCCTGCTGGATATTTATATTGGCTGGGTTTTTCTTTTCTTGAAACACTAGTCTGGAACCAAATTATAGCTACCTCTTAACCTCTGCAGGGAGCTATTTTCTGCGGAATCTTAATTCCTGTATTCCTGGAAGTAGATGAGTACTGAGGGAAACATTCCATCTTGCGGGTGTAATTCCTGTACAATGAACTGGTTATCATTATTTGCTTCCAAAGCATTTCATTTGATCATGGCATGGAGATTTCAATATTAAATTTGATGGCATGACTATGATCCTCCAACAATAGAGATGTACGTAGATTAAATAAGAGAAGCACTCGTGCCCCTATAGCTAGTGGTAGAGCGTCAGTCTTGTAAACTGAAGGTCTGTAGTTCGATCCTGCATGGGGGCAATTTTTTTACCGTCATTTTGGTAAGTGTTGCTTTCTCTTTCTGCACGTGAAAACCTGGTCAATCCCAATCATATTAAACTATAAGATTTCACTGAACCAATCGCCAACGGTGCACAAGTAGCCGTCGGTACGCGACATGGCCGGCCTGTGGCAGCGCCGCCCGTTTGCTCCGGTGCCCGGCGTTCCTGTGGCGTTCTTCTGCTTCCTGTTGTCTCAGCAAAATCTCATCAGGAATTCGGGACGTGAATCAAGCACCACATCGCAGACGCAGTAAAAATGTAAAACTAGCTCTGCGAGTTGCCGAGGCCGGGATTCTCCTATATCTAAAAAAAATGTAAAACTAGCTCTGCGGCCAGTGACACAGCTCCGAGAGACAGAAAGGGTAAAAAGGTTTGCTCGATAAGGTGATAGCTGTTGGTACTAAGGGCAGCTGTGGCAGCATCATCATACTGCAAATCTGCAATCCTGCATTCCTGCTCATGCTCATGGTTTCTCCAGCAAGTAGCATAGCAATCAAAAGTCACCGTTTCCAGCAGTCTTGCAGCCTTGAGAAAAGCCTGCACTCATGCCCTCTCGAGTGAGAAAAAGGTAGCCGAGTGGATCAAACAACAGTAGTTGTCATCTGGAAATCATGAGCATGCTGACAAGATTGGTGATGCCGAAACACCGTTATCAACATAGGAGATTCCATAGGATAAATCCGTACTATATTCACACAGGCTGCTGCAGAAAACGTGGTTGAACTTAATTCCTTTCCATCGATATCCATGCTGAAATAGTTTTATCAGCAATATGCTAGAAATAAATTTGTTCGGCGGTAATTGTTTTGAGTCAAAACTATCTGAAACAGGATCCTTTTAATGATCAGAAACAGCATGCTAGGGGATGGGTATACATCTAATCAGGAACTTACCAACAAAACAGTTAAATTGATAAATGCTGCCAGCAACACCAAATAGAAAACAAATCTTGTCAGATGACCACATGACTATAAAAGAAGCAAACAAAATCCCACAACCGCAGAGAAAAAGCAATTTGCCCAGCATCTGACCATAATTGATATTCCATCGCAACAATTGACACAAATTCTGCGCCCCAGTCTAATCTGAATACAGGATCTTCATAAGTATAGCAGCATTGCCATGGCATTGTTTTGGAGCCAATTCATGGTTACACGGTACTGCTATAATCGATTTATTTTGAAACATAGGCCATCTTATTACACATTAGACGATCAGGATCCAGACTCTTTCGGTGTCTTTGCAACAATGGAGATAGCATGGAGACCTGAGTTCAGCTCATCAGACAGAAGATCATAAACCATCCTGTGACGCTTCACAAGGTTCTGCCCCTCAAATTTTGGTGAAACTACCTTGATGTTGAAATGAGTCTCGTTTGCATTATCCTTGACAGCTGCATGCCCGGCGTGTTGGTAAGAAACATCTTCAATTTCTAGGGCACTGGCCTCCAAGGCACACTGCAGCTTTTGCCTCATCCGAGCAGCTCTTGAAAGCACGGCACTGGTGCCTCGTGAAGCCATCATTCGTTTAGTCTGTCTCACAGACCAACTAAGTTTATTGGTTATGATGGAATAAGTTTGATCTCTAAAATGGCATAATCAGGACAAATGCGTAAATGAACAGAGAAATAAGCATACATCACATCAGGATTTTTACAAATATACAACTGATATGGATCATGAAACAGAATGAAGACCGTAATTGTATCACAAACGAAAACAACTCAAATGCCCATTGCCTCATTTCTTTAAGCCACTAACATAGCTTGATGCGGATCAACATATTATGATTTTCCAGGCAACTATTTGTGGATTCGTTCGTGAACTGAAATAAAGGGATATAAACACTGCATCTTCTCTTGGTCTATGTTATGTAATCCCCACCCAACTAGAATGTGTGAGTGCATATCTTTTTTTTTTGAGCAACAGTGTAAGTGCATATCTTGGAACAGTCTACAAGTTAGTTGTTCAGTAAACTCCTAATTCAGTATTTGTTAGCCCGATCTGGTTAATCAGCCCTCTTCATAAGAGTAAAAATCTAGTCTTCCTAATACAATGTTCTTCAATTGAACTAGCAGCAAAAGCAAAACTTCTGTTGCAAATCGAAGGGAAAACACACATGGTGACGAAATTAGACTGGCCTTGCGCCCACAGATCATATGAAGGCATAAACAAGAGCAGGAAGGCTAAATTATTTCCTCCTGTTAGTGAAGACTACAGAACAAGATCCGGAGAGAAAACCTCCAAGATTCGTCCTTTTCCTCGCTAATGGAGAGAAGATAAAATATTCAGAATCCAGCAATTTTAAGATGGAAGCAGGATGGGGCAGAACGAATCTATACAGGAATGGTTAGGACTTAAGTTGAAACCTGAAATCCTGGTATCTTGCTGCGACCGGAGCTACGAAACGGCGGCGGCGGCGGCTAGGGCTTGGGGGAACAACCCGAGGAAGAAAAATGAAGCCTAAAAGATGAGACAGGTTCCAAAAAAAAAAAAAAGATTAGAAAAAAGGAGAAAAATAAAACAAAACACCTGCGTGCGGTGAGCGTGGATCGAACACGCGACCTTCAGATCTTCAGTCTGACGCTCTCCCAACTGAGCTATCCCCGCTTTGTGCACTTTTTGATCTAAATATTTTACTTTAACAAAAGAGCGACGTTGCCGTTCTTAGCCGCGCGCGCGGTAGATTCGACCGCTATGGCGCTATAAGCAGTCTCTCAGATTTCATCCTGTATTTAAGTTAAAGAAAAAAAGATTTCATCCTGTACCTTACTGTCAGTCTGTCACCCGACCAAGATCAGTAACGCGCCTATCGCTTATCCACTGCCGGCTGCCGCGCGCAGGCGCAGGCACCGGTTCCAGGTTCACCAGCAGACCACGGCATGGTAACTTGCACGGTGCTCCAAGCCTCCAGCAGCGAGTGCCCACTGCCCACTAGCTAGCCCAGGAACCGGGGGGGCCTCTTCCTTCGAACGAACCGCGCGCGCCCGTCGATCGATGCACTAGACACTCGCTCAGAAGTCAGATCCCCCCTGCCCCAAGTTTGAGGTCAGGAGTAGAGGCGACTCTGGGAGTTGCCAAGACGAGGGCGCCGAGCCGCCGAGGACGGGGGAGGACTGCGCGGCCACGCTTTTGGCCAGAGGGCGCCGTGCATGGCGATTGGCAAAGGGGCAATAACGCAGAGCGGCGGCAGCCGGCAGGTGGCCCGCCGCGCTCCAGCCAGACCCAGACGGGCAACCAAGGACGCGCGTATGGGGCGCGCGCCAGCCCGATCCTGATCAGACTTTGCATCGTGCTCTGGGATCATGTCCGGACCGGCCGGCCGGCGCTCAGTCACGCGCGCTCGCGCGTCTTTCGCTTGGTTACATGCTCCGGGCCTCCGGCACCGGCACCTCGTCTGCTGGCCGGCCAGGGCCAGGCCGGTGGGACGGCCGCCTGGGCATGAAGCAGGCAGGCGACCGGTGAGCAGAAGGCCGCACTGTTCCAAAGGCGGGCCGGTCCATGCAGTTGCTTGCAGCCTTGTATCCTAGCGACGGACCTGTCAAGCACTCTCGGTCTCACTCTCGGCCTCTTGCGGGGTTGTCAGCAACCGGCGGAGCAAGAGCTATGGCCAGAGAGACTAGGAGATAGACACGAAGCCGGGCGGCCCTGGCCACCACCGTAGCCGTCGCCGTGTACCGGCCGGCAGGAGCGTGGCTACCTGCCGCAGCATGTCACGTACGCCAGCGACTGGCCTGGCAACTGGCATGTATGGCCACCAACCCCCCATGTAGCACGCATCGCACTTATTACTGTCGTCCATCTTCTGACCGTCTGCTGACCCGTTTTTCGCACTTATTCCTTGTCTTGCTTCCAAGCTGCATTGCTTTGCCTACCAAGGAGGAGTAGCAAGCAAGCAGAGCCCGTTCACACGCACGCGGAGGCTTGTTGCTGCTGGGGTTAGCCTAGCCTAAAGCCGCCTAGCGAGCAGGAGAGTGCATGTACAGGCCATACCAAGTCAACCAGTCTTGCGCGGCAAGCTGGTACTGAACTAGCACGAGAGCAGAGAGAGGCACACGGCACGGCACGGCATCTCTGCTGCCTGTATGGAATGGCGAGATGGGGCAGGGCATCTTTACAGTTCAAAGCCCGAGAAGTTGCGTCCAGCTTTGCCACGAACCGGGCCGGGCGGGCACGGGCAGCGGCGCAGGTGCACAGCACAGGCACAGGGCACACAACGGCCTCGACCTTTCAGAGCGCGGCAGCGCGACTGTGCCTCGCGCAGGCGCTGCCGCAGCCTTTTGCCGCTTTCCTCCCCCTCGCCGCAGAGGGAAAGCGAGGTCTCGCGAGGGAAAAGCGACCGACGGGCCGGGCGAAAGGGAATTCTTTGATTCTTTCTTTCCTCCTCTCGTCCAGTCGTCTCCGCGCCCCCCCCCCCCCCCCCCCCCCCTAGTGTTATCATTGCTGTAATCTGCATTCTGCAGCGAGCCTGGATTGATGGGCATTGCACATCTGAAAAAAAAAATCACAGTCCATGGATTCTTGTGCAGTATCGACAGGGTTAAACGAACTCGGTCAGAATTAGTGAGCTTTTTCGCCGGAGCCTATGATTAGCATCGCGATCGGATGGAGAATTTTATCGCTAATTGAGTACGACAATAAGAAATGACCGCAAAAGAATACCAGCTTTAGGAATTGATGCTCGTACTAAATGACTTCTTGGGCTGATGATACAGACAAGATGCTAACTGAAACAAGTTCCATGGAATCAAAAGGCGCAGAAAACCTAGCACAGACCGGCATACCCCGACGCGAGCTGCACGATTTAGTTTAACCCGAATGTAGTAAGATCTAACCAAGGACTGGTATTTACAGTTAGCACTAGGCAGGCACCACAGCAATCTTCTTTCATCGAATCTTGGACGACACACAAGACACGCCAATGGACGGACTGACTGGTGGAGGAGATCAAGCACAAAACAAGCCAAGAACGCTGCCAAGAAGAGGCGGACAGAGATCAATGCGCGAGCGACGCGTGTAGGAGGTGTCAGGAGCTGCGGCGGATCGAGTCACCGGGTCTCCTCCTCGGCGCGCCGGGCGGCGCCGGAGAGCGCGGCGAGCAGGTTGAGGTGGTGGTGGTGCGCCTGCGCCATGGGCACGTACGCGGCCGCGGCGGCGGCCGCCGCCGCTGCCTGCGCCTCCAGTGGCGAGAAGCCCCAGGCCTCCGTCGTCCGCGGCGGCGCCGGCAGGGCCGCCCAGAACGCGGACGCGGCCGCCGCGGCGTCGCCTTCCTCGCGCGGGCGCTTGCCGAGGACGGTCTGCTGGTGGTAGTGGGAGGAGGAGGAGGACGTGGACGGCGCGGAGGAGGAGACGAAGACGGCCGGGGTGGTGCCCGACCCCGTGGCGGCGAGGATGGAAGGCTCGGCCTGGCGGAGCAGCCACTCGATGGTCTGGCCGTCGGACTTGAGCCCCAGCTCGCGGGTGAGCTGGAACACGCGCGCCGCGCACACGATCGGCATGCGCACGCGCCGCCCGCGCCCGTTCACCTTGCTGTGCCGGTCCTTCCCGCCGCCGCCCTCCTTCTTGACCGGCTTCGCGGGGACCGCCGCCATGGCGCCGCCGCCGCCGTCTGCCGCCGCTGCGGGCGCGGCCGTGGAGAGCGCCGGCAGGGGCTGGTAGACGTTGAACATGGCGGCGGCGGTGGAGACGTCGCGGGTGGTGGCCATGGCGCCTTCCTGCCGCGTCGTGTTGCGGGGCTGGCGACTGGGGCGCGGTGGTGGTGGTGGTGGACCGGTGGGGTTTGAGAGGTTTTTGAGGCGATGGGGAGAGGGACACGCCGGGTAGATTTATAATGGAGTTGATGTACACTTTCAAAAGTTTTATTCCAGGCGTTTTTTTTACCATCGCAGCATTTCACCGTCTACGTGTACACGTCTACAAGACTGAACACTCTCGTAACATTCCGGTGCACATGTTCCACGCGTGTGCACGCACATACACACAACACAACACTACGGGCAAACAGTAGCAGTATCGAACCAGACATGCACCCACAGTGGAGTACCTGTTCGACTTCAGTCCATTGGCTACGATCGAGCTGCGACTGAGTTCATTGAAAACACACGTATTCATCACGCCGTGCTGCTCATCCACGTCTACGTGGATCATTATCAGTTTTTTTACCGCTAATGTAAAAGGCAGTAACCACTGATGACCAACCAGAGTGAGAGAAGTGGCCGTGGATGGCAGCAGAGGGTGTGGAAGAGGGCAGGAAAGTGCAAGGCAGAGGGGGTGGTGGAAGAGGGCCGGGCCGGGGGGCTGCAGGCGGTGCAGTAGCCACTGTACCCGTGGGGGGCAGGGCACATGGGAATCCGGGCCCATCGGCTCTCACTTTGCTGGAATCTGCAGGTCTTTTACAAATAGTAGTAGCGGGCAAGCCTAGAGAAACCCGAGCTACCATCGGCCATCGCATCACGTCGCCCCGGTCACCGGTCGCGGGGGTGGGACCGAGGGAGGGTCTGTCTGATTGGACAGGCACGAGCGATCGATCGAGCGAGCTCATATTTTCTAGCTTATCTTTTGGACTGTGCGCGCACAGCGCGGCCCTGCTCGCCTGAGCTGCGCGATCCCCCTCCCCGTATCTTTCCAGCTCCCCTCCCTCTGGGCTCTGGCCTCTGGCTTGGCAACGAAGAACCGTGCAGGGATCGAGTCGTCGAGATCGTTTTCGATCGAAAGCTCAGGCAGCAGGCAGGGATCGAGTCGTGGAGACGGGATGACGGGGCACACTGTTTGGCCTTTGCTCTTCTGAAAAATCGTTATCGCGCCGTGCGTGCGCGCACAGATGCCTCCCCCCCACAACTTGCGGCTGGATGGGCGATGCGGGGAGTGCCGCGCCTGTGCTCCGCCCCCGCCTTCGGGTTAGGGACTTAGGGGGCGGGGCCAGGGCTGTGCTCGTCACCGCCCGGGACGACGGGGACGCGCGGCTGGACT
Source organism: Panicum miliaceum (assembly GCA_032594955.1). Lineage (NCBI taxonomy): Eukaryota > Viridiplantae > Streptophyta > Magnoliopsida > Poales > Poaceae > Panicum > Panicum miliaceum. Next base: position 33,380,252 of record CM064067.1, on the reverse strand, counting down.
GGACGCGCGACTCTGCCGACGACCCAGCGCCAGCAGAGCTGATGATGGCCTGATGGGGTTCCCTCTCACTCTCGCGCCCCGATCCCGTCCGTGTGCGCCGCCGGCCGGGAGGAGAATTTAAGGATGGTTGCCGTAAACGGGCAAGTTCCGGCTTCGTTCGTCGCCGCCGCCAGACCAAGCGCATGCCGCCCGGGCACGGGCAGCGACCGCGACGTGCATGGCCAAGGTACCTGAACCGGCATGGCGGCGGCGCGACCTTCGCAGGCCAAGCGGGGGATGCCGAAACCGGCATGGAGCCGGGGGAGGTGGCACACGCTGGCACTGGCATGGCACGGCTCCTTGCGAATCACTTCACTTGGCTGAGCTGTGCATTGATTGGTTGACTTGGACGACGACGACGGACGAGAGCTAGCGTGTTTTCAGCGGCAGGGTGTGTGTGTGTGTGTGACTGGCTGTCTAGCTGGGGTAGATCATTGGGGATTGGGGACGACGGAGCCCGGCATCATGGCGATGCTGACCTGTGTTGAAAGGGATGGCGAATGGACGGGCCACCGGCCTTCCTAGTTTTGGATATGATCTGCATGTCTCGTGCCTCGCCTCGCCCGCGTCGTATAATTCGAGCCTGCTGGGCAGGGACGGGATGAGATGAGCCCCACCCGGCAAAGTCCCCCCCATGGCTTCGGTGGCCCAAAGGGGCATGTCGGCGATCGACGTACGCCTTCATCCCAGATGGTTTTCACCGCACTCCGCACCAGTGATTGCGGGAAGTCTTCCAGAAATCACTAGCAGTAGTTCGTTCAAACGATCGATTCCTTCCAAGTTCCAGATCGATGTGCTCCAAATTTCCTTGCAGATGCTGGAAATTGTACCCCAGTGAGTACTGATTGCTTTGGAGGCTACAAGCCGTCTCGATAGTCCTTCTGTTCATCCAGACATGCTAAGGTGCTGGTGTTGCTTGGCCGTGCGCAGCACCACCGTCTCGAGCTTCGGATCTGGAGGCATCATGGCTTGGCTTTGTTTCCCATGTGGGATCTGTTTGCCACCCTACGCATACACACCTCACCAGTCATGACCTAGCACGGTCAATCATTAATCGCCACGATAACAAGCATGGCTCCATGCATTCAGAACAAAGAGCAACAGAGCGTACTGAACCTCTGAAGCATGATGTTACAGAGTGATCATTGACACAGAGAGTAAATACGATCCCATACAACTACAGCGTACATGGATGGACAAACTTCTACAGCAGCAATTCACAGAACATCACCGCCAAAGTTCAGGAGTTGCTAGGGATGACATTAAAGAAGTGGTAGACTTCATCTTCGTCAAACACTCCAACCTCAGTTGAGCAGACCTCGCAACAGACAGGGTGATAAGCTTGTCCCTTGCTTTCAGCTTCTGGTGTAGTAGTTGGAGGATCAGCAGCCTTCCCCTTGTGTTTTTTCCTCTTGCTCTTGCCCTCTCGTAAGATCTGATCAGTCCTGACCTTGCAGTTGCGCACAAACATCGCACGGTACTGGTTTACATACTTCTCATGCCTGAACATCAACAAAAGAACATTCAACAATTAAGCATCGGAAGTTCTACAAATCAACAATATCAGTATAATTGCAAAATGATCAATATCAGGGAGACAAACAATTCAAGTAACTTACAAAAATACAAAAAAAAGCCATCATGTTTTCAGATATAGTAATGCTTCCAAATTGTTTGCAAGTAATCTGTACTGACTATATCCCCCTGATACTTTTTATACGAGTACATATTCAAACCCATGTTCAGTACAAACAAGTATAATGACTGCAAATCTGAATAATCCCACATCTAGTAACCAAATACTAACAAAACCATCCACAACTAACCGTTGGGAAGTTCTATAGATCAGCAGTACCACAATATTCAATCAGTCAGATAAAAATAGGGAAAACATAAATTTAAAAATTAAAGTATTTCTGAACAATATTCAAAAGGGAAACAGTAACTGCATTGCAGCAGAGCAGAATCATGCTTCAAATTCACAATTCAAAGAGGTAACTCGAATAATTGGGAACAATAAGAAATACATGTCTTCTGATTCTTTTCACATCTAGGACTTCCATTCTTGAACAAACAAAATTTTCAGCAGAAACAGGTCCTATGATTGCATATCCTTGAAGGAGGAGATGAGAATTTGAGAAGGTGCGGTAGATGCTAGGAGTCCTGATGCAGTCCTACATCTAATAGTCCATCAGTCCATCACAGACAAAGTTTATTACCATAGGTACTTAGATGCTCCACATAAGTAAACACAATTGTAGTTTTCACTTCTAGGAGTGTTTCTCCCATACTAAACAAAACTATCTTTCAGAAACAATAGTATAGTAGGTCATGGCTATATAAGAGATATCCCTTAGAATCGTGAAATCATCAGCGAATCTGTTAATTGGTGATAATGGTTTGCACTCCAATTTCACAAAGGCATTCCTGTCAACTGATAGGCTCACTACTTTAAATCATCACTGCAAAGGCTTATAGGATACCATAAGAAAGAAAAATCATTACTGACTAATGAAACTTACTTTTCTTACCAAGAAAGATAAATAGGGTAACCAAAACAATTTGACCTGATTACAATCCAAGATTCCCCTACTTGAGTCAGCACTATTTCATTGTCAAGCAGAAGCAGTTATGGCTTTACCTCTGACAATCCAAGCATAGGGTAGTGAAACAGGCTGGGCAGCTGAGCACGGCATCAGAAGTGCGGCCTTTCCTCTGCCTATTAATCCACCGCTCATCGACGTCATCCAGGTCGGGGTCGTAGAACTCGGGCTCGACGGAGTAGTCTATCTCGTCGTCGCTGGACACTGCAAATAAGAGACGGAACGAAACAGGAAAAAGAAAGGGGGCAAATCAGAGACACTGTTTTAGGGCAATAGAGCAGAATAGGAAATCCGCCGTTTCTTGCACAAATTGCAGAGGTAGGGTTCTCGGAGGAGAAAAGAAAAAGAGAGAGAGAAGGGTTTATATGAGGATAAGCCATCTGAAGCAGAAGATGTTAAGGGGATTAAGCAGTCACCTAGTTCGCGCGGATCCACCCGGTCTCCGGCCTCCGCCTGCATCGGCTGCTTCGCCGCCGCCTCGGGCTTCTGCGGCTCCATGACTCCTTGCCGACGCGCTCTCGCTGTTTCTTTCAGCCTCCTTTTTTTTTTAGGGGATTCTTTCCAGCCTTTCCTCTCCCGCGGCTGGGCCTGGGCCTAGGCCGATCGATATTGGACATAGACATAGTGGACCGAATCATGATCCCTTTCACGGCCCGTTTTGTAGGTGAAATGTTTTTTTGTCCGTCACGTACTCACGTGACTCACGTCGATGACGTCCTGCAAAGCTGTACTGAAGTTGACTGCCGTTATGCTGCCAAAAAAAACAGCTTTCTATTTCCCATACCGAAGTGTATTTTGTGGTTTTGAAAGACTGTATTATCTGTGATCAAATTTTAACAACTACGGTGGGAAACATCTAGATTATTTCACTTACCGATCTACTGAGCTTTGTTGGAATGTGATGGTTACAAAATTCAATCTGAAGAATAAGAATTCGAAACAACGGTTTTACGAAATATGGATTTAGTATTCTACGAAATATGCCCACAAACACCCACCTAAAGTTCAATCTAGATTGATGTGGAGACACATCCTTGGCAATATGGATTGGTGTGGGTTTGATTGTTGGGTTTGGATATCAGTGTCCTTAATTGTTTGTGGGCCGAGTAGATAGAGAGTCGATGGCAGTGGGCAATTTTCCATCAAGTTTTGTGAGTAGTACTGTAGTGTATTGATGTGTTCATGATCCAACAAACAAACTGGGTAGCGTTGAGCTTGAGAGCTCCGCTGCTCTGGTTTCGTGCCTTCTTGGTACGACGCCTGGCTAAATATCTCCTCCAAATCCTAATAGTAAGCAATTAAGGATATGGTAATAACATGAGTAAGTCAAGTTTAGCCCTATGACATCAAAGAGAATATTATCATTTAAAAGTATTAAATAAAATCTAATTATAAATTAATTGCAGAACGTATGGACTAATTCGCGAGATGAATCTAATAAGGTATATTAATTCATGATTAACGGATGGCTATTATAACGTCACTGTAGGAAATTATAAATTAATTAGGCTCATTAAATTTATCCCTCATCCATCTGTATAAATTTTTTTATAAATATATTTTATTTAATACTTATAAAATAGTAAGATTCTCGTTTGATATGACGGGGCTAGATTTAGCCTCTTGGAACAAAACGAGGACTTAAAAGTCATGCTTACAGAAAGAGCGAGGTCAGTTGGCTGGCCCTTTCATGGGCCAGTCACTCTCCGCCGCCGCCGAAACTTATTTTTCCGTCCGACGTGTCCGCCTCACCCCAAACTCATACTGGATGACCGCGGTACGGAACGGACCGTACGCTTGGCTCGTTGCACGTTTGTGCGCGCGGCGCTGTATCTTCTTGCTCGAGTCAGGCGGAGCAACGGAGGAGAGGGTACTGAAAAATGCTTGCGCTCTGCCAATCTACGCTGCATGCCTGCATGCATCATCTGACTGGAAATTTACCGGAACTCCGATCAAGTAAAGAATGGCGGGCTTGCGTCGCAATAGAGAAGTTACCAATTCCGAACATCGTTGGTCACGACACCACGATTCTAAGCACGGGAGTAGCACGACTCCCTAGCTATAAATAGGGCATGGATCTCCAGATCAATGCTCACAGCTTACTCACAATCACAACAATACAACACAATTCACAAGGATGTCGACGGCGAGCCTCCTCGCGCTTGCTCTGGCAGGCCTCGTGCTCGTCACCTTCCCAGGCCTCTGCGCCGGCACCGCTGCAGCTCACCGCCTCGCCGCCAAGTGCCAGCCGAGCGGCTCGCTGGAGGGGCCGAGCACGGGCCACGTGTGCGGGGAGTGCTGCAAGCCGGGGCACGTCTACCCGACGTACCGGTGCTCGCCGCCGGTCACCGCGAGCACCAGGGCCGTCATGACGCTCAACAACTTCGAGGAGGGCGGCGACGGCGGCGACCCGTCGGAGTGCGACGGCAAGTACCACCTGAACACGGAGCCCGTCGTGGCGCTCTCCACGGGGTGGTACAACCACGGCAAGCGCTGCGGCAGGCAGATCCGGATCAACGCCAAGGGCAGGTCCGTGCTCGCCAAGGTCGTGGACCAGTGCGACACCCTGCACGGCTGCGACAAGCCGCACGCCTTCCAGCCGCCGTGCCCGCCCAACATCGTCGACGCGTCCCAGGCCGTGTGGAACGCGCTGGGCATCACCGGCGACGAGGTCGGCGACTACCCCATCACCTGGTCGGACGCATGATGAGTACTTGGTCTCTGGCTAGACTACTGCACCCTCGCTTTCTACCAACTGCTACTGTGTACGACGGTTTTCTCAGTTCTTCACGACTGTTTTGAGTGTCCTGTGTGTCCTCGTCGTGTTGTCCCAAATCTTTTTTAATGAATAAATAAAGCGATGGAAAAAACCCCGTTCGCTCGACTTGCTAAACTGCGAGATTCTTCTTCTTGATGTTTTTTTAAAGTAATTATGCCTGGAGCTTTAGTGTTCAGTTGAGGGCATTACTTTCTTTCTAGTTTATGTCACGAGCTCTGACATTATTCATTTCAGCAGAACATCTAATCGGACTGATTGAGCCATATCGGACTCACGGAGCCGAGGCACATTGGTCAAATGGACTTCTTCCAGAAACCAACGGATAGAACTTCCCCTCTAGCTTTTGTTGGCCCATTTCCACTTCGATCCATCTGGGGAGGGGATGCCTAGTCTAAGGCGAGATCGGGACACAAACTTAGTCTTGCGAGATCTTGGAACCCAAAATTGGACACTCTGACTAGTTGCCGCACCCTACGCGGAGCTGGCTAGCCCATGGAGAGCTGGCCGAGAGCGACGACGTTGCTCTTCAGCCTGGCGCTTCACAGCTGCTGCGTAAACTTCATATTTAAATAGTGCGGTTTGTGTTGTTAGTCCTACTGTAGGTCCAACTGTACAAACGTAGGTTAAAATATAAGTTATTGAACTGGAAGAAGCAAGACTATAAACGGCAACAATCAGATCAAACTAATGGAAGGTTTCACTTGTGTTGCTACTTTAGAGATGATAGGATTGCATCAAGGAATAAGCGCAAAAGCAAAACACACATAGTAAGATGTTTAGAAATATTGTTCTCTCGGTCACTTCTGCTTAATAATCAGAGAATCCAAAATTATGGGATTCTCCTTGACGGTTCCAAACATAAACCCAGTAGATATTCTTCGACCTCCCAAAACTACTTCACGAATTATACAAAGTCAAGACAAAGGCTAATAGCTGAAGTAAGAGGGGTAAAGAACTGCAGATTGGAATGAATTTTTTTCTTTCTTTTGTAACTCAAGATGAAATATGTGTTGAAGTCAAATACTTTCATACAGGAATAGTAGTATAACTACTGCCCTGAACTGGAGTAAAACGTTACGAAGCCCCAAGCAGCTTGCGTCCAATACACATTAAATCAAATTCGTATTTGTCTGGAGCTTCCAAGCGAGCACGGCAGGCGGCTGCACGGACAGGGCGCCTGCGAAGCTGCAGACGACAGCGGCGCTGCCGCTTTCCCATCGGCGCAGGGGCTAGGGCGGGGGCCGCTGCTCCTCCACCGAGCGGGGATGCCGCAGCAGCTCCGGCGGAGCACGGAGGCTTGGCCGGGCGGCGGCTGGGGTGGAGCTTGCCGGTGCAGAGGGAGCAGGGGACGCGGTGGCGGCTCGGGCGGAGCACGATAGCTTGACCCGGCAGCGGCTGGGGCCGAGCGTCGCGAGCGCTCTGGTTCACGGGTTAATGGGCGCGAGGCCTGCTCCCCGACCACGATCGAACGGTTGATGTTAACGCTGGATCAAACGGCTCGCAGGCTAACGGGCGACGTGGATCAACGAGGGCCAGAGAACCGCCCGATTCCAGGGTCAGGTTTCGTCTATTAGAGATAGAGATAAGAGATTCTATATTGCTGTTATTGTAGGACAGTAGCGGCTCGAGCAACGTTCCAGAGTTCAAGCAACCAAGCGCCAAAATCTTGCAACTCCACGATTGTGTCTCAGATGTTCGAGAAACGAATATTCGCTTTGGTAATATAAAACGGCACGGGAAGATAAAAAAGAAGCAACTGCGAGGATGATTTTGTTGAGAGGGCACAGCTTGCATAGATCCTTGAGACACTGTACATTCCTTCTACGAGTCTTTACAAGAAGCATACGCTCGTCCCCCTCCTCGCCCTGCCCCTTCTTGTACACTCATTAGAGAGGTAGAGTTCAAAAGTTACAACTCCCATCCAAGACAGACCCAGCCACCAGGGGACATGGACCATCTTCTCCTAGGCACAACAGATTTCGGTGCTCATCATCAATCCGTACCATTCAGTAGGACTTAGCGATGCTATCATTCTTTGCAGCTGAAGTCTTCTCAGCGGCAGATGTGAAAGACACAGGGGCCTGCGGTTTGTCATTCACTACCAAGCTCAGGACCTCAGGCCGAGCATAGTGGCCCACAACATCGAAGTCGAACTTGGCTCGAACAATTTCTCCCAGGTCTGCAAATGGCAACAAAGAGTGTGGTAAGTTTTCAACAATCTGAACTGGTACAGAAAACAACTACAAGCCCTACAGCTGAACAGTGTATAAAATTATACAAAGCCATGTGCTGATGTGCAGAGACATGTGAGACTGCATTCTTACCAAGATCGGCTGTAATCAGCGCCTCTCCCTCGTAGTTGGGACCTGCCAAGACTTCTCCAGATGGAGAAATGATAACGCTGCCTCCAGGGCAAACAACAGTGTCTGCAGAGGGCTCTTCACCGAAACCAGCAAACTCGTACTCCGGTGGGGGAGGATAGTCCTTTCTGCGGCAGAATTGGTTTGCTGATAAGACAAAGCATCCCCCCTCCAAAGCAATATGTGTCATGGAGGCTTGCCAAACAGGCCTGGAATCAGCAGTGGGGGCACAATAGATCTCAATACCTGCATATAACATAAGAGAAATAACTCAAGTATATGCGGTACCGATGCTTCGTCAGCAATAGCATATGTGATTTGTGCTGAAAGTATAGCTCCTTTTCATTCAAAGGTTTCCATCCAATCCAAGGAACTCAGGAAATAATTATTGTCTGCTGGAAATTTATCAGAACTAGACTCTCCTCTTACCTTTACCATAAAGCGCTGTTCTCAAAAGTGGCATTTTATTTTCCCAGCAAATGAGGGCCCCAATCTTTCCAAGTGGAGTGTCATAAACAGGAATTGTCGATCCATCTCCAAATCCCCATATAATTCTCTCTAATGCTGTAGGCATGAGCTTGCGGTGCTTACCCAGGTAACGGCCAAGAGGATCAAAGAAGAGCACCGAACAGTAAAGTGTATAACCTTCCCTTTCAATCACCCCCATCACCAAGAAAACCTTATATTTTGCAGCCATAGCAGCCAAGCGTGTCACCTCTGGACCTGCAGGTTCTTCTGACAGTGAGTAGATATATACATCTGGTTGAAACAAACACGTCTATAGTAATGAAAAAGAGCGAAAATTTATTGACTGTGAATCTGTGATAAACGGAAAATTAAACAGTGAAACTAATATATAGTGAAGCTGCTAACCCTAAAAAGGATCTTAAGTTACTGGAGAATAGGAAACAGTGTCAGGAACAGACTAACAAGATCATAAGTCGTAACATGTAGATGAAGCAGCACTGTTAGGTATTAGTGAAATGAACAACTTAAATGATTTTCCGTATATTGGGGAAACCACAAGCACTATTGTTCATCAACTGAATCAGGAAAAGTGAAAGAAACTAATAATAGTTAGCATTTTCTGGAAGGTCACAGAAGTATAGGAGAACCTTAATAGAAATATGCATGGCCCTCCAGCGTGTTCGAGAAAAAAAGAGAGTATAGACAACCTATTCCTACCAACCTTATACAAATTGCCATACATCAAGCATGTAAAAAGTAATGATAAAATATGGAGAAGCTAACACCTAAGTGCCTTGAGAGCCAGTTCAACAATGTAAGACTTACAAACTAATAATAAACAACAGATATGTTCCATAGTATTTCCACAATCCACATACCAGGCACATCTATAGCAGCTGCGTGATACCTCTGGAATGCTTCCTTTCCCTTGTCTTTTGGATTAGCAATACTAACACTGATCCCAAAACCAAAAGTGGATCCTCGAGGGTAGCCTCCAATGAAAGCTTCCGGAAACACAACTAGCTGTGAACCATACCCAGCAGCCTCTTCTATCAATCTCTCTGCTTTATCTGTAGTGAAAATAGTATTATTTACCACAAATCCATATGTATAAGTTCATTGAAATGCATTCAACTTACCAACAATACTACTACTCTATACATATCCAGGTAAAAGTTGAAAATCATCCAATCCTGTTCCTCTCACGGGCGGCATTGGTTGGATGTGATGGACAATGTGGAACTTGGAACTGGGTTAGAACACAGCATGATTGGCAAACCTTGAAAGTGTAACTGAAATACATTGTTTTGGTTTTCGAGACTTTTATTTGTCTTAGTAGGAAAACATCTGAATTCAGATCACCACCTGCGGTTTGTTTCAACAAGATTGGCAAATAATAAGCTTCACATAAAAACTCTATGTTCTGCTTGCTAGCTTAGCTAAACTTTAGTATGTGTTTGCTGCATAAAGATCCTCCAATGAAATGTGTCAAATAAAACGAATGACTTCGGACTTCCGTACTCATGAATCAAGGCAGCCTTAATGCTGACCATTTCTCATCAAGTTTCGCAACTAATGAGCTAGAAGAAGCAGAACTAATCTCCGCAAAGAGCTCCTACATCGCTCGGGCAAAGCGCTCTCCATCAAAGGAGTACAGATGCAGCCTCTTGTGAATCTGCTCCCCTTTTCACTTACATCTATCAATCGCATAATCTCATTATGACGGCGCGCCATCACATCCCAGATTAGAGCTTGCGTGCAACAAAGGCAATAGGGCGAGCAGCTTGCAGACAGCAAATCAGGCACCCACTAATTTATTTACCGCATGCCCGCGCAACGGCCGCGCACGCACTCGCACTCACACTCTCACAGAAGAAAAGGGGGACACGCAAGCGCGTGCGTACCGAGAGTGGCGGGGGTGTCGTAGAAGACGGTGGAGGCCTGCACGACGGTGGCGCGCACGGTGGTCGCGCTCGGGTCAGCGCCGCCGTTCATCTCCACCTCGTTGATCACCGGCCCGGCGCCCGAGCCCGAGGTCACCAGAGCCATCAGTGTGGGCGGAGAGGCTTGCTACTGCCACTTGCTCGGGGTCGACGCGGAGGTGGGGGGACGAGCTCGCGGGAGTATGGGGCCGTTGTGCCTTGTGCGCGTGCGTGGTTTCTCTTCGATTTTTTGGTTTGGTGATGAAGCGAGGCGAGGGGAAGGGAAGACCGGAAGAGGAACGTTCTATCACGATGCTTCTAGGCTTTTCTGTTTTCTCCTCAGTTTCTCTTTACCTTTACCTTTTCCTTTGGCCTCCAGGTCACGTGAGATTCCAAGATGGTGGCGGCTATACATGTCTGTACATGTATAATCATCAGTCAGTAAAGAAGAGAGTAGAAAATCAGACTTGTAAGGACGCAGCCAGTCAAGGGACTAGTATTTTATTGGATGTCTTCAGGTGCATTTGCAACATTTCTAACATCTATATTGGCTGGTAAAGAAAAATGGTGAAGCAACACGATCTCATGACATGTTCTGGTCATGGTTCTCAGGATGTTTTTTCTCCTTTTCTTTTTTGCTGATGGGATTATTACATTTGTCCAGATGAAGAGAATGATGAAAATTAGACAAAGTGGTGACTGATAACTCAGTGATTTGTCGTTTTCGAGTTTCGACCCACATGCCCTTGACAGCATCATTATTCTTGGCCATATCGGTCGGACTGTGAGAATCAAACCCATCACAGTCCAAGTAGCCGGCCGATCAACTATCAAGTGACAAGAAGACATCATTCCTCAAAATCGGCACAAAGAGGATGGGACTTCTTTCTCCAGATTTTCACGATTTTCTAGCCAGATCTTCTGTAGGATAAGGATAGGATCCATCGTAACTGAACATAAAAGTTTATTATGAAATGTACAACAAAAGCCCACAATTATTGTGATGCAAAGGCCACTTGCAATCGTTGTATCAAGGGAGATTAAAGATATGTGGTCATTAGGTCTTCTTCAAAACGAAGGGCGGGCCTGGTGCAGCGGTAGAGCCTACCGTCTGTAACCGGAAGGTCCCAGTTTCGAGCCCCAGCCTCTGCACTTTGTGCGGGAAAGGTTTTGCGCTACACATACCCTTCCCCAGACCCCGCACAGTACGGGAAGCCTACAGCCCTTTTAGGTCTTCTTCGAAACATCATCACTCCTTCCAGCAAAAGTCTTCTCTGCATCGGAAGTGAAGGAGACAGCGGGTTTTGGATCTGTCTTCACCACCAAACTCAGCACCTCAGGTCGCGAGTAGTGGCCCACCACGTCGAAATCAAACTTGGCTCGAACGATCTCTCCAAGGTCTGGAACCATATCATGCAATTTCCAATGAGAATTCTATGTGCGCTAATGCATATATGGTACTATTATCTGGAATAAATAATGCAAGCATATAAACCTACCATGTCCTAATGCATATATGATACAAATGCAAACTGAAATATTCTGCCTGCAATCTATTTGAAATTTTGAATTTCTTGGTTTCTTACCCAGGTCAGCTGTAAGGAGGGCCTCGCCTTCATAGTTGGGACCTGCCAACACTGTTCCAGATGGTGAAATGATGACACTCCCCCTAGAACAAACAACAGATTCCGGTGATGGCTCTTCCTCTAGGCCACCAAATGTATACTCGGGAGGGGGAGGATAGTTCTTTCTGCGGGTGAACGGGACTGCTGACAGCACGAAGCATCCTCCTTCAAGGGCAATATGTGTCATAGAAGCCTGCCAACTTGTCCTGCCATCAACAGTGGGAGCACAATATATCTCAACACCTGCACAAACGAAGACTCGGTATGAAAGATAAAAATCAAGTACGTGTGACACTGTGCATTTCAGCATTTACACCTTATGTTCTCAAAGTATGCTAGCCTTTTGTTTCGGATACTGGGCTAAGCAAGAAATTGGGATACCTTTGGCATACATGGCCGTCCTGAGAAGTGGCATTCTGCTTTCCCAGCAAATGAGGGCACTAATTTTTCCAAGAGGAGTATCATAGACAGGTATTGTAGATCCATCTCCACACCCCCAAAACACTCGTTCCAGTGCGGGCATGAGCTTGCGGTGCTTCCCTAGGTATTTTCCCAGTGGATCAAAGGTGAGCACTGTGTTGTGTAGTGTATATCCTGCCCTTTCAACCACGCCTATCACCAAAAACACCTTATATTTTCCAGCTAATGCAGCTAACCGGGATATTTCCGGGCCTGTGTTCATCAAATATTCAAATATCTGTAAAGTGATCCGTGGAATTAACAGATGTATGCATTCATGAAAAATAAACATCAATACATTAACATCATTTTAGAACACCAGGCACATCTATGGCTGCTGCATGATACTTCCGAAAGTCTTCCTTTCCCTTGGCAGTGCGATTGCCAACAACCAGTCCAAAGGTAGACACATGAGGGTAGCCACCAATGAAGACTTCTGGAAATAAAACCAACTGTGAACCATATCCAGCTGCCTCCGCTATCAATTTCTCCGCTTTATCTGTAGCACAATGTGGTGAAGAAATTTACAAAATGCCACATTTCCACAGCTATCCGACTTAACAAAGCTGATAAAGGGATTATTGTAAAAAAAGATGTGACTCTAGTACTGGGTAGGAACTGAAGTGGCACATGATAGTATGCTGAAAAAGATTTTATTTAAATGCCTGTGTTGCAACTGAAAAAGCTCATCCTCCAAGCAAGAAAACTGTCCACGCAACTCACCCACCACTATCTAAGAAAAAGTTGTGTTCAACTTTTCCATCTAGTTCATTCACCCTGAGAAAACCCATTGCTCCATACACATGACTAAGATCAACATCACCGGAAATACACAGTGATGTCTACTTGAAGAGATGCATCATGTCAATCAACTGATACTGTATTGAAGAAATGAAATCTACCATATAATGACACTGTCACAATTGAGCTAAACGATTTCGTTATGAACATTTACGAGTATGAGCCATCAATCTACACAATTCAATATGCTAGTTTTGGCGAGAAAAGCAAGCAAGCACCTCGTGCGCAGCACCAATCCAGAGCATACGCGCCCCACGGGCGAGACAATGAATCAAACACCATGTTCGCTACTCCAACAATTGCAGCAACAGAGGGGGGAGAGGGAGCAAAACCGCACGCACCGAGAGTGGCAGGGGTGTCGTAGAACACGGACGACGCCTGCACGACGGTGACCCGCACGGTGGCGGCGCCCTGGTCGCCGCCGGCGTTCATCTCCACATCCGCAATCACGGATTCGCCGCCCGAGCTCGCTGGAGCCAGGGCCATCGTCTCCAAGTACCGAGCGATCGGCGCGGTCGGGAGAAGAGGACCGCGGGGCCCGGGGGCGGGCTACTTGTCGTGCTTCCTGCGGAGGTAGTCGCGGACGAACTGGTCGCGAGCGAGCGTGCGCGCGCGCTGGGGCTCGATGTTGGCGTAGGAGAGGTGGATGCCGAACGCGAGGAGGCCCGCGCCGAGGGCGAAGAGGGAGGCCGTGGAGAGGAGCTGCCGTGGAGTGGACGGGGAGCACCACCCCATCCGTCGGGTTTGGTGGGCGGTTTATTAAGGGAGAACAGAGAGCGACGGCGGCAGCCGCAGGAAGACGAAGGCCGGAAAGAGATCGGTTGCTCTATTCTCGCTCTGTCGCCCAATGTACAGTAGGCAGTGGAGAAGAAGAATGGTGAAGGAATAATGGGCAGTGACAATGCACTGGAGCATCTGGCACATGATTTAATCTACCAATTCCCTTGATCTCTCCAACCTAATATTAGTTCCTCCCATGATTTTAATCTACTTATTTACCGACATGGTGAAAACGAACCATCGTGGTACCAGAACGTTCAGTAAAATGGCGCCCAACTCCAAATCTAAATTTACATGATCCGTGCTAGTACTAAACTGTCAAGTTTCTAGGTACGAGTACTAAATTTGGGACACTTAAGAAGCCATATCACCTCTCATGGCCTCAAGCACCGAGATTACTGGCGCCTCTGATTATGACTACTTATAAGCCCAAAGTGCAACTGTAGACATGGTCCATGGATATATATAGCACGTATGCAACCACGAAATCCAGTCACCAGCAAATCAGCAATGCTACGGTGATTTTCCAGCGACGATTCTCAAATACAAAAATACCGCAAGAAACAGGACCCCGCATCGATAGAGTACACAGGAAGCGTGCATCACATAAATAATCTGCAGGGAATATGCCAAATACAACATGAACATCCACCTGGTTATCTTTCTTGTCTACAATATGCATCCATGGGGTTCAAATGTAAGCATCACGTCACTAGAGCAAATCAGTTTACAGTAAGTGGCAAATAAAACCAAAAGAAAAACTTCAGGCGGGCTGCTCATAAGTGATGCCTTCATTGTTTGACACAGTAAATCATGACGAAGTTTACTCCACCTCTTCCAAGAAATCCTTGATCTCTGATGGGCTTAGAACTCTGCATTTGGTATGGAAAGTATTAGTTCTCAGTAAACATTCGATTGTAGCAAGGAATCTGTAATATCATTAAATAGCTTTAGTGTTGCAACAGTAAAAGCAGAGTAAACACAAGCATACCCGAATTACACAACAGCTCACAAAGATCTATGGTTATACACTAACTGAAAGACCAAGCGAATAGTAAATTTTAGCTATCACTTAAAAATTTTAAGGTGTTCCATATTAACAATAGGAATTGAACAATAAAAGATCATAATCTTCACAAGTTAGGGAGGGATGCCAGATTTAATCATTCGACAAGGGAGAAGAACGATGAATCACATAAGAGTGGTGGCTGTAAAAGAGTCTGTACAACATACTTGAATTCACGGTCAGCTCGAATAATTCCAATTTCAATATTGTTGGAGGAAATTTGCCCCTCATAACTGCAAGTTCAGATCCAGATTCAGAACCAGTTAGTAACTATGGATGTTTCATAAGTAAGCAATTACAAGTGGGATGCCATACCCTTCTTTCAGAGTCAAAATAGCAGTGTGGATGGCATCATCAAGCTCCATATCTTCTGTGTATCTACAGTGAAAACATAAATAAAGGTTACACATCTACAAGTGAAATCATAAATCTCTGGGGCGAAAAGCTGAAATGTTGTGACATATGTGCTGCTTTTATTAATCAATGTAGGTATATAAAAATCTGAAATTTATTCAAAAATGGATGGAAGGAAATTATCAGCAGTTCTGAGCCATAACAGTGTCTAGTACAAGTGCTCAACATTAGTGGTACACTACATTCAAACTATGTGTACCTCTTTTCAAGAAACGTCTTTGCATTGGAAACATTTTTTCCCATAGCTGATGCTTTCCAAGAGAAATATGATCCTGAGGGGTCAACCTGAAGAAATAGCCAACAATGTCAAGCAACCTGCTGCATTTTATAAAGTACGCCCTAATACCATATGAAGGAGAAATATTAGCCCAAATTTTTTACTTTATAAGTACTAAATACTGGTTATCTCTTATGACTTGATAGATGGAAACATGTATACATTTGTATTATTGACATTGAGATATGCATCATCATGTTGAATGAATATAAAATGATGGTAATAGAAATAACAAGATTCTATCTTAGCATACCTGATACAGCTGCGGGCCATTGTCATCATACCCAGCGATCAACAGCGATACTCCAAATGGTCTTACACCACTGAAACAAACAAGGTTTATAAGAAAAATACATTAATATACACCTATCTTTTGGAGTAAGAGAGTTCTTCAGGCTTCCATTTATTAATCACCATAAACACCAAACAATAGAGGCTTAAGTGTGTTTCTAACTGCTGGTGTATCTCAGTAACCTTAAACTTTGGTCAAGCCATTTAGAAGGTGTGAAGATGGCCACTAAATGTCATAGATTCCATAATTATGTATGATGCTGGCTGACTAAATTGGTTACTGAAGAATATTTAACCACTCGCTTAATAAATCTTAAAAGTAACAAGCAGCTACAACAATACAATCATCAATGTCATAATGCTAAATACATATCATGTGTTAATAGTTCGGATATTAAAATTCAAAATGCAACTTATGTTAAGTAGGCACACAGAGGTTCATAACAGCAGCTTAAACTTTTATGACTAAATTAGCTAGCACATGCCATTTCATACGAACCAACATAAGTTACCAAGTCTAGTAACATACCCTGATTGCGTGAACTCCTGCATAACAGCAGCAGTCTCTCGTACAAGCTGAGTAACAGGTATATGTTCCTGCATTTGACAACGAGAAAGAATAAGCAAAACCAAATTACTTGGCTGGTGATCAGAAGAGTAAACATTTTTCCAGACACATTTATTTAAAATGATGTCTTTATCAGATGAGATATTACCATCATTAAAAAGCACCAAGCAGTACAAAAAATATAACATGAATTTAGTACCTAATGTACCAAAAATCAGTCCCTCCCTACTCTCTAGATATAATTGTGGTACTCTTCCCTTTCCAAGGTCCAAAGAAACTCCGTTATAGAAATAATTTCCAGGGCACTAAACTAACGGTTTGCCAAAAAAGTATACCTTGTACAACCGGTAATACTGTTGTGCCTGCTTTCGGCTTTTTCTCACCAGAACACGGAAATCTGGACCCATACCACTGAAAATAATGAAGGTGAAGTGCATGAGAGATGGACTTGGCAATTGAAAAGATGCAGCAAAGGTCTATAACTTCAACGACCATGATAAACTTCAACATGATCGCAATGTATTCCAATTCCAAAATATAAATAAAATGAATACGACATCAACCAAGAAAGCATAGTACCTGTAGACAACTCCAATATTTGGTGTCAGTGCCTGAATCTTTTGCACCTGGAATTTTCCATACAGGTATTTGTTTAGCAATTCTGAGAAGAATAAATCAACAGAATGCCCAGAAGACAAAAAAAAAAGGAATCAGACACTTACAGATGTTTCATCCACTAAGATAGATGGCAGTTTTTTCTCAGTGGCTATGACTACACCATTGGCAGCTGCAAAAATTGACATATTTCAGAATCATCAAAGAGGGAAAAGGGAAAGTAACTTCATAACTCACATTAGATCAGGAAAATAATATTAATATCCTATATTGGCGCAATAATCTCCGACTAGCAGAAACAATTAGTCAGTGATTTTTTTGGTACACCTCTCGCCTTGGAACTTATGAACCAGGCCATGCCCCAAGCAGGCATCCACACAAATCGAGGACAGATGCTAATGTAAGGGTGTCCAGGAGATTTAAAAAAAGTTAAAAAAACCACATTTATATGCACAGTTGCTATTACATCTGAAGTATCTCTGTGGTGCCAACGAGAAAGGATGAAAGCCCTAATCAACGCATAAGAATCAACAAGGATCTCAAAACACACGGAGGTAACCCTAAATCGTACTCTTTAGCCAACAGGTCCAGTAAGTCTAAACCCTCCGCAATGCAGTAGTGTTCGATAAAACCTCACACTGCCGTTTCAATCCGGAAGTTAGATCAGGAAGTTCTCCGCTACCCTATCAATCCTCGTAACGTGAAATTAGAAAAGGTAGAAAGCACAAGGGCGGGGAGGGGATTGGTGCGGATCGAACCTTTGATCCCGAGCGAGGTCTGGCCGGATCCGACCGCCGTAAGCGCGTGCTCGATCTGCACCAGCTTTCCTGACGGGCTGCAGCGAAATTAACCGAGAAAACCCACATCAAATCGGTAAAAGTGCCTTAAATCTCCCCGATCTCGAAAGAGGGGACAGCAAGCGAGAGATGTAGCGAGGAGGGGCACGAACCTGAAGGTGGTGAGGGAGAAGGAGTACTGGCTGTCACCCATGGCCGGCTAGCGCCCAGTTCGTCGGCTCCTCTGGATTGGGGTTTCGCGTCGGCGATTCGCGGCAAGATTTTGCTGCGCACAGGGGAGCGAGGCGGCTGCGGAAAAGAAGGAAGAGAACGACGAAACGGGGTCGGAGCCTGGGAGGTCGAATCGCAGGAGGAGAGAGAGTGGAGTGTTTCGCAAGAAGAAGGCTTTGGGCTGGAGTCCAATTTGGATTTGGGCCTTTATGTATTGGCCGGTTATCCGAGTTTGTTGCGGCAAAAAAGGGAGTTTATACCTGGGCCGGTCCGGGCCCACCGCGCACCTTTCTCTTTCCTTCCCCCAACGACGGTCACCGGCCGCGACAACCCCGCCAGGCCGCCACCGTCGCGGCAGTGCTCCTCCCAAGTCCCAACTCTCCGCAGCAACCTCGTTCGACAGGTGACTTCCCCACGCCGAAATTTACCTCCCGGCGCCATAAGCCCCAACCATCGATTTGGTACGCCTCTTTTTTTTTCGAACAGCCCCTATCTTTTCTTTGATATGAGTAGGGTTGAGGTTGTGAGAGGATTTAGGGGCGTCTTGGGAAGCAGTTGCTCGTGTCGTTGGATTATGGGATTATTGCTAATTGACGTTCCTGATTGATTCCGGGTTCTCAATTGTTGCGCTCGGGCTCGCGTCCTGATTTCGGCGCTGCCCACTGGGCGATGGTCTGTCTGATGAGCGCGGCAGGCAAATGCCTCAGATCGGTGGTACCGGTATTTAACGTTAAAGACAAAAGTTGGAATGAATGATTCAGGTTCTTGATTAACCGTAGTTGGATGCTTGACAATGACATGCATGTCCTTAGTTTTAAGTTGTGGTTCATGTACTCACGTGTTAGATCTTAGATACGGGAGTTCTGAATTGCAGTTATAGGAACCATTTGATGTTACCTTCACTAGAGTATAATATCAGAAGAAAAGACTATGTATGATCCATAAACCTCATATATTGTTTGTCTATGTAGTCAGACGTCCAGTTTTTTATACCAGTATTTTTCCCTCTGATGAGAATTTGTGGCTGAGTGGCTTAGTTCATGATTTTTGTGGATTTTTCCTGTATCTGGTTCCAGGATATTTAATCTCCCTTTGGTATTACTTTTTTTCCGTGCACAGCTCGATATCATTCATTTTCACAATCAAGGTTAATTAAGCCATTCTAACTTCATCTTATTTCTTATTTTGCTCACATTCAGTGACGTCTTCTCGATATCAGCTCGGCAGTCATCACTCATCAGTGGATAAAACAGTATGCAGGTGAGTTCACAATTGTTTCATAATTGCATAGCTGTGCAATGTGTCAGTCATTTCATAAAAATAGAATAATCTCTTTCCTTATGTTACTTGATGCATGATGTATGCCCCATTCGAAGATTTTATAGGTAGAAATTTGCTCTCCTTTTTCCATTCCTTCTAGTTTATTGTGTATTGATCATAAGTATAAAATTATCTGAGGAATGAAATCTATCTGCTAACTAATATAGTGCTATATTCAACCAGGAATATTCAAAAGTGTGCATCAATATACTTCACCATGCCCTCAGAATATTTTGTGGTTCCAATATCTTCAATGAATAGCTATCCGATTCTTAACATGAAATTCATCTTTTCTAAAATATGTTCTATCTCTAGACATCTAGAGCAAGGCTTTTCAAGGAGTATAAGGAGGTACAGCGAGAGAAGTCAGCTGACCCTGATATCCAATTAATTTGTGATGATTCAAACATATTCAAGTGGACCGCTCTTGTCAAGGTAACTTTTTATTGCAGAAACAGGCAAGATCAGTCTTTTAATAAATTATTGCTGTTGCCTCTTCTGATTGTCTATCTTTATGGGATTAGGGCCCTTCTGAAACACCTTATGAAGGTGGTGTTTTTCAACTTGCATTTGCAATTCCAGAGCAGTATCCTCTGCTGCCTCCACAAGTTCGATTTCTGACCAAAATTTTCCACCCAAATGTGCATTTCAAGGTTATATAAGAATGTGATGTCATTTTGTTACCATTTTTAAATCTTAAGCAACAAAATGAAGGGGAAATTTCTGTTTTATTACATTTGTTTCCCCTCATTTTTGTTTTTAGACTGGTGAAATTTGCCTGGATATTTTGAAGAATGCATGGAGCCCTGCATGGACCCTTCAGTCTGTTTGCAGAGCAATAATCGCTCTGATGGCCCATCCTGAACCAGACAGCCCACTTAACTGTGATTCAGGTACCTCTTTTTTCCTACTTATGACTTTGTATGTACCATGTTCACTCTACATCAAACTATGCAACATGAAAAGCTACCACATTCTACTACTTACAACATGGAACAGTTGCATAATAATTTTATAATTGTTGTAACTTCTAGATCTAATTACTCTACACTGCTATGATATTGTCCTACCAAAATAAGTGGTCTTCATTGCTCAATCAATTGATATGCTCTTATCTTTATGGGTTAGTTTGGGGTTTCTTATCCCTAAACGGGATGATGTCACCTTTGACCTCACTAGTTGTTTACATTTATGTAGATATTTACTCTATTTTAATATGATATTATCAGTGGGCTCTTTGCTAGCATGAAGTAGGATCCTCTAAATGTGCATTTTATTGTCAGTCATATAACTAGGTTCTTTATTGTGAAATGGAACATGGACAAACTGAAAGAATGGACATAACTACCGATGAATCTACTATTTGAACAACGGGGAACAAAACATGTACCTCCTGCATTTTGCAAGATCCCTTTCTGATTAATTATGTACTTGCCTAGTCAAACTTATCTGATATTCTGAGCCTGTCTCTAATTTCTGGCTATCTTTTTGCCCAACAATAGGCAATCTCCTAAGATCAGGTGATGCCCGAGGCTATCAATCAATGGCCCGCATGTATACAAGGCTGGCGGCCATGCCAAAGAAAAATTAGCTGCACAAGTGCTAAGTAAATACGTCCCAAGCCAAGAGAGTGGGCCGGTTCATGCATCAGCACAAGTTGTCAGGCCCTCGTGCTGTCTGTGTTTTAACTTGTGCTTTGTGATTCAGAGTGAAAAGGGAGAAAACCCGTGTTTCCAATGCATAGTGTGATGTAATAAGTCCTGGAGTTTGGCAGTTGCCACCGCTAATCTACTGCTTCACTACTGTTTCAATCAGTTTGTGCTGCACACCCTCCAAATGTCTCTTGTTACATATGATGTGAGCACCACTAATCTATTTGCGAAGTATCAATTTTCATGGACGCCCGAAGAGGCATTCAAGACTTGCGATTGTGAGTAATGAGATCAGCACTGTGACTTTTTATTCCTGATTTTTTTTCCCAATCGAATTACACTTGCATCTTTGGGAGAAATGAAAACGGAAAAACTTTAGATCAGCCGGCGTTGCCGGGCGACGGCCAACGGGCGGCCACTAGGGGAACGCCGTCGGGGGCATCTTGGTGCCGGCCAGGAAATTGCTGAAGAGCGTCAGCGCCTGGCGCGGCGCGTGCATAGGCACCTCGTGCCCGGCGCCGCGGATCGTCACGAACGTCAGGCCCTCGTACACGATCGTCCATCCGCCGACCTGAAGTTCCGGCCGAGGAAACAAGGCGTCAGCTGAATGCTCAACGACGATCTCTGTTTCTGAATTTCTGATCAAACATGGCATCGGTTCGTCAGGTCAGTTACCTGCAGGTGGTCGTACCACGGCGTCCACTCCTGGACGGTCTTGAGCCCGAGCTTGTTGAGGGTGAGCCTCGTCGCCGTCACGGGGATCCTCCCGTCGGTGTCGCCGCTGAAGACCCAGACCCTGAGGCCGCCGGCGATGAGCTTGCGGATGATGGGGAGGGTGGAGAAGGCAGCGTCGTTCCAGGTGCTGATCACGTCGCTGCACAACACATTCGGGGCCCTTTCGGTCAGTGCTCTGAAACCTGAAGAAATGTGGCAGCATTTCTTGCTGCTCGATCAGTTGTACATGTGAGCAGCGAGCCACGCAGCACCTGCAGTGCGTCCAGTTGTAGCCGATCTTGGTCACGTTCGCGTGCAGCGCCGCCTGGACGTCGGGCCGGTTGAAGTAGGCCTCCGCGTACTCCGCCGTGCAAGGGTCGTAGCCCGCTGGCTTCATGATCCACCCGCGCTGCAACATCGATGCGCAACCTTGAGATCGAGATTACAACGATGTACAACCCCGCGCGATGAACTCAACAGATGATCCTGGGGGCACGGCACGCGCGTCGTCTTACGTATTTGGAGAAGATCCTCGGGGCGGCGCCGTGGACGGCGACCTTCCGGTGGCCGTCGCGCGCCGCCGACGAGCCGGAGCCATCGGTGCAGACGGGGGTGTAGAGGCTGTACATATCGATGAGGCGGTACACGGCGAAGTACTCCTGGAGCGCGGCGCTGCAGGCGTCCGTGACGTTAACCATGCTGAAGTTGCAGCGGGCCTTGACGTCGGCGTACACCCGGTCGGAGATGACGGCGTGGTCCCAGGCGTAGTCGATCATGCCCGTCTGGTCCGTCTCGTCGTCCATGAGCGCGTTCCCGACCATGAGGCCCTTGAAGTTGATGTAGCTCTCCTTGGGGCCCGCCCTGTTGCCGTCGAAGATCTTCTCCGACAGCTGCGGGACGTAGTGCCCTGCAGGCAGGCAGGAGAGAAACGGAGCAACTCGTGTCACGATCTTTCAGTTTTTTCTCGGTTGCGTGCTCTGACTGAGCTGCGAAAATGGCGCTCCGATCCGATCTCCATCGGTGAACACTCACCGGCGTAGCTCTCGCCGGCGATGTAGAAGTCGTGCGACTTGTACTGTGGGAACCTCTTGAACCAGTCGAGCAGGAACACGTAAGCGTCGTCAGCTGCATCCGGAATTGACAGACGACAGTCAGTAACTATAACAGAGATCATTGTAGCGACATTGTTTGTCTTCCGAAAACAGCAAAATTATTTGTCTTATTAGCTGTAACAGAGATCATTGTGGCGACAGATGGATTTACCAGTGATCTTGTCGCCAAGCTTCTGCAGGTCGGAGCTCGTATTCGTGTAGGAGAACCCGACGCCCACCGGGGACTCCAGGAACATCAGGTTGGCCTCTGCATTTGGTTAAAAGTTTTCAGCAAACTGAAACAAAAGCACCAACATACTACTACAGTATTACTTCTACTACAGTTGAAATTCCTGGTCCTAAATCCTTGCAGCGCATGCCTGTGTTCCAGGAGTAGTTGTTCCATTTGAGCTCCGGCTTGCCCTTCTGCACCAAGAAAGGCCCCAGCTCCTCCGCCTCGCCGTACCCGATCGACGAGCACCCAGGCCCTGCAGCAGCAGCAGCAGCAGCAATGTTCAGTAATCAGTACCAAGAATTTCACACGAGCTGGCATGCAATTTTATCTCCCTTTTCCTCGGAGAAGAATATATGTTTCCGGATTACCAAGGCGAAAGCATGCATCTAGAAAAAACCGCGAGATGAAGAAAACTGAAGCACACCTAGCTGGCCGGCTCATGATTGCCGGAGTGGGAACGGAGCCCCGCCGCCGCCGCGACGAGGACATGAGCCGAGCCCAACCCAATCATAGGCCCGTGGACCGGTCAGCTAGCTAGAGAATGGAGCTGAAAGCAGACAAGCAGTGCAGCAGCGACGCTGCCGTGCCCTGCCAAGGATCGGACAAAATCGTTCGCGCGGTTTCAACGCGACGGAAACCTACACAGGGCTACGGACCGGTAGGATCCTTCGCCCATGCATGTGACCCATCACTGGATGACCGGCGACTGAACTGAAGCCGATGGGCACAACACAACCGGCACAAGTGAGAGAGCGAACAGTAGTGGAGCACTGGAGCGCGCGGTCGGGCCGCCGTGGCCGCCACCACCACCGCACCGCAGGCATGCATGCTATGCTTGGCCTTGGGAGCGCAGCGAGCGCACCACCCACCATCCGTTCAGATCTTCTTCCCCACCTTGCTCGATCCAGTGGGCGCAGACGAGCACGCCGCGCACTGCAGCAGCGGCTGGTCCCCGGCGCGCGCGCGTACGAAAGCGCCACGCCAACCAGCTCCCCCCTTGCCGTTAGCTCGCATGCGCCCGGCCCAGTGCCGGGCTCGGTCGTGGGTGTCTGGCTCTGGCTGATGATGGATGGGTACGCACACTACCGTGCAGCGGCGCCCGCGGTTGCGTATGTACAAGCAGAAAGGGACGAGCAGCTTCCCGTGTATCCCAGCACTGGTTGTTTTCTTTTCCTTGGCAGCAAGAATAATCTCTTTGTTTCGAGCTCAGCTTGTGCGTGCCTAGAGCTATCCAGCTCGATCGGGCCGGGCCTAGTGCGCTAGCTGAAAGACCGAAAGAGAAGGGCACGTCTCGGCCCGTCCGTTCACGAACGCGCGCGTGCACCGGACCGGAGAAAGGGAATAATGAATCGGTGGATGGGTACGTGCCCGACCAGCGACTGACAGAGAAACGGCTTGGCGGCTTGCGGTGGGCGAGAGGCGTATACTGTACATGATACATGTATGCACGTCGGTGCTAGCTGAACCAACAGCTACGTGGGGCATTTTCTATAGTGCGGGTGCCCGGATTTGGCCACCCAATTGGCTTGTTTTCTACCTCCACAAAACCGGAAGGAAAATTGCCACCTCACCTGTCCTAACCGCCTACCTGCAGCTGCAGGACTGATTGGGCTTTGATCGGTAGCAATCGCAGTGTTGTTCTGTCCTAACTGACTGATTGGACACTTCCACGAAGACGTACCGAAACAATGATCAATAATCTGACTGATCATCGGCACCATATGGTTTGTTCTAAGCTCTAAATTATATATATTCCTTTGTTTCCACACGAGTTAATAACTAACTTGAGCTGTTACCTTAAACAACCCTAGGAACCATATATGATTTGAGGCTTGAGCCTAAAATAACCTGGAGTGCGTATCTTATCAGTTGTTAGACTGCATTGTAGTATTTATCTAGCAGCAGGGCCATCGTTTCCAGTTTGCAAGTAACGTAGCTCAATCACCATCCTCCTCTCTCAAGTCTAGACACGCACGTTTCCAGCTAAACTATTACCCAGGGGGTCCGAATGAAGAAGCAGATCAGCCGGCGCAAGTAAACGGGAAAATTATGCTGCTATGCTACCTGCTAGTTAGCCCCCCCCCCCCCCCCCCCCCCCCCCCTCTGACCCTTTGCTTGGGATGCTGGGCAACGCCTGGCGCGGGGAGATCCCGACGAAACGAGGACGCGCTGCGTGAATTAGGCCACAAGGCTGCTTGCCCGTCGCTGCTCGGAAGAAGAAACTGCTGACTGCCGTGAGCTGATCTTGCCCACTACCAGGGCACCAAGCAAAGCACTCGGTGGTGGAAGGCAGCGAGCTGACGAGTGATGAGCTTCAGCAATCAGCATCGCCGTGTATAGGAGCTACAGGGCTACAGCTACACTCAGTGGGTACTGTGTAGTGCAGCTAGCTAGGGCGTCGTGTGGGTCCCACCGGCAATGTGTAGTACAGCTATTCCCTGCTTCTGAGTTCTGACCAGCGGCTCCGCGGCTCAGCCAGCAATTGGAACATTGGCGACGCGCTGACAGCGTGGTCCTGCGTCGTCTTGCGCCTCGCCATGTATAGCATTGGTCGATTTCGTATTGGGAAGAAGATGCATGGGCCTGAGTGGAAAATTTGATCACCTTTATTTTACCTCCACTTTTTAATGAAGAAATGGCTTAGTAATAAGGTTAGGCTTCAACTTGATGGAATGTCTAGATATGGAGTGCAAAAGTCTCATAGGACGGAGCTTTGCGTGAATTTCAAAAGAAGAACTTCAACTCTGCAGGTTTTTCTTTTTAAAAAATATCGCTTTCCATTGATTTCATGTTGGAATTGGCTACGGTACAAGGGTAAAAAAATTCATAACCTTCGTCACAGGTAAAGTGAAAGGTGTGTTCAACTAAACGGAGTAGGAAATAGTGACGGTTACACCGTCAACCTCCAACAGCAATCGTGAAACTAATGGTGAGCGCAATTACTTGATGGGATAGCTCCTCACTAGTCACTTCCCTCTACATGTCGCCTAATCGGTTGGCCAAAGTGCGCGGTACTGCAACCAGGACTAGCTACGTATGGTATCCTGTGCTTTTTTCATAATCTAATTTAGCCTTTATATATTTTTAGCTCAAATTATATAAAATTATAGCTCGATTTTTAGATTATCTAGACTAAAATTTAAGACCACCTGCAAATGAGGATACTGAAACCAGCATCAGCACCTAGGTAGCTGCTAGCTTCTAGTACTTGCAGGCCTCCACGATTCGCAACCACACACCACGTCAATACGTGATGCATATGCATCTCGACCTCCCTCTACTCCTAGCCTAACCACTCGGCGTCTTCTTAATCAATGGCAACTTCGAAAAGAGAATTAATGAACGTCTCGACTAATTACTGTATTGCTGTTCAGAGACTACCAGCTCGCTGTACGTCGTCATCCTACCTCTATCTCTCAGTTCCTAGCCGCATTCATGTTGCGGACTTGCAACCATGGCCGCCGAGCACAGGAAAAAAAACATGGAGTAGAAGCGCCGCAGCAACGGCGGGCAGCGGGAAACAAATCATCAATGGCGAATCCAGTACGAGCGGACGGCAGCGGAGTAAATGGTGCGGGCGGTAGGCGCAGGACGCCGAACGGAGCGAGGTCGGGAGTGGGAGGGTGTGGCGGGGTGTGTACGTACCGCCGTTGAGCCAGAGCACGAGCGGCTTCTTGTCGGGCGCCGTGGTGGCCTCGAAGAACCAGTAGAAGAGCGCGCGGCCGTGGGTCTCGTTCACGGTCACGTACCCGGCGTACTGCGCGAACCCCACGGGCGGCTGCCCCGGGAGCCCCGCCACGCGGTCCGCCGCCTGCTGCGCCGCGGCCACGGCGTCCACCTGCGCCGCCGCGGAGACGGCGGAGCAGGCGGCGAGCGAGAGGGCGAGCGCGAGCAGCAGCAGGGAGCGGGCGGCGGGCGCCATCGTCGTGACGGGGAACGCGCGGTGCGAGCCGCTGCCTCGCCCTGGTGCCGCTCCTCCCCGCTCGGCGCTCGCTGCTGGTGCGTCGTCACATCGGCCCCTGGTGGACTGTATATATACAGGCGCCGCGGACCGGGAGGGGACGGGGCCTCGAGCACAGCCTTGTGCAGCTCTGGCTGCTCCGGCTGTGGTCGCGTCATCGTCGACTCAACGTGCCAGTAAATCAGGGAGCTCCACCGGCATGTGGGCCGGCCGTGCATTGCAGCATTGGTGAATTTGTTGTAATGAGTAGAGTTTTTTATTTGGTTAATCTGAATATAAATGATCTTATACCCGTTGGAGAATACTCCTTCCGTCTTGAAATATAAGGCATTGAAGGGTTCAAAATTTGTACTAAATAAAAGGCATCTTAGGATGTTTTGGAAAGTAATTATTTACCGTCGGCTATAAAATCAGCAAAATGACAACCAAACAAGACATTAAATAGAGGTACATATGTCATTTCCTCATCTCCTTAATCTTTCATAAAAATGCTAGGATGTCCTACGTTGAGATGGTATCCGAATTATGGCTCATGAGAGAGGAAGGAAAAAATTCTTAAGATCACCTTATTTTATGACATAAATCGTGGGTATAATAATGATAAGGTACGATATTTAATGCACCAGATTCATTTCTGTATGAAACCTTTCTTTTCATATTGCCAAAGATCAAAGTGTAGTATTGTTGGTGTCAATAATATACACATGTATGAAGAGCTAAAACAAGTAATATTTCGATAATTTGAGTAGCGCTATATCATTAATAGCAAACACTATAAAATCAAGCAGGTAGTTTTTTGAACTCGGGTCATATATAGTTAACCATATTTTGGACTACGCGGAGTAGAATACTTGAATGCGCAAGCACTTTTAGTGGAATCGGCACTTTTTTCCCACCACAAGTAACTTCGCAGTTGTTTTACAGAGTACCATCATGGCATTCAGGTATCCCGTGACAGGATGGCTTGTTTTACAGAGTAACATAATGACATTCAGATATCCCGTGCCTGGTTGGCAACTTGATCGACGAGGTAGCCTCAGGAGCATAAGAAAGAGGCAACATGGGAGAAGGTTTCGTGCGTGGAACTAGCAATGTGGCTGACGGGTAAAAGTCCAAAGAACAGCGTCTATGCGAAGACAGGCTCACATTCAGGTCCACAGGTTAACCCGCCGGCTGGAGCGAGCAATGCCCGGTAACTTGTCTGGTGCTCAGTCCTGTTCCAGGTTAGCCCGATCGTTCTGAACTAACACAATAGCAGCTGCATTTAGTCTAGCTGCCGTTTGGCAGCTCGTAAAATATGGGCTAAACTGAGACTGTGTAGACTTGAAAAACAAATATAAAGTACTGTTTCTTTAACAACTTCCCAGATAGTGTACTTCCAAATTCCTAGTGTATCATTGTATCGGCCGGCACATGGCTGTTCTTATCAAGATGAATGCGTGAGATCACTGCAGCAGCACCAGACATATGCAATTTACATAGTGAAATCGACGACTGAGAAGCATAGGAATAGGACCCAGCTGCCCCTGCTCTATGGATTAGTAAATTTCTACTAAGCAGGAAAGATCAAATTAGTCACCATCAGAAACAGGTACGACCATCACCATCATCTTTTCTAAATGAAGGCCATCGCAGGAATTGCCGCTGTACGAACCAAAGAAAGCAGTTGTCCTCCTGCAAGATAGAGATAACACTTGGTTCCTATCGTTGTAACCAAATATGAATGCCTAAAAATTGCCAGTTTGTCTTTGGGACCTCGTTGCTGGTGATGTATTGGCCCAAGGGTAATACATCGGTTCCATTTTGAAAATTGCCATTGAAAGAAGTACCATCTTTGAAAGGCCAAAATAGACCCGAGAATTTGTCAATAACAGAAAGCTACTCCTACATCGGTGCATGGGTCAGAAACCAAATTCCCATCAGGTCTTCAGAATGCATTTATTCTGTATCGCATTAAACAACGAAGTACTAGAATTTCTACTACTAGCACTATTGCACCAAAACATCGAATTCTAGAAATTAGTACCAGATAAAAAAACATTAAGGGCAGGTACCTCTCTCGCATCATGGTCAACAAATTCTCATAATATCATGCAGAAGTAAAAATGTTCTAAAAGTAACTTCATTAACCAAGACAAAGGTACACAGGTTTTGTTGGTTTTGGCAGATTATAATCGAATCTTCACATTACAGCAATATATATTAGAGTTGTGTGACAACTGACAATTTTTCATTCATTAGCACTAGATATGTATAGCAGTAGCGGGCTGTCAGGCTGTGTAATTGTGGTAGTAACTAAACTTCTCTAAATGATGTTGATCTAAGTGAATGCTTAACATTCTGCAAGTACCGACATTATAGATTTGATTGAATATATTCTTTAACTTCAAATCACTAAGACTGGATTCGAAGTGAATATCCCATTTTACATGTAACCATCCTGCCACTAAATATTGATGGAATGACAGTTTTACTCAAATGAATATTAAGTTATGACCAAGAAAACATGCTGCACCAAGTCCAGTCAGCATGGCGTGTGTTTGCATTGCCAGATTAATTTTCAGCCCTCAATGAATGTAAAATAAATTTATTTGCAGATTTTGGGGGGTTTGACCTCATGACCTTCTGTACTTTATTCCTAAAGAGGCATCTCCATCAACCAGATACAAATTCATAAACCAAAAACTATCAAGAATACACCAGTCACCTACGCCCTATTGTGTCACACAGTTATTTCACCAATAATTTATGCCAACATGTCGTGGTAGGCTGGCACGGGCAGCAAGCTTTGCTCGTTTTCAAAATGATTTTGGTGCTTTGTCCCATTACCATGAGTTGGCAACCTATCTCGATTAGGGAACAACCCAGTTATGATACGTTTCATATGCTTTGCATCAATCGAGCACTCGGCAGGCAGGGACTGTCGGCAGGATTCTACCAATCTGAACCAAGTGACGCTTGATGAATGCATAATTGCAGGCCCAAGAGATTAAGGGAAGGAAGTGAATATTAACTAAAGAGGTCATAGAATACAGGAGTTAACTAACCTGACAAACCATATGACGAAGCAAAATCGCCGTCCAGACGGCAAAATCTCAAGGCTTCCCGGTGCAGCCATTTGACTGAGATATATTTCTTGTGGTGTTACCAAAGAATGCACTCTTTCGGTGCTACTGGCTAAATCGCCATGATAACACCAGGAAATGCATATCTCAAGGAAGAGCAAACATACCACATACAGCATAGTTCAGAGATAGATGGAATATAGTCAACAGCCCTGCATAATTTTCAGTGAAGCGGGGATTGCAAGGAAGAACAGGTCATGCGGCAAGAGGAAGGCTACTATGCTACACAAGCATATTCAATTCAGGATGGCTCAAGACGAAGCAACCCTACAGCAGAACTCTGTTTGACAATCAGGTCAAAGAGGAAATGGAAACAATAAGCTGTTGTTGCTAGCTTTAAATTATTTAGATGTAGGAAACTGACAAGAATCAGTAAAAGGGACGAAATATCACGGTTTCATTTTTTTTCCCATTGCACAAATATGCCCGTGCTGCAAGCACAAACTTCTGAAACAATATTAATTGGATTTCCCATCTAGACTCCGCGAACCTAGTTTAGAACTTTAGATGGCAGATCGGAACCAAACTGGAAAGCATAAGTTAGAAAGACAAGTAGCGGCAAATTTCAAAGTAAACTTTAATATCAGGCAATAGATTCATAAATTATTTATCTCCCTTAAATCAATCAGGGGGATAGGGAACACATAAAAGGAGTAACAACAATGTAACCAGTATTCTTTATGTGCTACAAAGTACCCGCGAGTAGAGTTTACTGGAGGCACTCTACTTTTTTCCATGATGATAAATGCCACGCCAAAACTATTGTTGTGGATTCAGAACATTTCCCTTAAATCACTGGGATAGGGAACACATAAAAGGAGTAAAAACAATGTAACCAGTATTCTTTATGCGCTACAAACGACCCATGAGAAGAGTTTCCAGGAGGCAGTCTACTTTTTTCATGATGATAAATGCCAGGCC
This sequence comes from Panicum miliaceum, assembly GCA_032594955.1. Lineage (NCBI taxonomy): Eukaryota > Viridiplantae > Streptophyta > Magnoliopsida > Poales > Poaceae > Panicum > Panicum miliaceum. The sequence continues at coordinate 33,349,159 of CM064067.1, read as the reverse complement.
AAACAATAGGAACCGGAAACTGCCATCTCATTTCAGGAGCTTATCAGTGCTCTGTTGCAATTTCCAGGAAAAACAGAAGTGTTAGCAAACAATTGCATAGCCATAGTGGTACAGAAGTGCTGAACTAGCTCCATCTCGTCTTGTCCTCTTCTTCATCAACAGGGCTATACCATTCTGGTCGCCGCTTTGAGTTACTGTAACGGTAGTTAAGGAAGAGCTCTTCATCACGAATGGACCTTGTACTCACCAATACTAGCGTCTTTAGAACTAGAGAATCACCAGCCTGATTATCAGAACTTCCAGACTTGAAATAGAAGGAGCCAAACCTCTTCATCTTAATGGGCTCTTCACCACCAAACGTAATGTTAGGGATGTATACTCTCATGTTCTTCTCTGACAAAGGAAAATCATATGGGCAGATCATGACATTAGGACTTGAACCTTTTGGTGGATGATTGGCAAAATGACCAAAAGCAAGGGGATTTCTTCGTTCAAGCACTTCACCAAAATTTTCCCTCATATTTTTCTCTAGAGGCTTGCTAAGCATTCTCCACACTCGATCAGAGTTGTTCTCTGGCCTTTAGGTGGCACAGCATTGTGGTCCACCAAATATGAACCATCCCATAATTCTCTTGTTTCACCACCCAAAGACCATGGTTTTGCATCAATTATTGTTCCATCATATCTTGTGATCAGATAGTTGTTGCATGCATCAATTCTTGGGTATCCAGGTATATATCGATAATAAGCAGGTGAATATATAACACCAGGATAGATGGCAAGGACAGCACCAACATTTGCTTCTCCAGATAAGAACAGACCTTGGCCTGCATCTGTGAGGAATTCCAGATGGTCTAATGTCAAGGGTGTACCCAAAATGATCCCTGAATTTATTTGACAGTTCTGCTCGAGTTATAGGCCGTGTAGCAGGGATAGCTGCACTGCAGAGCAAATAGATGAGCACTAAGCTTCCTATAATTCATCAAACAGAAACGAGCGCAAATAGTAAACACATGTAACTTCTCGAGGGTTTATCATTGCTTCCTGCAACATGTTTATGCAATGATGCATATGACAGCATCAGCAACAGATCAATGCATACTGATGTAACCTTAGTCTGGAATTTTAAACAAACTGTGCCAGTACGACAGTAACTAGAGATGCAACATTATGGTACGTAAAGTTGAGGCATGGTTATCTCAAAAACACAAAATGGGAGTTAAAAAGGAATGCTGTATCCATCCCCCATTGGTCCATACAGAGGTAACTCAACTGTGGTTACCATACTTTAAGAATCTTCATTAGTTCGGTTGCAGAAAAATTGTATAGAGTGAAACCTCAGTGGTGCACATTATGCAACAGGATCATCCACAAGCAATTGAGTAACATGCTAAGTAGCCTATTTTAGGATGATATACCTACTGAAAGGAATGCACTAATGTAATGTACTTAGTCAGAACGAACTACCTTTGCTTGTTTGCAGATGCAGCTCCGCCAACAGCAAAACTCAATCCACTACGCCGAGAATAGCTATGTGTTTCTGAAGGATCTTTTGACGGATCATTTGTTACATCAGGATGAAGAATGCCATCCATTGCTCGGCACATATGAGTAAGTTGATAATGGACATTTTCCTGCACTTGATTCTGCTGTTCAGCAACAGATGCTTTGCCAGCCAAATCAATAATCTCCTCTGCATCCTTCTCTTCAGCATTCTCTCCCAAACGATAATAGCTAGGTGCACAGTAAAAGAAACTTAAGAAAGCAGTAAAATTCACAGATAGTTTTGAAAGAGAACTTAGTATAATGAAATATCAATAACATGGAGATGGCAACACATGGCTTAATCCCTGAAGTTACTGTTAGCAGAAGAGTTGACAAGGCGTGACTCATTAACCACAGAGATTCACAAGGATGCCTTATGACCTATAAAAAACAAGAATCCAATAACCACCTTAACAAGCTCAAATTGGTGGTGAAAGCTTGAAATCATGCAAAAGCAAACCCAATTACAATTGCAAATTTATGTTATCCATTGATCAGGGAACAAAGGTACTTATTGCATACACAGAAATTTCATGATGCCCTTCTTGGGAAGAAAAAAAAACACAGTGAAAAAAAAGGAATGCAGAGCCTTTCTCGGGGATGTTAGCAAACCTCGTATAGAGAAACAGACGGTTCACATCAGCTTCAAATTGAAGATGTCTTGGATCACGAGCAAACATGGGGTTCTTAGCAAGTGTTTTGACCGCCTGTAAATTTAACAATAGAATTAATTAAAATGACGATACAGATTTACAGCGATTAAGAAATCTTCGTGGTGTTCAGTAGGTTAGTGTTCTGCTCATTTCAGTTAGAACTACATAAATTAGGAAGAAATCAAGTTGCCATCTGAACGAGGGCGCGGGAAGCTTTGAAGCTAGGAGCAGCGGTTAGAAGGATGGGGAACACTGAAGCAAAGCCCCGAATCGTGCCGGGCACTTCTATGCTCATATTCTATCGGTCCAAAGCGCGCAATACGGGTCAGAATTTCCCTCGTGCCACGGAAATCCGTGACGGGTTTTATCGCCAGCGTCCGGGACGAATCAGACAGATCGAGATCCCGCGATGGTTGCGACATGTGAAGGGACACAGACAGGGACGCATGCCTCCTGGAACTTGTTGAAGAGGAAAGCCATTCTGGCCTGGCCTGGCCCGGCCGAGAGTGGCAGCCGGCGGCCCCTTGTTGGCTCCGCAGGAGCTAGGAGAGCGAGCGACGCCGGCCGGCACGCTCGAGCTGGGGTGAAGACGGGAGAAGGGGTTCGGAAATGAGGCGGCGGCGGCGACCGGCGTCGTGGGAGAAGCAGGGGTTTAGCCGGCAGTTTGGGCCGGATCGGATTGTTCGGTCTCCTGGGCCATACAATGCGGCCCATAACAGTAGTACTTGGCAACGCTGGGCCTCTTTTGCGGCTTGCCACTTTGCCAGCCTACAAAAACTACACAATCTGCATCGCTGCTGAACATCATCATCGATCAGCACGATAAGCAGCCGTGAGTGAAAACACAAATGGGAGAAGCTTGGCATGATCTTTTACGCTTTCTACTATCAGGCGCCACGTCAACGGTTTATGCATCGTTGAACACCGGAACTAGCGGAGGGGGAGGGGAAGCCCGAGCCCCAACAGATGCGGCAGTAATAATTCGTGGTATGGTGATAGCAGAATGTTGTTGCTACACTGCATACAGAAACGATGTACCCCCTGTTGTTGCATGAACAAGACTTCACTGAAGCTAGCTCTCGTTTGAACTTTGAAGCATCGAACGTGGACTGCATTTGAACAGCTAAATCGGATTCCAAGCCTACTACTAATCCGGCATGAGAAAGAGGAACTATCCCAGATTTCAAGCCTACTACTAATTCGTGGAGGTGGAGCCGTTGCGATCTGGCTTGTAATGATGGCTTGGAGTTAGACAGAACACCAGAACTTAAAACAAGGTCCTTGTGAAACTCAGGTGCCATAGGTGTGAGCGAAGCTTTTGGTTGGACCATACATCCCAATTTAAGATATGAGTGCATCAGGCAACCAGTTTTGACTTTTGAGTACAGATAGTGGATATTTCTTGAAATCCTAAATTCGCTGTTTCCTTTCGGTGGAGAACCCAAAGTTTCCCCGCTTCTTGCCATCAGAATTCAAAACCACGATAGCTTGGAGTCAAAACATGTGATGAAAATGTCAAATTTACTTCACCAGCTCAGCAATCCAACTCAACAAGTCAGCTACTCTTGACTAAATAATAATACGCCACTGTTTTAGAAGGTGTATTTTGTTTCATCAGGACAAGGCTTTAACCAACAACTACACCATATATTTCAATGATGTGATACAAAACTATAAGTATTTTTTAATATGAATATAATAACACAAATTTTATACAAGAAATTTCTTCACACAAACAATTCCAATGTTTAGAAGACTCCACAACCCAAATCCATTTGAAGCTTCAGAGATAACATTGAACAACCAATTAAGATTTCAAGTCTCTCCTAAGCTGGAACGTCTGTGGAAGACTCAGAAATTTACCACTGAATCTAAACAAGACATACCTTTTTTTCTCTCACTCCTGAACAGAACCAACAACAATACCAGAGTATACAAACTGGTACTTTCCATAAGAAGTACCAACAGGTGGTAGAGTAGAATAGTGTCACCAGGTTCAAATTTTACAATTCTACAAGAAGCTGGTACCATCCAACTGCAATGCAGTCTACTGCATATGAATTTTAATCACCATCATGTTCAGAATCCAGTATAGCACAAGCAAGAACTAAGCCAAAATTGAACCTGGTTTGTTCATTTGTCCAGCCTTGCACTTACAAATACTCTTTGCATGAATTGATGCAAAATCTGGATTCTTTTTGCATATTTTGACTGAAACACGAAGAGCATCAGAGTTTAGGACTAGGCTCTATGAAACTCTAAAGTAGTAGACATACCTTGTTTAAGTTACAACAGTAGCAAACTTGGAGAACAGATGATAAATATTTTTTGAACTCGTAAGTTCACCAATATACAATTTTTATTCACACTGTTGGAGACTCAGAGTGCTCTTGATTGCATACAGTTTACTAGGTGGGGGACTCATATTGGCATCAGCCATTAATATATATATCAGAACTATTAAAGCTTGAAGAGGAAGCATGTGCTCAACTGCTGACACACATTCAATTCGACAGCGAAGGGGAGACCAGAAAACGCCTTTCGTTTTCCCTCCTTCAGCAGCCCTAGCCTCCTACCTTAACAAGCCCTCGACCAACTTCAAAATTTTCATCCCAAAATTACACAAGCTCAATGCCGTAAAAAATACTACTATCAAACCCTTTCTTCTAAGTCAAATGCATCAAAGCTTAGCTCCACGGTCTTTCTATTAAGTTCTAATTTGAGTTAAAAAATGGAGACAATCTGCTCCAGACAGCTAGGTCTATAGTCTAATTCATACCCAAAAAAACTTCAACATGCGAACAGTTTGAAACAAACTCGAAGCAAATAATTAATGAGGATCCAGAGGTCCAATATAGTATTGACCTGAAAAACTCCTATGTTGGATCGCATGGTACTGAACACTGAGCTATTACCTTACAAGATGCTAGTTTCGCTGCCCTCGGGAGTCAATTAAATACCAACTAGCTACTTAAACATCCATTTGCAAATTGCAGGCCTTAATGCCCAACCAAATGATGTCCTGTCTAGACATGCTATATGTTGTCTTGGAATTTAACCAACCCATCCAAGTGTAAACAACAAACCAACTAAGCAATAAATTTCAATTTCAATGAATACCACAAGTGATGAGACATCTTAGGTACGTTTAGCAAGAGAAAGCCATCATAGTGGATCACAATATTACACAATGTTCATTCATATTCCATGGTCACACAACATGCGTCAGCAACCGATGCTAAGTCAGGCCTGAGCAACTAGGACGTTGGAAGAAAATTGGCACACATGAAGGAACATGTACCATGAACATCTTACGAACACAAGTTTGATAATGATAGAAACAAAAACAAGAACATTTACTGTGAGAAAGAAGCAACAGAGATGAGATTTTCAATGCTCCGGCATGGAATTGATACTAATATAGTACAACATACACAATAGTGTCAATTTATCCGTATCAAAGGAATGAAATTTCCTTAGTTGCAACAATTATCACCAATAGCTCAATTCAGGCAATTGAAGCAAGAAGGGGAATGGGGAGCCGGACGCCTCGGCAACCAGAACAACAAGGTTAACCTTGTCTAGTAAGAATTAAAGCTTTAGATCTAACAACACAGCCACCGGACGCGATAAGATTTCACCTTTGTGGCCGTTCCTCACACCGCAGAGGGCTCCTCAACATCCCTTCCCCGTCCACCGCCGCCGCCGCCAAGGTTGGGCACATCGAGGCCGCCTCCACCGAGTCCGTCGGGCATGAGCGAGGCGGGTCGGTTCTCGATGACCTCGTCGATGAGCCCCCAGTCGCGCGCCTCCTCGGGGTCCATGAAGAGGTCCCTCTCCATGCACTGCTCGATCTTATCGATGGGCTGGCGCGTGTGCTTCTGGTAGATCTTGTTGAGCCGGTCGCGCATCTTGAGGATCTCCTTGGCCTGGATGGCGATGTCGGTGGCCTGCCCCTGCGCGCCACCGGAGGGCTGGTGGATCATGACCCTGGCGTTGGGCAGGGCGCGCCTCTCACCGGGCGCCCCGGCCGCGAGGAGGAGCGAGCCCATGGAGGCGGCCTGGCCGATGCAAAGCGTGGTGACGGGGCAGCGGATGTACTGCATGGTGTCGTAGATGGCGAGCCCGGCGGTGACGACGCCCCCCGGGGAGTTGATGTAGAGGTGGACGGGCTTGAGCGGGTTCTCGGACTCGAGGAAGAGCAGCTGCGCGACGACGAGCGAGGCGGTGTCGTCGGCGATGGGGCCGTGGATGCAGACGATGCGCTCCTTGAGCAGGCGCGAGAAGATGTCGTAGGCGCGCTCGCCGCGGGAGGTGGTCTCGATGACCATGGGGACGAGGCCGTACTCGCGGTGCGGGAAGAACCCCTCCGGCTGGGGCGGCTGGTAGGGCGACGAGGAGAAGAACGCCCGCGGAGGCGCCGCCGCGACGAGCCGGCGCGGCCCGAGCCCCGGGCTGAGCGAGCCGGGCCTGGGCGAGGGCCGCAGCGCGGAGGCCGCCGGGAGCGGGGAGGCCGCGGCGAGGTGGGCCAGGGCGAGCGCGGAGGAGGGCGTCATGGCCGCGGGCAAGGGACCTGGCGGATCTGAGGCGGTGGCCGGGGACGGTGGGCGTGGGTTGGGGATTGGGGGAGAGGAACGCCCCGGTAAGGAAGGAGTTATAGCAAGCGTGGATGAGTGTGAAACGGATAGGGTGAGGTGAGGCCGGGTGGGGACGATACGAGTCGGAGGAGGGAGGGATCGAGGGGGAGACCCGGACGCTGCCGCTTCGTTTCGGTCGGACGGAGCGGGTGGGTTTGGATCTTTTGGGATTCGTGCTCCTGCTGGGCTTGTGAGGTTGTCTGCCTGGGCTCTGCTTTTTCTCCAAGAAAGAACTTGGCCCACATAAACCAGCGGCGTGCAGGTTTTGTCGAATTTTGGTTCTATTCGATGGATTTTTTCCTTGTTTGTTGCAATTTTCCAAAATGTCTCGCTGCTACTCCGACTTTTACTCTGTTGCTCGTGCCTATGACATCGTCTGCAAATTCGGTCTGCAAAATGTTTTTAAATGTATCCGTAGAATGTCTGAACGTGGGTTCCCGAGTGTTCATATGGAATTATCAGCCTTGTAAAGTCGTACTGACATGTATGAGTGCAACATTTTAAAGTTTTCTTTTACGTCCTTCAAAAAAAGTTCACTTTTAGATCAATCATGTCTTTTTAATGTTGTGCTCCCTCGTGCGTGAATGAGATGCTAAACGCGGTGTTGGTGCTAGCAAATTCAGAAGGGATCAGCATCCTTCTTCTCAAAAGGAACACTGCATCTTACGGTAGGATCGTACGCCAGCTGGATCGCGAAGAGAGATCGGCGGCCGGGACGGGTCCAAATAAGGCAGGGCTACTGTTGTCTGGTGGGGATCAGGAGCTCGTGGCGGGGAAGCCCGCGATGTGGCATGCCACGGCGGCGCCCCAGTGCCCCACACGCGCGCGAGTCCGATGCGTGCAAGAAGCCGCCTCTGACTCCGTTTCTGCGATCCGCGCAGCTGCCGCGCGGCCGCCGCCACCGCCGGTAGACGTCGCCGTCCGGCGGGCGGGGTGACCTTGGCTCCTTGCTCCGGCTACTGACTAGCTACTGCAATAATCCCAGTTCACCAATCGTAGAGATATTTTGCCCCAGTCCTTTTCAGCAGCCAGAACGTGCGAGCTCCGTCGTCAGGCATTCACCTTCCGGAAGCTCAGAAGCCTCAGCATCTGCTGTCTGGACTCGGGAGCAAGAGAGACTCTGCAGACATGTCCTGAGTCTGAAAATTTTGGGACCAAAGATCCGGATGCATGCATGTTGCGTAGGGTTCCTCTGATCTCTTTTCCAGTTCGCGTCTGGATTCTGGTTTCTGACCGATCCTGTTCCTGCTCGAGCTACAACCCTTGGGCAGTGGGTTGGCTTGTGTTTATGAGCATCCTTGGTGTTCTTTCTCGAGATATTTTAGGCCCATGTCATCGGTTTTGTTTTGCAGAATGACACCAGCAGGTAATCTACTACTAATCTGTTGATGCTCAAAAAAAAATCTACTACTAATGTGTCAATTACAGTTTTTGGCACAACGTCGATAGTTGACTCGCTAGGCAGTATACTTGTGTAGTTGTGTACTAGAAGAGTTTACCATCACCTCACACTACCAGGCTTTCTCGTTAATCCTAATGTGATATGATGATGAGGTGGTACTCCGTGCATTTCACGACAGTGGTTCATCCTAGGTTACTAGTCTGTCCCATGACTGTTGTACGGTCGTTTGCTTTCCTATTAATGAAAATTGTAGCTAGGGGTGATAAAAGGTCTTAAATTTTAGCTTAGATAATCTAAAAGTTTATCTAAGAAATTTAATCTTATATAATTTTAAGCTAAAAATATATAAATGTCAAGTTGGATTGTGAAGAGAGCACTAAGGTCATGATCCGTTACCACCCCTAGTTGTAGCACGTTTGCGAAAAAAACAGTTCTTCATCCATCAGATTGCCATATGATGAAAGCATCATCAAATATCAGTCGATCTCTACATGGTGGTTTGGATAAGCAAACTGCATTCCTATCCGTATTTAGGGGTGGTAATGGGCATGGTTCTAATGTTCACTTCACAGCCCAACTTAGTCTTTAATATTTTTAGCTCAAAATTTAGATTAAAGTTTGACCCTTTTAGGGTATAACCTTTAAATTTGCTAGGCTAAAAATTAACACCCTTTACCACCCCTATCCGTATTTGACTAACTTCTCTCGAGAGTGTGTCTATAACTAAATCTCCTGACATCATCAATTATCTAGTCATTTTCATTTTCCAACAAGAGTTTATTACGTTTTATTCCTACCACTCCGCCTCCACACTAGTACATTCCTGACGTCCCATAATAATAGGCACGCATCTAGCGACCTCAACCAATCTCAAAAAAAAATCTAGCGACCTCAACCTCTGACCACTGGCTAGAGCCTTGCTTATCTCTTTCTCTTTCCCCTAACTCAGAGTACTTTCCTGACTTCGCATCCCAATCTGTAGTGTTATTTTATTTCAATCGTCTTCAATAACCTAGTATCCCATTGACGTGGTCTCTTTTCAGGAGCAGTTGGAGCCTTGGAGATAGCAGGATCCATGTAAACATAGTATGCTATATACCAAGTAACCGGGAGTAGGATGTGGGTGCAAAGTAAAGGAGGACAGCAACATCAATCAAACTAATCAAAGCCGATGACGGTTTTCATGTGAGCAAATTCGCTATTTATATGACATGGTTTAAATTGGTCATGCTGTTTCTCGGTGATATAATGTTCAAATAACTTTTTTTTCCTTCTTGAGTCATTGATTGTTACAACTGGTTGTTGTTTTTGGTTGCTAGTGAAGTTAATAGTACTTGCAAATCGGATTGTGCTGGGTTGATTAGGTTCCTTACGGTGGAATCAATCCTGTCGTGTTTGAGTTTGCAACTTAACATGAATCCAAACATTTGGCTAGTCAAACTTTTTCAACAATAAGATATACAATGTGCTCATTAATAATAAGATGCTTGTGATGATTTTTTATCAATCTCAAGATCCCTTAATTTGATATCTCATATGCACTCGCGGGAATAATGTGACCATGCGGTATTCATAGATCCTAAGGATATGTTTGGTTGAGCTATGGTTTTTTAAAAAGCTGCAGTGGGCTGTGGGCTGTAGAAAAGCTGTTGTGAGATGTGGGATGTGAGAAAGCCAAAATCCATTTGGTTGGGTACATGTGGCTGTAGCTTTTGAGGAAACTATTAAGCGGACCCCGCGTGTCATCCACAGCCCTCCCCACTTAACTCTCTCCCTATCTCCATCACGAGCGGGCCCCACTTGTCATCTTCTTCTTCCTCCCACGCTGTTCTCCCTGGAGCGGCCCGCCCGCGGCGGAGCTCACGACCGCGGCGCGCGCACGGCGGCGGCGGCGGCCCGCCCGCGGCGGAGAGACTCGCGGCGGCGGCGGCGGCTCGCGCGTGCGAGGGAGGAAGGCCTGCCCGCGGTGAAGGCACGCGCGCGCAGCGGAGGCTCGCGGCGGCCGCGGCACGCCCGCGTGGGGAGGCCGGCCTGTGGCGGAGGCGCGCGCAGCGGAGGCTCGCGACGGCGGCTCGCCCGCGCGGGGAGGCCGGCCCGCGGCGGAGGCACGCATGCGCAGCGGTGGCCCGCCCGCGGCAGAGCGTGCGCGCAGCGGAGGCTCGCGGCGGCGGCCCGGCGAGGGAGGTGGCGGCGGGGACCGGCGGGGGAGAAGCGGTGGGAGTATAGAAAGGAGAGGTCACTCGCGAAAAAACAAAGAAACCATTTTATTTCATAACGAGTGGAATGCGGGTAATTTGAATTACAAGTTACTTAAGAAAAGTAGAGGAGAGCTGTTGTGAATATTGAAAATATTGAACTAGAAAAAAAACTACTTTTGGCTGGAGCTTTTGTGAATAGCCAACTCCTTTAGTTGGCTTTTAGATTTTGGAGAGCAAAAGCCACAGCCAAAAGTAAAACCAAACAGACCTTAAGATCTCTTGAGTTGGTATACTCGGAGGGAGTGGAATCGGCGAGTAATTGTGGCTGGTTGTCCATACCTACTATCTATAGTTTGTAGTTATTAGCTTGATAGGTTAGGGTTAGGGTTTCTCCATAGCGATTTGGTTGTCTGGGGACTTTTGATCCTTGCCGGTGGCGGGTCTCAGACGTAAGGTGAGGAGGGTCTCCCTCAGCAGCAGCTTTGACTTCAATAAAGCTGCAGATCGGAGGTCTACTAACCTATGTGATGCCTTTGACGGGCGACGTCGTCGATGTGAGGAGGACGAATTCAGATCGGGTTTCGACATCTCCGGTGGTTTCATGGTCTTCATCGCGGTGACTGCAACAGGTTCATCTACCAGCTCGTTTCGAAATCGGGTTGAGTCTTAGCTACCATCTGTTCTGGTGGTTTGCCTCCCCTTTGGAGTGAATCATCGCACGGCGAGCGGGGGATGCTGATGGTTGTTGCGTTAGATACCTTGCTGTTCGGCGAAGCGTTAGCCTCCGGCCATCTTATCCGATCTGAGTCTTCAGCGGCTTCAAAGTATATTGGAGTTTCTGATGTGCTATTTTATTCTTGGTGCCAATAAAAACTTTTGATGTTTCTTCGCCTGTAGGGTGGTCGGCCTCATCGAGCTTGCTCCAACGCCGACGATGACGACGGGATTGTCTTGCATGGACTTGAGTGTAATTTTTATTTCTTTCAAGGGCGTCTTTGTAAGATGTAGGATGTCAGAACTCCATATGAAATATAAACCCTGTTTTTCAAAAAAAAAATCTGCTCAACTGGATAACAACAGCCTAGCAGCCAGGTATACATGATGGATACGGATATCTAGAGGCGTTTACTTTGCGTTTAACAAGTGGCGCGAGATCGTTAATTAACGAATGTCAAACGGGTCGAGAGGGGCATTGGGCCAATAAGGAAACCGGCAAATTCAGCCCACGACGCGCGGCGCCTTTCTTTAAATCCCACACACATCGCGCTCGCGATCCGGAACAGCCAAAGTCCAACACCGCCATTGTCACCGGCAGCGCTTAGCTTCCCAAACGTCGCCGTCATGGGCGCGATCCGGAACAGCCAAAGTCCAACACCGCCATTGTCACCGGCGGCGCTTAGCTTCCCAAACGTCGCCGTCATGGGCGCAGAGGCTGAGCACGTGATGCCCGTCCACCCCGCGGCCGCCGTCGTCCTTGTGCCGTTCCCCGCGCAGGGCCACGTCTCCCCGATGCTCCGCCTGGCGTGCGCCCTGGCCGCGCGCAGCGTCGCGGCCACCGTCGCCGTGCCCGACTTCGTCCACCGCCGCATCGTCGGCGCCTGCGGCCAGGCCGGATGCGGCTACGCCCCCGGCGTGGAGCTCGCTTCCATCGACAGCGGCGTCCCCGACGACGGCGACGGCGAGCCCCCGTGCTTCGCCAGCTTCGGGCACGCCATGGAGCACCGCATGCCCGCCAGCCTGGAGGAGATGCTGACGGCGCCTCGCCGCGGCGGCGTGGTGTGCCTCATCGCCGACGTCCTGGCGTCGTGGGCGGTCCCCGTTGCTGCCCGGTGCGGCGTGCCGGCCGTGGGCTTCTGGCCGGCGATGCTGGCGACCTACAGCGTCGTGGCGGCTATCCCGGAGCTCATCGACAAGGGGTTGATCTCAGATTCGGGTACGCACTACGTGCTAGTACTCCTGCACGGACCACGCATTCCGCTGCGTTCATCTGGTTCTGTACTTTCCTTATTGTATCAGCTTTCAACTACTGCGCTAGCTTCACATATACGATGGTGCACACACCGGTGCTCACAGCCTCTTTGCCATAGCTTCAGCTTCACCTATTTCATGCAAATTGAAATATTATAGCATAAAGTTATTTTATAAACCCGTGTTAAAATGAACTCGAAGCCAGATAAAGCTATTTTTTTGGTTTCACCGGCTTTGTCTTCGCTAGTGAAGCCGTTTTGGATGAAGCCATACCAAACGAAATCACATGTCTCTATTACAAATCAGCTGTGATCACATGATTCTTGGGATCCATAAGCTAGATTAATCTTGCGATACTCTTATGGTTAGGCTCCAAATACCGATGCACAATAGCTGGCTGCCCCAGATACAGCTAAAAACTACGGTCTTTGTTTATGTGATCATAATCGGATCAGTTAGTTACACATGTACTAAGCTAGCTATATATACTCTATCTTGCTGCAAAGATAGAGAAAAACCCAGCATTTTTCAAGTCCCGCTCGCAAAGATGGCGCGAAATACCAACATTTGAATTTGTTGCAGCTTGCAAGTTGCTTGCAACCTACCATGTATGTCGATGTTATTTTGCACTCTTGGAAGTAGTAGGAACATCATCCCAGAGTTATCCAGTATCATCAACTTGCAAATAAGCGCTTGTGTTCCTTGGAAAGTTCTACCCTTGTGCATGTTTTACCCACAAGGGTAGTCAAATAGCAGCAGGGAGCTGGCACCATATGATACAACAGCTGACATTAGCCTCTGTCATTAGAAAACTGTCACGTACGTGAGGTTAGTTTACTACTTGCAAGTCCAGCGTGTGCCATGTACTTATGTAAAGGACATTTGTGGCGCAAGTTGTTCAAAACAATTGTAGAGGCCAAGAGCTAGCATTAACATGAGGCAACTCAGGGCAACGACTACGAGCTAGATGGTTTATATAAATTAAAACTACCACTTGATTGGTACAATATTATTAAAGTTTTGCAAAAGTTCAAAATAAAATATACCAAAGCTGCAACTTCTCTAGTTATTTGTTCTGTTTCTTGTCACATGTAGGCATTCCAATATGGACCAAAAGATTAAACAATGGTGATGAGCAGAAAGTAAACGGAGACCAGCACCAGATCGGCGACGGCCTCCACGTATTGCCCGCAGAGCTAGAGCTGAGCACGGCAGAACTGCCGTGGCTCGTGGGCAACGCAGCGTGTCAGAAATCAAGATTCACCTTCTGGCTCCGGACCATGGAGCGCGCGAAGGGCCTCCGCGCCATCCTCGTCAATACCTTCCCCGGTGAAGTCGTCGGCGACGACTCTGGCGGCAGCGAGCACCTTCACGAGTCAACGGTTCTGCGGATCCTCCAGGTCGGACCACTGCCAACCGACGGCGGCTTCGGTTGCAGAACGAAAGGCGATCTCATGCGTGACTCGCCGTCGACCAAGAACCCTAGCATGTGGCAAGCGGACGAGACCTGTATGGAGTGGTTAGACCAGCAGGGTGAGAGGTCGGTGGTATACATCTCCTTCGGAAGCTGGGTCCCGTCGATCGGGCGAGACGCCATCAACGAGCTCGCGCTCGGCCTGGAGGCCACCGACCGGCCGTTCCTGTGGGCGCTCAAGGACGAGCCGTCGTGGCGAGAAGGGCTCCCCAGCCCGTATGCGGCGGCGGTTGCCGGCCGTGGCAAGATTGTCGGTTGGGCGCCGCAGGAGGACGTCCTCCGGCATGAGGCTGTCGGGTGCTACCTGACGCACTGCGGGTGGAACTCGACGCTGGAGGCCATACAGCACGGGGTGCGTCTGCTGTGCTACCCTGTGTCCGGCGATCAGTTCATCAACTGCGCTTACATTGTCAAGATGTGGGGGACGGGGATCAGGCTGTGGAGCCCCAAGAGAGGTGTTGTGGAAGATTGTGTCAAGAGGGTCATGGAAGGGGAGGAGGGAAGGCGTATGCAGGAGAAGGTGGATGAGTTGCGGCAACGAGTCACGATAGGTGAGGCGAGATGTGCAGCAAAGATAAACTTTGACTCTTTTGTTGATGGAATCATGAGAGACGAGCTTGTATTAGGGCAGTTATAGATTTATAAAATCACAAACTAAGGAACTATTTTGCTATTTGTAAGTCTCGTAATTGTGTTTATTCTTTAGTTATAAACTAGCAAATATGTGATTCTCAAAAAAAATAGCGAATATGTACGTTGCCACGACCGAAGGCTCCGTATGGGTCGCGGCTGATTTTTTTCTATGATAGATTTTCCTCGACATGGATTTTATTATATTTTTATATTTTCATTATATTTGTATCCATTTAGGTTACATTGTATTCGAGTCCATTTAGATTACAATATAGTGTTTTTGTTTGATTTTTATTATATACGATTTGGGTCCACCCATCAATAACGTGTGTTGGACCAAACTAAAATTTCAGATGAAAATTTTGCGTGTTTAGAAATAGAACCTAGGCAAATATGCTTGTGAGTTATGTGACGGACAAAAACTGTATAGGTATTGGATACGTATAGTTGTCCGTGCATTAATTTATAGGGATTTATATGATCGAGTCGTGAACGGAGGGCCGGTCCAACTTGCATATGGGATGGACTAAGCCACATGTTGATGGTAGAAGTTGAACCAAATCAAAAGTTAAGGTGAAAAAGTTACGTGCTTTAGAAATAAGTAAAGATAAAGATAAAGATTTGCACTAGATGGCAGCTACAAACTTGCTTTGGATGACTGATAAATATATCTCTGCCATATCTAGTTAATTTCAATTTATCAAGTAGTGTGAACATATATAAGTTATATATCTCGTTTCTTAATTCATCTTGTGTGAACATTCATGGACGATCACTCTATTCTGTTCACACCAGATTGGCGGTTTACGCATACACACATGGCATATCAATGGTGTGGACAGAATAGTGTGACCATGAATTTTCAAGTGAGCACGTACGGTATTATGTATTATGCTTATTTACTGGTATAACTATATGGTATTTATTCTTCTAAAATAAATTCACGCGACTCATTTGAATCCACCCTGCATTCTCCTATACAAGCAAACAAAATGATATACGAGGATCAAATTTATGTTTCATCACCAGACTTAGCTTATAGGTCCATGTGCGAACTAAATTTTTTACAGACAGCCTAATAGACAAGCCAATGTACAATTTGCATGTGCTGCTCTCTCCGTGTCACATAGCAAGTACTTACCGATAATAGCTAGTATAAACCATTGTACATGCCCCTGAGGCACCGACCAGCCATTGCAATGCGCACGCGAGGGAAAGTCGTCGCGATTCATCTGCTTCTTTTTAATGAAAAACGGAATATGCAGAGCACTGCTATGTTATTTAAGAGAGAAGAAGTAGTTCAAAGTTCTTACAATAGGATTCATCTGCTTTTATTTCGACGATGTTGTGCCGTGGCCTCTCGCGTGGAGCCGTGATGACTAATTGATTGGCTTTGACGAATCTGTAGATCATATTTTTCGAACGATCTGGTTAAACAATGACATGCACCGGTACCGTCCCTGATTAGTATGTGCATCTGGTCAGTGGTCAGCTTAACTGATCGAACGCGTTTCATTCAACTGTTACGAGCCGAGAATTTTTATCATAATTTGACGTTCTCCCAGCTGACGGTCGTTTGGAACAACTAATTAACCACGTGTTTGGCCTTGCAATTCCAGGCTTAATTGCTGACGCATCATCATCGTCTACAGGATGTAATTTGACCATTGATCATCATTAAAATTGCACGGTGAATATCATGAAAATTCAACCGTAGTGACGCTTTAACCAACGAACACGAGCAAGGCGAATCAAAGTCCAGCCCTGCAAGATCTCAACCAAAAAAAAAATTAGAAAAAGACAGTGTGCTATGTGCACCGTGGCTGCTACCTATAAATCTTGTACCTTCACGATGGGAGACCGAATAACCAGCAGTTTAGGCCAGCCGACGGCGGAAATGGGCGCCGAGTCTGCTCAGGCGCAGCGCGCCATCGTCTTCGTGCCATTCCCGGCGCAGGGCCACGTCACTCCGATGCTCCACCTGGCGCGCGCCCTCGCGGGCCGCGGCGGCGTCGCGGCCACCGTCGCGGTGCCCGACTTCGTCCACCGCCGCATGGGCCAGCAGGACGGCGACGCCGGCAGCAGGGTGGCCCTCGTGCCCATCCCCAGCGGCGTGCCCGACGACGGCGGTGACGAGGAGCCCCCAGGCTTCGCGAGCATCGCGCACGCCATGGAGCATCACATGCCGGCCCACCTGGAGGGGGTGCTGGCCAGGGCAGGCCGCGGCGCCGCCGTGGCGTGCCTCGTCGTGGACGTCATGGCGTCGTGGGCCGTCCCCGTGGCCGCGCGGTGCGGCGTGCCGGCCGTGGGGTTCTGGCCGGTCATGTTCGCCAGCTACCGCGTGGTGGCGGCCATCCCGGAGCTTATCAGCAAGGGCTTCATCTCGAGAACCGGTAGGCCAACGACACTAGCGTTTTACCAACATGCTTTAGCTGGTGTGTTTGCAAATAAGTGCTGACAGATTCCTGAACTTATTACTGACATGAAGGCACCCCACTGCCACTATCGACGAACGGAATCAACGAAGCAGTGAACAAACACCAACAGATCGGAGATCTTCACATATTGCCGGCCAAGTTAGAACTGAACACCTCGGATCTGCCATGGCTCGTCGGCGGCGCAGCATCCCGGGAATCCAGGTTCGCCTTCTGGCTTCGGACTGTGGACCGCGGGAAGAGCCTCACCTCCATCCTCGTCAACTCCTTCCCCGGCGAAGGCGCCGGCGACTCCGACCGGTACGATCCGCCGCCAGGCCAGCACTTCCTCCACGTTGGCCCTCTGTTCGGCGACGAGCTGTTGGCTCGTGCGAACTCTGCTGCCACCATGTGGCGGGCAGACTCCACCTGCATCGACTGGTTAGACCGGCAGAGTCCCGGGTCGGTGATCTACGTCTCGTTCGGGAGCTGGGTCGCGCCGATCGGCCAGGACAAGATAGCCCAGCTCGCGCTCGGTCTCAAGGCCGCCGGCCGGCCGTTCCTCTGGGTCCTGAGGAACCACCCGTCGTGGCGTGCCGGCCTCCCTGACGGGTTCACCGAGACTGTCGCCGGCCGTGGCAAGATCGTCTCGTGGGCGCCGCAGGAGGACGTCCTTCGACATGATGCCGTGGGGTGCTACATCACGCACTGCGGCTGGAACTCGACGCTAGAAGCCATACGGCATGGAGTTCGCATGATTTGCTACCCTATCTCCGGGGATCAGTTCGTCAACCGTGCCTACATCGTTAACATGTGGGAGGCTGGGATCGCACTGGTCGGAACTGACTGTGATTGTGTGAAGGATTGCATTGGGAGGGCCATGAAGGGCGGCGAAGAGGGAAGGCGTTTGCAAGATAATGTGGCTAGGATGAGGGAGGCAATCTTGGCGGGTGAGGCGAGGAGTATCGCGAAGAGGAATCTTGACTTGTTCTTGGAGGGAATTGAGAACGATGACACTAAAATACAACAGGTAACAAAACTATAGAAGCCTTGTAGAGATCATATCTGTTCAAATTTTTAAAAATATAGAGGTTACACATCGCTGAAGGAATGACATGGCTGGTCCAAATATCTCAAGATTTTGCTTGAAAAATACACATTATTTTTGAACCGGTTATGCAATGTAAGATTTACGCAGTGGCCTTCCTCTTAATGAAACATGTGCTCGAGCACGTTCTTGGAAAATAGGAGTAAGAATCAAACGATGGGAATTTTGTATATCATTGTGAACTGCATTGTTTACTGTAAAATAAAAATCCCTTTGCCCTACAAGTAGGACTTGATCGTCTTGTGAAGAGAATAAGAAATTATGGGACTTTAGACCCTACTGGATTGAACGAAAAACCCACACAGTTCAAAACTCAAAACCGGCTCGGCTGTTCTTTCAACGAACAGAATCCGAATCGTATTATCCTCGCAAAAAGAATCCGAATCGTAATAGAAAAGAAAAAATCGGAAGTTGGAACACGAGTGGGAATCGGTCCGGTGCCCTATAAAACTACGCGAAGAGGACCCCAATCTTGATTCCTGCCTCACAGATCGCGTGTAGCCGAAATCATTAGAGCCCCCTGCACGTTCCATCATCATTAGAGCCCTAGCCAGAGAGCAGAGAAACACAAAGCCCAAATCAAAGATGGAGAAGCACATGGCGCAGACCCTGATCGAGACCGACAGGAGAATCCCGAACGCCCTCCGCATCGCGTTCGGCCTCTGCCAGCGCCCCCCGCCGGCGCCCGGCTAGCACGACGAGGTCGCGAACTTCGCCGCCGTCCTGCTCCCGCCGCGCGACGGCGCCAGCGAACCCATGGACTGCGACGAGCCGGTGGCGCCGGGAGGCCTGAGGATGTTGTTCTACTCGTCCTATATAAGGGCTCACGACGAGGACGCGCACTTCGGGCACGCCGAGGCCGGCGTCGTCGGCGTGGCGGATGGCGTCGGCAGCTACCGCGACCGCGTCGACGCCTCCGCGTTCGCGCGCGGGCTCATGACCAACGCCTACATGGAGGTGGTGACTGGCGCGCCCGGCACGCACGTCTGCCCCCGCACGCTGCTGGAGCGGGCGCACCAGGCGACGGCCGCGGCGGGCACGGCCGCGGCGTCCACGGCGGTCATCGTCTCCCTCGCCGGCAGGACCCTCAAGTGGGCGTACGTCGGCGACAGCGGCTTCGCAGTGTTCCGCGACGGCAGGATCCTGCGCCGCTCGCGGCCGCAGCAGCACTACTTCAACTGGCCTTACCAGCTCAACTCCAAGCGGGACGGCCTCAGGGTCGCCGCCGCCGCGGCGGTCGGCGAGGTCCCCGCGAGGGAAGGCGACATCGTGGTGGTGGGCACCGACGGGCTGTTCGACAACGTGACCGACGACGAGCTCGAGCGGATCGTGCGCATGGGCACGGCGCTCGGGTTCTCGCCCAAGCACTTGGCCGAAGTCGTGGCGGGCTTCGCGTTCGAGGCGGCGGGGTGCACCAACAGGGACACGCCGTTCAGCGTCTTGGGCCGGAGAGAGACAGGGAGGGCTTTTCCCGCCGGCGGCAAGCGGGACGACATCACTGTTGTTGTCGCATACATTGCATCACACTACATCTGATCTCGAGATCAAACGCCCACAAGTGCCAACAGGCAACACCTCACCCAAGAAAAGTGGGGCAGGGGGGCAACACATTTTTTTTTACAGATCTTTCGCGGTGTGTTCGATATAGTGCACGAAAACGCATGAATGAATGGACTTTGTAATCTGTAGAAGGCTCATAATCCACATTATTTTTTTTACATGCATGTACGCCAGTATAGTTAGATAAGCTTCCTGGAATTGGTATTGCTGAAGGTGTGTGAGTATGATTAGTAAGTTTGCTTACCTATTTACTCTAAGTTTCTACTAAGCTTGAAAGGGAGCCCAGATATATCTGGTAAGTGAATGTCGTAAACAAAAATAACATGGCACATTATGGATTACCAGCTGTTTTGAAAAAAAACCCCACATAAATCGTCCACCATATGAAGCTGTACTGCAGCAAACAAAAGTTAGGCACAAGCTCTAGCTGGAGGCCCTGATTGGATACGTATACCGATTGAACCACTACTACTCGTTAGCTTTTGTACGGGGTAGAGAGGAAATCTCAAACGTTAGCAGCCAGCAGGCAAATATGATACGGGTGTTCTATTTTGTTCAAAAAAGATACGTGTGTTCGATTTGAGCGATGAATTATTTCATCACGGAATGGTCTGACATACTAGAGTGAACTGCAAACATTTATGATAACAAGTGAGCAGAAAAGGAGCACGTAGTAGCTGTTAACTGAATGCAACAAACAAAAACACGGCAAGCTACGAAGCAACTGTTCGATCGGTAAATCAATTTCAGAAACGCACAAACTAACGGTCGATCCACCATGTGGAGCCGTGTAGCAGAAGTAGTTATGCGCTCTTCGCTACAAGATGTGCTAGACGAATTCAAAGCTAGAGCATGCAAGGAGTAGCCCCGAAGTTTCCTTCGACCGCAGCACATGAGAACTAGTAGTAGTGGCAGTGTAGCACTCAGAGAGTAAGCCTCCAGCTGGCCGGTTGTGTACGTGTCAGCGCCGTAGTAGGCCTACAAGTGGAGCCTAGTCTTTCAGGGAAATCCTTCCTGTTGAAGCAGCCGGACTTTGTTCAACCCTTCTGTCCCCACGTCTAGTGCTCCGGTTGCCTGATCGAGCTTCACCGCAAGCTCTCGCGTGCTTCCTTTCTGCTGCACGGCATGGTGTCATGTCTCCTGTACACGGCTGGGGGTGTCTTCATGGGCCCCAGATTCTGTCGTGTCCTAGGGAGGTTGCAACGCGATTCGGGCGAGACGCCCTCGACAAAAGACAGTGCACCACCGTCACGAGGGCTGAGCTGAGAGGATGCCGGTCATGGAGAAGCTGGAGCGGAGGATGCGGCAGGCTCTGTTCAAGGTCGACGAGAGGGTCGCCAGGATCAGCAAGATGCCAGTCGTGGAGAAGTCGAAGAAGATGCTGCGGAAACTGATCGAGGTCGACCGACGAGACTCCAAGAAGGCGGAGAAGCCGGTCGTCAAACTGCTGCAGCGGGTCCGGCGCACACTGGCCAAGGTTGACGAACGAGTCCGCAGCGACCTCCGCCTCGAGCCCCTCCCGTGTCGCCGAGACGACGGCGAGGTAAGCGTCCCCGCCTCCGTGTCGCAGCGTACGGAGACCGAGGCCAGCGGTAGCGTCCGTGCCGAGCCGGAGGGAGGCGGTCGCAGCTCCACGGAAGAACTCGATGGCGCACCGGCGCCCTCGCTGGTGGAGGACGGTGGTGACAGCTCCCTGGAGCTCGACGACGCGGTCCCGCGGGCGCGAGCGTTGTGGATGGACATGGCGTCCTGCTACATCCCTGACCACGACGAGGACGCCTTCTTCTGCCACCCCGGGGCAGGGGCCGCCGGCGTGGCGGACGGCGTCGGCTCGTACCGCAGGAAAGGCGTGGACGCCGGCGCGTTCGCGCGCACGCTGATCGCGACCGCGTTCGCGGAGGCGGGGCGGGCGTTCGCCGGGAGTGGCACGCCCGTCTGCCCCTACGCTCTGCTGCGGGGCGCGTACGAGGCGGCGGCGCGCTCGCTCGCGCCCGGGGCGTCCACGGCCGTCATCGTGTCTCTCGACGGGGCAACTCTGAAATGGGCGTGCGTCGGCGACAGCGCCTTCGCCGTGCTCCACGGCGGCAGGATCGTGCGCCGCTCGAAGCCGCAGCAGCGCCACTTCAACTGCCCCTACCAGCTCAGCGCCAGCGGCGGCGACCGCGTCGCCGACGCGGACGTGGGCGGCATGCCGATGATGGACGGCGACGTTGTGGTGATCGGGACGGACGGGCTGTTCGACAACGTGTTCGACGTGGAGCTCGAGCAGCTCGTGCGGAAGGGCACGGAGCTGGGCCTGTCGCCGCAGAACATGGCGGACAACATCGCCGGCACTGCATGCGAGATGTCCTTCGGGTGGCTGGCACACTCTCCGTCCACGTGTCGTCCAGTACCGAGAGCTGGAGGAACGACGAGAAAGGCGCGGAGCGATTCTACGGCGGGAAAGTTGACGACATCACCGTCGTCGTCGCGTTCATTGTCTCGTCGATCTGATTCGGTGATTTGTGATGTAGACGAACTGATGTGTACTTACTAGGTTTCATTGCTTCCTGCTGTCCCTTTTTTCGTTGCACGAATTAGCACTTGCCGAATTACATTCATGGAAAGCTTCTAGAACAGAACCGGACTGACCAGGATTCATCATCGTTGTAGTTTATATTCGAAAAATATAAGAACTTTGTGTGCACTTTTTTTTTCGAAATGCAGGCTAATGTAGTTAATTTTTTAAGGTATTTCGGTCCAATCCGAATCTGACTAGAAATCAGTTTTATTTTTTAAGATATCTAGGCCCAATCCGAATTTGACTAGAAATCGAACGCCTGCTGGGGAAATTGCTTTATGCACGCCGGCAGCATATATTGCTAGGTGTATGTGTATCTCAAGCAAATCTCAAAACATAAGGCGACCAAGATGGCGAGAGCAATGGAGAGCTTGGAGCCGATCCAGGAAACGCTGAGCGAGATCAATAAAAGAACCCCGGAGGTAAGCGTTTTCAAGTTCGTCACCCGTGTGTTGCTTACGCTGGGAACCGAATACGCGGTCGGCGCGGGAGGAAGGTGATGCCGGCCACGGACGCCGCGCGGAGCGGCCTGACGCGCGGCCTTGCGCTTTGCGCATGGACTGGGCGGCATGTGTCCTGCCGCTGCACGGCGAGGACGCGCACTTCGGGCACGCCGAGGCCGGCTTCATCGGTGTCGCGGACGGGGTCGGCGGGTACCGTGACTACGGCGTGGACGCCGGCGCCTTCGCACGAGAGCTCATGGCGAGAGCGCTCTGGCGAAGGTGGAGCTAGCGGCCAAGGCCAGCAGGCGCCGCCGCCGCCTCCGCCCGGAGGACGTGCTGGAGAGGGCGTACGAGTCGATGGTCATCAAAGGCACGCCGGGGGCGTCCACGGCCGTTGTTCTGTCGCTCGACCGCAGCCGCGCGACTCTCAGGTGGGCGTACATCGGCGACAGCGCCTTCGCCGTGCTCCGGGGCGGCAGGATCGTGCACCGCTCGGCGGAGCAGCAGCGCCGCTTCAATTGCCCGTACCAGCTGAACTCCGACGACGACGGGGACAGCCTCGCCAAGGCGGAGGTTGGCGGCATGCCGGTGAAGGACGGCGACGTCGTGGTGGCCGGGACGGACGGGCTGTTCGACAACGTGCACGACGACCAGCTCGCGCGCGCCGTGCAGATGGGCACCGAGCTGGGCTTCTCGCCCAAGAACATGGCGGACATCATCGCGGGAGTTGCTTACGACGTGTCGAAAACGAAAACCGAGCGGGCGTCCTCGCCGTTCAGTATCGGATACCGGAAGGCGTACGGGGGGAATTATTACGGTGGGAAGGAGGAGGACATAACGGTCATCGTCGCGTACATTGTCTCGAAGGATTCATCATTTAAGGACGGCATTTGTTCGTGTAGGAGCAGAGAATGGGATTGAAGCAACAGCAATTGTATTCATCAAGCAATGTACATATATAGGAGTACAAGGGCTGTGCGCCCGGGCATTGAGCCCAAGAACTAACTGACTAACAAAAAACTAGCTATATGCATGGTTGACCAGCTACTTACAGGGACGATCAAGTCCAATCTGTTACATGCACATTCTGTTACTAACACCCCCCACAGTATGTGCGTCATCGCCAGATCGTACACACAAACTGGAACGAAAATCTTCACACACTTTTGTGGACAGGCCCTTCGTCATGATATCGGCAAACTGTTGATCTATTGGAACATGTAGAACTCTAAACTGACCAAGAGCAACTCGTTCACGAACAAAGTGAATGTCGAGCTCAATATGTTTTGTTCGCTTGTGATGAACCGGATTTGACGACATGTATACAGCCGAGACATTATCACAGTACACAATTGTAGCTTTGTTGATGCTGCAGCCGAGTTCAGATAGCAGCTGTCGTAACCAAACACACTCAGCAACAGCATGGGCAACTCCACGGTATTCAGCTTCGGCACTTGATCTTGAGACAGTGGGTTGCCGTTTGGATGACCATGGGACAAGAGAGTTGCCGGGGTAGACACAGAACCCTGAAGTCGATCTCCTTATGTCAGGGCAACCCGCCCAATCGGCGTCCGAGTAAGCCTGAATATCAATGGTGGAGTTGGGCTGTAACTGAAGACCGAAATGGGATGTGCCACGAACATACCGTAGAGTGCGTATCAGAAGTGCCAAATGTGATTGCCTCGGATCATGCATGTGTAAGCAGATTTGCTGAGCAGCATGAGCAAGATCAGGACGTGTCATCGTCAGATATTGAAGACCACCCGCTAAGCTGCGATACTCACTTGGATCAGAGACAGGAGCACTGTCATCAGCAGCAAGTTTGCCTGAAGCAGGTTTTCACTCTGTCATGTTAGCCCTCTCCAACAACTCCTCAGCGCATTTCTGCTGTGAAAGAAAGAAACTGGAAGCTGATCGACACACCTGAATCCCGAGGAAATAATGAACCGGTCCAGGATCTTTGATGGCAAGAGCAGCTCTGAATTTTTCAATGATATCACGGAGCAGAAGATCACTTGAGGCAGTGAGGATTATATCATCCACGTACAAGAGGAGATAAGCTGTTGACAAGCCATGGCGCAAGATGAAGAGCGAGACATCCGAACGAGTTGGTGTGAAATTGATGGACTGTGCGACGGATGTGAATCGCTGAAACCAGGCGCGGTGCTTGTTTGAGGCCGTATAATGATCGTCCAAGCCTGCAAACATGATCCGGATGATCTTGATCAACAAAACCAGCTGGCTGGAGACAAAAAACTTCCTCATCGATGAAGCCGTGCAGGAATGCATTTTTGACATCGAGCTGGTGGACTGGCCATGAGCGCGACGCAGCAATGGTGAGCACAGTACGGATCGATGCCGGTTTGACAACAGGACTAAAAGTCTCCATGAAGTCGACGCCCGGCCGTTGGGTAAATCCACGAACAACCCAGCGTGCCTTGTATCTCTCCAGTGTACCATCCGCACACATTTTGTGCCAAAAACCCCCATTTTCCAGTGACGATGCTCCGATGGCGCGGCCGCGGGACAAGTTCCCATGTTCTATTGACCTGCAGAGAGTCAATTTCTTCCTGCATAGCTGCCTTCCAGATGGGGTCACGAAGGGCGGCATGAATAGATTTTGGAATGGGAGAGATCGGTGCACTGATAGCAAGGTTGGCATATCGTGGATTGGGCCGATGACCACCGGCACGGGTGCGCGTGATCATGTGATGGCGTGGCAGCGGAGGTGTTGGTTGTGGATCAGACTGTGGAGGCGGCGAGGGTGGCAGCTAAGAAGGAGGAGGAGTTTGTTGAGGGGAGCTCTGGATATCCGGAGAGATCACAGGGATTTTCGAAGGAGGTTGTGCAGGAGGCGCAGGGACGTTGGCTGGAACCGGCAGCCAGGCAAGAGCGTTGCATGACGGCTCAGTGGCAGCGGTGACCACGGACGAGCTTTGCGGCACATCCTGGGAGAAAGGGAAACAGTCCTCATCAAAATAGACGTGTCGAGAGATGATGACTCGTCTAGTGGACAGGTCATTGCATCGATAGCCTTTGTGGTCCGTCGGATAGCCAAGAAAGACGCATTTGCTGGAGCGTGGAGCAAGTTTATGCAGTGTCGTCGCAGTGGTGTTCGGGAAGCATAAATATCCAAAGACGCGAAGATGCTAATAAGAAGGTGCGATGCCATAGAGGAGTTCAAATGGCGAGGCAAGAGCAGCAGGTTTGCATGGGCGTCGGTTGAGCAGATAAGCTGCAATGAGCAGTGCCTCAGCCCAGAAGCGATATGGCATATCGGAGTGCAGAAGAAGAGTGCGAACGCAATCGTTGAGTGTGCGAAGAATGCGTTCAGCCTTGCCATTTTGCTGCGAGGTATATGGGCAGGAGAGTCGAAAGAGAATGCCGTGCGAGGAGAAGAAAGAATGCAGTGAGCTATTGTCAAACTCTTGTCCAAAACAGGAGACTGAGCGTGAGAACTGATTCTGAACGCATGCGCAGAATGACTGAATAATGGGAGCGACTTCAGACTTGTGTCGCAAAGGATACACCCAGAGATAATGCGTAAAATCGTCAAGAATGGCAAGGTAGAATTGGAAACCAGAGTTGCTTAGCACGGGTGATGTCTAGACATCACAGTGAAGAATCTGAAATGGAGCTGTTGTCACTGTTTGTGAAGAAGAAAATGGTAGCCTGGTGTGTTTGCACAACCGACAAGCAACACAAGAACTCAAACTATCTTTATTACAGTGAAATTCAAAAGATGAAAGAACTTGTGATAAAGATTCATTTCCAGGATGTCCCAAGCGTTGGTGCCACCGAGCTATTGAAGTAGCCACCAAAGCATGCGCCGCTGGAGCAATGAGAGGGTAAAGATCCCCATCACTGTTACATCGGAGGAGTTCCATCTTGGTTTGCAGATCCTTGATAGAGAAGCCGCGAGGATCAAATTCCATGGAAACAGAGTTGTCACGAGTTAGATTTCTAACAGACAAAGATTCTGAACAAGAGTGGGAGCAACTAGGACATTGTTAAGATGAAGAGGACGAGCGATAGTAGATGAAGAGCCAGTGTGAGTGACAGGAACTGAAGATCCATTGCCAACAAGAATTTTAGATGAGTTAGAGGAGGGTGAGAGGTAATGGAGAGTACTGTGGTTGGACATGTGGGTCGAGGCCTCAGTGTCCATGATCCAGTTGGGGGGCCCTGCCGGCGAGGTCTAAAGAGACATGGCGTTGAGGGCGTTGATCAGCGCCATCTGGTCCCATGATGGTGGCGAGGCTGGCACAACAGGAGGAGGAGCCTGTGGGACGCTGTAGTATGCTTGAGCTGCAGGAACGCCTGGCCGGGGACCCAGAACACCGGTGCTCGGTAGAGGGAGTGGTGGCCGAGCCGTCATCGGCCAGGCTTGGAACATGCCGGCCCAAGGGTTTGACATCTGGGGTTAGCTTGTCGGTGACGGAGCCTGAGGGGCTCCTGAACGGCCATTGTTGGAGGAGGGGCTAGTTCCGGATTCCTTCTTCTTGCCCTTCGATTTCTTGCCGGAGCCGCCGGAGGGAGAGGAGGAGCCCGCGGCATTGGTGGCCACGGACTGCGTGACGAAGCCAACGGGCGCGGGCGTGGGCGCGGTCACCCCTGGTAGGAAGGTGTTGGAACCCTGCTGCTGGGCGAAGAAGGCAGCAGCCTGCGCCATCTTGGCCGAGTTGTCGACATGGTGTTCCTCGAGAAGAAGATGAGATCGCACCTAGAGGAACGGTGGCAAAATCTTGTTGATCGTTATACTAGGGATCACATTGTGCAGACAAGGGTTGAGGCCGCGCAGGAGGGTGATGATGAGGTCCTGGTTGGCGACGAGTGATCCGAGATCACGAAGTTGATCTACTAGTTGCTTGACCTTGGTGCAGTATTCCATGACGGACATGTCACCCTAGTAGATGTGGTGGAACTCGGCGCCGACGTAGACAGATCGCGTGGCCTTGTTCTCGCGAAACAGGCCACCGATGCCGCGCCAGAGGGAGTACGCCGTGTCGCTAGCCGTCTTGACGGTGACGAGGATGTGCGGCGAGATCATGCAGTAGAGCCAAGAGACGATGGAAAAATCATTCTAGATCCAATCGGAGTTGCCTTGCACGGTGGAGCCATCAATGTGATCGGTGAGACCAAATTTGGCAAAGACAACAAGGAAGCAGAGACGCCATGGGCCATAATTGGATTCAGAGAAATCAAGAACCATGGGAACATGGGTTTTGATGTTGATCAGTTGAATCTGAGAGGCAAGAGGAGGATTGGTCACCACTTGAGGGATGTCGGGCTTTTGAGAAGAAGAACCCGCCGATGAGCCGGGACCAGAGGAGGAAGAGGAGCTCATGGCGATGAGTGGCGACGTTGCAGCGGAAGGAAGATGGAGGAGAATTGGCACCTAAACTGATACTATGTAGGAGCAGAGAATGCGACTGAAGCAACAGCAATTGTATGCATGTGCTTGATGTACATATATAGGAGTACAAGTGTTGTGCGCCCGGGCATTGAGCCCAAGAACTAACTGACTAACAAAACTAGTTACATGCACAGTTGACCAGCTACTTACAGGGACGATCAAGTCCAATCTGTTACATGCACATTCTGTTACTAACAGTTCGAAGAATTAGCTTCAGTCTTTGTCGAAGATTGACCGCTCACATGAAAGAAGAAACACTTTAAAGAAAATTAAGACCACCACTGTCATTGTCAAGATTGGTGATCAAGACTTAGACTAGTAAATTTCTTTTATGCGCGTACGGCCTCAGGTGGTTGCGCGGGTGACACGGGATTTAGACTGGTTCGGGGGTGAAGAAGCCCTACGTCCAGTATGGGGAGCTGCTCGTGTTACCCACGCGGGTTCTGTAGTAGGGGTTACAGCAGGGCGAGAGAGGGAACCGGTCCCAAGTCTCTAAGGTGTGTAACGGGGTTCTAATGGAGCGGGCGTGTTCTTCTTTGCCGGGAAGAAGAAAGCCTAAGTGAGGAAGCGTGTGTGTGAGCGTGTGAGAGTCTGAAAAATCCCCCCTGTCTCCTGGGCCTGGCCTTCCCTTTATAGCTCCAGGGAGTCGACCAGGCATATGCGAGACGTGCGTGGGGTACACCGAGAGAGAAAGAACGGAGGGGGAGAGGAAACACGGAGTCCAAGAAGAAGATTCGTGCTTCCCGGGCGCCGCGGCCGTCTTCCGTCTCCTTGCTTCACCGGGCGACCTACGCTGATCTGGTCGCCGTTCTCCTCGGGAGCCGGTTACGGCGGGCGTGCATGATGATGGCGGTGGCTTCCGTCCCGTCGGGGCTGACGGCTGCCACGACTGTCCCTGTTATGCTGCAGGCGGCGTGAGCGGCGCGGACGCCCTGTCCCTGTCGCTGGAATCGCGGGGTGCGAGGACGGGTAGGCGGAGCGCGGACGGTCAGGCGTGCTCCTGTGCCAGGCGACGTGGGTCATGATGGCCTGACAGCGAATCAGAGAGGACTGAGCCGCTGTACCGCGCGCGGCGTGGTCATGGGCGGGTAGGTGTGACGGGTCACATCAGCGGCGCGGACGCCTTTCCGCACGCCCGAGCCGTGGAGCATTTAAGGCAAGGCTGTGCCCGGGTCTGATTTCCGTCCGGCGGGCCCACGTGAGTCCGACCCTAGGACCCTGGGTCGGGCGAGACGGACCCTCGTGGCGAGGGGTCGGGCGAGACGGACCCTCATGGCGGGGGGTCGGGAGAGGCGGACTCTCGTGGCGAGGGGTCGGGTGAGGCGGACCCTCGTGGCGAGGGGTCGGGCGAGGCGGAGCCCGCTTGCCTGGGGGTCGGGAGCGTCCGACCACGAGGGACGGGGTCGGGCGAAGCGGAGCGCCGCCTCCTCGTGTTGGGCTGGCGATGGTCGCCGTTGCCGTGGGTCAGTCCGAGCCTCCATAATTGTTCCCCAAACAGTCATTAGATGACCGTTTACTTTTCCCCCTGACAACCACGTTCGCCGATAGGGTCTACAAATTACCGTGTTAATCGAAAAAAGAGAAGAATATACACCGTAGGATTTTACGAAGATCTAACGGTCTAGACTAACAAAAAAATCATATCAGATACGACTAATAAATAAAATAAAAAATTAGTACATAATTTTATGATTGAAAAAAGATATGTGAGTCCGTGTCTGATACAAGTCCAGGCATCTACACTTATATGACACACATGTTGATTCCATATAACTCATATATATATTTGACAAGTCAAAGCATAACAGAAAGGAAAAAAAGAAAGGGACTTGCGTGGATGCACAATAATAAGGAACGTTAAGTTCTAAAAATTATAAGCATGTGTCATCAACAATAAGAAATAATCAATATTTCTAGAAAAGTAATAGTAAAAATACCATTTATGTTTTGATTAGTATATAGGCAAAATGATTGTTCTTGATGTTTTGGAGAAATGTAATCATAAAAAAATCTATGGAGCATCTGCCCATACAAGCAAATAACAAATTTGGGTGAGTGTGCGTATGTGTAAGCTATGTTCGTTTGAGAAATTTCAAAAATTGGAATTCAATTCGTGAGCTTTTGAAGGTTTGACACCCTGACCCACATATCAATGACTCAGATTGACCCCATATCATTGTGATATGAGTGTCAATTCTTGAAAGGCTCGCAACTTGGATTAGGGAAAAAATAAAGCAAGTCAAACGAAAAGATGTGTATATATTTGTATACCAGTGTTAAAATAAGACACCACGTTCCTCGAGAGGACATAGGAAATACCACGTTAATTGGAAAAAGAAGAATATACACCGTCGGATTTTATAAAGATCTAACGGTCCAAACTAATTTAAAGAGTCTGTATCGAATACGACCAATAAATATATAATTTTTTTAATACAACCAATAGATGTATAAATTTGAAAAAAAAACAATTGATTTGGTGATTGGAAGATATGAGTCCATATTCGTTCATACAAGTCCATGCATTTACACGTATCTAACATATATGGTAAAATTTCATATTCGTTCACATATATTTGGCAAGTCAAAGAAGTCACTAAGGATGAAAATATACAAGTCCGCCAACGCTAGAGCATAATTGTGACCTAAAAGAGTCCATGCAAAATACGATTAATAAATATATACAAATTCAAAATATTAAAATTTAAAAGAACAAGTCCATATCCAATACAACAACAGGTAAGAGACTAGCAATTATGTAAATATTATTTCACGTTGAAGAGGAGAGAAGAAGCCTGCAATTATATAAATTTCTAATCAGATTACTTTGTATCTTGAGGAGAGATAGGCCTGGATATAATCGGCCATTATTTTTTTATCCTTGTCATCCACTATTACCTTGGTAGGCTTCAATAATGTCATCCAGATTGCAAGCAAAGACATAGAAAATAGCTAGAAAATAGAGGATTGAAGGAGCTAGAAAACCCTAAAATAATGGTGTTCAATACAAAACCACGGCCGATAGTTGGGAAGGAGGAGGCCATAGATTCTTCCATCGGATCATAATCTAGCCATGGCTTATGCGAGTCGTACACAACATGAATTATTTATGCAACAAAGAAAATCGATGATCTACCAAGCGAGCTTGCCCACATACACAATTTAGAGTTGAAACAGTCGATTGATTGGCAAAGAGAGCAAGCTGCAAGTTAAGGCAGAGCACAATTTTAAAAGTGACCAAGGAAAAAAATATTGCGACTACCATGTAGAGGCACAACTTAACAAGAACATATGGGCTGGAGAACAACTAGGATCAAAAAGGAAAAAGAGAAAAATGACATCATGATTTGGCTATGGTAGAGCTATGATGTGATTCCAGTACTCTAGCAGATAATGAAAGAGTGTCCGATGGCAAGAGGATCCAACTATAAGAGGTTGATGACTATGGAGAAAAGCAGTGCATTGCCCGTGTAGAAGTGCACCTGGAATAAACCAACATTCAAAAAAGACCTCCACAGTCAAAAGAGAAGAGGAGAGCACCAAGGGCTAAGAGATCCAGAAAGCGATTAGAGAGTGCTCAACTTGGTGAGTGCAATGATAATGTATGTAAGGGAATGAGGGCACAAGAAGGACAAACTCTATCGTGCAGTCACTTCGAAATTGAGACGTGATCCTAACTTAGTCGGGAGGTCGAGTATCACCCTAACACAGCCTAGCACCACTATTGCCGCCGAGGTATGGCAATCACCACTAGCTATGATTATAAAGCACCGAGATGGTGATATCTTGTCGTTAATAAGCATTGTTATCGGTGGATGCCCGACTGACCAAGGGATGAAAAAAATTTAGGAGAGAAGAATGACATTGTAGTCATGGCACATTGGCGATGTGATCAAATCAATATTTGGCATGCATGCCCATCCATAGAAAGATGCATGTCATATTCGATGAGAGAGGAGGACGCACATCCTCAATGATTGCAGCATAGTGGCAAAATTCCTAGAAGCAGCGAAGGCAGAAGGGAAGGGACAGGAACACATGACGTGTTTGGGACCTCTCCACTCCATACTTTCAACTTCACTCAAAACACTCTATGGTGGAGTAGCTGCACTGAATCACTCTTTTACCTGCTTGATCTGCCAAATCCAAATAAAATGTTCCAGGGGAAATATTCATGTCCAAAAGGTTGGTAGAGTTGGAGTATTTGGGAGGTAATCGATAGCACATGGACCTTAAAAGCGTGAAGTGGCTATAAAAGAGGGTTTTGTTTTTGCAAGCACAACAATTAATTGGTTGATATTAGCGCATGATTCTTGGTGCAAAATTTAAAGGTGCATCAGCTGCGAGACAAAGGTAGAACGGTATGGAGATGTAGCAATTGGAAAACAGAGAATAAAGAAAAGAAAAGGAGATATTTGCATATGATGAGCACTAAAGAGGATGCATCCAATTCTCATAATGGTTTCAACCCAAATTCAAAAAATAAATTTTAATTATTATCTATTATAGACATTCACCTAAATCTTCTTTTAAAAGTCCAAGGATAATTTATTTCCAAAAATAACAAAAATTCAAAAATATACATTGTTGGATAAAAATTTAAAAATTACATTTATGATAAAATTAAAAAATATCATGAAATATATTTTTAGAATAAAAGATGCTAGCTACCCACGCTATTTGCGCGAGCCACCTTGCTAGTTATCTTAATATAATAGTGTTAAAAGAAGGCACCACGTTCGCCGAGAGGACCTAGAAATTACCACACTAATCAAAAAAGAGAAAAATATAAACCGTTGATTTTTATGAAGATCTAACGGTCTAGATTGATCCAAAAAGTCCATTTATAATACGATCAATAAATACATAATGAAAGTTGATTTCTATACGAATGAATTTAGGAACCAAAATCTCATATGGATTTTAAATATAATAAAAGGAAACATTATTCCGTAACCAATATCATATACAACATTTTACCGTATTTTTACTTAACGTGTTACAATGGTCTATCCATGGCTTTCAAGAGGGCTGGAGCTTTTCATTGTGAGAGTAGAACAACCGTGTGATTGGAGAGGTGTGCAAGTTTGCTCTGGTGCCATCAGGGAGGAAAAGGTATTAGCAGGCTTTGGAAACCAAAAAACTTTGCACTGACGCAACAATATGTTGAATGATGTATTTTTTTACAAAATGAAAAGAACGATGTACCACCTGCTTTTACATCATGTCGTCGTCTCAATGCAAGGATGCCGAACCAGAGGATCTAATTGTGTTTGAAAGCCAGTGCAGGGAGTTTTATGAAATCACCAACATGGTAACCAAACTTTAAGAAGCTTAATCTGTGCATATAGGAAGCACAGGAGCACGAGCATATAGAGTGCACCAGTAGTAAGGTTATTCTCTAAAACAAATGCCAGGTCAAAAGGCAAAAAAATAGCGTAAGCAGAGGGAGTACCACGATCGCGGCACATGAAGAGGAGGGATCAAAGCAATATGAATGTTAGATAGATAGAAGCAAAACATTGGATCAAGACAAGATATGAACTCCACACACAGACGGTCACCGTGAACTCTAACGAGATTGATCTGCGGGATAAGTTGAAAATTAACTTGGTCATAGTGTTAAAGAAGCGACCACGTTCATTGAAAGAATTTAGAAATTACCACGTTAATCGAAAAAAGAAGAGTATATACACCGTTGGATTTTATAAAGATCTAACGGTCTAAACTAGCCTAAAAAGTTCATACCAAACTGAGCGTAGCTCAGCTGGTAAGGTTTCTTATGGTGGAACCTGCCCACCCGGTTCGAGTTCTCGACTCGGCACGAGTGCTCGCATTTTCTTGGATTTATTCCAAAATTTAATTGGCGTTATTCTTTCTCTGGTAGACGATGTGCCCGTCGATAGCGAGACGCCTGTGATGACTTAATCAATCTCGAGAATGTGCGGGCTCAGTCTCTCCAAGATGCTTATAGGGGTAAGGTTGTGTGCGTGTATTGATGGGGTGAGTGTGTGTACGTGTATGTGGGCGTATGCATTTGTACTATGTTTCGTAAAAAAAAACAAAGAGTCCATACCAAAGAATCTAATAATTAGATTTAAATTTGAATTTAAAACTAAGAAAATTACGGATTCGGGTCAAATCACTAATATATGGTATCTATATTTTCATGAGAATACATGAGAAGATACGAAAGAGACTGATGCGTAAGGTGTCACAATTTGAATTAGCATATTAAAACATGTTCACTAGCAAAAATAAGTTCTATCCCCAGCATATAAAAATAGAAAGGAAAATGAGTTAAACGCAGATGTATGTTCCAATTCCTCAGTTTCAGTGATGTAAATGTGGTCAAACTGGTGTAGCTATAATGAATTCGGTGATGGTTCAACGAAAAAATATGCCTTGGAATTCACAAGAGATTGAGTAGTATGATGAAAATATTAATTTTAAGAGGGAAATGAATTTGTGAGGAAATCAGAAGATGATTTTGACGAAGAACAAGCCAAGAGTCATAGAAGACAAGATCGATTTTGCCTTACGTCAAATTTTATAAGAGTCATAGTAGAGAAGAAGATGTCGACTGCTTTAAGACAAGGGGTTCGTCAATTACCTAGCGTTCGCGATGTTGGTTCTTCGATGTAGTATGCATGGTGCCCATGGATGGGTATGAGACTTAGGCGGGAGCGATACAATTAATTCAAGCTATCAAATGGTGGTAGAGAGAAGAGCAACTGTGATGGTAGACGAATATGGTAAAAATCCATAGTATAAGTAATTATCGTTGAGTTCTCAGGCACATGCTAATTAACGCCAAAGGTGCCAAAGGCCACAGCTTAATTGGAGTAGTGGTACGAGCAGGTAGCACACACCTTGGAGAGGGCCATTCAATAGTGTGGAGTGTCTATAGTAGGTCATAATCTTAATAAATGATTCGGTTTTCTCATAAATTTTGATTATAAGAACTTTCAGATGAAAAAAACTTCAAAAATTAGATAAATAATAGGTACAGGCCCCAGAAAGTCCACAAAATAAGATAAAACTAACCGACACATGCAATCAAGTAAATGTAATAAATACTTTTTCCAAAAAAATCATCAAAAAATTTTGATGTTACAAGAGGAGTGACCAACTGGGTAAATAGTGAAGCTAAGAATTAGTATTTTTAAAAGATCAAAGCAAGGATTCGAAGATATACGACATATTATATACAATAAATGCACTTTAATTGAATGCTTCAAAATAATCATGTACAAGTCTAAAAGAATAACACAAATGACGAACATGAAAAGATCAAGTGCAATTGTCTAAAGGCTAGAGTGCGTCTCATAGGATCAATGACATGCGGTGAGGAAGAGGCGGCGAGGAGATCCACCAGCCTAGGAGCAGATTGAATAAAGATTAGTAGTGCATATGCAAGAAACAAGGATGAGCGATTGAAACACCTAGCGGGAGATGGAGGCTTCATGGCCTGGGAATACATGATGTAGTAGGCAACAGTGTATGCCACTTATGAGTTGGAAAGAAAAGCAAGCGGAGGTCCGAGGGCGCCGCAGGAGACCGGCGTGCCGCCCGTCTACCCCTACGCGCTCCTGGAGCTGGCGTACAAAAAGGCGGTCGCGTCGGCCGCGCCCAGGGCGTCCACGGCGGTGATCCTCCCGCTCGCCGGCAAGGCCCTGAAGTGGCCGTACATCGGCGACAGCGGCTTCCCTGTGCTCCAAGGCGGCAGGATCGCGCGCCGCTCAAAGCCGCAGCGGCACGGTTTCACCGAGGCCCCGCCAACGAGAACAGCGACGACGTCACCTGGGCGAACGTGGGGACGACGGGCGCGAGGGCCTGCGACGTTGTGGTGGTCGCCGTACGGGAACCTGGGCGTTCGTTGTCCCGTCAGCGTCGTGATCGGAGCGATGTGAGGGCAAATTTGGTTGTCTTCAATCATGTTCAGCGTTGGGGAAAAAGCAGGAAAAGTAGCCGTTGCAGCACGCATGTGCCGCGCCCGTGCGAGTTACAGCTATCAATAGTCCATTGTTATGTAGGTTAGCTGATAATCGTATTGCTACTATATTATTGGCACAAAAGAACTCTTACTAAACCGATCATTTTGGTATCATGTCATTAGTAGTGTTATAATAATACAAAAATCCAAATCGGTATCATTATCACAACTAGTAACGGAAAAATGCAGCTAAATGAGCTGTCCTTAAAGGTCACGTTGTCGCCCTGCAGTCGACGTCCCAGCGAAACAGAAAATGCGAACGGAAAAGGAGGGCGTGGTGTCATGGTGTGGTCCAATTCAGCTTTCCACCTCACGGTAGCAAACTGCCAAACACCAGAATGCAGGATGCCCATATTGACCATCACACGTCACATTCACATCACGTCATGGACTTCTGGTTCAGTGTTCAGTGCACAAGAAAACGCAGAACCAAATGCGAAGAACTTATTTTTCAAAAAAAAATGCTAAGAACTCCAAACAGCTAATCGATCTGCAAACACGAATATTAAAATTTCTAGAAAGGAAATCGATCCAAGCTTCCTTACTGATGTTGATGAACAGAGTCGAGCTTACAAGTACCATCACCGAAGGACCTAAAGAATCCAAGAACTCCAGGACATCTAGAACCCAAGACCAGCGAGCGACGCCGAGGCAGGGCCGGGGAGGAGCCCGCACCGGTCGATCAGGACGAGCAGCACAGGAAGTCGAGGATGCTGGAGCAGCAGTCGTAGCAGCACGAGCAACTGCAGCCCAAGCATACGGCGGATGATGGATTCAGGGAGAAAAGCAGAGAAGGATGGACGCGAACAAGACGAGCACGGATTTGAGCAAGCTGTGGCAGTGCAACCCCTTACCACTCGTCGAGGGTCTTGTCCTGGAAGTCGTCGGTCGCCGACATCACCTGAGCGGACGGGGGATCCATGGCCACTAGTTTTCTCGCGTCTGCGACGGAGCGGTGGAGTCCGAGAAGAAAGGGAGAGGTGGTGAAGACGAACAACGCGGACTGATGAATTTATAGAACAAGCGAGCACATGGGCCGGGATTGCAAGTGTAGCCGTGTGTAAAGAAGGATTTTGCGAGGCTGCGGCCCGTGGAGTGCGAGCCTGGCACCACCGGTTAGCAGCGCGGCGTTTGGAGTTTTGCACCGGCTATTTGGCTTGCACACGCTAATCACGTCTGCTGATTGCTCAGGCCATGATTCCTTTGTTCCCGCACATGGCACGCTTCTTACCTTAAAAAATAAAAACTAACATGATCCGTCGGACCAGGAACACGATCAGGTGTGTAAGTATGTAACGGCGCTAGCGATGAGCAGATGATTCCTGCCGGTTCAAAACGAAAATGCAACTACTTTGTGCGCGCGCGCGCGCGGGTGTTTTTGTGATTTCTAGTGAAAGAACAGGCTAAAAAATGACATGCATTGTGCCTGATTTCTTGAGTTTTTCTTCGTGAGGAATAGGAACCGTTGGATGTGAATCAAACAGTCAATAGCGCATCTTCAATTGTTCTTCGTCTTCGGCCTTGGTTCAGCCCACGGGCTCGACAATAGCACGGGCCATGACAACAAGCTCTGTACGCAGGTCAGAGGACAGAGGCGCCGGCGCGGGCACGTCCAAAATCAAAATCAACCGGACCGGGCGCGAAGAACGCCGGGCCGGACCAGCACACCAAACCATGTGGCACCTGCGCCTCTGAGGCGCTGACCCGGGCCGACGCGTGCACGCCACCGCCTTGCAGGGGCAGCTTCTCCGGCACGCCTCAGATCATCGATCAAAACTCAGGCGCGCAGAGGCACAGACGCCGCAGCCCTTGGCTGTCTTCTCCCCGAAGCCTCTTTGAACCGAAACAAACCAAAGGCCAAAGGCGCTCCCAAGTCCCAACCAAACCGTTCCTCCCGCCCTCACCACCGTCCCCTTCCCCCCTCCCGCCCTCCCTTCCTCGGCAAGCCCTAGGGTTTAGGGCTTTAGGTGCCGCGATGTACGGCGGCGGCGGGCACTACGATGGCGGCGGTGGCGCGGCGAATGCCAACTCTCTCTTCGGCGGCGGGGGATTCATGCCCTCGCAGTCCACCGCGGTCCCGGAGAGCAGTGGCGGCGGCCTCTCCAAGGTTGGTCCGAACCCGGCCCAATCTCCCGTTCGTTTTCGCTCCCGTTGGATTTGGCCTCCGTCCCCTGACGCCTTCGTGGGCGCTCTCGGTCGGTTGTGGTGGTGGCAGGGCCGGAACGCGCAGACGCTGCTGCCGCTCACCGTGAAGCAGATCATGGACGCGGCCCAGGCCAGCGACGACAAGTCCAATTTCGCCATCAACGGCGTCGAGGTGTCCACGGTATGGGTTTTGCCTCTTTCAGCGGTGCTTAGGCTTGTAAAGCTCGTTTCTTCGGATGCTTGCGGTGCCTGGATGGGCGGAATGTTTGCCCATTAGTAGATCCATTAAGAAAGAAAAATGACTGCCTTGTATCTGATATTGTTCTGTTGAAAAATAACCCTTTTGGACATAGGCCCCGTTTGTTTCCGCTTATAGCCGATTTTGAAAAATCCAAAAGTCAGATGACCCCAGAATCCAGAATCGAGAATCCAGCTGATTATGAATTCTCGATTCTGGATTCTAGGGATCATCTGACTTTTCGATTTCTCAAAATCGAGCCTTCAAAATCGGCCATAAGCTGAAACAAACAGGGCCATAGTTGGTTCAAATGAAATGCTTCCCTCTTATGTGATTTATTTCAAATATTTGTTAACGTTCTTTGTTTTTTGGTGAAATCTAGTTCAGACGGTTTTGCATTGAGTGGTTAGTCGGTGAATATCAAAGTCATTTAACTGTTGTATTTACTCTGAATTGCAGGTTAGGCTTGTTGGACGCATGCTGGGTAAGATTGAGCGGGTCACAGATGTTGCGTTCACTCTTGATGATGGTACCGGCAAGATAGATGTGAATCGCTGGTAGGATGCTTTGTATTGTCTTTGATGTTCAGCAGATTTTTTGATTGCCCCATAAATTTACTCGCATTCCTTTTCTAAGGGAAAATGAGTCTTCCGACACTAAGGAAATGGCTGATGTCAAGTAAGAATTGCTACTTAATTGTGATGTGTCAATAATTCAGTTTGCTATGCAGAAAAGTTGATAACTTGCCTTGCTTTGGTTTTACAAGTGATGGGAACTATGTCATTGTCAATGGTGGTTTGAAAGGTTTTCAAGGAAACCGCCATGTCGTTGCTTACTCTGTTCGGTGAGCTCTCTATACTAGTCTCCCTTGCATAGTGATGACTTGCGATGCTTACTTCCTATGTCTGCTGTTAGTGTCCTGATGGAGAATATTTGATCTCTTTCACTATGGTACTGTACCAAATCCCATTTTGCTTCAGTTACCGACTTGACATGAAATAAAAAGCTGGTCCTGTGGCAAATTACAACTTTTGTGGGTGATAAAGCTTGCGTCCAGCCGTCTAGGTTATTGATTTGTCGGTTTTAATGAACATTTAATGTTGTGAGTATCGTTATAGCAGACTTGTCATACGTTATCTGCAAAATTGATAACAAGATTTCTTGGGATAATTCAGGGTCACTGATGACCTTGGTTTAAGGAGAGAGGCTAACCTTCCCTTGTGAATTCAGTTAAGCTACTTCAGCTACACTTCTTGTAATCTTACCGTGTATGATTTTTTTTCCAGGCGTGTGACAAACTTCAATGATATAACACATCACTTTCTGCACTGCATTCATGTGCATTTGGAACTCACCAGGTCAAAGGTACTAAAGATCCCGCATCTTCTAGGAGTTTAATTTCTTATTGTCAAAACACTACTAGCTTTGGCGGAATTTTATGTTTTCAGTGATTTATGTTTTTCTTTCGTAGTCTCGGTTGCCGCCCCAAATAAATTCTAGTACAGCAACCCCTGTACATGCTAACCAAGTTCGGCTCCCCAATAATCAGGTAGCTTTTTTTTGAAATGTGCAATTTTTACAAATATCTGCTGGTTCTAATCTAATGTTTCATCTTTATTTCCTCAGGCTACAGCATTCCCAGCATCAGGAAATACTGCTGAAAATGATGTATCCAGCTTGATCATGAATGTTTTTCATGATCCAGCAATCATGTAAGTGAACTCTAGTTGACTCTGCGCTGTAATGTTGTTGCTGTGCTAGTGAACTTGTGGGTTTTTCATGATCCAGCAGTCATGTAAATTAATCATTGATGCTTGCGCCCACTATTGTTGCTGGTGTGCTGCTGAATGCCTTGAATATTTCATTTTACATGTATGAAACTATGAACACACAAATATGGTGCATTTGTTAGAAAAGCTACATAATCGTGTGATGGCCTACCTGTTCAGTCACATCTTATTTGATTCTTTAGATAAACCACTATTGCTGCTGAATGCCTTGCATATTTATTTAACATGTATGAACACTCACAAATATGGTGCGTTTGCTAGAAAGAAGCTACATAATCGTGTGATGATCTACCTGTTCAGTCACATCTTATTTGATTCTTTTGATAAAAATGTTAAGGCCAACCTTCACATATGAGCAACAATGGGCTGAAAGTTATGTTTCCCCTATCAATATGTGGTTCATTAATGGATAGCATGGAATACATATTGAGAAATCCATGGGTTCTCGTAGATAGCGGTATATTGTTAGGAAAATTGTGAAGATTGTTTACTTGCTGAAGAACATATGTACACATTGGATTGTCTGACACCAATTTGGTTAGCAAGTTTGGAGTATGGGGCTGAGGCTCTAAAGGGCATTTTTATGATTTTCTTTGGGATCAGCTTATTAGTTGGGAAAAAAATCTATATAGATGATAACCTTTAAAAAGCTTGCCTCTATATTGTTATAGGTGCTGCAATCCGTTTCCTATTCGCTATTGAAACTAGCATAGCCTGGCTTGCATACTGTCCAGCCAAGATCACATATCACTTTGTCCATCAGTACATAGACTAAGATGGTGTATTCATGAGATACACCGCAATCGCTTCATTTACCATGAATTGGTCTGCCTCTTGTTCCGGAAAGTTCATTACCTAAGTAATCAATTAATAGAATGCCCTATGATTTCATCCGTACATCGAATCAATGTTTGGGTGTTATTGCAAGCTAATGTTGAGCTTACTTTTGATAGATGATACTGTACATCCAAGAAGCAAAATTTGGAGACATAGATTTTACTCTGATTTTATTCAAAGCTACCACATGAAATTGCAGTGGTGAAATAAAACAAATGTCGCACGCATGATTCATGTTCATGAATAGCATAGTCCAAAGAACACAAACCCCGTAGCATTGTAAACCTGGAATGGGTGCCAGGCCCACAGAGCTTTAAAAGGTCCATGGTTTGACCTGGAAAATAACGAGAAAAACGAAGGATAACGAATTTTTTCTTTAGGAAATTTGAGTTCTCATTTTGGTGTACACTGAATTTGATGAACACCATCTGAGACTAATTTTGTGTTCTGGATTTGAGTGAGGCTTGCATAAATTTTGTTTTTCGGTAACTTTTGGATGTTTATACTACTTATATTGCTGGTGTCCGAGTACCAATTTCAAATGCAATTTTGTTACTGCATGCAAGAAAATAATCAGAACAATACTAGTTGAGAAAAAGACTGATGTCATCTGCAGAGACCGGGAGGATGGGATAACTGAGGCATATGTCATAGATCGTCTTAAACTACCAGTGGACTTAGTCAGGTATTTTCACCACAATGTGTTCATTTGTTCAGCTTGCTCTATATTATTATGATACAGACAAGATGTACCATTAAATTGTCTGATGCCTTTTACTTAGGAAACCTGTAACTGTGTAATACTCTGGTCAAAACATGTCTTGTTTTTATTCTGTATCACGAGTTACAACACGATCTTGCTTCTGTTTCACATATTGTTTTTTTGAAAAGTACGTTTCACATATTGTTCACAGGAAGGTCTTCCAAGAACATATTGACGCTGGCAACATTTACAACACGATCGATGACCTCCATTTCAAGTCTGCCTTGAATGGCTGATCATGTTCCAGGCCTGTGTCAGGCTCCGTGTAGGTGTGGAGCCGTTTCAAGCAAGAAGTGTATGCGCTCTGCAGGATTGCCCCGCAGATCTTGCATACATTCAGAAGGGAACCAACAGCTTAACGGCTAGGTTAAGTTGTGTAGCTAAGTACAGTTCCCTTATTCCAACAAGTTATCTATATAATGGAGTAATGGACCCTGCGAGTAGGCTAGGTCTCCCTTCAGGACATCTGTTGTGTTTGCTACTCCAGTAACCCCGTGTAAATCACCCGTGTTTTGTTTCTCTGCCGTGAAGTGTCTTATGAGTTATGGCCACCCACGATGCATGCCTCACACAAGTCACACAAGGCGGTATGCAAGCCACCGGAACTACAATTCTGAAGTTTTGTAAGGAAAGTATAAAAGCCTGGCGTTCCAAACGAGGCCTGAAATGTGATATATAAGCCTACTTTTTTTTGGGAAGAAAAACGTGAAGTACATCAAGACATGAATGAGCTCAGAACTCACAAGGCATAGCATAGTGATCTGGAGTACAAGCTTTTCCTCTTGACATTGGAGACTGCACGAACCAGCTACGATCACTCCACATCAAAACATTTCTTGCTTTTCTACAAAGCAGTGCCCTGGGGAATACATTTTGTGCCGGTAATTACAGGACGAGGCGTGCTGCTCGCCGTTGCTCACCCTACAATCACGACAATCCGAGGAAGCTGTCCACCTTGGCATTGGTTGCTCTCGACAAAAACTTCATGCAAATTGGGGGGTTCACCTTAGCAAGAGCCAGAATGGACTGCGGCAGGGTCCAGATCCCGTCCCCGCAGATCAGCCCCGAGGCGACCGCGGGCCCGAACGCGTCCGCCTTTGCCTTGTTCAGCCGCGCCCACACGAAGAGGATCGCGCTGCCCAGGAACATGTCGATGGCGAAGTAGGACCCAATGTAGAAGGGGATAGCCATCGCCATCGGCAGCGGGATGAACCTCGAGACCCTTTGCGGGGCCAGGTCCCTCACCAGGTTGATGGCGATCGCCACCGCGAAGAAGATGTAGCAGAGGGTGAGGCAGTTCTTCGGCAGCGAGCCGAAGCCGTCCACACCGAGGATGGCCATGTTGCGATACACGATGGCGTAGGGCGCCGGGTACTCGGTGCCGCTCTCGCCGATGTCGCCGAACGCCTTGTAGAACAGCCAGAAGACACAGGGCACGATGACGCAACCCATCCCCGTTCCGATCACCTGGCTGATGAACATAGACCTCGGCGACGCGAGCGTCAGGTACCCGGTCTTGAAATCCTGCATCAGGTCGGAGGCCGTGGACACGATGCTCATCATGACGCCACACGCGGCGAGCCCGACGAGCACACCGCCGTGAGCGAGGCCGGCCCAAGCGCTGAACACGAAGATGGCGAGCTTGCCGTAGGTGGAGGCGAGAGACCAGTCGGTGAGTCCACTTCCGTAGGCGTTGCAGAAGGCCAGCACAGGCGCCACCACATAGGCAACCAAAATGTAGTACCACTTGAGCTGCGGGAAGATCTGAGGAAGAGTGCCGATCGATATAGCTGCAACTGCGACATAGCCTCCATATGCAACTGACTTGGGAATTTGATCTTTCAGGAAAAGCTCAGTGCGACGTTCTTCGTCGAAGGATACAGCTTCAGCAGTGGACATGGAGCTGCTAATGTCTGAAACGGGAAGCATGCTTTTTGAATTTTGCTGAACCATTGTTATGAAGCCCGCGATTGTGCGGATCAGCACCTTAATGAAGTTGTATAAACCATCCCCAAGAATCAAAGCAATGGAAATAAAAACCTGCAGTAGCAAGGAACCAGCAGACATTTCTGTTCAGGCAACACGGATTGATATAGCTTTGGCAAAAGAGGATCAGCCATAAGCACTTAAGCCGGATGAATGTTTACCCTGTAAGCCTGCAGTCCATGTAGACTTGAGTCTCCGACGTCAGCTGGGTACCAACTCCCCTTCTTCTTGGCAATGAGAGGCCACATTACACCCCATGAGAGGATACCGCCCAGCAGAACAGACACATTCACAATGTATGGGCAGATCATGCCAACTCCAACATATGTAGGAGAGAAGTCAAAGAAGAACCTGAAAAACAATAAGCCAAGTTCAGAATGGGAGACCAATACCTTGGTATTAACAGTTAACCAAATGGAAATACTGAGCAACAGATGCTTGGCATAAATAACCATCACTTTCCCTTTGCAACATAACAAGACATGACACAGAGGATCTGCAAGCTCTCTCATGGTTTTACCAGATATACAAAGTATAAGCTATTTCAGATATTGGACATATTACAGGCACCGCTGGTATTATATCTGTCACAGTTCTCACCTGTGTTTATAAGCTTCAAGACCCAATGTTGGGAAATTTTTGAATCCACAGTCATCCCCTGCGGTGTAGAACCACTGAAAAAAGCCCCAGAAAAAGCTAAACACGAAGTACTTGCCCAGTGTCTTTACTTGCTTCCTGAAATGTATCATTATCATTGTAAATGGAGTTGCTCGACATGAACCAGGTGGTGAAAACTATTTTCTTCGCAAGCTGAAAGTTGCCAGAAGCAGAACTGTATAGATATACTTTGCAAGCTTGGCACCCTCAGGTGTGTGAAAACCATTGATGAGATATGCAGTGGCTGTGCCGCTTGGATAGGTCAGCTTGTAGTCGACAATCATAATCTGAAAC
Organism: Panicum miliaceum; assembly: GCA_032594955.1. Lineage (NCBI taxonomy): Eukaryota > Viridiplantae > Streptophyta > Magnoliopsida > Poales > Poaceae > Panicum > Panicum miliaceum. Next base: position 33,304,442 of record CM064067.1, on the reverse strand, counting down.
GATAGTTCAACAGATGAAAACTAAGCTTCCTTGCATACAGTAACTTAGAATGTAGCGGAGGAAAAAAATCGAAGACATACTTTTCTAAGGGGCACAAGTGCCAATAGCCCAATGAAACTGACAAGGAATAAGAACCCTATCATCCAGCCAAGGTGTGGATCCTTTATATTATTAGCATCTTTAGCCTCTGTTGCTTGTCTAGCTATTTTATCACTCATCCCAAATAGGTAACTGCCGAAGCCACCTGATCAATTGGAAAAGAAAAAAGGCTATAAGCCAGTTTGCATAATTTGTTGGTTTTATTGCAAGATACCAGCTGATGCAGTTATGCAAGTCAGCTGATCAGAAAATTAAAGGAATAAAATGATTTGCTTTGGACAGATAATGTGAAAAAACAAGACACTTGTCTCATGCATAAAATGATTTTATCAGACTATGACCACTTAAAATACAGATAATCATTCATCACTCAGTTTCCTGGAAGCTTTGTTGAAGACTTGCAGCTTTGCAAGGGAAGACAAATGCAGAATTTAAACTTGTTGATAAGAATAACTTCTTATTCCAGCTAGACCAACTTATACATGTGGACGGTTTCATTGAAAAATTTCAAATTATTGTACGCAGCAAAACTAATGGCTGCCACATGATAGAACGTACCAATTAACATGGTTCTCAAATAAGCCGGCAGATCATAATAGTTGTTTACGTTCGACGACCATTGCTTTCACATGCATGTGCCATGTCTACAACAACAACAACAACATAGTCTTTTTATCCCAAATAAGTTGGGGTAGGCTAGAGATGAAACCCATAAAAAAACAAAGATCACGGATCTTCAGGTACGTGGATGGCGAGTCTCCAAGCGCTCCTATCCAAAGCTACCTCTTTGGAGATATTCCACTCCTTAAGGTCTCTCTTAACCGACTCGTCCCAAATCAGTTTAGGTCTACCTCTACCTCTCTTTACATTTTTGGTCTGCTTTAGAACCCCACTACGCACTGGCGCCTCAGGGGATCTCTGTTGGACATGTCCAAACTATCTCAATCGATGTTGGGTAAGTTTCTCCTCAATTGGTGTCACCCCGACTCTATCCCGAATAACTTCGTTCCCGACTCTATCCCTTCGTGTGTGCCCGCAAAACCACCGCAACATTCGCATCTCTACTACAGAACCGTATAACATGTCGTCTTTTTGTAGGCCAACATTCAACACCGTATAACATCGCCAGACGAATCGTTGTCCTATAGAACTTACCTTTTAACTTTTGTGGCACCCTTCTGTCACATAGGACGCCAGAATCTTGACGCCACTTCAACCATACATGGGCCATGTCTGCCAAACAAAAAAGGAAAAGAAAAAGCAATGTATGCACCATGCATCTATTTTAAGGGGAGGAATCAACTTATGCAGGCTCATCCATTCCAGCTTGTCCTGAATACGAATGGCAATTTCTTGGCCAAAGTTGCTCACCTAATTATCAGCGCCAAAAAAATAAAAATATATTGTTGACTTCTACCCGGGTTGACTTCTATCAGCAACAAAAAAATATGAAACTCATAAGAAACTCGTTGGGGCGTAACCCTCTTAGCGACGCGCTACATCGGAACCCGGGTGTGGTGTTAAATGGGCAAGGGCCGGGTCGCCATCCTCCCAAGGGCGCGTCGTATCGTGACCTGGGTACAATGAAAAGTAAGCAAAGGTCGGGTCGTCACAGCCTGAGTGGCGCGCTACATCTGCGCCCGGGTGTAGTGGAAAATGAGCAAGGGTCTTCGCACTTCCCTCGTCGGGTGCGAAGGGTAAGGAAGTTAGCCGAACCAACTAGGATTCGCATAGGTAGCTGGAACGTAGGATCCCTAACAGGTAAGTTGCGGGAGCTAGTTGATGCAGCAATTAGGAGGCGTGTAAATATTCTATGCTTTCAGGAGACTAAATGGAAGGGTCAAAAGGCGAAGGAGGTTGAGGATATTGGCTTCAAGCTTTGGTACACGGGGGCAACACCGGGTAGGAATGGTGTAGGTATCTTGATCGATAGGAGCCTTAAGGATGGAGTCGTAGAGGTTAGGAGGCGAGGCGACCGGATTATCCTGGTTCGGATGGTAGTTGGAGACTCAGCCCTGAATGTGACCAGTGCCTATACCCCTCAGGTAGGTCTCGGTGAGAGCACCAAGAGGCAGTTCTGGGAAAACCTAGATAGCATGGCTAGTACCGTTCCTAGCAGTGAGAAACTCTTCATAGGAGGAGCTCCCAACGGCCATGTGGGTGTGACTAATGTAGGGTTCGAGCGAGTGCATGGGAGCTTTGGGTATGGTCGCAAGTGTCAGAGATGTTTGGCGTGAGTAGGGGAGACAAACAGGAAGGGAAAGATACCTGGTGGTGGAATGACGAGGTGCAAAGGGGTATTAAGGAGAAGAAGAAGTGTTTCAAGCGCCTCCACCTTGATAAGAGTGCAGCCAACATCGAGAGCTATAATTTAACGAAGAGAGTTGCAAAGCGAGCTGTGAGCGTAGCAAAAGGTAAAGCGTATGATGACCTGTATCAGCGGCTAGCCACGAAAGAAGGGGAGAAGGACATTTATAGGATGGCTACGATCCGCGAACGGAAGACAAGAGATATCAACCAAATCAAATGCATCAAGAATGGGACAGATCGACTTCTAGTGAAGGATGAGGAGATCAAGGACAGATGGCGAGAGTATTTTGATAAGTTGTTTAGTGGGGAGAATGAGGGCCCTACCCTTGAGTTAGATGACTCTTTTGATGACACCAACAGACGCTTTGTGAGGAGAATTCAGGAGGCTGAGATCGGGGAGGCGTTGAAGAGGATGAAGGGGGGTAAAGCGATGGGCCCTGATGGTATCCCCATTGAGGTGTGGAGATGCCTAGGTGCCAAAGCGATAGTATGGTTAACTAAGCTTTTTAACCTTATTTTTCAGTCCAGCAGGATGCCTGAAAAATGGGGGAGAAGTATATTAGTACCAATCTTCAAGAACAAAGGAGATGTTCAAAGTTGTACTAACTACCATGGGATTAAGCTGATGAGCCATATGATGAAGCTTTGGGACAGGGTTATCGAGCACCGTCTAAGAAGAGTGACAAGTGTGACCCAAAACCAGTTTGGGTTCATGCCTGGAAGGTCGACCATGGAGGCGATTTTTTTAATCCGACAATTGATGGGGAGATATAGAGAGCAGAAGAAGGACTTGCATATGGTCTTTATTGACTTTGAGAATGCGTATGATAAAATACCGAGAAATGTCATGTGGTGGGCCTTGGAGAAGCACAAAGTCCCAACTAAGTACATTACCCTCATGAAGGATATGTATAAGGATGCGATGACGTTTGTCCGGACATGTGATGGTGACACCACTAACTTTCCTATTAACATAGGCCTACATTAGGGGTCAACATTGAGTCCTTATTTATTTGCCTTGGTGATGGATGAGGTCACAAGAGACATACAAGATGATATCCCTTGGTGCATGCTCTTTGCTGATGATGTGGTGCTGGTTGACGAGAGTAGGGAAGAGGTTAATAGAAAGTTAGAGTTGTGGAGACGCACGTTAGAGTCGAAAGGGTTCAGGCTCAGTAGGACCAAGACCGAGTACATGATGTGCTATTTCAGCGCGACTAGGCATGAGGATGGAGATGTTAGCCTCGACGGGCAAGTGGTGGCCCAGAAGGATACTTTTCGGTATTTAGGATCGATGCTTCAAAAGGACGGTGACATTGATGAAGATGTTAGATATAGAATCTCAGCTGTCTGGTTGAAGTGGCGTCAAGCTTCTGGTGTCCTATGTGACAGAAGGGTGCCACAAAAGTTAAAAGGTAAGTTCTATAGGACTGCGATTCGTCCGGCGATGTTATACGGTGCTGAATGTTGGCCTACAAAAAGACGACATGTTATACGGTTCTGTAGTAGAGATGCGGATGTTGCGGTGGTTTTGCGGGCACACACGAAGGGATAGAGTCCGGAACGAAGTTATTCGGAATAGAGTCGGGGTGGCACTAATTGAGGAGAAACTTACCCAACATCGATTGAGATGGTTTGGACATGTCCAACGGAGATCCTCTGAGGCGCCGGTGCGTAGTGGGGTTCTAAAGCAGACCGAAAATGTAAAGAGAGGTAGAGGGACCTAAACTGATTTGGGACGAGTCGGTTAGGAGAGACCTTACGGAGTGGAATATCTCCAAAGAGGTAGCTTTGGATAGGAGCGCTTGGAGACTCGCCATCCACGTACCACGTACCTGAAGATCCGTGATTTTTGTTTTTTTTTATGGATTTCATCTCTAGTCTACCCCAACTTGCTTGGGACAAAAGGTTATGTTGTTGTTGTTGTTGATGACTTCTACGCATTGTTTATTCAGGAGATGAACCACCCACGAATTTCCGTCAATTTCGTCCTAGTCGCTTCACCACTCAATCCGTCCCTGAGACCACATAATCACCATCCAGTCCACCTAACAGTGACACTGAACAAGAAGTCCAATCCGAAGAAGGTTTCAAGTTTTTGAGTCCTTTACCAATCGTTATCTTTGCTGGTTGTCCAGTCCTATACCAATCGTTCCTCTTTGTCGGGAACTCTACTTTTGCGTCGATATTGAAAGCTATTGGTTGGTGTTTCCCTCTGGGGCAAAAGAACAATCGATTCTCTGACGTTTCAGGCTTACCAACTACAACAAGCGCTATGTGCCCCCCTGTAACTCCCTATCTGCGTCATACTCCCACATCCAAAATTCACTACGCACAAACAAAACAAAGCGATTGCTCTACTGTTCGTTCAAACAATTCGGACGACACATGAGCGATTCAGACGAAGTTGAGCATGAAATCGACCCAGCAACCGCTGCCAGCAGCCCGAGCGTTGCAACTACAAGTCCTTCGACCGATCCCAATCAAGCAGACAACGGTAGCGACAGCAAAATACGAAGTCGTCCCAGCGAAGCTTAATTCGGGGAAGGGGGGGTTGGTTAATTACCGACCGCTGAACGCGATGCCGTAGGCGGAGACGACGCAGGTCTGGATGACGGTGTTCTCCTGGCGCGTGAAGGGCTGGCGGAGGAACCCCATCCGCTCGGCGGCGGCGGTCCACATGCGGACGAAGAAGAAGCCGAGCAGCCCCGCGGAGACGTTGAGCGAGGGGATGATCCCCGTGGTGAGGTTGAGCTTCATGACGATGACGCTGAACATGACGGCGAGCAGCGCGGAGACGACGAACGCCCGCAGCGTGAGCTGCTCCCGCCACGACGGCACCGCCTTGTCCGCGAACACCCGCTCCACCGACGCCGCGTCGCCATTGCCGCCCGCCGACCCCTCGCCGCCCCCGGCCTCGCCCGCGCCCTTGCCCGCGTGGCGGTGCCGCAGTTCCGGTGACGCGCCCGCCTCCGACACCTCCTCGTCTCCCCCGCCCCCGCCTCCCGCCGCGGTGGTGGCGCGCGCCGCCATTTTTTAGGCCGCTCGCTCGTGCTCGCCTGCTCGGGTTGGTGTTGGTGTTGGGTGCCGCTGCCTTTTGGAGGGACGGCCCGGGCTGGGAGACTTTCGGGAGAAAAGAAGAAAAAAAAAAGGGGTGGGGGGATGATGCGCTGTGCAGTGGCTGTATGTATGTACAGACTACAGATGTACCCGTGGTCGATATTTATTGGAGCAGCCGGTGGGCTATGTCGAGTGGTGGGCCCCACAGTCGAGGTTAGATGGTGGCCGTCGGATGGGATCCCGGCGGCGGCGGAACGGTCCTGCGAGGGGGGGCTGTGGGGAAGTATGGACGTGGTTTGACTTTGACCGCCGTAATGGCATCGGCAACCTGGAGGGAACTATTTAACGGCACTGTGTCCTTCCGTCTCAGTATTTTTTATTTATTTTCTGAGATCTCGACGGGTTCGAAAATAATAACAAGAGAAATCTGGGCTCGCGACATCGGATAAGCACATCAGGCCATGGCGGCGTATTATCGCTTCCTCTATCAGATGGTTATCTCGCCTGCATTATCAATACATCGCACGAAATCTTCTAGCTAATCGCTTCCTTTTGTTTGTCCAAGTATTTTCTTGGTGGCAATCATTGCGAGCCTGTCGCTGTCCCGTCGAGAGCGGAACGCGCCGGCGAAGGCATGGCACGGCACCATTTTCACCCCCCCTGTGATACGCGCAGCAATATCTTCGCGGCTTTCGACGCAGACGATAAGCCGGGCTGTCAGCGCCTGGGGCCGGGGGCCACGGCCCACGGTCGCCACGACGAGGAGGACCCCCTCTGGTAGGTTAACATAAGACGCCGTCGTCTGACGAGGGAGCTGCATGCAGTTCGATGGCAGCTTGGCATGCGATTTTATTTTTTTTTGCAGCGTCCCTGTCGTCCTGCTCTCTGAATGAGATTAGGCGTTCGGTGTCGTCCTGCTGAAGATTTCGACGGGGTTTCGTGTCCACAAAACTAATCGAGCCACGGGTCCATTCCTCCACTCGTAAAATCCGTAAACAGCGTGCTGATGGATCATCAACGAGGCCGAGGTCAGAGGAGAGCACACCGCGGAATGTCCCCCAGAATCTGCCGAGGCTGCACGCCACTCGTGCGCGCTCGCCCGGACGCTCTCGCAGCGGGACCCGACCAAGACCAACCACCGGTTCGTGTCGCTTTCACGGGCGCGTCACGCACGCTTGCGAGTGGCCGAAAGCAACCGCGCGCGATTAGACGACGAGGTTTCCTGCATCTGCTCTGCGGTCTGCGCCGGGGAGTCGGATTTCTGTATCGAGACGACAAACACTGGATTTGAGAGAGACAGAAGTGTTCTGAATAATACAGAGACCAAGGAAGAAAGCGGAAGGCCGCGCAAGCCCGCCGCTAGCTTCTCGTTTCGCGCAAGCGGCGACCGGGCTACCCGGCTAGCCGCGTCGTCGCCTCGTTGGGCTAGGAGGACGATGCCCGCGCGCCGAGGCGAACCGCAGCAATTAAAAAAGCTCATGCGTGATCCTAGTCGTCACGCAGGGAAAGAGGAAAAAGCAGAATGGCGTTCGTTGCTGTCGTGTAACACGAGTCGAAAATACAAAATGGTGAATGTCAGAGTGTCTCAAATTTTAGTTTTCCAGACAGTTTTAACTTTCTAGCACCATTTCAATTTATTTTTTTCATAACTTAATAGTATCAGGTTGTTCCGACACTCTGAGCTTTCAAGGTTTCAACAAGAAATACAATGTTGGGGATGGATTTTTCAGTGGCACATCAAAAGTTACAAAAAGGAAAATAGGTACAGTCTGCGGATGCTTGTGCTTTTTGAAGGATCCTGTTCTAACATGGAACTTTGAACACAGAATAAAAGTTTAGGATCGGTAAGACTTAAACAAGGGGAACTTCGGAACCCTTAGTTGAGCGGGAATCCAAACTTCTAGGTCAGCGGAGAATAATTTCCAGCTGAACATGCTCAATTTAAATGGAAACTACTCGACATTCACCACCAGCAATTCAGCATGAGACAGTTACTGCTTGCTTGCCTCCAGTTAAGTACTTAAGTTGAGCATCTTCATCACATACTGATGTCAAATTTTATGGTTAGGCCTAGCACGTGAAAACATACCTTTTTTGTTAAGCCAACACTAAAAATGATATTTACAAAAATATAAGAACCAAACCTTCTGTTTAGCAGGTAATAGTTAATTTGAGTAGGGGCGCATACGACCTAGGAATGGCGCACATATTGAGAATAGTGAGTTACTTGTCAAAAATAAAACAACCGATTTTTAACATTTTTGAAACGTTGCACGATTTTTTGTTTTGAACTCCTTTGCCCTTCTTTCGTGAGAGGAAAAAATGTATGTGCAACGACTAGAAGCAAAGATCTGCTGACCAAATAGGATTGTTGGGCAGGGGCAGAATTGGGCCATATTCTTGGTGGGCTTTTGGCTTCACCCGGTCGCTAAAAAGGGAGGAAAAAGTTATTTTTACCTTCTGAAACTTTGGTTCGAGTCCGCATTTTATCCCTAGACAATAATACCGTCTGACTGGGCTCCTCGGATTCACGATATCGAACACATGATCTCACTGGTTATTTTCTCTCAGTGGTTTTTCTCCTTTTCTTTTATGTTTATTTTGGCTGAATCTTTAAAAAATCATAGTAAATAAAAAGAATCATAAAATAGAAAATCTAATTTTTTTAACTCCATATGAGTAGATCTTGAATATGATATGATATAATTTAGTAAAAAAATTTGTTGTACTTTTAGATATATATATTTTTTCTGTAATTAGTTCATAGCTACATTTTTTGTGGTCCAATTATAGTGAAAATTTTATGGTGGACTAATCATTACATGATTGATTCGTAGTAAAAATTTCATGCTCATTGAATTATGTATGCCTGAGTTATAGATTCGGTAGTTTAATTCCAACCGATTGCTCAAGCATACATGATCCAATGGGCATGAAATTTTTACTACAGCTCAATCATATAATGATTAGCCTACCATAAAAATTTTACCATAATTGGACTACTAAATCTGTAGCTATGAATTAATTATAGAAAACTATATATCTAAAAGTACAATAATTTTTTTTACTAAATTATATCATATCATATGTTCACTCCATAGATCTACTCATGTGGAGTTCAACAAAATTGAATTTTTCATTTTATAATTTTTGTATTTACTATAAAATTGAATTTAAAATTCAACCAAAATAAATATAAAAGAAAAAAGAGAAAAACTACTGAGAGAAAATCACGTGCCTGGTATCATGAGTTTGAGGAGTCCAGTCGAACAGTTATATTGTATACGAAGAAAACGCGGGCTCAGCCAAGTAAAAGGAATTTTTTTTTTCCAAAAAGAGAAGCCCACACGTTGCAGTAGGATTGTTGGGGGCAGGGGCAGAATTGGGACATATCTTGGTGGGCTTTTGGCTTCACCCGGGTTGCTAAAAAGAGAAGCCCACACATTGCAGGAGCATCTAACTTGGCCCAAGAAAACCCAATACTCATACAAAAACCAGTTGCCCACGTCCAATTCTTCCAAACCCTTGCCGAAACCCTCCAAACCCTCGCCGCGATGGGCAGGAAACCCTCCCCCGCCGCCGCCGCGGCGGTCGACGACGAAGCCCTCGCGGCAACCATGCCCGCCGACCTCCTGGCCGCGGCCGACTGCGGTGGCGTCCACGGGCACGCCCTCTTCTTCGACGCCCTCGTGCAGCTCATCCCACCGCGCTTCTACCTCCCGTCCGGCGATGAGGACCGCCCCTGGTACCAGGGCCTCTCAAAGGCCGCCAAGGCGGCCATGAAGGCCCAGTCCCGCGCCAACGTCAAGGCCGCCCGCCGCGCGCGCCTAGACCCCTCCGCGCCGCCGGCCTCCACCCTCGAGCTCCTCAAGAAGTCTGTCGCCGACCAGGCGGCGGAGGAAGAAGATGACGACGATGAGGAGAACTCAAGAGAGGAGAGCACGGAAGCTGGGGATGAGGCAAGCTCCGAGGATGAAGACGACGATGAGATAGAGGAGGAGGATGAAGACGGGGATGAGAAGGATGAGATGCCTATTGCTCCGGAGGCAGTGGTGTCCGAGGATCGGTCGGTGACCTACGAGGAGCTGCAGGAACGGCTTCGCCGCCGCATCGCGGAGCTTCGTGGCAACCGGTGCACCAGGCCTGAGTTCTTGAATAAGCCCAAGAAGGAGAAGGGCAAGAAGGCGAAGGGGAAGAATGAGAAGAGGGGAAAGGGCGAGGGCAAGAAGAGGAAGCGTGAGGATGGCACCGAGGATGCAGAAGGCAAGGATGGGAAAAAGGCCAAGAAGGCTGAGGAGAAGCCAGATATCATGTATGCAAACGTTGTTGTTGACCCAAAGGAGGCGAGGCGCAGGAAGAAGAGAAGGATTAAGAACAAGAAGAAGGAGCTGGAGCGGGCTAAGCGGTTGCAGGAGGCGAAGCAGGATCCTGAGAAGGCGAACAAGATCGCGTGGGATACAGCAAGAAGACGGGCTGCTGGGGAGAAGGTGCATGATGACCCCAAGTTGATTAAGGAGAGCTTGAAGAAGGAGGAAAAGCGGCAGCAGAAGCATGCTGCTCAGTGGAAGGAGAGGCAGAAGACTGTGGACAATCAGAGGAAGGAGAAGCAGAAGAAAAGGACAGAGAACATCCGGGAGCGGGCACACCAGAAGAAGATGCGTAAGATTGAGAAGCGTGAGAAAAAGCTTATGCGCCCTGGATTTGAGGGCCGCAAGGATGGTTATGTCAACGAGTAACATCTATGTCCAAGGTTGTCCAGGAAGTGGTTTACCATGTTTTCTTTGAGAACTTCATTTGCTGATATGGGTAGTTGGTGCTTGTAATAGGTTACCAATTCATGGCTGCTAAAATGCCTTAGCTATTGCATGAACTTTCAATATTTAGCAGCTCTACAGAAGAGTTTGGAGTACTTATATGGCTGCGTTCTCTTTTACCAAGTCATGCCTTGCTAGTTCTTTCCAGCACATTGATCAACTGGCATTGCTGAATTGTGCTTCTGTGGATGCCTGTCTCGTTCTTTATATCATTAGTGATAGATAGTGCTTCTGAAATGGTGTTTTGACTGGGGACCAGAGTGAATCAGAACTGCAGTAGCAAACTTGTCATCTTAACATGCATATGTTGGAATCTGGATACTAATGGTCTCTTGTATTCTGTAAACGTCGAATGCTTTGTTTGTCAATTATTTATTGATTCATTACGGAGTGTAAATCACACAAACATACCTTTCTTAATTGCCATTTTTATTGTATCACACTGCATTTGTAATATATCTGCCTGAAAGTTCTGTATACTCTGTTATGATAATCAAGCTAATGTTGCAAGCTTCTGCTGCTCTGCTTGCTGAAATTTTCTTTCATGTCTTTGTCCATTGTTGCTATTATGTAAACATAATGAAGGTTCCATATTATGACGGTGAGTTATTTAGAAGATGATCCGGATGTAGGTTTTGATCACAATTGACAATACCAGAAGCCAAGAACTTCGATCATTCATGACGCCATAGTGAATTCAGTAGGCTTAACTCTGAAACAATTGCCTTAGTTTTTTCAATCCTTGGGATATCTCTTGATGATACCCATTTTTTTATGAATGTTAGATTTTGAACTGTTCACTTGTTCATTTTTCATTTTTCATTTTTGCTGTTAGCTTCCAAATGGTGCTTCCTTTCTCAAGGTCTGAATCAACATAATCCGGTGCAAAAGCTTGTTCTGGTTTCACATGCTCTTATGAATAGGCAGATCAAACTGCATGGAAGTATGAAGTTCCTTTTAGTCTAGACTTGTTCCATTTAACTAATTTGATAGTTGGATGATGTCCACATGTTGCAGTGAACATTTAAAGGTTGATTTGCAATGAATTCAAAGTCTTTTTCATTGAACTGCTATTTGAACAACCGAGATATATCCTATAGAACTTTCAATCAAGGTGATCTGATCGACACGTGGCTTCCTCTAGGCTAGACATTTCACCTTCCCAAATCCCAAGACTCATAGAACTGCAAGAACTGCACAACATGGTTACTGCAAATAATTCTGGGTTGCTGCCAATATGTTGCTCTTCCTTTCCTCTGCAATCATTTTCTTTCATGATATGAACAGTCTTTTCTTTCTTCAGCCACATTCCGGTGTAAAAGCATAGGGCAGCTGGGCCCATGTCATAGTAACAGGTGAGCTCCCCACTTGGAGATTCTCCAGAGCACGCGTCCATGCATAAGATGGTTATCTTTGCATATTTCTTATATAACATTGCATGCTCTGATGTTTCTTTATATTTTTGCTGAGTGGCTGACCTTCCAATTTGTGAAATTACATTAAGATATAATTAAGTTACTCAATTATGTTTTCTTTCCAACTGCTCGCAGTTCTACCTCATGTGAGACTTACTGATTTAGCTCTAGCTGTTTTTTGGATCATTGTAATAAACAGAGTCAGCTTCTTGCTGGTAGCGGACCAGAGTCAGTTTGGGGATAATTACATTGTGATACTATTATTGATCTTGAGGGTTACCAGGTACGCATACTCTCCTTGTAACATGCTTAGGGCATCTTCATGCCAATTTTTGGTAAAAATAATTGCTCTACCTGACATGAGTACATGAATAATGCAGTCATGCAGACATCATTCCAAACTGGATATAGTGCTATTTCTAGGCACATACTTTCCTTAATGGTCAAATAGTGCTATTTCTAGGCACATGTTTTCCTAATGGTCAAATCACACAGAAAGCCCAAAGCTGGCCTTTCATTGTACATGTTTTTACTTAGTAGCCTGTATGGTTGCTGGCTGATGCTCAGCAATGCCTCAAGTAGAGTATCAAAGTATAGGTGTTTCTGCTTCCAATACCTCTCATCGATGTTCCAAGACTATCTGCTATTGAATCATATATAGGCATCACCTAAACATTCTAATTCCAGCTTTGTAACAGAAAGCTGGACTCCACCCTCTAATCAAGCTTTGAACCATTCTTTACAGCATGCATATGTTGTTGCTTTTTGGAGGTAAAGGAGTGACAATGTTATGCTAAATAGAGTGGCTCACAACCCGTATCAAAGGTATTAACCAATTAATGTTGCCTATTTTCTTTCTTTTATGATGTAGTGCTGTGTAATTCTTCATAGTGCGCCAATATAACAGCTCGCAAATGCTAGCTATCTCGCTACCTTGCTCTGATAGACATTGATCGGATTTTCTTTGCTGCCAAATGCTAAGTGCTGCATTAGGTTGTGACTCCCAAAACGCTCCAAGGACCGACACAATCATGGCAATATTAGGTCTGTTGGTTGTGATTTCCGAACTGTTTCCATTCTCCCACCTCATCCTTTAACGATTTGAGAATAAGTATTTTGTGACTTTGCTAGGATAAGCTTGCGCTGCATGGGCCTGAGTGTCATCGACAATCATCAGCACCTGGTTACATGCTTGACCGTCTGATCAGTGTGAGACCATGGAAACAATAAATGAAGTGCCATTCAAGGCACTCTTTCTTTGTTTTTTTTTTCTTTTTGTTCTATTGTCCCCTTTCATGTTATAGGATATAATGTCGTAGCGGCAAATGTTCTGCATATGTTGTGGGAATCAAAATTGCATGCCTGGATTTGGGATGCCTCTTTGATGCTGTGTAATTATCAATTTATGCTTTGCTTCTGTTGATCTGAGCCGAGGAGCTACTTACCGTGCATGATGAGCTGTCTGATCATGTTCTGATTAACCACATCCCTTGTCACCTTGTCAATTTCCCAGATGGCACCCCGTAGCCTCACTACATAATGAAGAAGCTGTCTGAACTCAGAGCATCTCCGGTGGGAGGTGCAGTAGAAGAAAATTACATATATAAGAGCACCTTGGGAATGTAACAATTCCATTGAAATTTTTACCGGGAACGGTTTACTTTTCCTCATGAAAAAGGAAACATTTTAGATCATTCGTACTGGGAACAAGATAAATTCCCGTGTTTCATATTGGCGCACTCAACCAAGTCTGAATTGGTTGGGCAAAAGTGATCACTGGACAAGTCTGAATTGCGAACTCAACCATCGCTGTTTTCCAGTAGCGGGCGGGTCGGTGCATCTCCTGCGCCACTCCTCACTACATCACCAACCATGATTCCCGTCCGTTTCCAAGCCATGCCAGCCTGCGTGACTCTCTGTCGACAGACGTCCATTTGTCATGGAACGCGAGTTATTGCACTACTGGCGAATGGCGATGAGTTCCTCCAAACCTCGACGTTTCTTCTCTGAAGCCTGAACCGATTAGGAGATGCCGGAACTAGATGTTGGTCGATGGCACTGATGGGGATGAGGAGGCGGGCTGACCAGATCGAGATCGTGGCCATCCTCTCCTCCTCGGATGAGCGAAACCAAGGGCCTTGACCATGAGTACGTCCTGAAGCTAAACGGCACAGCCGCACGGCGGCGAATGTCAGTGGCCACCATGGGAGCGTCACGGCCTCCGTCTTCTCAGACCCTCCCGTCGTTGCCTCCAGCTGCCGTCCTCCGCTGAAGCATGGTGTTGGATCCTCCATCTAGAATAGAGGCGGTGGAGGCCTACCTGTTGCCGCTGGCACGACATCGACGGCGGGCGTCGGCCGCCGGTGGGCGGTGGTGGAGGTCTCGGCCGTCCAGGTCACAAGTCAACCATGAAGATTGTGGTGTCGCTTGATTTACTGCTCGATCCGGCCGCTAACTTTACATCCGACGACTACCAGTATCCCGTCTCAACGTGGACTCTGGTCCATAAATTTATTTTTCAAAAACAACTCTGATTTGGATCGCGACTATTTCCAACATTTTACAAATAACCTCCTAAATCAGACCGTGATTAATAATCGCGATCCAACGTATTATATAAAACACCCTATACTGGATCAAATTTATACAGATTGGTCCCTCGCTCTCGCCCCGATGGCCATGGCGGCGGCCGCTTTTGGCTCCGCTGGAGACATGGATATGCGGACAGGCCGCGCCCGGTGGTGCAAGAGCATCGTCTGCCGCACTTGCCTCAACTCGTGACCGTCCTCGTGCTCCTTATCCATGCTCCCGCTCTCTCCCCTTCTCCGCCTCCGGCTTCGGCTCAATGGCGAGAGCTTCCTGATCTAACTCGCTTCAAGCGGGCGCAGGCGGAGCGACTTCCCGTGGAGATCGGACCGGTGCGCTATTGCTCCAGAGATGGCTGGCCGACCGGCCGGCCGTCCCAGTTCGCACACCCACATAAGGCACAGATGTTTTCATGGTTCGTCTATGGCATTGGGCAAATTTACTTGCAGCAAACTAGATGAATTGGGCAACAATGGATGCTGTGTGTCAGCATTGTGTTGGAAAATGCATCTCTGCTCGTACTGGCCTTGCGAATTACATGCTGACGTTTTGTTCAATTCTCCAGTCACCTGGCGTTAGTTGTGCACGACTGGTTACTTTCAGGTTGCTAGTGTTCTTTGTCTCTTCAGTGCAACCCTTTCTTCTTTGCCTTGTGATTTCACTTGGTGAAAGAAGATTCGGCAAAGCTACATCCCGTGCGTCCGGACGCATCGGACGTGGGACGCTGGAAATATGTAGCGGTCGGCCCGCAACCACCGACCACAACTTTAATCCTCAGCCACACACTGTATTACCGTATCTATTTTTCCTATCAACTGTTCCTCTTCCCTCTCTCCATTCTAGGTTTGCGGATGACTAAATTTAGTCCTATCACATTGGATATTTGAACATCAATTAGGGAGACTAAATATAAATTATAAAACTGATTGCATAAATGAAAACTAATTCATTGGACGAATCTATTAAGCCTAATTAATCCATTATTAGCACATATTTACTGTAGCACAACATTTAAATTTAATAAATTCATCTCGCAAACTAGCCTTCATTTATGCAATTAATTTTATAATTAACCTATATTTAATACTTCTAATTAGTATCAAACATCCCATCTGGTAGAATTAAAGTTTAGTCCTACCATCCAAGTCAAGTAGTACCTAATCCTGAGCTCTCCCCACTCCAAACAACTGGCACCACCGTCTGACCGTCCGTCCGCTCGCATGCTGCTCTCGTGCCCGGTGGCGGTGGCGGCGGCGGCGGCTCGTTCTTCGCCCACGCTCGACGACGCGACTACAACTTCCTATCCCCACTGGAAGAAGAAATCGAAGAGGGGGATGACGTCTTCTTCACTCATGGTGCAGGCCATGGTCTCGACCATGTCGTTGGGTTGCAGTGAAGATGGTGGGCCGGACGTAGGATGGCAGGAGTAGATAGCGATGCGAGCAAGGCCGTCGACATTCCCAGAGTGGCTTGGAGCTGATGGTGTCAACGCGGAGCCAACGGTGCTGAGCAACAGCCTTCTCGACGGAGATGATGAAGCTCCTACTTCGTGACTCATCCTGAGCATCGAGCTCTCCCATCGCCCCTGCTTCGTGCTCAACGACGGCCATGGAAGGAGCGGAGTGTTCGTAGATAAGTGAAGACACTTCTTCTCAACAGTTATGTTGCACTAGTTACCTCATGTTGTTACGATATAGATTTTTGGATGTTGCAAGTGCTACAGATACGTGCGATGTTGCAGATATATGCATCCTGTGTGATGTTGCATGATCGATTTTTAAGATGTTTAACTATTGCAACCGCTGGCTTTTGATGTTGCATTTGTTGATTTTTCGTTTTTAGTGTTTCATCTATACAAGCTCAAGCTCACCAACCATATGTTGATTCGTTTGGAAATGTCGCATGAAACAAGTTTTGATGTTGAAGTGGAAATTTTACTCCTAGAATAGGATGTTTATATTGAGATATTTTTTACATGTGTTTTTTGATGTTGCAAATATTTGATTTAGATGTCACACCGGAGCGTCCGATGGAAGTTTTTCCATCGGACGTCCAGGCGCTAGCAGCGCCGGCTAGTTACTGCTGCAAATGAGTTACATTTCTGTATTCGTAATATGAATTTTTAAATGTTTGAATGTGATATTAAGGGATTATTTGTTATCTCAAAAATGTAAAAGCTTCTGTCATGTAGAAATTAAACAAATCCTTGTAGTTCCACGAATTCAGTGCAACACTCTTGAGTCTACTGATTGTTAGAGTTGGAATTTAGAAGGCATTACTTGAGCAGTTGTGACTTGTGTGATTGCAGAGCATTGGTTGGTGAATTCTCTGTGGTAGTTCGGTTGATTGAGCACCGTGTGATTCTGCGTGCAGGTCCATTTTGAGGACTGCAAAAGTGTACTCATCTGAACATGAAAGAACTGATGTGTCTTTCCAATGTACTGTGCAACAGATTGTGTTGCTAGTGCTCCAAAATGCGCTGGGCGCAGAAAAGAGCACCACAAGATGAGTTCGATTATCAGCAGGTGATGAGCAGCAAAATATGGGCTCGAATTGTTGGGTGCCACTACGATGAGCAGAAAATCACACCTTGAGCAACATAAGAAGAGCAATCCTTGCCAGTTGCCACAAGCCTGAATATTGAATCGCCATTCTCCCATGTCATCTTCGATTCATAAAACTCTTTCACAAACAACTTGTAAATCTCAAGAAAACGAGAACACAGAGCACAATAGCAAAGCTCCACGAATTCAGAGTCAGCTCAGGTATTTTGAGGCCCAAACGAACGCCAGAACGAGACGCCGTTGGGGCTCGTCCACGCCGAGCAGTTGCTTGAGCTGAAGACGAGCAGCAGGAGAGGAGAGATTTTGATCATCTCCATCCCCTTCCCTTGGGATGCGCCGGACTGAGGGCTCCTGAGTCCTGCAGCGAACGTGGCATGGCGGCGCCGAGCTGTGGCGAACTGGCGACCGGGCGCCGCTGGGCTACGGACGTCCGACGTGCGGGAGCTCCGGCCGCTGTCCTCCGTGAAGCTTCCCTGGAGCATTCTCCATCTGTGCCGGGCGGGTGAGGAAGCGTCTCCGGCTCCCACGGGCTCGCCATCGTCGACGGGCATCAGAATTAGTTTGTTCAGAAAGCACCATCCAATAATTTACAGAAAACCCCTAAATTGGATCGCTACGGGGGGTTTTATATAAAACTGCGATCCAGTAATTTACATAAAGACCCCTAAACCGGATTGCGATTAATAATCGCGATCCTATATTTTGCATAAAACCCCTACATTGTTTTTACAAATTAGACCCTCTTCTGTTTCCCGTGGCCATGCCCTTTGCCTTTTCCGCTCCGATGACGGCGACGGCCGCCGTGACCGGCGGAGAGATGAATTTGACGGCGAGCCACGGCTGGTGATGAAGAGGATCCTAGTTCGATCTACCTCTCATCGTTCCTCGCCTGCCGCCCACTCATGCTTTATTACTCTGCTCCCTCCTTCGCTTCCCTGCCTCCGCCGGCGGCAGCGGCTCGCGGGAGCTCGACGGAAAGAGATTCTTGTGGCTCTTCTGTAACCAGATGGCGAGCGAGCTGCAGATCACCAATGCCATCATCCTCGTGCGAGAGGTTTAGTCGGTGCGCGCTGAAGAATGGGGAATCTCTATCCGCCTCGTTACGGAAGTGAACGACTTGTCTCCTCACTCTTTTTGAAAGTCTCCTAACTTGTTTTCCGCCGTGCGGTTCGTCTTGCCGATGGTCTGAACCACCATGGATGAGTCTCTGAACCGAAGGCTAATGTGTCACTCAAGTGCCGAATCACGTGGCGATTCCAACGCACGATTTTGGTTACGGGCTTACGGCATAGTATTGTTCAATGTGAATATGAGCAGGCAGGATCACGGCTTGGTCAACAAATGGAACAGATAATAATTTTCCATTGATAAGCAGATCAAGAAAATAGTTTTTCATTCAAAGATAATATAGCAGAGTCATCGTTGTGATCGGCATTATTCCGTATAACCTCACATTCACAAAACTATCACCACAAACTCACAAATTTCAATCTTACAAGAGGACCATCAGAATTCAGTGGAAGCACCTGATCCAAGAAGAAGATCGAGAGTACATTACAGAGGACACAACGCTGACAGCGTGACACGAAGACTGGAACGCACGACAGCGTAGCTCCAGAGCTTGAGCTCATCTAACTCTCAGGTCCAAACAAACGCCGCAACGACAACCACGGCGGCGGCGACACCCAGCAAGTAGCCTGCGCCATCAGAAGGGCCTGTCCCCGCGGCGCCGCTGTTGCCGTACTGGGCGCTCACGGCCCCGAAATGTGAGGCGACGCAGGCGACAAGCAGCAGGAGAGCAGCAACCAGCTGCTTTGGAGCAGACAGCTGATGCCGATCCATCCTTCTGGGTTCAGAACTCGGAAACCCACACTCTTGTCTTGTGTACCCAGGAAGCAGATTGGATTATATAGAGCTCACACACAGGCAGCTGGTGTGAACATCGAAGTGGCAAACAAGATTGGGAGCATCGTTCGCGCGTGATGGGTAGCAACAAGAAGCTCCGAATCTTTCTATGGACTGGAGCGTTGTTTCCAACCGGCCGTTTCGACAGATCAGTCTGACGGTTTCAGTCCAGTGCTGCTTGCCAGTTGCCACATTTGGAATTGGAGCCTGGATCGATGGATTTGGATAGTTGGGTTGCGGCATATTCGTTTGAAAAATCGATGAAAATGGACAATTGGTGGACTGGCGCCCGCTACAGCTCCGATAATTACAAAGGTGAGGACTTGCTTTTTTATGTGCTCATGCGGTCCATTACTGTATGCAGCTTGATCATGTTTCATTAACATCGACAGTTCCAGTTGCAAGTTTCCTCTTCCATGGGCCATGGCTGCTCTAGCAATCAACTTCGATGATAATGGGCCAATTTGCTCTCGTGATTTTTGAGTGGATGCCAAAGCCTGGTGCAAACTAAACATGAGCTCATGAGCCAAATTTCCAAACAAAACACCGGCACAACACACACTTCAACCGCAGTCATTCAGCAGCCGTGCCCCCTCCACTTTTTTTCCGGGCTTGGGACCGGCATTGGCAGTGTTAGGCCCGAAAAGGAAAGAAAAGGATCCAATCCCCAGCAGCAGGTTTGCCAGGGCTTGAAGCAAACAGCTCGTTCAAGTAGATTCGTCATACCCCTGCTCTGTTTAAACTCAGTAGCCAACTCGATCCAGGAAGAACGACCATTAGCCAAAAGAGTGAGAGCGTCAGAGCGTGATCTAATTTCTGCTCGAATTCCATCGCTCCTAGCTACATTCATCAGTCCTCAAAGGGAAGTTTGCGACGCCAGCACAACCTCTGCGAGCTAACAAGTTCCGCATATCCAGCGCCGACCGTGGCTTGTTGAGATCCATGAATGATAAGAGGGCCTTCATCTTGTTGAGATCCATGAATGATAAGAGGGCCTTCATTCAAACCCTAGACCGTGTTTGAACTAGAAGTAATTTTGATGACAATTTACATTGAATCGCTTTAGTTTCTTGAACATGTAACAGAATTTGCTTGTGATATCCACGAAAGCGCCACCTAGTTTACTCTTAATGTTGGGTATAAGGATAACTCATTCCATAAAACCTGACTAGCTACTATCTTTATTGCCTTGTTTTTCCCAAATGTTTGATGATGGACCATACTCTCCATTATCCCTATTTGATTCTTCTTGTAATCATGCACCCAAATGGCCAAATCTAACCAAGCCAGGAAATATACAACAGAAGGTGCATGCCAGAATTGGTAACGCTATGATTCTTGCTGAAAAAAAACTGACCAGACATGTCTTACAACAACTATATGGTTATAAGGGCACACATATGAGAAAGTTCCAGCTGCATGAGCCTGGAAGCTTACGGGGCTATGGCAGACTCGATGCAATCTTATAAATCCACCAAGCAATACAGTTTCTGCCAATTCACCTCTCACAAAAAGAGCATTGATACTGAAAGTTCAGAGGAAGGCAACAAAAATGCCAAATCCTATGCAGTAATGCAGGTTTGTCAAATCTTTGTCATCAAATGATTCAGACATTCTCAACATCATCCTAAACACACTAAACTTGAAGAACATGATAATACCCAATTAGGCAGGACCTCGTGGCACTTCCTTAGGCACAGACGCTTCATCATCACTAGATTCTTCTGATACAGCAGTTTCCTCAGCAACAGATCCTTTAAGCTCAAATGTCTCTGCATCTGCAGCAACAGACTTTGCCTCAGCAACAATTTTTCCAGATGTACATTCTGAATGAGAAGCGTCTCCGCTATCTGAGTCCAACCCAAGCTCCTCCTCAAGGTTCTTCCACCCAGACAGTAAAAAGTTTGGGAACCTCTTATGCATCTCCGCAGCAACCTTCTTCGCCTCAGTCACCTGGCCTCCCTTTACCAATCCCTCAACCAACCCTTTCATTGTCCTAAAATCTGGTATCTTGTTCCTCTTCAAGCTTTCCTCAAAGATGCCCAACCCAGCATCAAAGTCGCCATTTTCACACAACGCTGCCAACATGTGCTTGTACGTAGCAGCATTTGCAGAGCACCCCTTCTCAGCTAGTGAATGATAAAGAACCATGGCATCCTCCAATTTTCCATTCTTGCAGTAGCTAGTCATGAGGAAATTGTAGGTGATGATGTCTGGCTTTACTCCATCTGCTTCCATCTCCTTCATCACCTCCATAACCTCTTCCAGCTTCCCATGCAGTCCGAAGTTCGTGACCTTCACATTATACGCCGCCACATCAGGCTTGCATCCACTCTCCACCATCTCCTTCCACAAGAGCTCAGCCTCCTCTGCCTTCTTCTGCTTATACATTGAATCCATTAATGTGGTGTATGTTTTGGTGGTCGGTGAGATACCTTGCTCACGCATCTGATCCAAGGTTTGCTTCGCCTTAGCATGGTCTCGATTCATGCAGTATGCTTTGACGAGGATGCCGTAGGACGTGTTGTTGGGGGTGATGGAGAACTCCTTGGAGAGCTCGGCGAAGAGGGCGGGGATTTGATGGTGGCAGCGGCATCGTAGTAAGGTGGAGAGGAGGGCGTTGAAGGGGAGCGGGGAGATGGGGGTCGGGAGAGACGGCGCAGTGGAACGGAAGGCGTCAAGGGCCTTCTCGGGGAGGTTGGCAGAGGCGTAGGAGCACAGTACGGCGGCGAGGTAGGGCTCGGTCGTGCACGCAGGGAGATAGGAGGAGATGAGTGCCTCCGCATCGGCGAAGCGGCGGGCGCGGGAAAGGCGGCGCGCGGCGACGGAGAGGGCGTTGCGGGTGGCGCCGGCTGACATGGAGGATTTGTCGATGGCCTCCAGGATGGAGACCGCGCGGTCTGGATCGAACTCGCGGCGGAGGCGCTGCTTGGCGTTGGACACCGAGATGGTGCCGGGGTCGGTGCCGGCTGTGGCGGTGGAGAGCGCATGGGAGAGGCGGAGGCCGTGGGCGTGGGCGCGGCGACCGTGGCGGAGGAGGATCGCGAGCGCAGCCATTTTCGTGGGCGACGGGCGACGGCGAGGAGAGCTGGAGAGGTTTTGGTTTAGGTTTTGTGTGACTAGCGTGGCGGAACATAAGTACTGGGCCGGTTGTTCAAAAGAAAAAAGTACTGGGCCGGTTCTTCAAAGAAAAAAAAAGGAATGGACCTAAATTGAGTCGTGTATCGCGGACCCAAAACTTGGAGTCGGAACGATCGCAGAAGCGCCCGCCGCCGGTTTGTTGGGCCAAATGCTCCGTTCTTCTCGGGCCGCCGGCCACCCGCTCCCCACCGGTCCTGAAACAAAAAATTTTGTTGCATGGCAGACGAGAGCTGGAAAAAAATGTAATTGGAACTGAAACTTTTTGTTGCATCGACGAGAACAAAAATTTTCTATTGAAACAAATGTAAAATTTTGATATAATGGAATAACTTTTTGTTGCATCCATTGGAACAAATATTAGAATTTATCTAGCATTGGAACAGATTGTTTCATCGGAACAAATACTAGAATTTGCTCAATTGAATCCAATGTCACTATTGCATCCTAGTGGAAAGAAAAAAAAGTAAAAGAAACAAAAGAAAATGGAAGTAAATCTGGAACCCACGGCATGACCAGCAGGAATCTGTCATGGTGTCAGTAGAAGTGTCTGGGCCTCCGGAGAGCGCACAACCTCATGACGATGTGGGCTTGGGAAAGAATAGATGGGCCAAAAATAATGAAGCCTGGTAGCGCGCTTCTGTGACGCGCGCGTGACTGGGAATATTACCGAAGACTTGTTGACCCACCGAGAGCTCATACGGGCGTAGTGTCGTACCACTACCACCGACCAGTATCCGTTCACTCTCACCGTATCCGCCGCGTCTCGCTCCCTCGCGGCCACCGGCGAAGTCGCCGCGCGGTCGCGTCCGTCACCTCCCTCCACCGAGAGCCACCTCGCAGTGTCCCGCGCACTTCTCCTCCGCGATCTCACTCTTCCCTCAAAGCTCCGTGCCCGATGCCGCCGTAGCCAAAACCCTAAAGCCCTAAACCCCACGAAACAATCATGGATGGGCTCGTGTCGGCGGCGCTGGAGGAGGTGTGCGCGCGCCTCGCGCCGGGGATCCCCGTTGCGGACCTCTGGCCCGCGCTCCGCGGCGCGCTCGATGTCGCGGGCCTCCCGCTCGGCCCGCCCGTCAAACGCGCCCTGTGGGCCCGCCTCCTCGCTCTCGACGTCGTCAACCTCGTCGAGGGGGAGGGGGACGGGGCGCCCGTCGCGGGCGGGGACCCCGTGGAGAAGGACGTGGAGGAGGCCGAGCGGCGGGGCGTGCGGCTGGTGGCGAGCGCGGCGATCAGGGACAACTTCCTCGGGATGTACGAACGCAGGTTCGCGAAAACGGAGCTGAGTGCCGTCCAGAAGGCGGCATTGGAGTGTGTTGCGGCAAGCAGGTGCGATCCGCCATGGGTTTTGGGCAAATATGACTGTCACGCCTTTCATTTCAGTTTCATTTATCAGTCTCAGTAGCTGGTTATTTGTGACTTGCAAACTCAGTTCTATGGAATAGAAGATTATGAATATTAATTCACTTAATTTACCTGCCTATTTGACTACCTGCAAAGGATAATTTATGTGTATGTATTTATTATGAAGCCATAGATCACGTTACCTTTCTACATCCATTCACACTACATAGAAATTTTCTTCGAAATTAAGGACTGATTATAGTATTTCTTTGCCTTCTATGTAGTTTTCCCCAACCAATGCGCATCATCCCTTGTTTCCTTTCTTTTGGCTGGTCTCTGTTCAATTGATGTTAGTTTCATTTTGTTCAATTATTTCTGTGTGCTTAGTTTTCAAATGGCCCACAAAAGATGACATGTAGGGAGCCTAACATTTATATGTCTGATTTAAGGTGGCTCAGAAATCAGAGTTTTTAGCACGGTGTGATATGCTTATGAACACTGTCAGT
Organism: Panicum miliaceum; assembly: GCA_032594955.1. NCBI lineage: Eukaryota > Viridiplantae > Streptophyta > Magnoliopsida > Poales > Poaceae > Panicum > Panicum miliaceum. Next base: position 33,280,701 of record CM064067.1, on the reverse strand, counting down.
TGTTTCCTTAATCCACAAATTAGCATAACCGATACCGTCCAACAGAATGGTTATCTGCCTCTCTTGCATGTTTCTACTATTTCCAGTTTTTAATTTGTTCACATAATGGGGTATGTTCATAGACAATTTTTTTTAATCTCGCCTTTGACTATTTTGTTTGCAGTTTCTCACATCTTTGCTTTTGTTATAGGACTTCTGGTGTAACGCAGAATGAGCTTTGCAAAAATTTTAAAATGAAAGGAAACAATTTCCATTTTATTGTAAAGAGTCTTGAATCACAGCGGTTAATAGTTAGACAATCAACTATCATAAAGATGAAAGACCATGGAACTGATAGGGAAGATGCCTCACAGAATAATCAGGTTATCAATACCAATTCACTGTATCTCTCCCGATATGCCAAAGACTTGAACATGACTTCACAACAAAGAATTGAGATTACAAAGCCAGAACTACTAGGGAGCAATGAAGAGACCAATGTAGATGCTTTGCAAGAAGATGGGACTTCTGGTGTTAACTCCAAGAATGATATATCTATTCACGATTATCTTCCAGCAATGAAAGCCATATGTGATAAACTTGAAGAAGCTAGTGGAAAGGTCAATTGCGCCCACATTTTCCCCATTGAAGCTCTACTGGTATTTGCTTTAGATTTTCCAGTTTGCTAATTTGCACAATTATGTCCCCTAGGCTCTTGTTGTATCAGATATAAAAGTCGATCTCGACTACAGGATGGCATATGGGCACAGAGCATGGAGAAATGTAAGCCTGCTTGAAATCACATACGGAGTGTTTGGTTTGAGGAACCAACTTTTCCTATATATTTTGATCAACCCACAATTTTGAAGGGATGCCATCATTACTCATTTTGTACTCGGCATGTGCTTATGAGGGATGGTAGATGTGGTGGTGATGGGTGAATCAATCCTATTCCTCATACCAAACAAGTGGATTATGTTTAGATGTTCATTCAACATTCTGCTCCTCAAACCAAACATGCCATTAGTTTACATAATCTTTGATGGTACTTCCCCTCATTGTGTTACACTGTTACTGAGATGGCCTATTCCTCTCAGGTATTGCATAGGCTAAGAGATGCACAACTTGTTGAAATATTTGATGCCCAAGTTGATGATAAGGTGATGTTCATCTTTGTTGCTGTTTTGCATTTTCACTTGCTACTTAATGCCACTTTTTATTTTTTTGGGGTTCATTCTCCCAGTTCCTGGTGCTTCCTGTCAGGATTGAAATGTTTAGACCTGTAACTCGAAAACTGTTGGGCTTTTATAGAAGTATAATTTGTCATTGGATTTCCAGTTAACTCGAGTACCGTATACTAGCATGATTCCGTACCCTGGTTAGATGCTACCTTAAACTTTGCATATATTTTGTGCTGAAGAAGCAATGATGTGCAATTCCATTTCTGATTAAGCAAGATTGAAAGAGTACACAAGATGCAAGAGCTGAGACTTTGTACATTTCAACCTAAATACATGGAATGTTATACCAGAGACCTAAATGAGAGAGAAAGCATCATCACACTCATCTTGTCCACCCTCCTAGCTTACTTCTTTTGCAACTACTTTCAGAACTGCAACAAATCTGACACAAGATATTGTAGATGAGCTGGTTAGGCTTATAACCACATAGATGATTCAATCCGTATTGCACCATGCCTGCTTTAATATTTTATTTTTCTGTTTCACATGCATTATTAAGCAACAAGCTATAATGTCATTTCCTTTTTTCAGGTTGTCCGCTGTTTACGTCTGCTGAAAAAATTTGATCCAAATGAGTTTCAGCCGAAAAGTACAGCGTCAACTTACAAATTTGGCAAAAAAGGTCAGGCAACTGATCAAGTTCTGGAACTTCCATTAGAGAACTGTATATATGATATGATCAGTGCCGAAGGGACAAAAGGTATAACACTTGTTGAGGTACTTCTCGGAAACCTTACATTGGTGCAACTCTGTGGTATTATATGTTTTTGTTTGATGATATGCTACACTCCTTAGCATCTATTGGTGGTTCTATTTTTCTTGTTATTGCAATTGTGTTTCATCTCTAGTTGTACATGTTCTCTTTTACCTACTATTCTTTTTGATACTATATTATGGTTACTGCCTAAAACCAGATTGAAGATATTTGTTTTGCTTGTTTATCGACTTGTGGTTATGTTATTTATAGATATGGAAACATGAATAATTTCCCATGCAAACATAGAGAAGATCCTGGGGACAGAAATAGCATACTTGCTGACTCAGTATGCTTCCTAGTGAATAAAATAGATCCATGAGCAAAAGCTGCTGTCTTGAAGCCCACAATGTATTGATAATAGTTATCAGTATATAGAGAAGCTTGAGTACATATCATTATGTGATACAGTTTGGAGTTTGCTTGTGTTATCTGATGTGTGATGATATTTTTCTTATTTATCTTGAAATTAGTATAATGTCTTGTACAACTTCTCATTAGATTGGCAAACGTCTTGGACACAACAATTCCAAAAGGCTCCATAAACGAGTATCATCCATGCTCAAAAAATTCAATCTAACTTGGGAAGCAGAAGTTCCAGACAAGACATCACAGTACCGAGTTTGGACTTCAAAAAACTTCTCACTCTACAAAGCTGGTACTGCTCTGCAAAATTTTGGGGTGCTATCAGAAGATTGTGATGATGGTTCGGATTTGTGGTCCCTAGTTCCATCGAAAGAATCGGATCCTTCTAGCCCACATGACAATTTACTCTTGCTTGAACAAGAGAGCCACGATGAACCAATTGGACATCATATCCAGAACGACCTTGATGCTTCTACTGGAGCTTGTCAATTAGTTGAAGAAGGTATAGTGACATAGATTTGCATAATTATCTGTTTATTTTTGTTATCTTCTGTGGTTAATATCTCTGGGATTGCCACACTGCAGTAAGAACTTGCAGTGTGCTGATTAAACAATGACCTTTTTCGACTTTAAGATCACTAATAGATCCAGAGAGCTTTATGTTTTTTAATCCTAGGAAACTTAAAGCAAATGTCTGACCAGATGTACCCATAGTTGAGCAATATGATCCATTTCAAATCCCGCATATCTTGTTTTCCCCCAAGAGTCCTATTCAAATTCGAAATCATAACGAAGGGCGTGTTCTTTGCTAGGTTGTTAGATTCACAAGTATAGAAGTTATTTGGTCAACTAATAGTTATCTGTGTTAATTTTTTTCAAGTAATACGGTGTGTTGATTTTGCAAACTATTACCTCTCTTTAGTCTTTGTGTAATTTAGGTTGGAGACAAAATGTTATTGAACTCAATGTTTGTGATCACATGCTTTTCTTCTAGATAAACTTCCTTTGGGTCAGAGGAAGAGGCGACGGAGCCGTCCATTAACTTCTGATGATCAACGCCATAGAAGGATTCTGCACATGTTAAAGGTATCTTCCCTAGTATTTATTTTTCAATCAAGATTATTCACATAAATGATCCGTCAAATGCAAATGTGCTGTAATGTAAATTTATGATAGTTCAATATTGAATTATAGCACGCGATTTACTCTATACTTTGTTCTCTATATTTGATGCACTTCCTGTTTCATGTTTTAGTTGCAGGTGTTATGGATACATCAGATGTGCTGGTCTTATTTTTTTATTATTTATTGTTGTTGTTACTTGTTTACTTTTTGTATCCATAATTTGAAACTGCAGAAACAAGTTCGGTGATAGTTTTTAATTTTTCGAGTGTGTTGCATCTAAGCCAGTATGTTTTATTAATTATTTTTTTGGGGGTTGGAGAAAGTAGACTCTATGATTCAAAGATAAATAGCCCTGATTTTTGCATATGGCAGGGTGATGCGGTACCTACAATCCCCTCTAGTGTTTCATATTTTTTTTTCCAAATACCTATTTTGACTGTTCTATACCATTATGAAAGGTTTAAGGGACTACATATTTAGGACCATGCATATTTTTGTGGTCCATGAGACAAGATCCTAATCCTATGATTGTTTTCTTTGATGAATTTCCACATGCATTCTTTCCCTTGTTACCCTAGGCAGTAGTGCAATGCTACCTCCATTCGCAAATATATGATGCTTGAAAAACTGTCCAGTCAAGCCTCCAACTTTGATAAACTAATTAAATAAACTGTATGAGTTGGTTGTTTGAAAATGGTGTCATTGGATTCACCATACAATATGTTTTAGCAATATATAATAGTTTTACAATTCTACTATCGTTTTCATATAAAATAACGTCCAAAGTTGCATATTGGAGGCCGCCTTCTATATTTTTGAACAGAGGGAGTGATAGTGACTACTCCCTCCGTCCCATGAAGAATGCAATTCTAGTTTTTTTCAGACAGATTAGTGGTGGCGTGAAAAGACTCTCATACCCTCATTTGTTTGCCACATGCGGTTAGTTTTGGCATGCAAATCAAATCTGACCACTTAATTAGGTAGGTACTTGAGGTCCAATTTTTAGGATTGCACTTTTTATGGGATTTTTTTCAAACATTAGGATTGCACTTTTCATGGGACGGAGGGAGTACCTAGATAATTCTCTTTTATTGTTTATTTCCGATGAGCAGCTTTCTGTTTCCTGTGTCCTTTTGTGTGCGCATTTAATCATTATGTTTGCCTTTTTTTTTTTCTTTTGGGCCCTTGCAGAAGAAGAAATTTGTACTAAAGGTGGAGTTACATAAATGGTTAGAGCGGCTTGAAAAGAAAGATGGAAAAATAATGGATAGGAAGACATTGACTCGCACGTTGAATAAGCTTCAGAAAGAGGGAAGTTGTAAATGTATCAAAGTTAGTGTTCCTTTGGTTACAAACTATACTCGCAGTCGTCTCATTGATGTAGTACTGCATTCTTCTGTTGGAGACTTGTCACCAGAACTTGTGGAACAGTTTAGGATCAGACAAAGGAACTTTGATACTGAATCTCGCGCAGTTGCAGCAGCTAAAGTGAAGCAAAATCAACATACTACTGCCATAACTGGTCTGAGGATTTCACGCAGAGTTAATGTTTATAAACCATTACTATTAGAAGCTATGTATGCTAATGGATTCATTGGTGCAAAGATGATTCGGGCAAAGCTTTTCCATAAATTTCTGTGGGCATATGTCAATGCTTCTCCAGATTGGTGCAATGTGTTTGGTTGTGTCAAAGAAGGGCACTCTGATAAGAGCTTTAATCAATCAAACCTGTTATTTTCAATGGAAGCAGCTACGAAAGAAATGCCTCTTGAACTCTTTCTACAAGTTGTTGGATCAGCAAAGAAAATTGATAACATGATAACTTGGTGTAGGCTTGGAAAAACACTTTCAGAAATTCCTACTGAGGAATACAACCAGCTTATGGATACTCATGCCAAGGGCCGACTCTCACGTTTAATAAATATTTTAGACAAGCTCAAGGTAATGCACTTGATGTTCGTTTCTAATATTTGTAGTTAACCTTATGATAATCTAGAATCTTAGGTGCGATCCTAAAAACGTTTACCGTGCACAAATCTGAAATGCTATTCATTCTGTATGTACAAGCTAATACTTGCTACATATGTAAGATAGTGAATACTTCTACATTGTTCAATATTTAATTGCATAGGCGACTAGGCTGCAGCAGACTGATGAAAACTTCTGTGGCTATGTTTGACAGTTGGTTCAGTTTGCCAAAGAATTCATAGAAGATGCTGGTGCACCTTCAGATTCCATTCCTACACATTCGATGGAGCTCAGGCCTTACATTGAAGAACCTATACCGAGAATTCTTCCGTCGTCCCAACTGAACAATCATAAAAAAATTCGGCATGATTTTGTGCTCTTGAAGCAGGAGTTCGTTAATTCCTATTGGGAAACATTGGAGTGTTGTTATTTGACTGCTGGCTTGGCTGAGCCATTTAGTGCGTTCCCTGGCTGTTCTGTTCCTGAGGTTTGTCACATCTGTCGTACATCATTAAGCATAGGATTATTACCTAATACTCTCCCTCCATTCTGACTAAATGTACTTAGAACTTGAATGCTCAAACTCCTCAACTTTGACAGCTAATATATAGATAAATAGTTAGATTTGCAACTATGAAAAGAAATACTTGACTGAGCTATGCGTGTTTGTTGTGGGGTTGGATTATCTTACTGGAGCCGTGGTGGACGAGAACGGTACAAGGGAAAATGGTACCTGGAGGGCCATGTAGAGGAGAGAGAGGAAAATAACTTCTTACTTGCTTTATTTGTGGGCCGCCAGCACCAGTCCGTATGTATAGAAGGCCAGCTGAAACAAACCAGTCTTAACAATTAAAGAAAAACTCTTATCACAACAAACCAATCTTATTTTACTGAACCTGACTCTTGGCCAGCATCCTAAATCTAACAAGCTTACTCGGGTTGAGTCAAGCTAGCCTGCTTGTGGCGCCTAGCTTAAGTGTGGTCCCACATAACAATGTTGCATTTAAATGGACGACTCTTGACTGTATCTTTGCTAGTTCACAGCCTCCCGCTTCCGCCATCAGGGTTTGATTTCAGTACCTTACATATCTGCTATGCTGTTGCTTTTAATTGACAAGTCATTTTTCACGACCAATTGCTGCAGTGCTGTTCCCAAAAATCTCACTAGTGTTAGTACTATTTGAAACACTAATTTCCAGGATCTTGATACTCATATCGTATTTGCTCTATTTCTTGTCTGTACCTTTTGACTATACATATTCAGCTCTGCAGCTGCAAGCATATTCATTGTTTGTTACTTGTCAGAGTTGTTCTACTATCTGTTACTGAACCCCATTATATTCACTGGAAGCAATACTAGCTGGAAGTGGCTAACTTATTGAGCTGTCTGTTCGATCAGAGATTTTATTTACATTGTATTGTATAACGTATGATGCTCTGTTCCATGTAGGTTTCTCATCCTCGTTCATGGAGTTCACTTAGAGTCATGACTACCGAACAACGACTGGAATTGCAACAGCGTATTATGAATGTCAGCGAGAAGGGTAAAATTCCTTTTAAAGACTGTGTTAGAATAGCAAGGGAATTGAATCTCTCTGTAGAGCAGGTATGTGTAATGTGTTTGCGATCTTCCCTATTTTCATTTAGTGATCTGAAGTACTATAATAATTTGATCTCACTTTGCATTTCTGTATTTCTTTAGTCGAACTACGAAAGTTTTCGTGTGGTCATTTATGATTTCTCCATGATATGAAAACCGACACCTGCAAGATTCAGAAGTCATAAAATAAAAAAATAGAAAATCAGGTGCATCTCTGCTGCAATTATGCTTTTTCTCGTCAAGTGCTCTTTTCAGCAATATGAATAAGTCAACCATGCAGACAAATTAAGGAGATCCAAATATGGAATAACTTAAAGCTATTCCCTCCATCTTTTTAATTGCCATTTAATATATGGACAATGTCTCCAGTGTATGTCTTGACCATTACTTTTTCTGAACAATTGCAATAAAAGATATTGAAAATAGAGTCGATCTAAAGTATTTTTCATGATAAATCTACTAATACTACTTTTATGTGACACATTTTAATACTTATTCGTATATTGGAGGTCAAAGTTTGACTGCACACATTTGTAGACAACATATATATGAGCATGGAGTGTTAAATGGCATGCTGCGAACGGACCTCTAGCTGAGTTGGTTAGGTGGCTCTAGTAGCACTCCTCAGGACCTGACTTCGACGCCCTGTGGGAGCGAATTTCAGGCTGAGGTTAAAAAAATCCCATCTGTCCCACGCCAAAGCACAGGTCAAAGCCCCGGCCTAGGTCGTTGGTCATCTCACACGGGCTACGGTGCCACCGTGTAAGGGTGGGGCAGGGGTCCGGGGGTTTTCTCGACCTACGTGAGAATGTCTTCTCTTAGCAAATGCCCGGGGGCTGTCTTACCCCACGGAGGTCGAGTTTTTAAATGGCATGGTGCAACCACCAAAATTCTCTTACAGCAAAGTAGGAGTCAAGAGTGGAAATATTGCAATAACCAATTTTTTCATTTCCTGGATGGACAAACATTGTGGCAGACATTGTAACAGGACACTTCACAAGGAAACAGACAAATAATGCGAGATAGAGGGTTTACTACATTGAATTGTATCATTATCCTGTGCTCTCTCCCTTTTAAATGCTCTATCTTTCCGTACTGATTGGCATTTTTATCTGTTTATTCTGTATATGGTCCCTTCTCAGTGTACTGATCAACACGATTGGTTTCTTATGTAGGTGCTTCGCCTTTCATATGAAAGGCAATCTCGGCTTCGTGAACAGCCCAACATTACTGCTAAGCAAAAGCAGCAAAAAGTTAGATCTGGATTGACTTCTGAGAAAAGAAAGAGATCTGCTGATGAGATCACCCTGAAGTTCTTTAAACGAAAAGTACAAGCTTGTGGATCTGTTGAACAAATATCGGACCGGTCTACTCTTGATGAGGAAGTACCAGAGACAATCTCTTCATCACCCACTGACCAAACAAACCAAAGTGATCAGCCGGTGTCCAGAACTGGCAGTACTTCTACACACCATGCAGCTGAAGATAAGGAAAGCAGTCCAGTGATCAGTCGATCTACTATCCTAAGAAAAACCTGCATGAGAAGTAAAAGATTCTTGTGGACATATGAATCTGATAGGTATTATTTTTTTCAGTGTGCCCATTCTGGTTTTGAAGTATATTTCTAAACCTCAATACTGGAGTTAAAGGTTATGCGTGATAGTCCTGATTTTTTTATTATTATTTGCAGAAAACTGCTGATGATATACATCAGAATGCGTGCAATACTTGGAGCAAGATATTATCGTGTAGCTTGGAACTCTCTCTCTGACCTTCCAGCTCCACCGAATGCATGTCGTAGAAGGATGGCAATACTGAAGGGAAATGAAAACATAAGAGGAGCTGTGATGTGCATATGTAACCTTCTTGGGAAACGTTATACTAGATACCTTGAAAAGGAAAGGAGATCAAAAAAGAGAAGATTGCTTCCTCAGATTTCAGAAAGTAGTAATGAAACCAGTTTGGATTCAGATTCTGAGCAATTCAATTGGGATGACTTCGAAGTTCCAGAAATAAAGAGTGCACTTAATGAAGCCCTTGAATTAATTCGGACAGAAAAAGTGGACCAGACCAAGAGAGTTGGGGCCAAGAATGAAAAGAACAATAATAATGATGATGATGTCACGAAGAACACAATAAGTTCGCAGGAACTATCGGTGAGTAATTTCTACATTTAAGATCAACTGCCAACATATATATATATATATAATGATTTTCCACTTAAGAATAATCATTACTTTTTAATAATGATTTTCTGCTTCAAAATAATCAGGCTACACGAGGTAAAACAAAAACAAGAACTCCAGTTCCAGAAAGTGGATTCTGTGATCAGGAAAAAATCTGCAGAGACTCGAATGAAGTCCAACCCAGTGAAAGCATGGATGTTCGCTGCAAACCTCAAGAAAAGATCATTAAGGACCACAGAAATAAGATTATTGAAAGAGGTGTACGGAAATCATTGCCCGTTGCAAATGCATTGGAGCTTTTGAAGTTAGTATTCCTCAGCAGATCATCAGGATCAGATGTACAAGCTTCACTATCGGCAACACTGCAGCTTTATTCAGAGAGCGAGATTTTTACTGCTGTTTCCCTTCTTAAAGAAAAAAATTTCTTGGTTAGTATTTGGAACTTATGTTTCCTTTGGTATATTTGTTCTTCAGTATGCTGTGCCTGACTTAGATATTTTGAAATTTGATTGGCATTAGGGGTATGTTTGGTGTATGACCCACGTGAGCCTTACCAAATTTTGGGTCTTCTGAACTCAAGGTCCCGGGTGATGCCAAGACATAGCCAAAGTTTGAATGTTTGGTTTGTAGCCATACCAATTTGTGGGCAATGCCAAAACTGGTAGAGAGTAGTGTTTGGATTATAGCCATGCCAAAGTTTGTCCAAACTAGTGAATGTGACATATGGGATCTCATACTATTTAATTGTTTTTCCTTGTCAAAATATAGCCAAATGGGGTCTTGTTTTGTAGTTTTTATTACAAAGAATATTATGGTGCAAACAGACCGTAAAACAGTTACGCCATCTTCATAAGATAAATTCATTTCAAGTGTTATAACACAAAACTTAAAAAGTCTATGCAACCAACCAGAACGACAGAACCTGCCACATCACCCACAAGAGCTCCACAGGCTGCGCAGCAAAAACTCGTCATGATCTCTTCATTTTGAGCATTGTCGGTGCTGCCAAATTTTCCATGGTAACGCCAAACATTGGTGCCAATCCAAATTTCCAAACAGCAGCCAGTATGTTTTTGTAATAGCAAACTTTGGCAAGGGTCAGGTTGGCATGAACAAAACAGCCCCTAGTTTATGCAGAATGACAAATAGATGGCTATATGCTGAACTAAGACTTTATATTCAAAGTTAAGCTTGATTTAATACCCAGAATGACAAATAGCGAACTTTGTTTTGTCTTGCAGTGAACTGTGATCTAAGTTAGGTTTTCTCAGTGCTGACACTTTGATACCAAAATACACTTAATGCTCTTATTGTAGTTTCCTTTGGCTTTTATTTTCCTTATGGTATAAGCAGTCGAACCACTTTGAAGAATCTTCTACGAATTTCTTAGGTTGTTCTGAAAGGATCATTTTTTTTCCTATGCTACGAAGGATATGGAATATTTAATTCTCACCTAACCAAATAGTGGAATTGGATGTTACTCTTTTTAAGTGGCTCATGGTTCAAAGCCGCAGTTATTCTTGTACACCCATTCATGTTTTCCCCCCATTTCACAGGTTACTGGGAGTGGAGGGAAGCCATACACCCTTTCTTCAAAGTTCTTAACCAATGCTTGTACTTCACCCTTCCCATTTGGTTCAGGAAAAAAGGCTTTTGAATTTTCTAATTGGCTTATAACGCAGCAAAAGAATGCTACAGACAATGGAGTTTATCTGTATCCAGATATACAATGTGGAGAAATTGTTCATCTTTTCTCTCTGCTTTTGTCGGGAAAGCTATTCATTTTACCTCTCTTGCCTAGTGATGGAGTTGGCGAGGCTGATGAGCCTAACAGCTCTACCGTAGACACCGGCGGATTGGTTGACAGTAGTCAGAAGCGCAAGGCTGGTATGATGAAACAGAAAAGCGGAAAGGCTAAGAAACACAAGCCTTTGCCGAAGATAGAAAGCGACTTTTGCTACCGCCGGGAGAAAGGATTCCCTGCAATCCAAGTTGGTCTAGATCTTGAGAGAATTCAAACAAGCAATCGCATGCAAGAATTACACGATAAAGAATGCCTTGTTTTTACTTCAAGCAGGGCAATGATTAACGAGGATGTTGATTTGCATGTAGAAAGGCACAACATGCCATCGTTTTCAAATCACTCAAGTTCATATAGGCATTTATTGTCTGAATCTCAGTTGGAGAACTCTTATAGTGGATGGCCTTGGGATGCTATGAAAAAATATGTGGAAGAGTTACCATCAGTATCTGAGCACCAAAGTGAATCATTCACATGGTCCTCTGATCTGTTCAGGAGTGCATTTTGTGTTATTCATCAAGCTGGCGAACAAGGAGTTACTTTGAGAGAATTGTCACAGGCACTGCATCCATTAGGTACTTGATACGCTTATGCGCAAATATTTTTCATATAGTTTCTTAATGAAAACCATTGTTAGTGACTTTTTTGTTCTTAACTGTGCAGCCATGCAATTGGTCTACAGAATTGTTGATACGCTCAAGAGATTTCAGCTGGCCATTGAGGTAAAGCTGTAACATTCAGTATATGTTAGTCCTGTAGGTGTGGTTTAAATGCTACTGTTGTTTCCACTGGTTATAAATGCATTATAAGCATGCTAGTATGTTACTCTAATCATGCTTCTTTCTTGTCATTTTTTATTCATTCACTTGTACTCCATTAGCTAATGGGTGGGATTCATTCAATTGCTTCATAGGTCAATGCATATGATGGTGTTCAGATCGTGGACTCGTTACATTTGTCAAAGTATCATATAACCACACTTGCAGAATGCAATCCTTGCAGCTGCTCAGGTCCTCCAACTTCTCAAGTTGTGGATAATGGAGACCCCAAAAATCTACTGAAAGAGAAGCATACCATGCCTATTAATTTTCCTGGGCCTATAAAAATGCTTGGTGATGGGCACACAGTGACCATAATTAATGTTCAAAGCAAGTTGAGCTCACCTCATATTTACAGCAAAAATCCTGGGGATGACGAAAGGCCATCTATTCCAATAGAGTACAAGGAGAGTAGTTGCTATCATGATTGCGGAGGGCATATTTATCAGCCTATATTACCATGGATAAATGGTGATGGTAGCACTAATAGCACTGTTTATGAAGGTTTAAGTCGCCGAGTAATTGGTTATGTCATGCACTATCCTGGAGTAATGGAGGTGTGTTTGCTTTTCTTTATACCTTTTTTCTTCAACAGGAAATTTATGTTTTGCTTGCTCGTGTGGTTACAATAAGTTTTCCATTACACTGGGTGACATTGTTGGCCACAATATCCTTTATTTAGGAAAACAATATTCATTTTTGAGAAGAGTTTAGGTAGGTAGTATCTAGCGAAGGCACCAGGTAAGTTTTAAACAATTCTAGGAGTATACATGTTTGATATTTGAATTTGTATTAATCAATCTCAGCCCTGAGTTTCAAATTCAGGATATCAAAATCAAGTTCCACACATGTTATTACCATCTTTGGAATTATTCCAATTTTACAATGTGATGTTTGAATGCTTGAATGTCTGGAATACTGAAAAATCGCATTGGCTTTGAAAATCTGATGGGACTAATCTACTCATTAGGAAACCAGTAAAAATAAAAGAACTAATAGAATGCTTAAGGATCCGAGATTGAGTTACCCGTGTACAGTTAGCTGGAGGCCCACATTTCTCCAATGCAGTGCTTGGTATTTTTGTACCTCATCAGTTTACGAGTGCTACTAATCTTTTACCACTTTATTTGTTGACAAATACTAGGCAGCATCCTTGTATATTGCATGCTCTTGAAGGAGTCACTTTTGTGATGGAGATGTAGTTAGTTATGAAGAGCATTTTTGTCACACTGTATAAATAGTGGGCCCTTTAGGTAACTCATATTTGCTCAAAGTTGACAAATATTCGTGAACGGGAGATTGTAGACGTATTATCTATACATGCTCTTACATGGACCATATTTTAGTTTATTATGTTGACTTCAGTAGGAACAAATCATAATGTAAGCTGTTGGATAATTTGAAATTATGTACCTTGTACTCCCTTCTCCATTGGACACTGCTTCTGTAAGCTTGTGCCTCATCCTGAAAACCTTGGCTCCACTGTTCTAAAATTTCTGGTGATGCATGTAAATGTTTACAACCCAATTATAGATACAAGACCTTATACTTGTCATGTGATATAGTTCGTTGGTCTCCATCAGGCTATCCTTTGAGTGTTGTCACTGAAAAATGACTCATTCACAAACATTCATTGGTTATTGTTCCATTATTCAAGTTTTTAAAATAAAATAACAGATTTGTCGTTATCGACATTGTTATTTTAGAGGTTCTAATTGTGTGATTTGCTCTTATTGTGTTACAGGAAGATCTTATCCATCGGATGGATGTATTGAATCCCCAGGTATCTGGCCCATTCTCTATTTCCTGTACTTTCCTTTTACTGGTCTTGCAGAAGAGATGCCAACCAAACTCCATCAGATAGAAGAAAGTCGAAATGCAAACATGTTTTGACTCGCTGAATGCTGCTTTCTTGCTTGATTGGCTTTGCATTACCTTTTTGCAGACTTGCCGGACCCTGTTGGAGAAGTTGGCACTCGATGGGCACCTTCACGTTCGGGTGTTTGAAGAGCCTGTGCCTACAGCTCCGACCATGCTGCGGGCCCTGTTCAAGCAAGACCCCAGTAAAGAACCACCCAACTGTAGAAAGCGCTACTTCGCTAATCCAATGAGCACATCCCAGCTGTAAGAGGGTATGGACTTTGTTCTAAGTTCACTGTCGTGAGCGGGTATGGCAGGAATGCAGGAATGATTAAATGTTGGCCTCTCCGGAAGTGTACTATCCTTGGTGCTTGCAAAACTGGGCCATCGCTTTGTCATTGTTAAGGCCGAGGTGTCATTTCCTCCAGTCCAGGGCCGAGCGTAGTCTCGCCGAAGGTGGGAGCAAAGTACGTGCTTTGCGTTGGATGAGCGCTAACGAGTTATCATTGCCTTAGGAGTTGGGATAGATGATCCCAGTAGTGGACATTTTGGCCGCAGGTGCTGGAGATACAAGACACAACGCTGCCTCTCAATTTACTACGACCCACCGATCCCCAGCACCAACCACAGATACACAAACACACGAGCTCAACAGATCACCCATACAACGATGCCCTCCACTGGAGTTCTGGTTCGCATATGTGTTGTGCTCATCTGCTTGGTCGCTGTGCCGCGAGCGTCGGCCGTGGTCCATGGAGCCACCGCAAACGTGCTCCTGCAAAACCCTTCCAACGCCTTCCTGGCGCACTGCTCCTCCCGCTGCGGGGACGTCAAAATCTCTTACCCTTTCGGGATAGGGCCGGGCTGCTTCCGGCGAGGCTTCAAGCTCACCTGCGACGACACAATTAGCCCTCCCAGGCTCTTCTTAGGAAACATCACAATTCAGATGACTGCCATATATTATGGTGGCAATACAGCCACGGCTTCTAATAAAACAACAAATTGATTGTATTGATTCACATAAATAATAGAAAACTGCACTAATAACACTAAAATAGGGAATTAAAAAAATTACCGCTGCTCTGCATTAGGAGAGGGCATGGCCCCTGCATGTCCACTGCCTCCGCCACTGCTGGTTGGTAATATCATCCGGAACTAATGTATATCGTTTAGTACCGGTTGGTGTTACCATCCGGTACTAAAAGGTCCTTCATGAATAAATTTAAAACGAAAGCATCTCTACTTATAGTTGTTGTGTAGGTGAAATGGTGAGACATGTATGCATGAGGCAAGAGGTCCTGAGTTTGAGAACCACACATGAGTGCATATTTTATGTGAAAAATCGCATGTGCAGCATTCCTTCAAGTTTGAAATTTTCTTTTGGACATCTTACAGGTCGGTAACAGGTCAAACTTTCGATCATCAGTACCAGTTGCGGAACCATTAATTGAAGTTAGACCTGGTACTAATAACCTTTTCCCCAGGAGTGCTCGGTGCCCCCATTGGACTCCAAGGTGGCTTGCCTTTCGTGCGGCCATTTTGCCCCGACCATGCTGACCAAACTCCGAAGATGATCCAGAACCCTAAACGCTAATGAGCCGAGTCTTAACGGTAGCTTTCGTGCGTCACATGCCGACGTCACAATTCAGCTTTAGTTGGCAAGAATCCATTGATATAGATTGTGATTGGTAGGCTGCATAAGGACCTATTCAGGCTTGCATAGTGCAGGCTTGGATGTTTGGTAGCTTGAATAGGCCCGTTAGTCAGGCGCCGGTTGTGCAATGGTTCCGTACGGCCTGCACAGTAGGAAATGCAAATGAGGCTCGTCTTCGATTGTGTAGGCTGCACAGCGCTTTGGCTGGCCAAGTTTTGGTCCTAGTTAGCTACAGCAGTGCAGCCCAGTAAGCAATGCAACCATCCAAATAAAATCTTATACGGGACAAGACAAGATATGCAACCAACCAAACAAACCCACAAAGTACTACGTAAACCTTGGACTAGCCTTGCATAACTGCTAGATAGGCTAGAAATAGACCAACTAACCAATCACACCCATAGCTCTCCACCAATCCTCACCTTAGGAGGAATTATCATCTTCCAAAGCACTTTAATTTCCACCAATACCCAATAACGAACTTACAAGTCTTCTTCCATAGTCAGTTCATGAGCACTAGTGTAAGTAGTAGTCAATAGCCATGACTAACTACTATAGTGCCGAATTATTAAGCTGCCGTCGTGTTCGCAGGGGAACGTGGCCTGGAATGACCGATCACGAACGACCAACGAGTCAAGTAGTCAACCCATCAAGTGCGTTGGATAGGGGGTCGGGACTGGATCGGATAGGCAAAAAGCAGATACTACTTGGCATGCATGTCATTGTCGTGAACTTTTGAATTCATATATACTTGTGACTTTGCACTTTTGTATGGTGGGTTCTCAACTTCCCATGCTCATCGTCCCTAGTCAGTTTCAAAATAAGGGCTGCCACATTTCTGCCCTGCAGTTCCAATGCTCTTTATTCAACACATGTCACTGTGCCATCTATTGATACTATGGTGGTGTTTGATTTGTGAACGGGTAACGCAAACTATGGTGGTGTTTGGTTTGTGAACGGGTAATGCAAACGCAAAGGAATCAGATCACTGCGTATCCGATTACGTACCAGTGATTACACATTTTGTTTGGTTGCCGTATGTAACGTCATTCGATATCCCCTGCTCCGTCAGACTTTGCAGAACCAGAACTGATTGAAATACAAAAGCATAGCTACTTGACAGGAAAAGGAGCCAGAATTGAAAGGAAGCAGGCGATATAGGAGAAAACCACTGATAATTGAGGAGAAAACTAATCCGTACATGCATGATCAAATGTAGAAAAAGTTTCCCCAATCTCCATTGCCCAGCAACATCCATCTGGAGCAAGACCAAGCGAACCAAGATACAACAAATTAGGGCTAAGCATCACTCTGACCATGCGCATGTTGCTGTTCCTGGGCATGGAGCCTTTATGCTCTTCTCTTCGTTCTGCTTCACATCCTTGTGCTTTTCATCAGATCTACGAATGGTCTTCTACCTTAGATCCAAGCTGGTGGAAGATATTTTCTTAGCCAGAGATTGGGGGGGGGGGGGGGGGGGGGGGGCAATTGGTAGCCAGCTGAGTCGCTAGATGAGACGGACGGAGTTGCCCGGCCGTGCGGCGGCGCCGGCAAAGACGGAGGCCGCGGACCTCTGCCGTGCGGCGGCGCAGGTAAAGACGGAGGCCGCGGAGTCCACGTGGAGTCCACGCGGTGTTGAGCGAAAATCCGAAGACGACGACGAATAGAATCGGTACCTGATAACGCTGGGTTCATAGCGATCTTGTGAAGGCTGATATCCGTTAACGGTGGGACTCGATTACGAGAGGGCTAAAACAAACAACGGTAACGTGATCTCTTAATTCTCCGTAATCAAATCACGTTACATTTCGGTCAACCAAACGCTATCTATGAAGAAACATCCAATGGAGGAGTGAGTTCCTGGTGTCCTGATGTGTCTTGCGCAATCTCTCTCTGTTCCAAATGCCAATTATTAACAATCATGCTAATAATTTGTGCAATATGCATGCCGCAAAATATTACAGGTTACTTCATATCAGTCGTGAGCATATGGCCTCCTGGAGGCTGGAACCTCTGAATAAGCGATTGGCAGACACCTACACAAATTAAATAGTAATGATATACAAGTGATATGCTCTAGAATACACTGTGTATACATGGAGAACACAGCTATGTGACATGATATTAAGGCACTTAATATGTGACTTCTTTCTCACATAAATGATTAACAAAAATCAGCTTCTTCTTTCATCACTCTTCGTTCTCAGTTAGTTTCACCCGTATTATAATACTCTGGATCTAAGTAGCTGAATGTTCCTTGGACAATTGTCACCACATGAGTCTCATGAAGTGACAGAGACCCTGAGGCACCAAAGTCTGAAACATATGTGCCATTCGATATGAATTCATACATCAGCAATGACATCTCATCTTCTAGGCAACAACCAAAAAGTTTCACTGCGTTGCAGTGTACAATTTGAGACAAAATAGCAATCTCATTGATAAACTTGTATGTCTTTGTGTTTGCTCAACTATTTTGGAATTGGAAAGGTTTAGCTTAGCTGATGAACAGGCGGAGCATACGCAGTGCAAGTAAAAGGTGACGGGATGCTCCAGTTCCACCAGTAAAATTATGGAATTCCAAGAAGCATATATAGTATATATGCAAGTTGATTTTGGTTTGAAAATATATAGTGCGAGTTTCCTAACAAACATTTTGATTTTCAACAATCTTATTAGCTATGCTTTTGATGATTTTTCAAAGTCTACCCTAGTAAACTCTCTCACCGTGCGCCGTCGCCCTCGAAGGTGGCCTGGTATTAGCTTTTATTTTTTTTAAAAAGGTGGTCTGGTATTCAGTGCTCAAAGACTTTTCATCTTGTAGATCACGCACTGATATGGATACAGAACTACCAGAGCACTCAGAATCCAGATAGCGACCGCAAGTTTGGACGAGTCGCGCGTGACGGACCCGGCGGCCGACGACTGCGGTCTGCGGGTCAGCGACTCTGCTCCTCAGGGACGCCTTTATATATACAGCATCTACACATGCACGAAACCTTCTTGTGTTGCTGAATAGAGTAGGCATAGTTCCCGTAGCGTAGCGATGAGCTCGCCGGCCGCAGAAATAGTTTGCGCCATGGCTTTCGTGCTGGCGTGCTTGGCGGCCATGCCGCCTGCATCCGCAGCTTCGGGTAGCGGAGGGATACTGCATATCCCTTCGGCCGCCTCACTAGCTCACTGCCCCTCCAGCTGTGGCGACGTCAACATCTCCTACCCCTTCGGTATAGGGGCCGGCTGCTTCCGGCAAGGCTTCGAGCTTATCTGCAACCACACCACTCAACCTCCGAAACTGTTTTTGCGCAACAGCACAACTCAGATCACTTACATATTTTATTATGACACAGCACTTGAGGCCTCTATGTTCTTCAACATTACCTCAGGATCAGGTACGAACAACTACAGTATATCCTGGAATGCCCCGGCTAAGGGTATAACTATCCCTGCCCATAATAATGCTTTCTACGCCCTTGGCTGTGATTTCGATGTCAACTTGTTCGATCATGTGGGGAATCCCATCGGCTCCTGTGCAAGTAGGTGCTACGGCGAGGTAATGTCAAATCAAGTGTTTTGCAATGGGATTGGTTGCTGTTCAATAAGTCTACAAAAGGACATCTCAGGTTTTCAGGCAACAATTGTTCGGGCTGATGGTATAGCAGCACGATCAGACTCTAAGCACCCTGGCGCCATCATGGCTTTCATGTCGGGGGGATATTATTATTATACGCAGAACGCCACTGGTCTTTTCTCAAGTTGGACAAATACAAGCAAGATTCCTGGTGGTTTCCTTGAGGTTAACATCATGGACCAACCAAGCTGCGAAAGAGCGCAAATGAACAACGCTAGTTATGCTTGTGCCACCAACAGCTATTGTGCGAACGCATCATATGGAGGTTACACCTGTAACTGCGAATATTACACAGCCAATAATAATCCTTACCTTTTGGAAGGATGCACGCTGCAACAAGAAGGTTCTCTCCCTGCTTGCTTTCCTCTGAAACCTGAACATATTTAGCTTCAATAATCCTCTTTGTTCTTACTCTTTGTTAGTCTATTATGCAGCATATTACAATCCCGAGCCTAAAGAACACTGCCGGAGGTCATGTGGAAGCATGAGTGTTCCCTTCCCCTTCGGGCTCGAAGATGGTTGCTTTGGAAACGAAAGGTTCCGGCTTAATTGTACAACAGCAGGTGAGACGCTTTTTAGCATAGGAATTACACAGTATCACGTGACTGGTGTGTCTGTAGAAGATGGGAATCTGACGGTTAGGAACATGCTAAACAATGCAAGCTCTGGGAGAGAAGTAATAATATCTCAGATCGAGGAAAGTGGAAATTGGTCCGTTAGCAACCCTGTGGAAGATCGATTTGATTTGTCTTTGGAGTATGACATTGTTATAAGATGGGCAGTTACCAATTCAACTTGCCAACAAGCTTTGCAGAACTACAGAAATTATGCATGCCAGAGTGTAAACAGTTCGTGCCTACACGTAACCCATGGGAATATATTATTGGGGTATCGCTGCAATTGTTCTACTGGCTTCGAAGGAAATCCGTACGTACATAATGGTTGCAAAGGTACCCCCCCCCCCCCCCCCCCCCCTCCCTCGTTCAGTATGCACTACATCCCTACAATTCTGAGCATACCCAAAAAATGGAAATAAAACGGATAAATTTGATTTGTAGTCAGGATTTCTTTTCATCAGCTCGTACTAGTGCAAGCATATATATCTATTGCTGCCTTAACAAAATGAATCATCTACAGATATTGATGAATGCTCACTACCAGCAAACCACTGCAACGGTACATGTCAAAACATTCCTGGAAGCTACATTTGCACACCATGCCCTCGTAGTAAAGAATTTGATTCCATAAACAGGCAGTGTGTTACATCAACTAAGCATCGGAATCTTCTTTTCGGTAAGCCAAAGAAACAAGAGTCCCTTGCCACTACGATTTGTAAACATTAAAAATGATTTCATAACAATAGCAAATGCATATAGGTATTGCAATTGGAACTGGTTGTGGCCTTGGCTCCATAGTTATTGCATTGGGTGTAATTGTACTCGCCAATAAATGGAAGAAAGGCATCCAAAAGAGAATCCGACGAGCATACTTCAAGAAAAATCAAGGCTTGCTATTGGAGCAACTGATCTCAGATGAAAGTGCTACAAGTAAAACAAAGATATTTTCATTGGAGGAATTAGAGAAGGCGACCAACAACTTTGATGCTACTCGTGTTCTTGGTCGTGGAGGGCATGGCACGGTTTATAAAGGGATTCTATCTGACCAACGTGTGGTGGCCATAAAAAAGTCCAAAATAGTGGAACAAACAGAGATAGACCAGTTTATCAACGAGGTTGCTATTTTGTCTCAAATCATACATCGCAATGTGGTGAAACTGTTTGGTTGCTGCCTAGAAGATGAGGTGCCCCTGCTTGTCTATGAGTTCATTTCAAATGGCACTCTGTATGAACTTCTTCACAGCGACACTACAGTTAAATGCTTGTTATCATGGGATGATCGCATTAGGATTGCAATGGAAGCAGCAGGAGCACTTGCTTATCTACACTCAGCTGCTTCAATACCAATTTTCCACAGAGACGTGAAGTCTTCCAATATACTCTTGGATGATAACTTTACCACCAAGGTTTCTGACTTTGGTGCTTCAAGATCTCTTTCACTTGATGAGACTCATGTGGTGACAATTGTCCAAGGAACATTCGGTTACTTGGATCCAGAGTATTATCATACTGGTCAACTAACCGAGAAGAGTGATGTATATAGCTTTGGAGTAATACTCGTCGAACTTCTGACAAGAAAAAAGCCGATTTTTATCAACGATTTAGGTGCAAAACAAAGCTTATGTCATTACTTCATTGAAGGGCTCCATGAAGG
This sequence comes from Panicum miliaceum, assembly GCA_032594955.1. Lineage (NCBI taxonomy): Eukaryota > Viridiplantae > Streptophyta > Magnoliopsida > Poales > Poaceae > Panicum > Panicum miliaceum. The sequence continues at coordinate 33,259,450 of CM064067.1, read as the reverse complement.
GTCTCTTGTTGAAATACTAGATTCACAAGTCGTGGCAGAGGCAGACCAGGAAGAGACTAGTGAAATTGCCTCGCTTACAGAAGCATGTTTAAGGGTCAAAGGAGGAGAAAGGCCGACTATGAAAGAAGTTGACATGAGGTTGCAATTCCTAAGAACAAAGAGGCTGAGAAAAAGACAATATTTACATGAAAAAGATGGAGCTGATATTGAGCCTTTGTTATGCCCAGAAGCTAAGAACCCACATATGAAAACTGTCAATGATGCCCATACAACACATCAAGGGATGTCCGGGTGCTACAGTTTGGAGCAAGAATTTGCATCTTCATTTGGGATGCCACGCTAACTTCATTTGGGCAAGGTTACCACCAAACGCTTGCTTAGGTATTGAACACATCTGAGATACCATATCTTATAGTAAGGGATCACATTATAGTTAGCTTCCTTTAGATCAGACTAAATTACCTAGCCACATTTTATGTATATTATCGATGTATTTGTATACCACGTGTCTTGTACACTTTTATATTTATGTAGATGCATATAAGTACAACATAAGCCACTGTATTTAAGATCTGGTAGTATAAGAAAACAGTGGTGGTTTTCACGAGTCCAATAATAATTTGACGTCAATTGCAAATGGTAAGATCAGTGATTCCTGTAGACATCTGACTGATATATATGATTTAAGCTGCAACATTTTCTGCATTTTTTTTGCGAGTATTAGCATGACTATTATCAATTGACGCTCAGAACAAGGTTTAGAAACAAAATCATCACGCTAGAACTTACTCTTTCCGTTGCATGTCTTTTAATTTCGTGGCAGTATCAGTAGCAAGGTCTAACAACTCTTGAACAGAGAACTTCAGAACTCCATTTGTTGATCTGAGAAGTACATTCTATTGAACAGGGAATATTTCATACCAACCATTTTTAATTACTTAATACATCAAGCAATACTTCGTACATTCCATTGAGATGGCCATGCGCCAAGGGAGCGTACCTACCAATTCTAGGATACAAAACACAAAACATTCAGTAGCCATGGCCATCAGGCCATTATGGCCATGGCGCCGAGTCGGCCGGCTGCTGCTCGCAGTGAGATCGTGGAGGTAGCGCAGAGGCAGAGGAGATCCCGATTCCCGAGCCTGAGGGCAACCTGTCCCGCCCTGCCTATTCCCATTGCTCTATCGATGTTGCGGCGACCTGTCGATAGCGAAGAGCGGCGCTCGGCAGAGTCGGCTATGAAGACGAGGAGCTGGGAGCGGCAGGGTATTGCGAGATGGGCCGATGCGACGCTTCGTTCAAAGGATGGCACACGAAGGAAGGGCTGCCTCTCTCCCGCCAAACCTGTCCAGCTTCCGGAAGCCCGTTTCTTACGGCGCTTCAAGTGTTTGTGTGGGCCGCACGATCTTCTTCTCCTCCGCTCACTTGAACCGGCGCCGCCGCCGCTCGCGCGCGTCGGCGAGGGGTGGAAGGTGTGAGGTGGGGGAGCGACTGCCGGCGAGGGGTGGACGGCGGGGGGAGCGGCCGCCGACGAGGTCATCGTCGGTGGCCCGGGTGGTGGTCCAGGCGGCGGAGGTTAGGGTTCTGAGTTTCCGGGGCTCCAATGGCCACCAGCCTTAGAGAGGAGGTTGGCGGCGGCGGCGGTCCAACGGTGGTGGCAGTTCGGCAGGCGGCGGAGGCGAGGCGGCGTGTGTCAAACCCGGGTACACGGGACTGTGCATGTGGTGTACTTTTTCTAGGATAAGGGATGAGACATGGCCCATGCCCTACATCTGTTGTACGACTCGTAGCCTAGTAGAACTACTCCTACAGTAGTAAAACTAGTCGGATACAGTAGGGAACTACCAGAAAAGTACCTGGGTAGGACTCTAGGGCATGTATCCGACTAGGACTTCCATGTAAACCTGTCCCCCTAGACTATATAAGGACGGACAGGGACCCCCTCCAAAGGGGAATCACCCAGGAGATCACCCGATCACCATCAAAGGCAATACAAACCACACAGGACATAGGGTATTACGCTCTCGGCGGCTCGAACCTGTCTAAACCTTGTGTTCCTTGCACCTTCGAGTTACTGATCTCGGCGACACCCTACCTACAAACTCATCACCTCGGGGGTATCCCTCGATTGGCGTGGTGGTAAAACACCGACAGCGTGGGAGCTCCGCCGGCCGGGTTGGGCTGGAGCCCTAGTGGGCGGTGGCCGACGGCGGCCGACGGCGGGGGCAAGAAGAAGGCGGGTTCAGAAGGGCAGGGGTGAAGGCCGGGGGTGGACGGTGGGCGGACGGCGCGACGGTGAGGTAGCCGCTGGACGAGGCGGAGGTGGGAGGGGGGGGGGGATTAGGGAGGACGGCTGGCGAGGAAGAAGAGGAGGCAGTGGTAGGCTGGATTGGGCCTTAAAGCCACCGCCCCTATCTGGCTTCCACAAACCAGATAGGAGCTCCCGCCTGTCTCCATCTAACCAAAGCGATCCTGTCGCGTGCTGGCCCGTCTGGATCTTAAATTGCTTCCTTTTGCCTGTGGAGTACTCCCTCCATCCTATGATAAGTGTTGTTTAAAAAAAAAGTTCCACAAAGATTGCAATTCTAGAAATTAGATCTTAACAACCTATCTAATTAAACGGTTAGATTTGATTTGTATGCCAAAACTAATTATATATAGCAAACAAATGAGACTATAAGAGTCTTTTCACATGACCTCTAATCTGTCTTGAAAAAAACTAAAATTGCACTCCGGTATTGTCAGCTTATTAGTACCGGCATTACAGTAGAGTACGTGTGATTTGACTGAGTTGCTGTCATATTTCAGTTAAAAACATCAGGTCGTTAAGGCAGGTCAGAACCTAGCACCAGCTGAGACGGGCGATGGCTCCGTGCTGCCGGGGCGCGACGGCCGGCTTGCCGACGCGAAACGCAGCAGCGCGCATGCAGCAGGCACCGGCGTGCCCCCGCGCCGCACCGTCTACTAATCGGGTTTGCAAACATTATTCCACGCACTTGACAAATCAACTCTCATGTACTAACATATAGATTATCAAAGTTGGAGAACAAAGGACGCTTACGGGGATGATTATTCAAACCCATAGAACGAAGAAGTAATCTGCACATTTATTTCATTTGGCCATGGCTTTAATTACCAGCAATATATAATCTGCGTCGACCAGGAAGTTCGCGACGCCGCTTGGCGAGTCGTTTTTGCATTGGGGCCCCGGCGACGACCGTAACACATCTGATGGGACTAGATCTGCCCGTGTACGGTGGATCGGAACTCCATCATTTCAGGTGCTCCTTCCACTATAACACAAGCGCTTGACTGCTTGTGCATGCACGGCGGAAGCTCACATAGTCGCATCTTTCTTCGCTGTCTTCCAGACGTGCAGGACTGTTCAGACGACAGGTCGACTAGTGCGAGTCGTGATCTCGGTCAGCGGTAACTCCACGTTCCGCGCGAATAGGCAAGGGGATTTTTAGAGAGACTTCGTGTGAACATTCCATCCACTCGACAAATCAACTCCCACTTGCGTACAAAATAGTTTTCTTAACGTTTTTTTTATTGTACAAATTAGTATGTGAGATGTTCCGAGAGCAGTGACGTGGTGTCCTTGTGCTCTGCAGGTTTGGCGAGCGACGCATCTAGATCAGCCTAGCATCAGACCAATGACCTTTGCGTGTCTTGGTCGATACAGCTCTCGGCATGCATGTTCCGTATCTACTTCTAGTAGTAGTACTCGAGTGAGTCAGAGGTGAGACGCAAATTTCTGTTGCCATGCCAGCTTGCTCCTAGGAAATATCGTCCCATAGTACTGCAGTCATAGTAGTTGCTACCGTGGAAAACTTGTGAGGTTCTTATCGATCGACGACTGCCAATTTAGCTGGACCTATATACTCCGGTTTTCAGTCCCTTGTCCGTAATAAATTCTCTAGCATCCTATCACGCCTGCTGTAAGGATTGAGATATGCACAAACTAACAATATATGTATTCGTTATTCGAGTGCATTTTATTTTCATTTGAGACGGATTTCCAGTCAATTTCATCTGCTCACATCATGTACATATGAGAAGATTCCATAGATCAATGCCAAGTCGTCGAATGGAATATAAATGTGAAAATTACATGAGTAGTTGTGTAGACTTATTAGGTAAGGATCAAGTTCACCCCTGGTGATTCTTTTTTTCTTTAAAAAAAAAGTTTACCCCCTAGCAGGGGCGGGCCCAAAGGGTATTCATTGAATACCCATTATTTTTGCTAATCAATGGTATTCAAAGTTATAATTAACTATAAATGTCAAAAAATAGGTGTATAATGGTAGGTATTGTCAATTTTGAATACCACTATTCAAGTGCTGGGCTCGCATCTGCCCCCTGGTGAGGTTTGTTAATTGACCGGAAAGGTTTAGCTTAGCTGATGAACAGGAGCATACACAGTGCAAGTAAAGGGTGACGGGATGTTCCAGTTCCACCGGTAAAATTATGGAAATTGAAGAATCATATATAGTATATATGCAAGTTGATTTTGGTTTGAAAAAATATATTGCGAGTTTCCTAACCAACATTGTGATTTTCAACCATCTTATTATCTATGTTTTTGTTGATAGAGAATGTTTTAGAGAAAATGATTTTTTACGGGAGTAAATACGTTTTTTGACGGGAATAGAGAAAATGATTAGCAAGTAGAAAGTAGTTTCCATCAAACCGCAGCAATGATCTCTTTCAATAACGTATACTGCACAAGTACGTATAGCGTATCTGTGAAAATTGTTTTAACGGCACATATATGCCCATTTTCTTTGTTTTGATGGTACATAACCAAATTTCCCAGCATAAGTCACAGGGGATTGGGTCCTGGTTGAGTGCTACTTTGTGGAAGAATTGCACGTCAACAAGTCACTAGCTGATTGTAGTAGTAGTAGTAGTGAAAATTCAAAGTCTACCTTGGCAAACTCTCTCGCTGTAGCACTGTAGTCGCCCTCGAAGGTGGCCTGGTGAAAGGTGTATTCAACGTGCAAGACTTATCATCTTGCAGATTTGTAAGCTTCTAAACCACGCGCTGAGATGGATACAGAAATGCCAGAGCGCTCAGTGTCCAGATAGCAACCACATGGTTGGACGAGTCGCACCTCGCGCGTGACGAACCCGGCGGCATGACGACTGCGGGTCAGCGACTCTGCTCATCAGGGATGCCTTTATACAGTATCTACGCATGCACGAAACCTTGTGTTGCTGATTACAGTAGGCCTACTTCCCGTAATCCCCGTAGCCCGGAACACCAACGTCACCAACTCACCACGAACAGAAGCTGATTGGCGTAGCGATGAGCTCGCCGGCCGCAGAAATAGTTTGCGCCATGGCTTTCGTGCTGGCGTGCTTGGCGGCCATGCCGCCTGCATCCGCAGCTTCGGGTAGCGGAGGGATACTGCATATCCCTTCGGCCGCCTCACTAGCTCACTGCCCCTCCAGCTGTGGCGACGTCAACATCTCCTACCCCTTCGGTATAGGGGCCGGCTGCTTCCGGCAAGGCTTCGAGCTTATCTGCAACCACACCACTCAACCTCCGAAACTGTTTTTGCGCAACAGCACAACTCAGATCACTTACATATATGATGGTGACACAGCACTTGAGGCCTCTATGTTCTTCAACATTACCTCAGGATCAGGTACGAACAACTACAGTATATCCTGGAACGCCCCGGCTAAGGGTATAACTATCCCTGCCGATAATAATGCTTTCTACGCCCTTGGCTGTGACTTCGATGTCAACTTGTTCGATCATGTGGGGAATCCCATCGGCTCCTGTGCAAGTAGGTGCCACGGCGAGGTAATGTCAAATCAAGTGCTTTGCAATGGGATTGGTTGCTGTTCAATACCTCTACAAAAGGACATCTCAGGTTTTCAGGCAACAATTGTTCGGGCTGATGGTATAGCAGCACGATCAGACTCTAAGCACCCTGGCGCCATCATGGCTTTCATGTCGGGGGGATATTATTATTATACGCAGAACGCCACTGGTCTTTTCTCAAGTTGGACAAATACAAGCAAGATTCCTGGTGGTTTCCTTGAGGTTACCATCATGGACCAACCAAGCTGCGAAAGAGCGCAAATGAACAACGCTAGTTATGCTTGTGCCACCAACAGCTATTGTGCGAACGCATCATATGGAGGTTACACCTGTAACTGCCACAGTAATGGTGATTATTACACAGCCAATAATCCTTACCTTTTGGAAGGATGTACGCTGCAACAAGAAGGTTCTCTCCCTGCTTGCTTTCCTCTAAAACCTGAACATATTTAACTTCAATAATCCTCTTGTCTTATTCTTTGTTAATCTATTATGGAACAGATTACAACCCCAAGCCTAAAGAACACTGCCTGAAGTCATGTGGAAACATGAGCATTCCCTTCCCTTTCGGGCTCGAAGAAGGCTGTTTTGGTAATGAAAGGTTTCGACTGAATTGTACAGCAGCAGGTGAAGCGCTTTTTAGCACAAGATATGCACAGTACCACGTGACCGGTGTGTCAGTACAAGATGGAACTCTAACTGTCAGCAACATGCTAAACAACGCAAGCTCCCGAAAAGAAGTGGTAATAGTAGTTCAGGCCGACGGAATTTTGTGAGCTTCAAAATAGTGGCGAAGCTTCCTGGTGGACGTGATGACAGCATAAGCGATTTTTCTAGCTCCGAGTAAAAGTTTGGAGCCTAAGAGTGCCTCCAACACAATGTATATTGGCACTTGTCTGAGGGATCCTTCGATCTCTCTTTCCAACACTAGGGCTGCGCTGACTGCTGAGTGTGAGGCCGAGATGTACATTAGGAGTGTATCTTTCGGTTCTGGTGCTGTCATCTTGGTCATCTTAGTGAGATAGTCCCTGAGGGAGTTGAAGGCCTCCCTTTGTTCTTGTCCCCAATTGAACTTGTTGGCGTTGCGAAGGACTTTAAAGAATGAAAAGCTTCGGTCTGCGGAGCGAGGGATGAATCTGTTAAGAGCTGCAATTCTTCCTGTGAGTTTTTGTACAACTCTGATGGACTTTGGCTCTTCCATGTTGGCCAATGCTTTTATTTTGTCGGGTTAGCTTTGATGCCCTTGGTGGATACGAGGCATCCCAGTACCTTCCCCTTGTGCACTCCCAAGATGCACTTTTCTGGGTTTAAGCTGAGGTTCGCTATTCGAAGGTTTGCAAAGGTTTCTGCCAGATTTGTTACATGATTTTGTCTCCTGGTACTTGTTACGACAATGTCGTCCACATAAGCTAGTACATTTCTTCTTAGTTGGGGGCCTAGGACCTCTAAAGACATTCTCGAGAATGACTGCCCAACATTCTTGAGACCTTCGGGCATTCAGACGAAGCAGTAGGTGCCGAAGGGGGTAATGAAGCTTGTCTTCTCCTCGTCTTCTTTCCTCATCCAGATTTGGTGTTATCTAGAGAAGCAGTCCAGCAAGGACATGAGCTGGCTGTTGGCTGCATCGTTAACCACTCTGTCGATTTTGGGTAATGGGAAATTGTTCTTCGGGCAAGCTTTGTTTAGGTCAATGAAATCAATGCGCATGCGCCACTTTCCATTTTTCTTCTTGACCGGCACTATGTTTTTGAGCCATGTTGGATACTTGACCTCTCTGATGGCATTGGAATCTAGCAACCTCTAAACCTTTGCTTTGACTGCTGCGACTTTGTCATCAGACATTTTGCGGAGTTTTTGCCTTTTGGGCCTGATCGAAGGATCAATGTCGAGCCTGTGTTCGATGATATCTCTGCTAACCCCCCGAAGGTCGTTGGTTGACCATGCGAACACATCTTTGTTCTTGCACAAAAATTCAAGGAGCTCTTTCTCTTCCTGTTCATCGAGGGTTGCACTGATCGTCACCATTTTTCCTGGCATGTGTTTGTCGAGTAGGACCTTTTTTACTAGGCAGTCCTGCTCGAGGTTTATCTTTTCTTTGTCTCCTTTGGGCTCTTTGATTGGTAGGGGTTGTGTGTCAGCTTCGAGGTGGTGGACATTTCTTCATCCTAGGGCAACACCCCGTTCTATGTCTCTGGCCAACTCTTGGTTGCCGTGAACTGTGATGACCGCTTTAGCTGCAGGTATCTTCATGCAAAGATACAGGTGGTGGACGACAGCTTCCAACTTGTTCAGGAATCCTCTTCCAACGATTGCAAGGTATGGGTAGTTCATTTCCATGACATCAAAGGTGATATTCTCTGTTCTTGGGTTGGTGAGGTCCTCAAAGGATACTGGTAGAGGTATCTTTCCTAGGGCGTTGATCCTTTTGCCTCCGAAGCCTATGAGAGGTATTTCTGCTGGCTGGAGGAGATTTATGCCAATATTATTTCTGTCGAAGGTGCTGGAGAAGATGATATCAGCAGAGCTGCCAGTGTCCACAAGGATTTTTCCAATTGTCCATCCTTGGATATTTGCCTCTATCACCATGGCATCGGAGTATGGATAAGTGACTAAGTTGATGTCTTCCTCAGAGAAAGTAATTGGCATATGTGACCATTGAGTTTTGACCACAGGCCCGTCCACTAGGATGCTGTGGACTTGTCTGAAGTAATTACGCCTCTGCCTTTTGTTTTCAAATTCCAGCGATGATCCTCCAGCTATGGGCATTATCATGCCAAAGGTAGGCAAGCGTTTTGGGTGTTTGGCCTTTTTTGGGGGCGGGCTTTGGCGGAGGTTGGGGTAGCTCTTCTTTGGGTGTTTGGAGTGGAGCGTGGTTAGTGGCTTGCGAAGGTGCTAAGCTTGTGGATTGAAGGGGGTTCTGCCAAGGGAACGGGTGTGGCTGGTAGTTGTAGCTTGGGTTTGGGACCAAGGTTGGGAAAGAAGGTTGTGGTGCCCAGGTGGTATGGCTGACCAATTTTTGGGCATTCTTTTCTGCCTCCATTCTCTCTAAGGTTTTTTTTCTTTTTAGGGCAATAATTGGTTGTGTGATCTGAGTCTCTTCCGTGAAAGTGACAGAAGAACTTGCTGGGTTCACTGGGGTTTTTTTTTTGTTTTGTTGCGGAGGTCCTCGGCCGTGGCCCCGACGTTGCCCTCTTCCTTGGGCTCTATTGGATCGCCCTCCTCGATGCGAGGGTTGATCGAAGATTGTGCTTTGTTGGGTTGGCGGTGGGGTGATGAAGGGCTGGATTGGGAGAATGTATTGTGGGTTCTGTGGTCGATGGTTGTGGTGGTTTGGGCTATGCCATCCAGATTGAGAGTTCTGCCTCATCATTTTTTTCATTTCTACCCTCTTCTTGTGATCTGCGTCAGACCTTGCATACTTTTCCATTTCTGCATATAGCTCTCGAAGGTTTGTCGGGGGTTCTCTTGACAAATCAGATGTTAGTGGCCTGGCAGTAAGCCTTCGATGCATTTTTTGATTGCCATGCACTCTGGGAAGTTTGGGGTTTGTGCCTTCTTCTGGACAAACCTTCGGAAGTAGTCATAGAGGGGTTCTTTGTCCTGCTGGAGGCATTGGAAGTTATCGGCTACGGATGAGTCATCCCTCCTGAATCCCTAGAAATCTTGTCTGAGTTTTTTTTTGAGATCACTCCAGCTCGTGGTGGACCTTGGTGGTAGATAGGAGTACCAGGTAGTGACTGGACCTTCGCAAGCCATGATAAAGGACTTGGCCTTGATGGGATAATCCCCTCCAGCGGATGCAATTGTGACTTCATATGTCATGAGGAATTGGGTTGGGTCTACAGAGCCATTGTATTTTGGAAGCTGGACAGGCTTGTAGCCTTGCGGCCATGGGACTTGCTGCAGTGTCACCGACAGTGGTGAACTAGGATCGAATGCTTGTGGTGGAGGTGATGGTCGGTGTGTTCTTCTTTGGAAGTGGTTTTCATGATGATGGTATTCTACATGGTGGAGGTTATGGTTTTCTGTATAGTGGTTGGTGGTTTGGTTATCGGAAGTTATTTCCTCTTCTTGTTTGAACTCTTCTTGAGCTCTTCGAAGGCCATCGAGCTCTGCTTGCATCTCTGCTAGCTTGCGCTTGGCATCTGCCAGCTGTTTAGCCTCTTGGGCTTCTTTTCTCTTAGCCGCTACTTGAGTGCTAATTTTGCCCTTTGCTTTCTCTACGGCTTTGAGTTGTGCGAGGACCTCCACCAGGGTGGGCTCTGCTACTGGTTCTTGATGGGTGGTGCCTTCGAGGGTCTCAGTTCTTGGCTCTGGAGGGGTTTGGGCTTATGTCAAAGGTAGGGTTTCCTCATTTGGGCGACTAGTGCTTGGTGCCATTGGCTCAGGCTCAGTGGTTGTCCCGGAGCTCACGGCCTTCTTCTTTGGTGGTACGATCGTAGGTTTTTTTGTTGAGCTGAGAACATGGTGGGCATCTCTATTGGGATCCAAAGGATATTTCCCCAGATAGAAAGGTAAAAATGGTGTTCAGACTCAACGGCATGACCTTATATGTATTATCAAAATCTCAAAAAAAATCATCCAGATTACAGTAAAAGGTGGAGGTATTTATACCCCCGACCCTTGTTACATAGTTCCAGAAATACCCCTACCTACCTGTCGGTGTTTTACCGCCACGCCCACCGAGGGATACCCCCGAGGTGGTGAGTTTGTAGGTAGGGTGTCGCCGAGATCAGGAACTCGAAGGTGCAAGGAACACAAAGTTTAGACAGGTTTGGGCCACCGAGAGCGTAATACCCTACGTTCTGTGTGGTCTGTATTATCTTAGGTGTTGATCGGGTGATCTGCTGTTTGGATGGGGTCCCTGCCCGCCCTTATATAGTTTGGGGGGACAGGGTTACATGGGAGTCCTAGTCAGATACGAGTTCAGGAGTCTTACTCGAGTAGTATTCGGATAGTTTCCTTCTGATCCGACTAGTTTTACTACTGTATGAGTAGTTCTACTACGCTACGATTAGTTACAACTGGTGTAGGGCGTGGGTCATGTCCCACCCCTTGTCCCTGTAAGATGTAGGCCATGTGCGTAGTCCCATGAGCCCGGCTCTGACAAGCCCCCGAGCTCTTCGTAGTCGAGTACTGCAGCCTTTCGAGTACTTCGGAAGGTGTCTTCGAGTTCTCCCGAACTCCATCTTAAAGGTGTCTTCCGAGTACTTCCTTGGCTGCATCGAGGCTGTGAGGTGCTCATGCCCCGAGTAGTTGTCAAGTCTTCTTTTATATGGGGTGCGATTGAACTCGCACTCCATATGGAGTAGCCCCCAAGTCTAAGGTTGACTTGTAGAATTAGGCTGAGGGTCAATTTAGTCTTGAGTCTTCTGTCCTTATCTTCCAAAAGATTTGAAAAATAAGTCGCCGATGACACGTGTCACTGCAGCCCCCGAACCTTCGATCCAAATCCCCAAGGTTTGGAATAAAGGATCCAAAGAATCGTGCCATGCAATATTTGACGGTATAGATTTGATGGTTAAGATGGGAAAATTGGTTCATAAATTTGAAAACCGCTTTTTCTGAAACTAGTTCCCTGAAAATGGTTAAACAAATAACTTCTCCAAAAAACGGCCTAAATTACCGCTCAAATCAAACCTTGTTCGCTGAGAGCCGTGTCGTATCCAGCCCCCGAGCCTTGGAGCTAGATGAGTCGGACAAGATACACCTAGTAGTCGGTGGCGCCAGCCACCGAGCCTAGGCTTTGGCCAAGTTACCACTGGATCTTGAACTGTCAATGAAGCCGACTAGTTGGAGTCGATTCCGACTAGTTTTGTAGGCAAGACGAGTAGTCGAAGTAGTCGATGACGCGTAAAACTAGTCGGGAATTAGTAAACGCAGTGTCATGGGAGCGAGGCCCCTTTAGTAACATAGAGTACTAGTCGAGAGCTAGTAATCTGACCATTACTGGAAGCATGGGAGCGAAGCCCCTTTAGTAACATAGAGTACTAGTCGAGAACTAGTAATCTTAGCGTTACTAGAAGCATGAGAGCGAAGCCCCTTCAGTAACATAGAGGAACTAGTAATCTGAGCGTTACTGGAAGCATGGGAGCAAGGCCCCTTCAGTAAACTTGCACGTAATACCAGTCGTGAACCAGTAAATGGAGTAGTACTGGAAGTGTGGGAGCGAAGCCCCTTCAGTAACATAGAGTACTAGCCGAGAACTAGTAATCTGAGCATTACTGGAAGCATGGGAGAGAGGTCCCTTCAGTAAACTTGCACTTAATACCAGTCGTGAACTAGTAAATGGAGTAGTACTAGAAGTGTGGGAGCGAAGCCCCTTCAGTAACATAGAGTACTAGTCGAGAACTAGTAAGCATGGGAGCGAGGCCCCTTTAGTAAACTTGCACATAATACCAGTCGTGAACTAGTAAACGGAATAGTACTGGGAGTACGGGAGCGAGATCCCTTCAATATACTTGCACGTAGTACCAGTCGTGAACCAGTAAACGAAGTAGTACTGGGAGTACAGGTGTGATGCCCCTTCAGTATACTTGCACGTAGTACCAGTCGTGAACCAGTAAACAGAGTAATACTGAGAGTACGGGAGCGAGGCCCCTTTAGTAACATAGAATGCTAGTTGGAAACTAGTAATCTGAGCGTTACTGGAAGTGTTGATATACAGTCGCCTACTGAAAACGATATCGTTTTGTAGGTAGGGTGTCGCCGAGATCAGGAACTCAAAGGTGCAAGGAATACAAGGTTTAGACAGGTTTGGGCCGCCGAGAGCATAATACCCTACGTCCTGTGTGGTTTGTATTACCTTAGGTGGTGATCAGGTGATCTCCTAGGTGATTCCCTACTTGGAAGTCCTAGTCGGATACAAGCCCAGTAGTCCTACCCGAGTACTTTTCGGGTAGTTTTCTACTGTGTCTGATTAGTTTTACTACTGTATGAGTAGCTCTACTACGCTACGAGTAGTTACAACAGATGCTTGGCGTGGGACATGTCCCATCCCTTATCCTAGAAAAAGTACGCCACATGCACAGTCCCGTATGCCCGGGTCTGACAAGCCTCCGAGCTCTTCGTAGTCGAGTACTGCAGGCATCCGAGTACTTCTAAAGGCGTCTTCGAGTTCTCCCGAACTTCATCTTGAAGGTGTCCACTGAGTATTTCCTTGGCTGCGTCGAGGCTGTGAGGTGCTCATGCCCCGAGTAGTTGTCAAGTCTTCTTTTATATGGAGTGCGATTAAACTCGCACTCCATATGGAGAAGCCCCCAAGCCTTAGGTTGACTCGTAGAATCAGGTTGAGGGTCAATTTAATGTTGAATCTTCTATCCTTATCTTCCAACAGATTTGAAAAATAAGTCGCTGATGACACGTGTCCCGCAGCCCCCGAGCCTTGAATCCAAATCCCCTAGGTTTGGAATAAAGGATCCAAAGAATCGTGGCATGCAATATATGACAGTAGAGATTTGATGGTCAAAATGGACAAGCTGGCTCAATAATTTGAAAACCGCTTTTTTCAGGAAGCATTCCATGAAAAAATGGTTAAACAAATAACTTCACCAAAAAAGGACCTAAATTATCACTCAAATCAAACCTTAATGGTTGAGAGCCGTGTCGTATCTAGCCGCCGAGCCTGGGAGCTAGATGAGTCGCATAGAATATGCCTAGTAGTCGGTGGCGCCAGCCCCCGAGTCTAGTATTGGCCAATTGCCTCTGGATTTTGAACTGTCAATGAAGCCAAGTAATCGGAGACGATTCCGACTAATCTTGTAGACGAGACAAGTAGTCGATGTAGCCACCGGCGTGTCGCCAAGCACAGTCGATTCCGACTAGCTTGTAGGCTAAACGAGTAGTCGAAGTAGTTTCCAGCGTGTCGTCGTGCATTCTTCACGAAGTCCAGTAGTCGCCGACGGTTGTTGATGAACCCAACTAGTCGAAGTCGAATCCGACGAGTAGTCGTTATAGTCAGCGACGTGTAGTCGATCGTTCTCGCGAAATCAGAGTAGTCGTTGGCGATTGTTGATGAAGCCAAAAAATCGGAGTTGAATCCGACTCGCCCAGCAGCACGGTCCAGATCAAGTTCCCTGCAAGGTAAACATAAAAGTAGTTTGTAACTGATATACATGAAATCGTGTTGGGAGTAATGCCCTTGCTGTAAACTCCATGTATAACTAGTCGAAAACTAGTAAATGGAGAAATACTGAAAGTATGGGAGTGAGGCCCCTTCAGTAACATAAAGTACTAGTCGGAGACTAGTAGTCTGAACGTTACTGGAAGTATGGGATTAAAACCCCTTCAGTAACATAAAATACTAATCGGTAACTAGTAATCGGAGCGTTGCTGTAAGTATGAGAGCGAGGCCCCTTCAATAAACTTGCACGGATACCAGTCGTGAACCAGTAAATGGAGTTATACTGGGAGTATGGGAGCGATGCCCTTCAGTAACATAGCATACTAGTCGGAAACTAGTAATCTGTCACTTGAAATATGAGAGTGAGGCCCCTTTAGCAAACTTGCGCGTAATACCGATCGTAAACTAGTAGAACGGAGTTGTACTGGAAATTGGGGAGCAAAGCCCCTTCAATAACATAAAATACTAGTTGAAAACTAGTAATCTGTTACTAAAAGTATGGGAGCAAGGCCCCTTCAGTAAACTTGCACGTAATACCGGTCGTAAACCAGTAGAACAGAGTTATACTGGGAGTATGGGAGCGAAGCCTCTTCAGTAACATAGCATACTAGTCAGAAACTAGTAATCTATTACTTGAAGTATGGGAGCAAGGCCCCTTCAGCAAACTTGCGCATAATACCGGTCGTAAACCAGTAGAACGGAGTTGTACTGGAAGTATGGGAGTGATGCCCCTTCAGTAACATAGCATACTAGTCTGAAGCTAGTAATCTGTTACTAGAACTATGGGAGCGAGGCCCCTTCAGCAAACTTGCGTGTAATACCGGTGGTAAACAAGTAGAATGGAGTTGTACTGGAAATTGGGGAGCAAAGCCCCTTCAATAACATAGAATACTAGTCGGAAACTAGTAGTATGTTACTGAAAGTATGGGAGCGAGGCCCCTTCAGTAAACCTGCACGTAATACTAGTCGTAAACCAGTAGAACGGAGTTATACTGGAAGTTGGGGAGCAAAGCCCCTTCAGTAACATAGAATACTAGTCGGAAACTAGTAATCTGTTACTCGAAGTATGGGAGCAAAGCCCCTTCAGCAAACTTGTGCATAATACCGGTAGTGAATCAATAAATGGAGTTGTACTGGAAGTATGGGAGCGAGGCCCCTTCAGTAACATAGAATACTAGTCGGAAACTAGTAATATGAACGTTACTGGAACTATGGGAGCGAGGCCCCTTCAGCAAACTTGCGCGTAATACTGGTCGTAAACTAGTAGAACGGAGTTATACTGGGAGTATGTGAAGGGTACTGGAAGTCAATTAGCGAGGGAGAAATGAATTTTGTTGGTAGCTTCAGTTGTATCCTTGGGCGGACCATGAGAATTCACATGCGGACTTGTGAAAACGTCACGGTTGGCCCTAAGGGATTGATGACGAGATCCTTCACGTGGGGTGATCAGTTCCTTGGGCGGGCCAAGACAAGTCCTATGTTGCCATGTAAAGATGTCTCGGTTGGCCCAAAGGAGGTGACGACGAGGTCCTGCACTTGATCTTGAAATATGGATGAACGTAGAAGCCCTGTTTTGGGTAAACTCCTTGATCCCCTGACCGAATGGTTGGACAAATTCTTTGGTAAAAAACCCATTGTATCGAGATAAAACTCGAGACAATGGTTAAACAAATTCCCTAAAGATCTCCGTAAAACCTCCTTGAATCGGGTCTCAGTCTTCTCGTGGGTGATTGACTATATTGATTTGTTGGTGATTGCCGACGAAGCCGTGTTGCTTGTTGATGAAGCTGCGCCGGTTTGTTGATGATCCCGACTAATCGGAATCAATTCCATTTAGTCACTGGTGGTGTGAGTCCTGCTCCCAACTAGTTGTGTAGTCGAAGTAGTCGTCGGCGGGTCGCCGAGTGCCCTCGCGATGGTGAAGTAGTCATCGAGGAGTCGAGGGTCCTACCTTTTTGGAACGGTGCTAGGCCCGAAAGGTTGTCGGGGTTGATGCGCAGGGAGGTGGGCTAACCCGGGTAGCTTGGAGAACTCCGTGCCCTTCCGATACCCGAGCCTGCCCGACCAAGTTGAAAACGCAGAAAGGTGGGTTGAGCCGAGTAGCTTGGAGGACTCGTGCCCTTCCAATGCCCGGGCCCGCCCGACCAAGTTGTAGGCGCAGAAAGATGGGCTAAGCCGGGTAGCTTGGAGGACTCATGCTCTTCCTATGCCCGGGCCCACCCAACCAAGTTGTAGGCGCAGAAAGGTGGGCTGAGCCGGGTGGCTTGGAGGACTCGTGCCCTTCCAATACCCGGGCCCGCCCGACCAAGTTGGAGGCGCAGAAAGGTGGGCTGAGCCGGGTAGCTTGGAGGACCCATGCCCTTCCAATGCCCGGGCCCGTCCAACCAAGATGGAGGTGCCATCGGGCCCCGGTGGCCATTTGATAAGGGTAGTGCGTCATTGATGAAGTCCGACTAGTCGGCGGGGACGGGAGCCCTTCGATGGACGCTAGCTAGTGCTCCTCCGACTTGTACTAGATAGTCCAAATCCTCCTTCGACTTGTAGTAGACGATCCAAATCCTCCTCCGACTTGTAGACGATCCAAATTCTCCACCGACTTGTCGTAGACAATCCAAATCCTCCTCCGACTTGGCGAAGAACTTGTGGTATAGGACCTCCGACCGAGGCGGATTCGGTTCGGGGGGTTCCGGGTTATCGATGGTGTCGTCGATTGCACGGTTGACATCCATGCGGGTGGTACGGGTGCTTCAGGCTACTTCTAATCGGAAAAAATAGATTTTCGGCGAGACCATTGGCAAGGTTGTGTGGGAGCAATGCCCCTTCGGTAAACTACGCGTAATACTAGTTGAAGACTAGTAAACGGAGTGTTACTGGAAGTTTGGGAGCAAGGCCCCGTCAGTAACATAAAAAGCCTGTCGGGAACTAGTAATCTGGGGGTTACTGGTAGTTTGGGGGCAATGCCCCTTTAGTACCATAGAAAACTAGTCAGGAACTAGTAATCTGTGCGTTACTGGAAGTATTTAATAGCCAATCTCGTAGGTGCTTTATTTCACTAATTAACGGATTCTACTAGTCATTGCCAAACGAGGCAACCACTTTTGGCAGTCGCATGGTTCAGCTGTGATAGGGTTCCCTGAGTTTAGCGAGGGAGTTGTGATTAACCCGAATAATGAATATAAATGGTGACCCTGATTAAGTGGTAAAAAGGGGTGCTTTTAGGGATACGGCGCCCCTTGTTTTGAGATATAATCCCAACACAATGTTTTAAGCAAACGCAACACCTAAAAGACCCTCAGAAAACCTCCTTGAACTACATACTTAATTTATGAGTAAATCATTAGTCGGGTAGTCCCGTCGCCTTTCTTTGTAGACTTGGCGGAGCTCCTAGGGCCCTCCGAAGGGTTTGGCAAAGGGCTTGCTCTTTGGGTGCCACGGGCATTGCCCGTGGAGGGCTTCCTTGAATCGTTTCTTCGAACTGAGAGTCTTCTTTCTGTGAGTGGATTGTTCTTCAGCTTTTGGCTTGCGCTTCCGAGTTGTCTTCAGGTAGTCGAGAGGGAGTTGACGGTGGGTGGGGCTGTAGGCTTCCACTTCTTCATGTTCCTGCTGCCAGGCAATAATGACATTGCGGGAGTCCCTGCCAGCGTTAATGATGGTGTGAAGGTCGCCTGTGGAGGAGTCGTGGAGGTTGCCGCTCCCCTGCTGGTTCGTCTCGACCATGCGGTGCCTGCACTGGGCATGCTTTGCACTGATGAGCCTAAGGCGTTCCTTCTGGATGTCATCTGCGTCTTTTGCCTTGATGTTGGTTGAAGATTCGCTATCCATTGTTCCGTCCACGTCTTCATCGAGTGGATCAAGGAGGTAGTCATTGTAATCGTCTAGCTGGACCCGCTCTAGGCCTTCACAGTCCTCCTCGTAGTGAATCATGAGTACTTCTCGATTGGGGGCGAAGCGTGTGGCACTCCACACCACCTGGCCATCGTCTTCGTCGTTGGAAGGAGGGAGGGGTTTGCCGTCTTGAAAAGGGAGTTCGCCGGGTGTGGCAATGAATCGTGGTGGACTTGATTTGAGAGACCTAGAGGCTTTCATGCCCTTCCGATACCCAAACCTGCCCGACTAATCTGATCCCCTTACTAGACCATGGGTCACATGAGTGGCTGAATCCGAGTAGCTGTCGGAAATAATAGCCCCCCGACGCGCGGTGGCTTCTCCTTCTTTGAGTGGTGGTAGACGATCCAAATCCTCTTCCAATGCAGAGAGTCCTAGGTTGAACTGCCTCGAACCGATTTTGATCCGTGAGCGATTTGTTGATGGAGCCAACTAGTCGGAGCTGATTCCGACTAGTTGTTGACCGTGTGGAGTTAGTCGCCGTGTAGTTTGCAGCTCGTTCCCGACTAGTTTCCAGTCGAGACGAGATGTTGAAGTTGTCATTGGCGTTGCCGATTTATCGAAGCAGTCATAACTGCGGCGCGAGTCGAGTAGTTGAGGTCGTCGCTGCAGCGCATCGATGTCATGACACGAGATGAAGTTGAGCGGAGTAATCGAAATCTTCCAGCTCCCTGGGGTCGATACGCCGAAGGGTGGATTCTGCCAAAAGGCTGGAATCGTATTCGAGTAACTCGGAGGGCTCTAGACCCTTCCAGTACACAAAACGGCCTTGCGGCGTAGATGTTATGGTTCAACCCGGATGATTACCCAAAAATGACTCAGAGTAATCATTGGGTTGCGAGTGGTTGTCGAGAACTGGGGCCTCCCAACGAGCGGTGGCTCCCTCGTCCTCGAGTCCTCCTCGGCTCGAACTTGTAGTTAACGGGTACTCTTCGTTTGAGTCAGAGTCGTAGTCAAGAATGGGGGGCCGCCGACGCGCGGTGGCTCCCTCATCTCGAAACTTGAAGAGGCGATCCAAGTCCTTCTCCATGTCGGAGAGGGACTTGGATCGCGAAGCCTCCTCAGATCGGTTTGAATCTGATCCGAGTAGTCCTGGTGCGGCAAGAGTTGAAGTCGCGTCGAAAGCGGACGTCCTTTCGATCTACTTGGGTAGATCGGGGAGCAGCAACTCGCCGAGGTCGCTGCTTCGAGTCGATGTAGAGGCCTCCGGCTTCATGGAGTCGACTACGTGGCTGTTGAAGCCACCCAAGCCGTTGGCGATGCAGATCCAGAGCCAAAGATGAAAGTTGTGCCCTCGTCGAGCACGGTGCTGGTGAAGCTGAGCGATGCCATCGAGTTCTCCAGTGGATGCTCGATGAACATCACTACCTGGCGCGCCAGCTGTCGGTGTTTTACCGCCACGCCCACCGAAGGATACCCCCGAGGTGGTGAGTTTGTAGGTAGGGTGTCACCGAGATCATGAACTCGAAGGTGCAAGGAACACAAGGTTTAGACAGGTTTGGGCCACCGAGAGCGTAATACCCTACGTCCTGTGTGGTTTGTATTGTCTTAGGTGGTGATCGGGTGATCTCCTGGGTTATTCCCTACTTGGAGGGGGTCCCTGTCCGCCCTTATATAGTCTGGGGGGACAAGTTTACATGGAAGTTCTAGTCGGATACAAACCCAGGAGTCCTACCCGAGTACTTTTCGGGTAGTTTCCTACCGTGTCCAACTAGTTTTACTACTGTATGAGTAGTTCTACTATGCTACGAGTAGTCACAACAGATGCTGGGCGTGAGCCATGTCCCATCCCTTATTCTACTAAAAGTACGCCACATGCACAGTTCCGTGTGCCAGGGTCTGACACACGATTTCTTGGGCGGGCCATGAGAATTCACATGTTTCCATGCGAAAACATCACGGTTGGCCCGAAGGAAGAGACGATGAGGTCCTTCACGTGAGGTTGAGCAGTTTCGTGTATGACGCCGCGTGAAGATGTCTTGGTTGGCTACGAATGAAAACGTCGTAGATGCTCGATATTCCAGAACTTTGGGACCCCCTGGCCATCAGGGTACGGTAACCGATATGACCCTAGTCCTCTAACCTTGTGCACGATGAAGGGTCCCTCCCATCATGAATTAAGCTTGTGCAGCCCGGTTTCGTCCTGGATGCGGCGAAGGACCATATCTCCAATGTTGAAAGATCGTCGTTGATTGTTCCGGTCGTGATAACAACGGGCGCCTTGTAAGTAGCGGGCCGTCTAGAGCAAAACATTGCACCTGACTTCTTCTGTCGAGTCAAGTTCAAGATGTCTTGCGTCATCAACCTCGCCTTCTTCGTACATCTCCAGTCGAGGTGATTGCCATATGACATCAGCTGGTAATATAGCTTCGGACCCATAGACGAGAAAGAAAGGTGACTGTCCTGTGGCTTTTCTTGGTTGTGTGCGAAGCCCCCAGATTACTAACGAGATCTCATTGATCCACTTGCCACCCTTTTTGTTGTTCTCATCGTAGAGTCTTTTCTTCAAGCCATCAAGAATTAAGCCGTTGGCCCACGGGTAAGCCACTGAAACATACTTGACCTCAATGGCACTACGTTCACAGAAGTCTCAAAACTGATGCGAGTGGAAATTAGATCCCAGGTCTGTGATGATAGTGTTGGGAAAGCCGAATCGGTACAAGATGTCGCAGATGAAGCTAACCACTCGATCTGCAGAGAGCCTTGTGATTGGCTTGTACTCGATCCACTTCATAAACTTGTCGATGGCCACCAACACGTGAGTAAAACCTCCTGGTGCAGTTGTCAAGGGCCCTATCATGTCCAGACCCCAGCATGCAAACGACCATGAAGGTGGTATGGTGATAAGGTTGTGGGCCGGGACATGGGGCTGCTTGCTGAAGAACTGGCAGTTTGTGCACCAGCAAACGAGTGCTTCGGCGTCTGCCAAAGCAATCGGCTAGTAGAACCTGGATCTGAAAGCTTTGACGACTAGTGTGCGAGAAGCAGCATGGTTCCCGCACACTCCTTCGTGAATCTCCTGCAGTATTTCTTTGCCTTTCTCCGTACAGACACACCTCATGAGTATGCCTGATGTTGATCCACGCTTGTATAAGTTGTCCTCCACTATAACTTACCCTTTGCTGCGCCGTAGAATGCGTGTGGCCTCAGCGCTTTTTGGGTCGACGTCGGGGGGTAGTTTGTGCTCCTGGATGTAGTCGATAAATGTCACCCGCCAGTCGAACTCGATCATCAAGACCTCTCGGTCGGGTTCCGTTGAACCCTGAATGATGGTACTTGGATCTGGTGTCTTGATGGATGGGTGATGCAACTCGTGAACGAAAACTCCCGGTTGGACGTCAGCTCGATCAGAACCTAGTTTCGAGAGCACATCCGCTCCCACATTGTTGTCACGAATCAAATGATGAATTTCTAGCCCCAAGAACTTGTTCTCGAGCTTGCGTATTTCCACGACATACGCGTCCATGGTGTCGTTGTTGATGTCCCACTCTTTTTTGACTTGTTGGACCACTAGCAAGGAGTTCTTTGTAGGCAAGTAGTCGCTTGATGCCCAGAGAGACTGCAAGGCATAGCTCGTGCAAGAGTGCCTCATACTCGGCTTCGTTGTAGAAGACCTCAAATAGTATTTGGAACACATACTTGAGTTGTTCTCCATTTGGACTGATGAAGAGTACTCCCGCGCTACCGCCTTCGAGCTTGAGTGAGCCATCGAAGTACATCACCCAATGCTCTAGCCGGTTGGCTGGGGCTTCCACTTGGTTTTCTAGCCATTCCACCATGAAATTGACTAGTGCCTGCGACTTGATGGCCGTCCAGGGCTTGAAATCAAGGATGATAGCCCCTAGTTCCACTGCCCACTTAGAGATGCGTCCGGTGGCGTCCCGATTGTAAAGGATATCCGCCAATGGGAAATCAGTGACCACCGAGATGTTGTATGCGTCGAATTACTGGTGAAGCTTCCTGGAGGTGATGAGTATACCGTAGAGTAGTTTCTGAATTGTCGGGTAACAAACCTTAGATTTAGAAAGGACTTCGCTGATGAAGTAGACTGGCCGCTGCACACCGAAGGCATGGCCTTCCTCTTGGCGTTCCACCACGATTGCCGTGCTGACAATGTGAGTAGTCGCGGTGATGTAGAGTAGCAGGTTCTCGCTTGGTTGTGGAGCCGTTAGGATGGGGGGCGGCTGCAAGTGATGCTTGAGATCTTCCAGCGCCTGCTTCGCCTCCTCGGTCCACTAGAACTTGTCGTGGTGCTTGAGAAATTTGAAGAAGGGAAATCCCCGTTCTCCAAGTCGCGAGATAAATCTGTTCAGGGTCGCCATAGAGTTTGTGAGCTTCTGCACATCCTTGATCGTCCGTGGAGCAACCATGTCTATAGTGGCGGTGATCTTCTTCGGGTTTGCTTCAATTCCTCGGTGACTAACGATGAAACTGAGTAGTTTTCCTTGTGGCACGCCGAAGACGCACTTGGTTGGGTTAAGCTTGCATCAAAACTTGCGTAAGCTGTTGAAGGTTTCCTCGAGATAAGGGATGAAGTCGGCGTGGGCTCTGGTCTTGATGACCACGTCGTCCACGTAGGCTTCAATGTTGCAATATAGCTGATCAGCAAGGCATAATTGGATGGCCAGCTGATAGGTGGTTCCTGCATTCTTCAACCCGAAGGACATGGTTGTGTAGGCATATGCTCCAAAGGGGGTGATGAATGCTGTCTTGATCCGGTCTTCTTCCTTGAGAGCAATCTGGTGGTAACCCGAGTAGCAGTCGAGGAAAGAGAGCAGGACGCAGCCAGCCGTAGAGTCGATGACTTGGTCGATGCGTGGTAGCACGAAGGGATCATTCGGGCAGTGTTTGTTGAGATCACTGTAATCCACACACATCCTCCATTCATTATTGTTCTTTCTCAAGACTAGTATAGGGTTGGCTAACCATTCCGGATGGTAGACTTTTTTAATGAAACCAGCCACGAGTAATTTTGCTAGCTCCTTCTTGATGGCCTCCCTCTTGTTGGGAGCGAAGCGTCATAGTTGTTGCTTCTTCGGAGTGGCTTTGGGGTCGACTTTTAGGCAATTCTCAATCAACTCCTTGGGCACCCCTGGCATATCCGCTGGTCTCTACGCGAATATGTCACGGTTAGCACTAAGGAAGCTGACGCGCACTTTTCTATTTGTCACTCAAGCCGCCTCCGATCAAAGCAGTCTTGGACGAGTCGCCTTCTTGCAGCTGGATGGCCTTGATGCCGACATCATTGGGGTTGGGTTTTACCCTCGACTGGCTACGCCTTTGGCTCGAGATCTCCATCTCTGAGTCGGTGAGCTTTTGCGCGGCCACGAAGACTTTCGCAGAAGGTTTTGGCACGCGTGATTTCACGGCGTACTCGATTGCCTCTTGATCGCAGTCGTACAACTTCTTCAAGTCGCCACGGAACGTGAGTACGCCTATCTTGCCTGGCATCTTGAGTAGTAAGTAAACGTAATGAGGCATGACCATGAATTTGGCTAATGCTGGTCTGCCGAGGATGGCGTGGTATGACGACTCGAAGTCAGCCACCTCGAACTTGATGTACTTGGTGCGGTAGTTATCTTTCGTCCCGAAGGTGACTGGCAGGACCACTGACCCGAGTGGTGTAGCCGCGTTTCCCGGGATGATGCCGTAGAATGGAGCTCTGCTAGGGGTGAGCATCTAGGAAATGTCCAGCCCCATCTTCTTCAAAGTACTCGCAAAGAGCAGGTTGAGGCCGCTCCCACTGTCAATGAGTACTTGAGTCAGTTGTGAGCCCGCCACGACAGGATCTAGGATGAGCGGGAATTTTCCCGGCTCAGAGAAGCTGGTCCACTGATCATCCCTAGAAAAGGAGATCGGGACCTCGTTGTATCTCAGAGGCTTTTGTATGGCGGACTTCACAGAGAGGATTTCGCGCAGGGTCAGCTTCTGCGCGCCCTTGAAGGGGAAGCCGCTGTCTCCGCCGAAGATGACGTTGACGACATTCTTCGGGTCCTAAAAGTCTTGAGCCCCCGACTTGTCACCCTCGTCGTCATCCTCCTGATCCTTTCGCTTTCCGTCTTCAGTAAGGGGTGGAGCGTTCAGTGACTTGCGAAGGCTGACGCACTCGAAGAACGTATGCCGTGACTTCGGGTGTATCGGGCATTGTTTGTTTGCTCCCCGACTTCTTGCCCTGCGGATTGCGCTCAACAGACGCGACTTCTTGGTCTGTCTTGCGCTTTCGGGGATTCGCTGAGTTGTTCCGCTGGCCCTTGTCGAAGTGGTTGTTGTTGTTGCCCTGCTTGTCGTTGTTGCGCTTGGGGAAGCGATCGTTCTCCTCGTCCTCCTGGTCAGCCCACCGTGTCATCATGTCGCGCAGTTCCACGGTGGTAGTCGAACGGTTGCGTCTGAAGTCGTGGTACGTGTGCTTCGAGAAGAGGCCGTTATGGAAGCAGCGCATGACGTCCTCATCGGTGATGTTGTCGATGGTGGCTCACATCTCGAAGAAACGTCGGGTGTAGGACCTCAGGGTCTCATTCATCTCCTATTTGACCTGGAACAAATCTGTTGATGCCAGATTTTGACACGTGTTGAATCGGCGTCAGGAGAAGAGATTGGCCGATGCGGCAGATCTAAAGGCTACAGTAAAGAATAGGCCGATTGAGGTAACAGTTGGAAATCGGCCGGTTGGTGATACAGCTTGCGCCAACAGATTGGAGCCACAACAGAGGATCCCAGTCAAAAGTGGCCTGATGTTGGTCAACGGAGCGATGCTGATTCGGTCAATAAGCAATGGAAAAAGTCCTGATTGGATTAGGAGATGGCGGTGGAAGATTCTGCGGGAGTCCATTTCCTTTTTAAAGATATTGTAGATATAGTAGTTTTCCTGTTTGAAATAAGGTTGTAACAAGTCGTAATCGACCAGGAGTCCTGGTTTTAGGGTATAAATAGGAGTCGCCAGGGCTTTGCAATAGATCAACACATCAATCAACAAAATACTTCTACTTTTTCCTATTACTTTACTTTCAAGTCGGCGACTTCGCCAATACTTTTTCTTCTTTTCACGAGTTCGTACGGATTGGCAGGGCTGCATCAACTTGATATCCGGCCAATTGGTAGGTTCCGCTTATCGAGTAACATCTAAGCTTTAACCACGGGCGCATTGCTGTGGTTTCGTTTGGATTTATTCACCAGTTATCGATATTTACTAGAATTATAGGTTTTACCTGTTGTTCTAGTATTATCACGAGTTATCCAGCTTGAAATCAGAACTATCGGCCTTATCATCGCTCTTCCTCGTTCATCATCATATAGCCGATTAGATCTATTTTCAAGTGTTGCCTCTGTAATGATTGTTTAGATCGCTCCAGCAGTTTTCTTTGCAATTATTACGTTGATTATCTGCTGAATCCATAGCCGATCATCTTCACAGCAAATCAGTCGATTCGCCGACGCGCTCTTCGGGACAGATCGGAACCCCAGCCGATCGGGACGCCCGGAATTTAATACTTTTATTTCCTTGTCAATCAACAGGTCAGATTGACTGGCACGCCGCGCGAACCGCACCAGGGCAATAACCCAAACATGAGCTAAGCAGATTCTCCCAGGTCGTGTGTCCGACGCTGAAGACCATCGGCCGATTCCTGTCTGGCCGATTTTAGCGCCAACACACTTTTGGCACGCCAACACACTTCAAGATCCGATATGTCGAAGAACGCAGAAGTTTCCGAAAGCAACATCATTGAGATCATAGAAGCGGATCTCAAGGACGACCAGAAGGAAGAATTGGCTAAACATCTAGAAGATTACAAGAGAATGTATCTGCAGTCGTTCAGTCATACCAGAAGCGAAGAGGCTGTCAAGAAAGCTCCTCTTCCAGTCCCCCGCCATATCACCATTGCTGAGGATTCGGGCAAGATGTCCGATATGATCCAACAATCCGTCTACCAGACGTTCATCGACCAATCCTCGGTAATGACCAACACGGTGTATAACACCGTCATCAGCTCTCTGGCCAGCGGAGCAGTTCAAGGATATCAGGGGCCAGCGTATGCCCCGCCGATTGCACTTCCAGCTAGAAGCTTACCAGGCACGTCCCAATCGGCTCCAAAGACGAGATCGACGCAACGCGAGGGATACAACACCCCGTTGCCTCCAGCGTCTCCAAGGTATAGCGGTGCACTATGCTTCCCATCGCAAGCACCGCTCCAGCCTGTCCAGATTGCTTTTGTGCAATCGTTGCCCACAAACTCAGTACCCTGGGGGGCATCGGCAACGACGACTTTTTCCGATCTATCAACCGGACATGGAAGCTATCCAATCCAAGCGCCGTTCCAATCCACCGTCAGGCCGACGGTCCCTCAGTACCAACCAGTCCCGTCAGAAATCGGCAGGGGGGCAGGTGCCGTAGAGGCACTCCGAAGCACGGCGCCGATGATGATGTACGACGGGGCGGCGGATTCACTTCGTCATCAACTGTCGACTGCTCAGACGACCATGACGCAACAGAATTCGCCGCATGCTTCGGTCCATCACCCAGCCATACCACCGCCGATCCTCCAAGATATGCCGGCACCGCGAACGGCCGTTCATCAGCAGCAGGTGGACTGGACGACAAGAATAGCAGAGGTAATTCAGGACCAGTTTGGGTTGAAGCCGAAAGTACAGACTTACGCATACAAGACGCCATATCCATCTGCCTATGACTTGCTACCGTTTCCACACCGGTACAAGGTGCCCGATTTCACCAAGTTTTCGGGGCAGGAAGACACATCCACCGTGGAGCACATTAACAGATTTATCATCCAGTACGGGGAAGCCGCCACGCAAGATGCTCTGAGGGTGCGTCTGTTTTCATCATCTCTGTCTGGATCGGCCTTCCAGTGGTTCACCACTTTGCCACCTAACTCCATTGTTACTTGGGCCGATCTAGAGAAGCAGTTCCATAAGTACTTCTACGCAGGGGTATATGAGATGAAGCTCTCCGATTTGACCAGCCTCAGGCAAAGAAGCGATGAACCAGTAACTGGATATATACAGAGGTTCAGAGAAATCAGGAATAAATGCTACAGTCTAGCTCTGACCGATGCCCAGTTGGCCGATATTGCTTTCCAAGGCCTCCTGCCACAAATCAAGGAAAGGTATGCTTCGCAAGAATTTGAAAGCCTAAGCCAGATCGTTCACCGATTGGCAGGTCAGGAAGTCCGTCCGTTTGAGCAACGGAGGAATTTCCAGAAGAAGGTGGCATATCTAGAAGGGCCTGAATCTGATGGAGAAGAAGAAATCGGCCTAGCAGAGTGGGTGAAAGGCAAAAAGCCAATATCGTGCCCTTTCGGAAAGAAAGAACCAGAGACATTCGGGTTTGACACATCAAAAGCCGATAAGATTTTCTACTTATTACTCCAGGAAGGGCAGATCAAGCTATCTCAGTACCATACCATCCCTTCGGCCGATCAGCTCAAGAAGATGAAGTATTGCAAGTGGCACAAAGCCACGTCTTATGACACGAATGAGTGCAAGATCTTTCATCAATAGATACAATCGGCCATCGAGCAGGGGAGGCTCAAGTTTGAAACCCCGGCCAAACCGGTAAAGCCGATGAAGATAGACCAACATCCTTTCCCGGCCAACATGGTTGACACGGGAAGAAATTCACTTCAAACCAAGGTGCTGACGTCGGAATCGGCAAGAAGGAGCGGCGCCGTAGATCCCAGGAAGCAGGTCACGGCGGACGAGATCAAAGGAAAAAGGCGGGTTGAAGACAAGGGTGAAGGATCAGAACGATCGCGCAGACCCGTCACCTCCCAATTCTTGCTCAGCAAATATCGGCGGCAGCAGGAACAATCAAGATACCACGACGAGATGATACGTCGGCACGAGGATCACTGGCAATGTCCGTTCTTCATCCATTGCTGGGAGAACGACCTTCGATTGCCGTCAGCCGATAACTGTCCTAAGTGCAACGGATGAAACCACAACGATCGCCCGTTTAAAAGATCGCCCTCCAGAGACAGAGGATCAGAGCCAATCAGCACAAATCGGCGCGTACAAGAAGGACAACGCCTTTCAGTGCATGATCGGCTGGGGGGCAGAGTTGACTGGTATCACCGGTCGAAAGGCAGGATCAACCAACAGGATGGACTGGGGGGCAGAATCAGCGTGCACGATCGGCTGGAAGAGATGGCTGATGACAGGGTGTCAGATGAAAACCCCCTAGGAAGGGAACCGGATTGGGAGCACGCCAGATCATCGGCCAAAC
Source organism: Panicum miliaceum (assembly GCA_032594955.1). NCBI lineage: Eukaryota > Viridiplantae > Streptophyta > Magnoliopsida > Poales > Poaceae > Panicum > Panicum miliaceum. The sequence continues at coordinate 33,231,367 of CM064067.1, read as the reverse complement.
CAGTAAACCCCAGGTAGTGCCCTGATGGTCTATCCAAATCCCAGAAATGGAGGATCCAACGCCTGCGCCAGTGGGAGCAATAGGAAGAAGAGCAGAGGCAGGTGCCGGAAAAGAGAAATGTTAAGTCTCGGGTCTGGCGCCCCAAGAAAAACAATAGCAAGGAAGCAGACAATCAAGAATCGGCAGCTGACATCAACATGGTGTTCATATTGCCGATGGAGTTCATGGCGCCTGCCGATCGAGACGTTAAGTCTCGGGTCTGGCGCCCCAAGAAAAACAACAGCAAGGAAGCAGACAATCAAGAATCGGCAGCTGACATCAACATGGTGTTCATATTACCGATGGAGTTCATGGCGCCTGCCGATCGAGACAAAGCGACGAGGGTGGAAGAGCAGATGGCACAGCTGGTATTAGAGCCGATGACAGCCACCTTTGAAAAGCCAGAAGATGAAAAACGACAACATCTCAAGGCATTATTTCTCAAAGGGCACGTTAACGGACGACCCGTTACCAGGCTGCTAGTGGATGGAGGCGCCGCAGTCAACATCATGCCGTATGCCATGTTTCGCAAATTGGGCAAAAGCGATGAAGACCTCACCAAGACGGACATGATCCTCAAGGACTTTGAGGGCAACGTGTCTCCCGCCCGTGGAGCGCTCTGCGTCGACCTCACCATCGTTAGTAAGACCCTTCCTACTACCTTTTTCATTATTAATGGTAAGGGATCCTACAACATGCTGCTTGGTCGCGACTGGATACATGCGAACTGTTGTGTCCCATCTACAATGCACCAATGCCTCGTGCAATGGGTCGACGACAGTACGGAGATAGTCATCGCCGATTCCGCCTACAGCGTCGCAGCGGCCGACACGCAACAGTGGAGCTGTGAGCACGTCAGATGTATATCTGGCAGAACTTGGGACACTGATTTCCTGAAGGTGTCCGATTTTGGTCTACAGTCGATCCAAGCAGTCAGCTCTGAAGATTCAGAATAGATGGATCAGCTCGTCCGAGAAGACGGGAAGCTTGGGCATGGGTTTACGTCGGCCGATTCATTGGAAATGGTGGATTTGGGAGATGGTAGCAAATCAAGGCCGACGTATATTAGTGCTAACTTGGATCCTGGGTATAAGTGTAAGTTGATAAGTTTATTAAAAGAATTCAAGGATTGCTTTGCTTGGGAATACCATGAGATGCCAGGTCTAGACCGATCCATTGTTGAACACTGGTTACCTAAAAATCAGGATATCGGCCATATCAGCAACCTGCACGACGGTGCAACCCCAAGATTCTACCTGATATAAAGGCCGAGATCACAAAGTTAATTGAAGCAGGATTTATTCGGCAGTGCCGCTACGCCGAATGGATTTCTAATATTGTGCCCGTGTATAAGAAAAATGGAAAACTGCGCGTGTGCATCGACTTCAGGAACCTAAGTCAGGCCACACCAATGGACGGATATCCAATGCCGACGGCCGATGTCTTGATAGATGCTGCCGCAGGACACAAAGTCATCAGTTTCATGGATGGTAATGTCGGGTACAATCAGATATTAATGGCTGAAGAAGATATCTCGAAAATGGCTTTCAGGTGTTCAGGTCACCTTGGTTTATTCGAGTGGGTTGTAATGACCTTTGGGTTAAAGAACGCCGGTGCTACATATCAGCGGGCCATGAACTATATCTTTCACAAGCTTATTGGTACATCGGTGGAAGTTTATATAGATGATGTCGTGGTCAAGTCAAAAAGTCATCAAGAATATCTGGCCGATTTACAAGAAGTACTGGAGTGCACAAGGAAGCATGGTTTGAAAATGAACCCGAACAAGTGTGCATTTAGCGTATCGGCCGGACAGTTCTTAGGATTCATGGTCCATGAGCGCGGGATAGAGGTCAACCGGAAGACCATAAACGCCATCAACAAAGTTGTGGCCCCACAGGATAAAACTGAGCGACAGTCCCTCATCGGCAAGGTCAATTTTATCAGAAGATTCATATCCAACCTGTCAGGGCGTATTCGAGCTTTTACTCCTTTGTTGCAATTAAAGCCCGATCAGGAATTTGTATGGAGAGAAGAACAACGCAGAGCGTTGGAAGATATCAAGCAATATCTGATTTCACCTCTGGTGTTAGCCCCGCCACAGCCTGGTAAACCGTTCAAATTATACTTATCGGCTGATGAACAAGCTATTGGATCGGCGTTGGTACAGGAGTTCGAAGGGAAACAACGAGTGGTATATTATGTCAGCAGAAGACTCCTGGACGCCGAAACAAGATATTCCCCGGTGGAGCGGCTGTGCTTGTGTCTATACTTCTCGTGTACCAAGCTCAGGCACTATTTGTTATCGGCAGAATGCATAGTTGTATGCAAAGATGATGTGGTGAAATATATGCTATCGTTGCCGATTTTGAAAGGACGGATTGGAAAATGGATCCTGGCTCTGTCAGAATTTGACTTAAGGTATGAATCGGCCAAAGCTGTCAAGGGTCAAGTCATGGCCGATTTCGTAGCTCAGCATTGCGGACCAGAGATTGTTGTCGTTGAACCGGTTCCATGGACTCTGTATTTCGATGGTTCTTCGTGTGGGGCCGGATCAGGAATCGGCATTGTTCTTGTATCGCCTCGGGGGGCAAGTTATGATTTCTCTCTGCCGATAGAAACATCCATAACCAATAACCAGGCGGAATATCGAGCCATCCTAAAAGGTATCCAATTATTAAGGGAAGTCAAAGCTGACGCAGTCGAGATTTTTGGAGATTCCATGCTCATCGTAGATCAATTAACGGGGAAATCTGAATGCAAAGATGATATCTTGAGGATTTATTATGAAGATTGTCTCCAGTTGTTAAAGGAATTCAAGTCTGCGATAATTGAGCACATCCCCAGAAATTATAATGAAGAGGCCAACAGGCTGGCCCAACACGCATCCGGATATCGGCCGATTCAGGGGGCTATGATTTTAGAGCTCGCGGCCGATGACTGGCGAAGGGAAATCGCCAATTACTTGAAGGACCCCTCCCGGAAAGTGGATCGGCGAGTACGTTTTCAAGCCACAAAATATGTGTTACTTGAAGATGATTTATTTTACCGGACGATTGATGGAGTTCTTCTCAAGTGCCTGGGAACAGAAGAAGCAAAGGTCCTGATGGGAGAAATCCATGAAGGCGTATGTGGAGCCCATCAATCGGCTCACAAAATAAAATGGATAATCAGAAACAATGGGTACTACTGGTCAACGATTCTTGAAGATTGTTTCAAATATTATAAAGGATGCCAAGACTATCAGAAATTTGGCAATGTACAGCGCACGCCAGCATCGGCTATGAATCTAGTAATCAAGCCGTGGCCGTTCAGAGGTTGGGGAATAGATCTCATCGGACAAATTCACCCTCCATCGAGTAAAGGGCATAAGTTCATATTAGTGGCCACCGATTATTTTACTAAGTGGAAGGAGGCAGTTCCTTTAAAGAATGTGACATCGGCTCATATGATTGAGTTCGTTAAGAACCATATTGTCTATCGATTCGGTATTCCTCAGACTATCACAACTGATCAGGGAACAATGTTCACCTCTGGAGAATTCGGAGAATTCGCCGCCGATATGGAGATTAAGTTATTAAATTCTTCTCCATACTATGCTCAAGCCAATGGCCAGGCCGAATCGTCCAATAAGGGGATAATTAGGTTGATCAAGAGGAAGATAGAGGAACAACCCAAAAAGTGGCACATGTCTTTGGCTGAATCTCTATGGGCTTATAGGATGGCTTGCCACGGAGCCACTAAGATATCTCCTTATCAACTGGTTTATGGTCACGAGGCAGTCCTGCCTTGGGAATTAAGGATGAGGTCAAGGCGTATTTCGCTTCAAGATCAGTTGATGGCCGATGACTATTCCTTCCTCATGAAGAATGAGCTCGATGACTCGGCGGGTCAGCGGTTGAGGGCCCTGATTAGCATAGAAGAAAACAAGAAAAGGGTGGCCAGATGGTATGACAAAAAGGTCAAAGTTAAACAATTCTCCCAGGGAGATTTGGTATGGAAGTTGGTGCTACCGATAGGGTCTAAGGATCCCAAATTCGGTAAATGGTCACCCACTTGGGAAGGGCCGTACAGAATCGGCCGATGTGCCCCTGGAAATGCATATATTCTGGAAACTATTGAAGGGGAAGAATTCCCAAGAGCTTTAAATGGACGATATCTAAAGAGGTACTATCCAAGCATTTGGGTAGATGCATAACTTGCAGTAAGATATATCAAGATAACATGGCCGACCCCTATCGGCGTTTGTCCACACAGCCGATGTGGAAATAACATCGCCTTAAGAAAGAAACATTGTGATTCGGTTTGACCAGCTCATTATTCGATGAAAACAACAAAGTACATGGCCGACATGATACAAGTCGCCCTTAGAATAAAAATACCGATATATCTATTGATTACGCTTGCTCTGGATTTCTCTCTCGATCCGGCCCAGTTCTATGAGAAGGCGGGTCCTATTCTCCTTGGGATTCTCCACGGTGGCTCCAGTCTCAACTTGATGGCATAGTTCTATCAGGAGGCGGGTCTTCTTCTCCTCCAGATTCTCCATGGCGGCTTCAGTCTCGACTTGATGAGGGAGTGGAGGACTCTTTTCAGATGGTAGTCGCTTACGGACCAGGCAGTGAACGTCTATAAGGTCCCAATACTTCTGGACAACAGCAGGAACATGATCTTTAAGTTCTTCAGAATGAGCTCTTATCAGATCTATGTCTGCCTGCGACAGTGGTTCGTCTGAATGCATAACTTCGATCGCTCATTCCAAACTGGGGCTGAGACATTTTGACTAAACAGAGATGAAAAGCTACCCAGCATCAGAGCGATTGAGACATCTAGGGGAGAAGCAGAGGAGAGTTCGTACCTGATTGACACAAGAAGAAGACGAAGAAGACATCTTGCTGTTCGGTTTAGGAGAATAAAGATCCAGTTGTTGGAGGGAGAGAAGATGGATAATGCATATACCTCTAGAGACGGTGTGGGATCTCGTACTTATAAAGAGAAGGGAGCAAAAAGATAGTGGGACACGACCTATCGGAGTAAAAGCATTCATAAATGCAAAGCTGTCAAAAGAAGTGGTCCAAGACCAAATCGGCGCATCAACATTAAAGGAGTATTAAATGTTTACAAGATCCTTTACAACCCAAGGAGGGCATCTATAGTAGCAATAGCTCGTCGCCTAATCTGATCGGCCGAATCTAATACTCTTTGGTCGTCATCGGCCGATCCAGGTATTTCCGGCATACGGCGATGAAGTCTTACTGCTTCACAGGCCAAGTTCTGTCTTTCTTGTTTCAGCCCGGCGATGACGGATGGGAGCTCTTGAAGCTTCTTTTCTTCAGCAGCTATGTCTTTGGTTACTTGCTCCATCTCTTTGGTTAGCTCTGCTCTCCTCCGTTTGAGGCGATCTATTATGCCGACGATATCCGAGCGGGCACTCTCGAGGAAGTTGATCCGTTGGTGTACTTCTTGAGCTCGGTGCTTGTAAGAATCAGCTTCCTCCCGGGTCTTTGCTAGCTGGGCACGATCGGCCATGTGACGCAGGGCCTTGGACACCGGAATCTGCATCCACTCTATGAACGCAGCAGGGTACAGAGTTTCTGTCGCTTCTTCCGGGATTCGGCCCTTGATGTCACTGAAAAGCCGCCGAATCGGCGAGGCATCTTCTACCAATCGGCCGATATCATCTTGGAGGAGGACCCGCATACTCTCGAGCTTGGCGTGGACATCATCAGAAATTAAACTCGACGGAACTTGGCGCGAAGCGACTTCTTCATCATCAGGCAAAGAAACCGCGAAGGAGAAAAGGCTATTATTCGGGGTATCTTGTTCCTGCAAAAGAATAAAGACAAAGATCAGTAAGCAGTAAAGGGGGATCGGCTGATTCCGGTGATAAGTTTTGTTACCTCCTTAAAGCGGATCTCTTTTGCTTGCGCCGATGGGAGTGTTTCCCTCGCATCAGGAACCGGTATGATCGGCTCATCAGAGGAAGAGGACTCGACCACTATCAACGCTCTGCTTGGGCCAGCTTCCTGAAAAGTCGACGTTGGTGTTTGTTGAGGAAGTACAGTCGACGCACCCAGATCGGCCTGCATCAAAGTCCGTGAGTTTCTTGAATGTCAAGAGCTTGAGTTAAGAGATTATCTACCTCGATGAGAAGGGTCGCTGGAGTTTCGGCTTCCGCTTGGGATGTGGCCGATTGCTGTGGGGACTGTACTGGAGCGGCTTGTGCAGCCTGACAGAAAGAAAAAGGTAGTATTAGTGGAGCACTTAAAGATATATGAAGTGAGCAAGATTACCTGAACAGCTTCCACTAGCAGTGATGCCGCAGCTGCTCCGACTTCTGCAGTGACTTGAGGATCGGCCACCTCGGTAGTCGGCAAGGATAGAGGAGTCGGAGTTTCAGCCGATACTACCGCCGATTGGTCAGTCGGTCTGATGCGGGCACGCACTCGACGGCTTGTTGTCTTCAAGGTTGGCCGTTTCGGTGTTCGTTTCAATCGGCCAGTAGCAATGTCCTTGATGGTTGGAGCGTGAAAGCCGATGAGTGGATATGGCGTATATGGATGATCGCTCTCTATCGGCCTGCCGCTTCAGCTCCGCATCGGAGGGACTTGGCTTTCAGACTAAGAAGATAAATACAAGTTAACGGTAAGATGGTAGTATGGAAAGAGACAGCATTGAAATCGGCTGGGAGAAAGGACATACCGCTGCACTTGGGTCGATATTTTCTGGGTCCAGAATGTTGCAATATGTTGATGGGGATTTGCAGAAGAGGTATTGCTTCCATTCTGCCCACCATAGTTTGAATTGTTGAACGGCAAAAGGGGCCACTGTCCAATTGTTCAGGTCAACGGTGCTAGAATCTGGCACTAAGTTGCACAGCCGATTGTAGTCAAGACTCTTGGTCAGTTCATCTCTGAATTTTGCTTGACCGGCAAAGTAGACCCGAATTGGCAGTTGACCAAAGCCCAGTTGCCTTGCTGCAGCCGATGGATTATAGAACTCATATGTGGGAGAATCCTTTCCAGAGAAGAAGTTGGCCGGCAAAATCCCTGGCTTAATCAGGGTATCCATAAGTTCCCTATCAAAAGTATGAGTAGACGAGTCGTAGCAGACGGGAAGTTCGAAAATCGGCTCTACTGTCCGATATGGATACCAACTGACAGTCTCTTCACTGAAGCCGTTGTAGAAGCATCTGAAGTATTCGGCCGTTCGGGCAGCAGTACATTGACAGCCAGGGAAAGCCGATGCCGCTTCTCCAAAAGATGTGCAGCGTCGTCGGACGGTTGGGTTTTCCTCTGACTCAATGTTGGGGAAGAGTTTGGTATCTATTTGTTGTTGAGAGACCTTGCTCATATATAGGTTGAGCCAGAGAGTGATGAACCACCAGGGACCGCCAGGGTTCCCAATCGGCTCCCCTTTTGACAGTCTAGTGCCGATTTGGTGCATCATGTGGTAGGCCGATCCCAACAGATGCTTTCCAAGGGGAACGGCCGATCCTAGTGACAGAGCTTCTGCCAGGGCCTGGGTGTTAGAAGAAGGGCCAACTGCTCTGCCACAGAAAAAATGTTTCTCCAGCCACATCATCAGGAACGCAGTATGCTCTCTCTCTGAAACTGTCTCAGTCTTCATATTTTTGTTAATGTACCCCTTCCACCCGCCGATTCCTTTGGTTTCTAGCCGATGTGATGGCTTAATCAGATAGTCAAAGGGGGTATCAGAAGAGGAGATGTCAAGGCCGGTCAACAACAGGACATCGGCCAAAGTTGGAGTCATAGGTCCATGTCCAAAAAGGAACGCATTGAGTGCGTCGGACCAGAAATAAGAAGCTGCTATGACCAAGGGCTCGTTTTTCTCCATTTGGGACAGAGAGAGGTTTATGCACTGGCCGATTTTCAGTTCATCCCACTGAACTTTCCTAGACCTGGCTACTCTATGGTACCATTCTCTCCAGCCAGGGGTTTCATTCGGCCAGGATCTAAAGGCACCTGCCCACTAACCTAAATCCATGGGCAATTGCTTGAACGGGACTCTGTGAGTCTCTAAGTTGATCAGGTCAGTTGGATCAGGATTCCCCATGGGGTCTAAGCAAATAAGATCGGAGGATTCTGAAAGAGGAATGGTGATCTGGTGCCTACATGCCTAAGAAGAAGGAAAAAGGAGAAAAAACTGAAAATGGATCCAGAAAATACTGGAGCAGTAGAAAAGCAAAAGGGGAAAATTTCAGATGATTACCTCCAGGATGAAGCTCATCGTCGCCGATGGGGCCGCCAGTTGAGCCGCCGATAAGGCCGCCGTCGCTGAGGGGAACGCCGACGGAACCTCCGTGGTTGGAGAAGTTGCTGATGGTGCCGCCATTGGAAGGTTGGAGTAGGTCGCAGGTGACATCGCTAGGGGAGCGGTTGGAGATCGAGAGGGCTCAAGAAGAAGATGAACAGTTGTTTGCGGGAGAAGATTACTAGGCTCGTGGAGAATGGAAGGCGGAGAATGTCGGTACTTAAAGACAATCCGAGAGAGAAAGGGCAAAGGCGGGATTTTAGCCGCGCCGTCTACACACGAATTTCAGGGCAACAGTTGTTTCCAGCGCCCGGTCCGAGAAAATCGCAATCATTATGTAGAAGACTGCGGAACGGAAGAAGATTTTTACTGCGCCCGTTTCGGAGAAAAGGATTAAAGAAAGAGTTTCGAAGTAAAAATTATGTTTTACTCCGAAACTGGGGGGGCATGTGTTGACGCCAGATTTTGACACGTGTTGAATCGGCATCAGGAGAAGAGATTGGCCGATGCGGCAGATCTAAAGGCTACAGTAAAGAATCGGCCGATTGAGGTAACAGTTGGAAATCGGCCGGTTGGTGATACAGCTTGCGCCAACAGATTGGAGCCACAACAGAGGATCCCGGTCAAAAGTGGCCTGATGTTGGTCAACGGAGCGATGCTGATTCGGTCAATAAGCAATGGAAAAAGTCCTGATTGGATTAGTTGACGGCGGCGGAAGATTCTGCGGGAGTCCGTTTCCTTTTTAAAGACATTATAGATATAGTAGTTTTCCTGCTTGAAATAAGGTTGTAACAAGTCGTAATCGACCAGGAGTCCTGATTTTAGGGTATAAATAGGAGTCGCCAGGGCTTTGCAAAAGATCAACACATCAATCAACAAAATACTTCTACTTTTTCCTAGTACTTTACTTTCAAGTCGGCGACTTTGCCAATACTTTTTCTTCTTTTCACGAGTTCGTACGGATTGGCAGGGCTGCATCAACTTGATCTCCGGCAAATTGGTAGGTTCCGCTTATTGAGTAACATCTGAGCTTTAACCACGGGCGCATCGCTGTAGTTTCGTTTGGATTTATTCACCGGTTATCGATATTTACTAGAATTATAGGTTTTACCTATTGTTCTAGTATTATCACGAGTTATCCAGCTTGAAATCGGAACTATCGGCCTTATCATCGCTCTTCCTCGTTCATCATCATATAGCCGATTAGATCTATTTTCAAGTGTTGCCTCTATAATAATTGTTTAGATCGCTCCAGCAGTTTTCTTTGCAATTATTACGTGATTATCGGCTGAATCCATAGCCGATCATCTTCACAGCAAATCGGCCGATTCGCCGACGCGCTCTTCGGGACAGATCGGAACCCCAGCCGATCGGGACGCCCGGAATTTAATACTTTTATTTCCTTGTCAATCAACAGGTCAGATTGACTGGCACGCCGCGCGAACCGCACCAGGGCAATAACCCGAATAGGAGCTAAGCAGATTCTCCCGAGTTGTGTGTCCGACGCTGAAGACCATCGGCCGATTCCTGTCTGGCCGATTTTAGCGCCAACAAAATCATGACAAGTACCCGCTCAGATCATGGATCCCTGGAAGTTGTCGATGAAGGCCCGCTTGAGGTCCTCCCAGGAGTCGATGGAGTTTAGTTTAAGGCTTTCAAGCCAAGTGAGTGGCGCGGATTCCAAGGCTACCGGGAAGTAGAGTGCCTTGGTGGAGTTGGATCCTCCGGCGATCTCGATGGCAACGGAGTAGCATCGAATCCATTGGCGCGGGTCTTGCTTGCCATCATACTTGGGGATCCCGACTGGTTTAAAATCCTTGGGGTAGGATTTCTCGGTGATGTTGGGGGTGAAGGCGGGAAAGCGATCGTTGTCGTCATCATTGTGGTACCTGTCGGGACGGTCCCGCCTGTCTAAGATCAATCGTGGGAGCATCCTGGAGGCTGGCCTCAGGTGGAGCTTCGCCTTGAGGCCTTGCATCGTGCCGATTCCGAGGTGGGCGAGTGGATTGTTGCACCTCTTGTTCGACGTTGCCACGAGCGGACTGCTAGCCCTGGGGATTGTCATGGCCAACTGGATTGTCCTGGTTGCGCTGGCGATTGTCGTTCCTCCAAGATCCAGGGCCTCCTCCAGGGGTGCGACTAATCTGCATAGTGTCACCATGGCGTTCAGATCTCGAGGGCATGTTCCGAATTGAGGACACTAGGTGTTGCCCATCGAGTTGCACGAGCGCGCGCTGGGTTAGGTACTACAGCCTTTGTATCTGGGGGTTGGGTGGTAGTTGTCGAGCTAGGAGCGCTACTTCTGCAATGGCACCAATCGATGTGCGATACTCCCGATCCGCAGCTGTTGCAAAAGCGTTGTTGAGCTTCCTTTGGTGCATTGGGTTGCGAGCGCGGTTTTCGGCATTCCGCCTGCGCTGGGTGCGCTTGGCGTTCTTCAACCGCCGGATCCTTCTGTGCTCCTCGTTCTCATCCTGGGGAGCGTCCGTCGTACGCTCGTCGGTAGACACATCCGCGAGTAGTTCAGCGTCGTACTCGGGACCTGGCTCGTCATCATCCGCATTGTGAAGGGAAGCCATGTAGACTTGAAGATCCGGCAAGTTGTCAGCCGTATGGCTGTACTCGAGTAGCTCTGTGCTGCCCTCTCCCCCTTCCGAGATGGAAGCGAGGGGTTTGCCCTCCTGGAAGGGCAGTTCCTGCGTGAAGGCTACAAGGCGGGAGTCGTAATCGAGTAGTTCAGAGGGGTCTAAGCCCTTCCAGTACACAAAACGGCCTTGCGACATAGACGTTATGGTCAAACCTAGGTGACTACCGAAAAAGATTCGGGATGGTCATCGGGTTACGAGTGGTTGTCGAGGACAGGGGCCTCCCGACAAGCGGTGGCTCCCTCATTCTCGAGTCCTCCTCGGCTCTGACTTGAAGGTGTAGTACTAGTCGAGGAGTACTCTTCGTTTGAGTCCGAGTAGTTATTGAAAATGGGGGCTGCCTGACAAGCGGTGGCTCCCACGTTCTTGAGCTTGAGTAGACGATCTAGGTCCTCCTCCAAGTCGGAGAGGGACTTGGACTGTGTAGCCTCAGATCGGTTTGAATCCGATCCAAGTAGTCCTGGTGCAGCGTGAGTTGAAGTCGCGTCGAAAACGGACATCATCTTGATCTCCCCGGCGAGATTGGGGAGCAACAACTCGTCGAGGTTGCTGCGTCAGGTTGCTGCTGCAAAGGCCTCCGGCTTCTTAAAGTCGGCTAGGTGGCTGTTGAAGCCACCCGAGCCATTGGTGACGCAGATCCAGGAGCCGAAGATGAAAGTTGTGCCCTCGTCGAGCACGGTGCTGGTGAAGTTGAAAGATACCATCGAGTTCTATGGTGGATGCTCGATGAACACCCCTACCTGGCGCTTCGTAGGACATTCTGGTTTTTGGGTCACTTCCGGACGAAGACGTGTACAAGTTATCCACTAGAAGGTGATCACGCTTCCCATGTGATATCGAAGGTTCCACGGAACCTTCGACTCTTCGTCTGGAGTCTTGGCGTCGTCGAAGGTTGTGCAACTGACTCCTTCGTCGCCTTGAAGTCGGCCTTAGCCTCCGATGTGCTTGTCACGTGTCCGAGCGGTCAGTCCATCCTTGCGAAGGTCACGATATAACATTCGCGCGCTCAGCGAGACACAAACCTTCGACCATTTTAAAGAAGGATGGTCCTGCAAAACAAATCAAGGACCGTGCAATGCTTTTTAAATTATCCGAAGGTTTCTCGAAACCTTCTGTAGGACCTTCGGCGAGACCCTCTTGGGGATGGCGATCCCCAACATGACTCTTGGCGCGGCAACACCGCGCCATTCGGAATCTGGCCAGTGTTTCGTGTTATTTTGGCTTTGTAGCGTTAGTGCCTTGTTGAGCATAAAAATGATACAACATATACATGAGTGAATAACGCAAGCTTTTGACATGTTTCTATTTGTAACAGGACAAGAGTTTTTTTATTAGTGCCTTAGTACTCCCTGTTTTGTTTTGGTTGCCCTCTGAGTAAATTAGCTTAGCGCCTCAGCCGAGACATAGTATGGAAATGCATGCCCGGTATATCCTACTTGTCTCTGCTTTTTCAACTGCAGATGGAGAAGTATTACAAATGTAGCAAGCGTATCAAATTTTGGCTTTGAACAAAAGATATAACAATCTTATGAAAGGGCATCAAATCCTCATGCAGCATTTACATAAGGAGCTATTTTAGGGATCAACCATAAAAATATTACTAATTTCAGTAAGCGCGATACTAATTTGAGTATATCCAGCTTCCATAAATTTACTGTCCTTGAGCACACATATCATTAACAAAATTTACATGTTGCTAATAAAAAGATGGGAGTGTCTCCATGTCAATCGATTGACATTTACAGATCTGTCAATCACCAGTCTGGACCGTTGATTCTTCATCCCACGGTTAACTACGGTTCAGACTAGCTTTTCTGAATTTTTTTTCTATTACCGGATCCGAGGCTGACTATTGTGCGCCCGTTAAGAAGTCATATCGGGCGCTCTCGCTGTTGCTGGACCCGATAGCACTTTGGGACCTGTTTTGTTCCGGCTAACAATGCATTTGTTGGTAACCAATCCAGTACAACCATTAAGCCCAGTAACTGCTATTTTGTGTTTGTGTTTGTGTTTTTATCAACTTGAGTGAAAACAAAAAATAGCAAAAAAAGCAACAAATAAAAAAAATTACATGTAAATTTTTTTGGCTGACATGGGCATGTACAAGGAGACTACATACATCTGCCTCCAACAGGCAGCAAAACTTTAACCATTACATTGGTATGTGTTTTTATTCATCACCGGATACACCAATAGCAAACAATCTGGAAATCTGGTTGCTGATGAGATGGCGGCATGGCCCCGTAGATGACCACCTGAGCTGCAGCTGCCGCAGAAGATATTTCAGAAAAAGCTAAGATTTTGCTACAACTACAACTATTAACTATGTTTCTGCAAACGAAGTATTCTTCGAGTTGGATTATGAGTTTATCATTTGACCAACCTAAAAGGGGAGCAAGAAACGTTCCCGGTCTTTGTGATGAGAGCAACTAACAAAGGCTCTCTACGATGTTCTCCACAAATGCCTACCTGTTTATGAGATAACACCAAACAATCAAACCATGAATTCTAAGGAAACTAGGCAATGTCCACAAGTCCAAAAACTAACCTTCAAGTAATATGGCTTAATTTGACTTACAGCTAAGACTAGTCTTGTATAAAATAACACAAGCTTTTGCTAGCTAGAGACTATAATAGACTCCATGTTACAACTACCTGGCCTCAAGTTACCGGCCTATGACCTCCTAGTCCTACCACATTCTGCATCATCTATCCTTAAACAAAAAAGTACAGAATATATCTTTTCAATTCTAAAAACATTCATAGTAACCTAAGGATTTCAGTTAAGCAACATATTGACGTGTTCGAATATATATAGATTGGTCAGTCCTAATTAACATAAAGTGCATCTGTCAATAAACATCTTGGATCTCACACCATATTTTTTGGTTAGAGGGATTTAGAGGGTTTGTATGGATACAATTTCACACCGTTAGCAACAGCCATCCGCGACTTCCACCTGTCATCTTGTTTTATTTACTTTTTTTCATGTGCTCATCCCCTTCCTAGAGCCTCCTCTGGCTCTGCCTCGAGCCGCCGCGTGGGCTCCTCGCTCGCCGCTGCCAGCCGTGCCGTGAGCCACCGCCACTGGCCGCGAGCTGCTGCCTGCTGACCGTGTCCCAGTCCGCTGCGAGCGCCGCGAGCTGCTGGCTCCGCGCCCTCGTGAGCTCTTGCTGGCCGCTCCGCCGCGCGCTCCTCCGCCCGGGCAGGCCATGGCAGCCAGAGCTCGCCCCACCCCGCCGCATGCCGCTCCTCCACCTAGGCAGGCCGCAGCGGCCCAAGCTCGCCCCACCCCACCGGGTCACCCGACTCCAGCCTTGCATCACGCCACGGGCCTCGCCCACCACCCCGCCGCTCCCGTTGGCCACCCCCAGCTCGTTCCCACCGGCCGCCCACCGATCGCTCTCGCGCTGGCCCGAGAGACGGAACTGCGACGGCATTGAAGTTGATTGGTATGATCCACGGGGCGGACCATCTCGACCCGCATCTGAGAATAATATTCTCCTCAGAGTGGATCCCACCCACCTTATTTTCAATCCAAACTATGGTGGCACTTAAAAAATCTAAAATAGTGGAACAAATAGGTTGCTATTTTATCTCAAATCATCCATCGCAATGTGGTCAAATTGTTTGGTTACTGCCTAGAAGATGAGGTGCCCTTTCTTATCTATGAGTTCATTTCAAATAGCACTGTGTGTGAACTACTTCAAAGCGACACTACAGTTAAATGCTTGTTATCATGGGATGATCGCCTTCGGATTGCAATGGAAGCAGTAGGGGCTCTAGCTTATCTACACTCGGCTGCTTCAATACCAATTTTCTACAGAGATGTGAAGTCTTCCAATATACTCTTGGATGACAACTTCACAACCAAGATTTCTGATTTTGGTGCTTCAAGATCTCTTTCACTTGATGAAACTCATGTGGTGACAATTGTCTAAGGAATATTTGGTTACTTGGATCCAGAGTATTATCATACTGGTCAACTAACTGAGAAGAGTGATGTGTATAGCTTTGGAGTAATACTTGTCCAACTCTGACAAGAAAGAAGTCAATTTTTTTCAATGATTTAGGTGCAAAACAAAGCCTATCCCATTATTTTATTGAAGGACTTCAGGAAGGGTCTCTTGTAGGAATACTGGATTCACAAGTTGTGGAAGAGGCAGACCAGGAAGAGTTTAATGAAATTGCCTCACTCACAGAAGCATGCTTAAGGGTCAAAGGAGGGGAGAGACCAACTATGAAAGAAGTAGAGATGAGGTTGCAATTCCTAAGAACAAAGAGGCTGAGAAAACGACAATATTTACATGGAAAAGATGGAGATATTGAGCCTTTGTTATGCCCAGAAGCTAAGAACCCACATGAACATATGAGTCTGTCAATGATGCCCATACAACATATCAAGGGATGTCCGGATGCTACAGTTTGGAGCAAGAATTTGCATCTTCATTTGGGATGCCACGCTAACTACATTTGTGCAAGATAACCACCAAGCGCTTGCTTAGGTATTGAACACATCTAAGATACCATATCTTATATTAAAGGATCACATTATAGTTAGCTTCCTTTAGATCAGACTATATCACCTAGATATATATTTTACGTGTATGATCGATGTATTGTATACCACGTGTCCTGTGCACTTATTTGTGTAGATGCATATAAATACAACATGAGTCACTGTATTAGAGACCTGGTTGAATAAGAAAACAGTGGTGGTTGCCAACGAGTCCAATAACAATTTGATGTCAATTGCAAATGGTAAGATCAGCTATTCCTGTAGGCGTCTGACTGATATATGATTTAAGCTGCAACATATTACGGCATCTTTTTTGCTAGTATTAGCACGACTACTATCAATTGACGCTCAGAACACTGAAAGATTTGGCAAGACGAAATCAGGACGCTATAGGAACTTACTCTTCCGCTGCATGTCTTTTCTTGGCAGTATCAGTAGCACTGTAGACAAGCGTTGAACAGAGAACTTCAGAACTCCATTTGTTGATCTGAAAAGTACATTCTAGCTAACAGCACATATGCAACTGTTCTGCATATAGAAATACCCAAGTTAGCTTGTCGGGTTTTAGATTTCTAATAATCTTCGGCAACACTGTGAGCGTGCGTGGATCAGTACCTACCTTGGGAATTTTTTGTACCAACCATTGTTAATTACTTAATACATCAAGCAATACTTAGTACATTCCACTGAGATGGTCATGTGCCAGGGGAGCGTACCTACCAATTCTAGGAAACAAAACATTCAGTAGCCACGGCCATGGCGCCGCGTCGGCCGGCTGCTGGTCGCAGTGAGATCGTGGACGTAGCGCAGAGGAGATCCCCAGCCTGAGGGGAATCTGTCCCGCCCTGCCGATTCCCATTGCTCTATCGACGTTGCGGCGACCTGTCGATAGCGAAGAGCGGCGCTCGGCAGAGGCGGCGATGATGAGCACGAGGAGCGGCAGGGTACCACCACCGCGGTGAGGTTCGAGCTCAAAAGGATATTACGAGATGGGCCGATGCGGAGTACGCATGATTTGACTGAATTGCTGTCATATTTCAGTTAAAAACATCAGGTCGTTAAGGTAGGTCAGAACCTAGTGCCAGCGGGGACGGGCGATGGCTACGTGCTTGTGCCGGGGCGCGACGGCCGGTTTGCCGACGCGAAATGCAGCAGGCACCACGGTTCTTACTTCCTTTCCCCAGTCACGGCACTCTCTGGATGAACCTGTGCTAGCTTTGCCTCGAGATGTGCCTGGCCTCGATCCTGAGCATCAAGAGTGGTGGTTCCCTCTTGGCACTACTACTCACTCTGGCTGGCTGGTCTGTTTTTCCCGTCCAACCCAATCTGTGCGGAGACCATTGTCACCGGTGCTGACGATCCTGGGCCGACTGACCCCACGGTGAACGGCAGAGGAAGGCGGACGGTCCGGCCCAGTACACCTGCGTTCGGCCCGGATTGGATTCAGTAGTGTGTGTGCGCGCTCCTGCGTGAGCAGGGTGGAGCCAGGAACAACTTAAGCCCCGGGTTTAAAAGCTAATTCACACCTAATTTATTACTTAGCTTTAGCTTTTATCTATTCTTTAGTCTGATTTACCACAGTATCCTAGACTCAGGACCCGGGCTGCAGAACAGGCAGCACGGGGCCTGGCTCCGCCCCTGTGCGTGAGCTATATGGTTGTGTCGTGCGCTCCGGCGTGAGCAGGCTTGAACTGGATGTAACATAAACACTCCTAATTATTCATATGCCGTTCCTCTGCTTCTCTCTTCCGGCCTCGATTTCCCTTTCTCCTTTTCGATTCGTGCTCTTACCCTAACAAATTGGTATCAGAGTCACTTCGATTCTGGATCTTCCTCACCACCACTATACCCGTCTTCAGCGCCGCCACGGCACCATGGATCCCAACACCAAGCTCGCCCTCGACGACATGTTCAAGTGCTTCACCGAGGACATGCAGCGGCAGATCGGCGACCTTGAAGTCAAGTTGGAGCGCTGCTTCGGCGACATCAAGTACCAGCAAGACGCCCTCGTCCAAGCCCTGGAGCACACCATCGAGCTGGCAACTACCGAGTTCGACTCATGGAGTCCTCAGGTCGACACCGCCGTCGCTAACCTCAAGCTGGAGGTGTCGAAGCTGAACAAGCACATGGATCGCATCATGCTGGATCGTCGCTCTCCGGAGCCGGCCATCCTCGATCCACCTGTGTCGGCATCCGCACGCCCATCTGCCGGACCGACCGCCGACAGCCCCGCTAGGCACCACAATAAATTACACCACCGGGATCAGGGGCGGGGATGGTTTTCACCCACACCCATATCCCGGTCAAGGGTACGCCTCAGAACCAATCTCACACCCATGTGCCTATGATTACTGATCCTGAATTGTGTTCGTTTCATCCTGATCGCGCTAATTTCGGTCGTTTGCTGAAACTTACTTTTCCACCGTTTGAGGGTTCTAATCCCAAATTGTGGATCTCACGGTGTGAAAATTACTTTGACATGTACTCCGTTCCTTCTGATGTGTGGATCCGTATCGCTGGCCACTACTGTACTGGTCCTGCTGCTCGTTGGCTTCAGTCAATAGAGAGGCGTTTGTCCACTTCTAGTTGGCCTGAGTTTTGTTCTTTGTTGTTAGATCGTTTTGGTCGAGATGAACATGATTCCTTGATTAGACAACTCTTGCACATTAGACAGAATGGTTCGGTCGCTGAGTACATTACTCAGTTTGCTGAATTGATAGATCAGTTAGCTGCCTACGAGTCCCCTGCGGATCCAAGGCATTACACTATGAAATTCATTGATGGTTTGCATCCTGAAATTCGTTGTACTGTCTTTTTACAACGCCCAAAAAACTTGGATACTGCTTGTTCTCTGGCGTGTTTGCAGGAAGAGGTGATGGATTTCTCTCGTATCAAAGATGTGAAGAAATCAAGCTTTTCTCCATATCCTGCTTATGCAACGAAGGGAGCTCATCCCTTACCACTTCCACCAATGTATGACAAGACCAAGAGTTCAGTGAACCCTGCTTCTGACAGTGTTGTTGTTCACTCTACCAAACAGCAGTAAGAGTCCGACAAGTTGGCTGCCCTTAAAGCTTATCGCAGAGCAATGGGCCAATGTTATAAGTGTGGTGAGAAATGGGCTTATCAACACAAGTGTTCTCCCACTGTTCAATTTCAGGTGGTATAAGAGATTTGGGAGTTGTTTCAGCTCAGTCTGGAAGAGCCAGCCTTGTCTGAAAATGCTGAGCTCTGTATGGCCATTTCCAAAGAAGCTTTCACTGGTCAGGTAACTACCAAAACACTGAAACTCTTGGGTAGTATAGGGACATCAGATTGTTATCCTAGTTGATTCAGGCAGCACCCATACCTTTATAAGTGATGCTCTGGCCACTAAGTTAATTGGTGGTTCTGCTGTGCTTACACCTCTCACTGTTCAAGTTGCTAATGGCAACAAGCTGCTTTGTCAGACTGAATTTATCTATATGCCATGGTCAGTCCAGTTCTGTACTTTTTCCTCTACCCTTAAGGTTCTACCATTGCAACACTATGATATGATAGTGGGCATGGATTGGTTGGAAGAATTTTCGCCCATGCAAGTTCATTGGGGGCATAAATGGTTACTGATTCCTTACAACAACTCCATGATCAGACTGCAAGGTGAATTATCTGATGATTTTGAGATCACAATGATTGAATTGAGTGCTTTGTCTGAAGATTCTGAGCAGCTTGATGTTATTCCACCCATACAAGCCCTTTTGGACAAATATAGCACAGTATTTGCTGAACCACAAGGCCTTCCTCCTTCTAGGGCATGTGATCATGCTATTCCCCTAACTCATGGAGCCCAGCCATTTGTGATCAGACCAGACAGGTATTCACCAGCTCTAAAAACAGAGATTGAGAATCAGGTGTCCAAAATGCTGAAAGAAGGCATCATCAGGCCTAGTTCCAGTCCATTTTCTTCTTCTGTTGTCATGGCCAAAAAGAAAGATGGGACATGGCATTTTTGTGTGGACTATAGGTTTTTCAATGCTCTTACCATTAAGGGCAAGTTCCCTTTGCCAATAATTGACGAATTTCTGGATGAATTATCAAGGGCAAGTTGGTTTACCAAGTTGGATTTAAGGTCTGGTTTCCACTAAATTTTACTAAAGGCTGGTGAGGAATTTAAGACAGCCTTTTCCACTCACTTTGGGCATTATGACTTTTTGGTAATGCCTTTTGGAGTGACAGGTGGTCCAGGGACATTCCAGCTTGCTATGAATGGTACTTTGGCCCCACTACTCAGACAATGTGTCTTGGTATTTCTGGATGATATCCTTATTTATAGTGCTACACTGGAGGATCACATCACTCACATTGAAGCTGTCTTACAACTGCTTGAGAAGGATGGTTGGAAGGTCAAGCCCATCAAGTGCTCTTTTGCTCAGAGAAGCATTGCATATTTGGGTCATGTCATATCTGCTGCAGGAGTTGCAACTGACCCATCCAAGATCTCTGCCATACAGGAGTGGCCAACTCCAACTTCTGTCAAAGAACTCAGAAGTTTTTTGGACTCTCCGGGTATTACAGAAAGTTTGTTAAAAACTATGGTATCATTAGTAAGCCACTTACTAACCTACTGAGGAAGGATGTATTGTTTGTATGGACACATGAAACTGAACAGTCTTTTCAAGCTTTGAAACATGCACTTGTGACAGCTCCAGTTTTGGCCTTGCCTGATTTTACCAAGCCTTTTTCAGTGGAGACTGGTGCTTTTGGAATTGGTATTGGTGCAGTCTTGTCTCAGGATGGGCATCCTTTGGCCTATGTGAGTAAAGCTCTTGGACCCAAGAACAGAGGCTTGCCAACTTATGAGAAGGAGTACATGGCAATCATTTTGGCTGTTGAACAATGGAGGTCTTTCTTCAGCATTCTGAATTCACAATATACACTGATCAAAAGAGCTTATCACAGTTGGATACTCAAAGGCTGCATACAGCTTGGCAACAAAAGGTTTTCACCAAATTGCTTGGATTTCAGTATAAGGTGCTGTATAAAAAGGGAATTGAGAATAGTGCTGCAGATGCCCTGTCTAGACATCCTGCCCTTGCACAGGTTATGGCAATCACTTACCGCAGTTCCACAATGGCTTCTATGTCACACCCGATTTCAGAAAGAAACCGGATGCATCCCATATGTGCGCCAGAATCAAGTTCATACACATGTGATACAGTTCATAAGTGAAATATATCAAAGACAATGGTCAAAAAGTAAACCAGATAGAGTAGATAATATTATTACACTCCGAAATAAATAGACATGAAGGTCTTAAGCGTTACACCGATATCCTATACGAGATCTACAATGAAGCTTCTTCCACAGGCGATTGACTGGTGAACGTACGCCTAGAACTCCTCGAAGTCGCTGTGGTGTTCCACTTCCACGGTTTTTTTTCTGAACAGCAGTTAGGCAAGGGTGGGTACTCTTATAGTTGGTACTCAACAAGTGGGGGAAGAATGCAAGGCCAGCAAGAGAGGCTAAAGGCTTATAGCGGTTAGCGTTTTCAGTTGGTCAAATTTTATTAGCAAGTACCTATTAACTAGATGTAAGTTTATACCAACCCACTTAAGCATAAAGGAAATAACATTATTCCAAAATCAAAGAACCACAATTTAATTCATTCTTTAAGTTCAATTATCATGTGAGGGTCCAAGCCGCTTGTAACCGTGAGCACGGCTGATATATCAGTTTTAGACACTCTGCAGAGGTCGTACACTTTCACCACAAATCATGTTCCCCTAAGTCGCTTGGGTTTGCAAAGCCCTTAAAAACTTTCGAGGTGAGTGGCGGGGTTCACTACGAAGCCTTTACAAAGACATATAGAAAACTAGATGGCCTGCTAGAGTTTCGGTAGCGGCATGAACCATAACCCTCCCTAATGGTCAGCACCTTATCAAAGACCGCTACCCAAGAGAACCAGGCTATACCCCAATCACCGACCCCCTCCTTGCCCTTTCAGTAAGACTACCAGTTAACTAAATGCCTAATTAATCAGCTAAGGTTAGAGCCATGTGACAATGTGGTTGTATGATTTTCTTGGGTGGTTCTCCATATTTCATTTAAACAAAGTGATCTTGCAAATTATCCAAGTATAACGATAGAATAAAGTCATATTTAACATTCTCAAAAGATTATAACATAACCATCCCAAGATAAAGCATCTAAGCACTTCTACCAAAAAAAGAACTAAACCCAGTGTTCAAGGCTTGGGTGAAAAGACTAGTTAAATCCTTAATAGGTATCCCGTCAAGTTTATGCAATTCGACAAGTAAAGCAAAGTGTATTATCATGCTATTATTGGGATAAAACAAAATAGGTAGGGGGGAATCCACTTGCCTTCCTCGTCAAACTGCTGGTTCTCTTTCTCGTACTGCTGCTCTTGACCTTCCTCGAACGTCACGTCGCCTACACGATCACACAAGCAAAAATATACATAAAATAAGAGACCGAACAACAAACAGTACAAACATTGAAAGATAAGGTGATAGAGATATAGAGCACGCTGCAAGGATCGTGTGAGTTGAAACGAAGAAGATATGGCTAAAACAAGGTTCCAAGGACTTATCTGTGAGAGATTTGAACTTCCAGGGGCTAGGTCTGAAGAAATCAGGGGCTAAAACCTAACAAAACTTAAAACACAGGGGCTAGACTAGAAAAACAGAGGGGTTATGATGGCGGATACAAAAACTAGAAAAGATAGGGGCCAAAACAGAAAATAAAGGACTGTTTTGTAAATACTTTTGAACTGCACTGGACGGTGGGTTGGTTTCTTGAAAACAGAGGGGTTTCTAAAAGAGATGAGAGTTGATCGGTAAAGGAGGGAATTGACTCGGGCTGGAACTGATCTGGACCGCTAGATCCCGATCCAACGGCGGCAGAGGGTTGGGGGGGCTGGCGGCGGCGCTGTGCAGCCGACGGCGAGGCTTGCGGCGGCGGAGTCACCGGAGTTCACAGAATCCGGTGTTCCGGGCCTCGGTTTTTCATGGGATTTGGCTTGGGATCGAGAGGAGACGACGGCAAACTCGATGGAGGGCTCAGGACGGCGGTGCGGTGGCCGGAGAGGTGCACGCCACAGCGGCACGCGGCTCGGTTGCTCCGGCGAGCAATTGTCGTGGCGTGACGGCAAGAGAGAGCGCGAGGAAGGGACGGCGATGACGCCCACCACCACGCGAAGCTCCGACGGTGGCTAGTCGTCTAGGAGAGGCGGCAGAGCGGCGGATCGACGGCGAGGCCGAGTCCGGTGAAGACAGCGACAGCACGAGCGAGAGCGTGGAGAGAGAGAGCGAGGGCGAGGGAGCGAGAGGAGAGAGTGGAAGGGCACGGCGGGGCTCCGCGGCTTTTATAGGCCGAGGGAGGGAGCGGAGCGGCCGGCAGGGGAAAGGGCGGCGTTGGTGGCGGCCGGCCATCATGGTCGTGATGGCGGCGGCGGTTTCCGGCGGGAGAGGAGGCGAGAGTGGGGAGTGAAGGCGGGGCTCGTCACGAGCATTGAAGGGGGCGGGCGTAGTGAAGGGGGGGAGGGCGAACAGGTGGCCAACGACCAGGCGGAGCGCACGGCGCGGGGATGGCGAAACGGTCGGAGGTAGGGGATGACAAGCGGGCCCCATCTGTCGGTGGCGGAGAGAGAAGAGAAGGGGGGAGGTGGAACGGGCTGGGGTGGGCCGACTGGATCGTGCGTGGAAAGGAAAAAAAAGAGAGAGAGAGGAGAAGAGGGCTTGGGCTGGGCTGGAAAGAGGGAAGAGGGAGAAAGAGAGACATGGAGATGGACTGTGACTTTTTCTTTTTATATATATATATATATAAGGGTGCTACATTCTATCTGTCACTGAATCATACACCTGTAGTTCACAAGCTCAAGAATTGCTTCAATGTTGAGTTTGTCTACTGAGGCAGTTGATCATTACACACTGCACCAAGGAGTGATCAAGTACAAAAACAAGATATGGTTGGGTTCACATCCCACACATCAGTCTCAGGTGTACCAGGCCTTGCATGAGAGTGCAGTTGGGGGTCATTCTGGTTTCTATGTAACATATGCCCGAGTTCACCAGCTATTTTATTGGCCTAACATGAAGGTCATGATTAAACAGTGGGTTCAAAGTTGCTAGATTTGTCACCAAGCCAAATCTGATAGACACAAGTACCCAGGGTTACTTCAGCCACTTTCCATACCTGACCATGCTTGACAGATGATTACTATGGACTTCATTGAAGGACTTCCAAGATCCAAGAGATACAATTGCACTTTCGTTGTGGTTGACAAATTTTCAAAGTATGCCCATTTTATACCTTTGTCTCACCCTTTTACAACATTGACAGTGGCTCATGCATTCATGGATAACATCTATAAGCTCCATGTTCTGCCAACATCTATTGTGACAGATAGAGACCCTATCTTCACGAGCAACTTATGGCAGGAATTGTTCAAGTTATATGGGACACAGTTGAAGATGAGCTCCACCCACAGACAGATGGACAAACTGAAGCAGTCTTGAGACTTATCTATGTTGCTTTGTCCATGCTTGCCCAACTCAGTGGTTCTCTTGGCTTTCTCTCTCTGAGTTTTGGTACAACACTTGCTTGTTACCGTAATGCCCTGCAGACCACAACCTTTAAAGCACTGTATGGTCATGAACCCAACCACTTTGGTATTGTTGCTGCCACTGATGTTCCTGTTCCTGATTTGGCAAACTGGATCCAAGAACGCAACTTAATGAATGATCTCTTGAAGCAGCATTTGTCCAGATCTCAACAACGTATGAAAAACCAAGCTGATAAAAATAGAAGTGAAAGGGTTTTTCATGTGGGTGATAAGGTCTATTTGAAGCTGCAGCCTTACATCCAAACTTCAGTTCAACATCATTCTAACGACAAACTGTCCTTTAAGTTCTTTGGCCCATTCGAGATTATGGAGAAATTGGGTACCGTGGCATACAAACTGAAGCTTCCTCCAACAAGTGCTATTCACCCCGTTTTTCATGTGTCTCAGCTCAAACAAGCTCCTGGAACTGGCCACACTTTTCCACACTGTAAGCATTGAACTTCCTTCCATTGATTCAGTTTTACAGATTCCTGTCAAGATCTTGCAGAGACGGCTGATCACTCGGGACACTGTTGCTGTTGTGCAACTGTTGGTTCAATGGTCCAACTTGCCTGCTTCTCTTGCCACTTGGGAGCATGCCGAGACCTTGAAGCAGAAGTTTCCAAGAGCACCTGCCTGGCGTCAAGCAGGCACTCAAGAAGGGGGGATTGTCACCAGTGCTGACGATCCTGGGCCGACTGACGACATCACAGTTGAGCCCACGGTGAACGGCAGAGGAAGACGGACGGTCCGGCCCAATACACGTGCGTTCAGCCCAGATTGGAGCCAGTAGTGTGTGCGTACGCTCCTGCGTGAGCTATATGGTTGTGTCGTGCGCTCCGGCGTGAGCAGGCTTGAACTGGATATAACATAAACACTCCTAATTATTCATATGCCGTTCCTCTGCTTCTCTCTTTCGGCCTCGATTTCCCCTTCTCCTCTTCGATTCGTGCTCTTACCCTAACAACCATGCCTTCCCCGGACTCATGCATCGAACTAGTGCAAAAATTACAGGACTTGGCAAGGCGTTCAACAGCGGGGCTTCAGGCGTTTGGAAGCAACCCAAGGCCACAAATAAAACCAACAAACGCCCTACGCACGCACGCCGGAAGCTCACATAGTCACATCTTTCTTCGCTGTCGTCCAGACGTGCAGGACTCTTCATACTATACAGGTCGACTCGTGCGAGCCGTGATCTCGGTCAGCGGTAACTCCACGTTCCGCGCGAATAGGGAACGGGATTTTTATAGACTTCATACGAACATTCCATCCACTCGACAAATCAACTCTCACTTGCGAACAAAATACTTTTCTTAACGTTTTTTTTATTGTACAGATTAGTATGGTAGATGTTCCGAGAGCAGTGACGTGTAGTCCTTGTGCTCTGCAAGTTTGGCGAGCGACGCATCTCGATCAGCCTAGCATAAGGCCAATGACCTTTGCGTTTTGATCGATGCAGCTCGGCATCTTCCGCATCTGTTTCTAAGTATAGTAGCACGCTCTAGACTCTTTGAGTCAGAGGTGTGGCACGAACTTCTGTTGCCCACAATGGAACATGCCCACTATGCCAGCTGCCAAGCTTGCTCGTAGGAAATATTGTCCCATACTGTAGACATAGTAGTTGCTACATACAGGACGACTTGTGGAAAATTTGTGAGGTTCTGAACCATACGGCGGTTTTATTCAGTCCCTTGTCCGTAATAAATTCTATCTCTAGCACCCTATCACCCCTGCTGTAAGGATCGAGATATGCCCAGACTAACAATAAATGTAATCGTTTTCCAAGTGCATTTTATTTTCATTTGAGACGGCTTTAATTTCCAGTCAATTTCAGCTGCTCACATCATGTACATATGAGAAGATTCCATAGATCAATGCCAAGTCGTCGAAATAAATATAAATGTGAAAACTACGTAAGTAATACAGTGAAATGTATACACTTATAGCTAGGTAAGGATCAAGTAGTTCACCCCCATGGTCATTTTAAAAAAAAAAAAGTTTTACCGCCTGGTGAGGTTTGTTAATTGGATGGAAAGGTTTAGCTTAGCTGATGAGAAGGAGCATACACAGTGCAAGTAAAGGGTGACGGGATGTTCCAGTTCCACCGGTAAAATCATGGAAATTAAAGAAGCATATATAGTATGCAGGTTCAATCTTGATATACACGGCATGGAATGTGTGGAACGAGCGGAACAGGCTGATTTTCCAAGGGGTGTCACAGCCAACTCCACGAGTTCTGAGTTTGATCAAAGAAGACATGGCCATTAGACGGCAAGCGTGTGAGGACCGGGAGGTCACCTAGTCCCTTAATGTTGCAAGTTTGTAAGAGTATGAGTTTGTGTGTTTTTTATGTAATCACAATTTATGTAAGAATCCGTATTCATCTTCTTCTTATATGATCTGGCAGCGCTCCTGCCTTTAAGTTAAAAAGAAAATAGTATGCAGGTTGATTTTGGTTTGAAAATATATATTGCGAGTTTCCTAACCAACATTTTGATTTCCAGCCATCTTATTATTAGCTATGGTTTTGTTGATAGAGGATGTTTTTACAGAAAATAATTAGCAGTAGAAAACGATTTCCAGCAAACCGCAGCAGTAATCTCTTTGTGCGAAAAATCTTTTAACGTCACATAGATGCCCGATTTCTTTGTTTTGATGGCACATAACCAAATTTCCCAGCATAAATCATGGGATTGGGTCCCTGGTTGAGAGCTACTTGTGGCAGAATTGCACGTCAACAAGTCACTGATCGGTAGTAGTAGTAGTAGTAGAATTCAAAGTCTACCCTGGTTACCTGGTAAACTCTCTTGCTGTAGCACTGTCGCCCTCAAAGGTGGCCTGGTTAAAAGGTCATCTTTATTCAATGTGCATCTTTTTTTTTAACGTGATGCAAGACTTGTCATCTTGCAGATTTGTACGCTTCTAAACCACGGACTGAGATGGATACAGAAATGCCAGACGGGCGATACGTCCAGCTAGCGACCGCACGGTTGGACGAGTCGCGCCTCGCGCGTGACGAACCCGGCAGCAACTCTGCTCATCAGGGTTGCC
The DNA here is from genome assembly GCA_032594955.1 of Panicum miliaceum. Taxonomy (NCBI): domain Eukaryota; kingdom Viridiplantae; phylum Streptophyta; class Magnoliopsida; order Poales; family Poaceae; genus Panicum; species Panicum miliaceum. Next base: position 33,204,237 of record CM064067.1, on the reverse strand, counting down.
TTTAATACAGCATCTACGCATGCACGAAACCTTGTGTTGCAGATTACAGTAGGCGTAGTTTCCGTAGCCCGGAACACCAACACCAAGAACACATGCAGACAAGCTGATTGGCGTTGCGATTGTGACCTCGGCCAGAGTGTGATAGCTTGCGCCATGGCTTTTCGTGCCGGCGTGCTCGGCGGCCATGCCGCCTGCATCCGCAGCCTCAGGTAGCGGAGGGATACTGCATATCCCAATTGCGGCTGCCAGGAGTCGATCCCTGACTGCTAGGTAACCAAGAATCATCTCCAGAATCAGCATGCTTCCACTAGTGAAAAACTGTGCAAAAATAACCTCCATAGATTACTGCTACACGTGTGCCAGATGGATTCCAACAGCAGCGTAACAGGAACTTTGCACGCAGGCTTGCAAAACCGGTTGGTCAAGTTATTGTGTTAACCATAACGTTTAGCTTAGGGTGACAGAGATATATATCTTATTCTGGTCCCATCAATGAAGTGAGAAAGAGACAGATAGCAGAAACACACGGCGATTTTATATCATGCTTCTGATCGCTCGAGCTTTCTTCACGCGTAGTACCGGTTAACTTTTAGTCCGGTACTAAAGATACGACGGAACCATTTTGGTACCGGATCAAAATTTGAAAGCTCACGGAGCTATTTTAGTATCGGGTCATAACACCACCCGGTACTTAAAAAAACCTTTTTAGTACCGGGTGGTGTTATAATCCGTACTAAAACGGCTGAGCCATTTAATTAGTACCGGTCAATAACATCACCCGGTACTAAGAGTGACATTTAGTGCCGGGTGGTGTTATTGACTGGTACTAAATGGTTCTCTACGGGTTACTTCAAAAGAAAAATATCTCCCACCTAGTCACATGTGATGTGCAGGTGGGATGGTAAGGAAGCTACACGCGAGGCTGAAAGTTGTGGGTTTGAAAGCGCACGCGCATTTACACGTGAAAACTTCCTGACAGTTCGTAATATTTTTTTTCTTCTTTTGGATGGCACATTTAGTACGGATTGCTGCAACCGGTACTAAATGGTTTTGCATTTAGGTCAGCTCACCGATACTAAACGTGCCATATATCCATACTAATGCTAAGTTTTCTAGCAGTGTTAGTGTCTAAGCATGAACCTCCAAAAGATTTGGATAAAAACTTTCAGGAATTAGTCTAAATTTGACTGCAATTCATAAATTTTTTTGGTCTGATCCCTCTTATGTCGCAGCCTCACAATATTGTATAACACATATTTAACTATGTTATAGCACAGCTCAGTTGATTAATATTCTTGTGGTGGAACATTCACACTTAGGTTAGAGGCTTCAAACTTAGCACAGGTACTTATATATTTTTCTTCCAATGCTACATGAAGTGTGCATGGACACAACAAGACGTATATAGTGATTTTATCAATCTTAAAATTTACCGGTTCAATATTAAGTTGCACGCACCCAAAAACTTAAATTTATAGAAAAAATATGGACAAATCACTTTATTCTTAACACTCCGTCTCTCGAATGTGCTCATAAGGTAGGGTGTACGTGCGTGCATTTTTAGGAGCAGATGTACATATGCATTTATGTGAAAAATATATCTATATTGTATTTGGTTAAAAAAATTAGGTTAGAGACGCAGACGTGACCCAAATGAATTTATTCTTCTTCTTACTGTTCCTAGTCTTGACGTGAAAGGTGTCGTCGGTCCGTATTATGTACCTTTCCGTGTAGACAACTACTGGAGTGTAGAAATTTCGCACTGGCCAAAATCGCTGACAGGTTAACAAGGGAGAATTATTATTCAAAGCCAGAGAAGAAATTTTTGACACACGTTTCGTTTGGACATGGCCCATCAGCAATGAGCGTCGACCAGCAAGTCACAGCAACGAACTTCGAGTCGTTTTCACAACTCAGAGTACGACAGTAACATCTGATGAGGCTAGAGCCCCTGGAATTCCAAGTTCACATCCTCCTCCGATGAACGCAACCGCTATACTGCCTCTTGGAGTTTCAGTTAGCTTTATATAGTGTAGACAGCGCACAGCGCCGTGCTGCCTCTCGATCGATTAATCAAGCAATACCCATCGGTCCTGAAACACAAACCACACGAGCTTATACAGATCGGAGAGATCACTGATACAACGATGGGCTCAACCGAAGTGCTGGTTAGCATCTGCATTGTGCTCGTCTACTTGGGCGCTGTGCCGCGAGCGCAGGCCGCGGTCCATGGAGCCGCTAGGAACGGGCTCCTGCAGATCCCTTCCAACGACTCCTTGGGTCACTGCGCCACCACTGCGGGGATGTGAAAATCTCCTACCCCTTCGGGCTAGGCCCCAGCTGCTTCCGGCAAGGCTTCGAGCTCAACTGCGACCAGACAGCTCATCCTCCAAAGCTCTTCTTCAGAAACAGTAGTACCCAGATCACTTCTATATACGCCGGCTACAATCTTGCTTTTGCTTCTGCTGTTGGTTTCAACGTTACCATGAGCCAAGGTGTGGACACGTACAACATGTCCTGGGAGATCCCTGGGGAGGGTGTTATCATCAGTGAAGTTAACGAGTTATATGTTGTTGGATGCGGTCTCGACGTCTACATGTTCGGTGACAATATGACAGACCTCATCGGCTCTTGCATAAGTATATGCGCAGATGACAGAGGGGTCATGGAGAGGGCGAGTGTTGACGGCTCCTGTAATGGGATTGACTGCTGCTACATCTCGTTTCCAAGGGACCTTTCAGGTTTTATGTTCAAGCTTGTCCGCCGCAACGGTACGAGAGCACAACTAGATGATGCCAAGGTTTTCTTATCAGAGGAGTATACCCTCGTTTTGAGCGATCTTTACTCCGGTTGGGTGAATACAAGCAATTTATACAGTTCGAGATTTGAGATTGCCATCACGGACCAACCAAATTGTGAACGTGCCCAAGTGAATAAGGATAGTTATGCATGTAACAATGAAAGCAACTGCAAGAACCTACCATCTCAACGAGGCTACAATTGCTTGTGCCCCAATAACAGGCAAGGCAACCCCTACGTCGTAAATGGCTGCACCCCAGGTCTATACCTCGTTGCTTCTTTTTAATGGTTCAACATATATTTCTAGGGAATACTCTCTCTCTCTCTCTCATGCGCGAGCTGTCAGTTTATATTAGGAATAATTTTTTGTTTGCCATTGCAAATGTCTCCAGTCTAAAAAAGTCCCAGTAGTGAAAAAAGGCTAATCCAAAATATACGGTCCTAGTTGCAAATCTGACATATTTATATTTGTTGACCGGTCAAGATCTAACGCAGTGAAAAATGATATAAATGCCTCTGCCTTCTTCCTCATCCTGCTGCCATTGTTGTTTGGTTCCGTTGACTGAACTGAGCAATGGTTGGCCAGTGGAATCTTAGAGCATCACCCCTTTTTTTCTTTTTCTTTTTCGATAACAAAAGCTTTACTAATCGGTCTTGGACAGTTAATAAGGTAATGCAATCGCATTAAGATACACCCTAGCCTCTACAAAGTTAGGATACACAGCCTAAAAAGTTTACAAAAGATCGATATGATAACATATATCCTATGCCACGGCAAACTACAACACAAAACGTGATCTTCAGTTGAGCTTCACCACTTTGTTTATTTGAGCCTAAACAAACACCTCGTCCTCGACGATTTGTTGTCAAATTTTCTTGACCCTATACATGCATATATGCTGCATTATTGACCCATTCTGGCATCCTACTCTTGGGCTGAAACTCATCTTTTTGGGCATCAATCGAATTAGGGCTCCGAGCCGTAACTATTTGAACGAATATGCTATATATCCTGCACGACGACATAACTATATGATCTCTGAACGGATTTATGATATCCGACAAATACCAGTCGTCCCATAACCGTTATCTGATTAAGTAGTATCCATATCCAGTATTTTTTTGGGGGGGCGGGGTGTCGACAAAACACTAGATATCCAAGTTTTCCTATCCAGCAAGTATCTGAAACCCATTAATGCAGGCGAGAGGTTGGGAAATAGCCGTCCCATTTTCTCCCCAAATAAAGGGGCATAGGAAATAGATAAGGTCGAAAATGAGGGCAGTAGAGGCAATATGGAAATATTTTAATGGAAAGATTAATGGCAGCCATGGCAAATATATGGCTAATAGCATATTTCGAATAAGGTCCTTTGTGACGGCACTTTTTTTAATAGCTTATTTCAAATAAGGTCCTTTGTGATGGCACTTTTTTAATAGCTTATTTCAAGTAAGGTCCTTTGTGATGACACTCCTTTTATTATAGACATTTGCGATGGCAATGAAACAAGTATTCCTTTATATTACCTCCAAATAAAAACACCCACCCAATCACAGAAGGTTGATGTGTGATGATTAATTATTCCACAAGTTTGGAAAAAAATGGTCCGATCCCGCATCTAACAAATTTATTGCCATACACGACTTGTGAAGAACCGGTCGAATGTTTTTACTGCTATATAAAGTAGCCTTATGAATTTCTTAGCGTTCATTCTTAATTCCTCACTCATCTGTCATGAAGCAGCTTATGATCCAAGGCCCAAAAAGAACTGTACAACATCATGTGGAAACATGAGCATTCCGTTCCCATTTGGGATTGAAGAAGGTTGTTACGCAAACGTTAACTTTCGACTCAACTGCACACCAAGTGACAGTATCACCGTTCTTGACCGTCGGTATGCACAATATCGTGTGACTCGTCTATCACTTGATGATGGGTTTCTGGCTGTTAGCAACATGCTGAATGACACAAGCTCCAATAATATGGAAAGGATAGTCAACTCTAATTATGATGGTACTTACGAATTTGAGTACTATTACGAGTCGATTGTGGATGGTATTTTTGATTTCTCGCAGGAAGATGAAATAATAATAAAGTGGGTTGTTGCAAACTTGACTTGTCAAGAAGCTATGCAGAGTAATGCTAAGTATGCGTGTGTCAGTCACAACAGTAACTGTCAAAATGTTACGCGAGGGAAGACACATTATGGGTATCGCTGCAAGTGTAATGATGGCTTCCATGGAAATCCATACCTGCAAAATGAAAATAGTTGTACAGGTTATATTTCTCTCTTAAACCATATTTGCGCAGCATCTCATTTTTCAAACTCTACATTTATAAAGAAGGCAACAATACACACATGTTATATATTCAGAGTATTTAGAATTTTGATGCATCTACTTCCACCGCCAGCACCTCCACGATCACACATCGCATTACCTTTTGAGATAGTGAAGATCAATGCATGTTTTTACTTGCGTCGCTAGCATGTGACGCAACTATGCATCTTGGTCTAGACATTGATGAGTGCTCTATTCCAAATAAATGCAATTGAATATGCCACGATTATGATGGAGGCTTCAACTTTACAGGCTGCTCCCACGGAAAGATGTATGATCCAACAAAAAAGAAATGTGTCATGTCAGCTAAGAAGCATAATCTAATTCTCGGTAAGTCATCTTTTATCCATCATTGAAAGATGAACTCACAAATTGTTAATTTCCACATTAAATTATTGTAGGTATTGCAGTTGGGGTTGCCTGTGGCCTTGGCTCCATAATGGTTGCATTATGTGCGATCATACTCATCAGTAAGTGGAAGAAAGGCATCCGAAGGAGAATAAGAAGAGCATACTTCAAGAAAAATCAAGGTCTACTTTTGGAGCAACTAATCTCAAATGAAAGCACTACAAACAAAACAATGATATTCTCTTTGGAGGAACTAGAGGAGGCAACGAACAACTTTGACGCTACCCGTGTTCTTGGTTGTGGAGGACATGGCACAGTTTATAAGGGAATTCTATTAGACCAGCGTGTTGTGGCTATAAAAAAATCTAAAGTAGTGGAGCAAATAGAGATAGACCAATTTATCAATGAGGTTGCTATTTTATCTCAAATCATACACCGCAATGTGGTGAAACTTTTTGGCTGTTGCCTAGAAGATGAGGTGCCTTTACTAGTCTTCGAGTTTATATCAAATGGCACTCTATATGACCTTCTTCACACAGATACTATGGCAAAATGCCTGCTATCATGGGATGATCGTATAAGGATTGCAATGGAAGCAGCAGGGGCACTTTCATATCTACACTCGGCTGCTGAAATACCTATTTTCCATAGAGATGTGAAATCTTCTAATATACTCATGGATGACAACTTCACTGCCAAAGTTTCGGACTTTGGTACGTCAAGGTCTCTTTCACTTCATGAAACACATGTGGTGACAATTGTGCGAGGAACATTCAGTTACTTGGATCCAGAGTATTATTATACTGGTGAACTAACTGAGAAGAGTGATGTATATAGTTTTGGAGTAATACTTGTTGAACTTTTGACAAGAAAGAAGCCAATTTTTATCAACAATCTAGGAGCGAAACAAAGCTTGTCTCATTACTTCATTGAAGGGCTTCAGGAAGGGTCTCTTATGGAAATATTGGATTCACAAGTTGTGGAAGAGGCAGACCAGGAAGAGATTGATGATATTGCCTCACTAACAGAAGCATGCTTAAGGGCCAAAGGAGGACAGAGACCAACTATGAAAGAAGTAGAGATGAGGTTGCAGTTCCTGAGAAATAAAATGATGAGAGAAGCACGGAATTTTCCCAAATATGATGAAGAGATTGAACCTTTGTTACGCCCCCATGCTAGGGATCTGCATGCACATACCAATCCTGTCAATGCTGCTCACTTGACATCTCAAGGGGTCTCTGGGTTCAGTCTGGAGCATCAATTCGCGTCCTCAATCTACTTGCCACGCTAATTATATATACAAATAACAGCTTTCCAGGGCTCCTAGGATGCATGTATACCCGCATGTTTCAATTAAGAACTATGCTGCATTTCCCTTTCTCTTTAAGGAACACTTGGTTCCTTAGATGAGAGTGAATTCATATAGTTGCACTTGCCCACAATGTGTACTTGCACAATATATTGTATTACTCATTGGAATGATTGCGCCTACAAGGCACAACCCACCAAACGGTCACCTATAACTAAAATCAAACGCCGTTCTTAGTTGATGGATCATGTATGGTACATCTTGATTGCTTGAATCAAGTAAAAAACATCATGGTTGATTGTGCGTGACAACTGTGCCTGTTGAATATTCCCTGGTGTAACTTGATTATATCATGCATGATACACACAAAGCAATAGAACATGCATACTCAGATAGTCAGATTCACTAATCGTTTCAATACAATACAGTTGCAAATTTGCAGCGGATAGAATAATACAAAGTTTACAATAGTGACGTGCGTAGATAGTTCTTATGTGTTCTTAGATGCTTGACATCGGGAACTCAACCTCAACATCCAAAAATCAGATTCAAAGGAATGGTTACCTTATATTACCTATAATTGTTGTACAAACCAGCTATGTGGTCATGTGGAACATGGAATTTACAAACACAGACAAGTACAGAAGTCAGATAAGCTGTATCATGGTAAGGTAAAAGCCATTTGTCTTCACTGTAGAAATCGTGTTAATTCCAGAGACTAAATTAGGTGGTACAACACTATCAGGTACAAGCAGCAAGTTGCTACATTCCTGTATTGTTCTCGCACATCACTTGCAGAAGCATGTTTGTTCACATTGTGAGATGCTGCCCAGTTAAATTCATAGAAGTGTTCAGTAACTGATGTGACCCTGAGTTGGCGTGACACGTTCAAGGAAAATGGCAGGTCTTGAACCCAGAACTAGCAAACTATCATTCCCACAAGGCATTTTTCCCCTTTTTATAGAAAGTTGGAGGGGAGGCCTCTATCTTAACTTTATTGAAAAAAAAATTCCCAGAGAGATCATTTTTAAAATCGCGATTATGAGCAATGCAAGGCTATAAAAAAATAGCCTCTTGGTAGTACCTCACAAATAATATGAATAATTCTTCATCAGTTATTGCTCCAAGTTCCATTCTTCTCTCCAAAGCAGTTAGACCTCCACCATCTTTAATGGTTGTTCTTGCACCCCTGTACAAAGAATTGTAATAGTTTTCTTATAGAAAAATGACTCATCTATAGTATTTTTGTTCCATATTCTGTAGAGGAAAATAGCCATTACAATAGAAGTAAGGACATCATAATACAGTAATAAAAAGGGAAAACAAACTAAAAAGAACATGTCCTTTGTACTGTCCCTCAACCAGTCAACCATAGGATACCACACTGCTGACATGAATCTTATCAATATCATGATTCTGGTGCGGGCACCGATTAGTCATAGCCAAGAAGGGCAGAAACCAGGTGGCTACTGTACATGTATGGTTAAGTGAAATCTAGACTAAAAATGAGGTAATAAACTATAAACCTTTATGTTGCCCTTTATTACAGTTATATCAGAGGTTCTGGACATGGAATAACCCATTTGTATGAATCCAAAAGCTCAATTTACTGTCGAGAATTTTTCCTGTATAATTGGTATTTAAACCAACAATTTACACCAAAGTGTTTATTTCAATGTACATGTATAATGTTAAAACACGAGCGAAATATCATACACATGACCCTAAATGTCTCACTGCCTAGTTAATACTGAACACAAGAAAAAATATAAATGTAAATTAATTAAGCTGATTTAAACAGTTAAAATTCAAGGGAAAAGAGAATTTTGGAGTTGAGAATAATATGGTTTTGATGGCATAAATCTTAAGGCATGATGATATTGTGACTAAAACCATGAACAATATTAACAAAAATTCAAACCTACCTCTTCAGCAGATGCTTGGTGAGGTCATCATTTTTCTTTTGGACACAATGATGCAATGGTGTTCGTCCATGGAAGTCCTGCATATTAATATCCGCACCAAAAAGTAGTAGAAGCTCCACCATTATCGGATGACCATATTGGCATGCGAAGTGCAATAAGGAACAACCTTGTAAACAGCCTTCTGGTTTCCCATTGTCTCGAATTATCTCACAAGAAACAGGATCAAGTAACATCTTGTCTGTCACTGGCTGAACATGATGGACTTCTTTGCTCAAAGCATCGTATGTCATGTTAGCACTCACTTCAGCTATTGCAAGAATTCGATATGCTGCTCTCACGTCATTTGTCCTTATAGCTTCCAAAATATCATTGGTAACCTGATTGGTATCTCTGGCAAAAAGAAGTTTGTCCACGTACTGCATGGATCATTAATGAGAATGAATGACAGGATAATAACAGAGGATGATCATCAGAATCAAGCAAAATACTCAAGTAACACTATACCACGTTGCTTGTGTTTGTTGTTATGAATAGCACTTGCATTCATCTGAGTAGACCCAAATATATACATGTATAGGTCGGTGAATATGCACAAAGACTATACATGGAGAAATACAAACTGATGAAAACTCTAAAATTTGCAATATCCTTCCACTTTCTTGGAAAGTGTTCTGTCAGCGAGGAAATTAAGAGATAAGTTGCTGCATTATTTCTACCATATACCACTTTCATGTTGTAAAAGAGGTTAATCTGTATTACTTATATGGGGTATATGTGGTCATTTGTTGGTAACTCATTTTCCTAGATCAAATACTTCCTTGGTCTGTGCTAATGGTGGCTATAGACAAATACTATGATGCGGAGGTAGTAATTCATATACGAAGCTAAATACTATGTACCATAGAGGACCTAACAAACCTAAGTATTATCTTTTATTTTTTTTGAAAAAAAGAAGAAGAAGAATTGAACGGTCTCAACATTACTTATTTGAGCATAGTTTCAACTTGGCATACTCATACTTTGATTAGCTAAATTGCTGATCCAAATATTAGTCTCAAACTCAATAATGATTTGTCACACATGTAGGTTATCTGTCCAACAATACAACTGATAAGGAATGGTATATTTGGCTTAGCGCGGTATCAAAAGCCCGAAGGTCTGAAGTTTCTTTTCCTCCAATTATAAGGTGTAACAAAGGTTGCACCATAAAGGAATCTCCATTGTCCATCTAAAATTTCGCTAGCTACACTAAATATATATGTGCATGAGAAATTGTATAAATAATATATCACAGAACTAGAAGGTGCACCTCGAATATGAAGTATGTGAGGCTACGTTTGGATGTAGATATTGAGCAGCTAGAATTGAATTGGGTACCAATACCAAAGCAGACTAGTATTGGAAATGGGTTACAATACCAAATCTGTTGTTTGGATGTAGATGAAATTGGTAGTTGGAATCCAATAAAATGGCAAATACCAATTCATGTTTGGATGCACATGTCAAGAAATTGGGAAATGAGCTTCTCATCCTCTTCACCCCGGCCATGTCGCGCCCTCGCCTTGCCAGAGAAGGTCAACCCGTCGCCTCGCCGGAGAAGGCCCCGTCGCGCTGGCCACCGCTGCGCTCACCTCGCCGGAGAAGACCGCGTCGTCACGTCGCCGGAGAAGGCCACATCGCCGCCTCGCCAGAGGAGGCCCCGCCACACTCACTCGAGGAGGAGCTCACCACCGCTGCCCTCATCTCGCCGGAGAAGGCCGCGCCGGCCTCGTCTCGCTGGAGAAGACCGCGCCGGCCTCACCTCGTCGGAGAAGGCCGCGCCTCCCACGCCTCCCGTGCCGCCGTGCTCCGTCCTCTGCCAGAACCACCGCACCCAGCCACCACCGGAGCACGAGAGATGCGGGAGAGAGATGCACGGGAGGGAGAGAGATGCGGGAGACGGGGAGGTCGATTCCGCCCAATACAGAGCAGGATGGCTCGGCACTGCGGGAGCGGGTTCGACTGTATAACCAATGCCGTTTGGTATTGGATTGAAATTCCGACCACAAATTCCACCAAACAACTGAAATTTGAGTACACCAATGCCAATTCCTAATTCTGAGCTATAATATCTACATCCAAACGCAGTGTGATACTAATTCCCAAAAACCCTGATGCTAACAAGCTAGTTAGCTTCTCTAAAAAGACGAGTGATTGGTTCCACTGTCACGATGCTGGTTACGGAGCCGTGCAGAACGTGGGAATTGAGAATGGGGGGATAAATGGACGCTGAACCGGACACTTGAGATCGGGCATGCTAGCAATGGTTGTGCCCAAACTCAAGGCCTGGGGTACATGAGGATCTCTCCTGATGATCTTTGCTTCCCTTTGAATTGATAAATCTCCTCTTTTTATATAGAGAGGCTTGCTTGACCCCTAAGCAATATATCTAATTCTATCTCTAACCCAACTTAATGGATCTGGCCTAGTCGGCCCAGCCAACCGCCCATGACATCCATAAAGCTGGAGAGTAAAGGAAAAAAAAGGTTTCTAGACTAAAAAAGATAGCAATGGCAGCAGAACTTAAACTATGCTGATAAACTCGGAATACTTTTCAGTAACATAGACAACAAATGCATGACAGGTCATATATTAATTGTGGAGAAAGCATCAGCAGGTTGATCTAACATAAAAGGAAGCACCGAGGAACTTACTTTTGTTTGTATAAACCTCTCCTTTATTGAGAAAGCATCACTAGGTTTAGGCTTTTCAATGAAAAGAATAGCTCCATTTGATTTGTCCATTCTGCATGAACATAGAATAATATAACAAAATACTAAGAAGGAAATTGTACAAAAGGAAAAATAGCGGCATTGGTTCACCATGCATGCACTTCAGAACATATTGGCTGCAATGCTTTTAATGGAGAGAAATATGGTCAGCAGCAGCATAAGATTCGAATAGTTATTTTCTAACTCCTTTGTGGAATATTATAATTAGAAAGCTGATGAATCTTTTATGACAGATGAAAAATATGAAGTAAAATTACTACATCATGGAAATCTGCTTGATAATTTATTGACACGTGAATTTCCAGATGAGAAAGCACCATGCTGGATGCAGTTCATCATGTTATTGTGCATTCTCACCCACAATGAAACAGATCGATTTTAGTGCACACTAAAACCTCAAAGGTAAATCAGGTCCTAATTTGGCCTCCAATGCTAACTCCATTATAATTGTGATGCTGACTGCTGAGTTAGAACTGTGGTGGTATGCTCCCGACATGTAATGGCTAATGATAAGTCAACGGTACATCTCCTTTATTCAGAAAGCCTGGGTCATTTTTTATGAAATGCCTAAATATTACTTGATAAAAAAGATCAAATTGATTATAACCAAAATGATTTGTGCTGATTCAAGACAGGCAGCATGTACACGGAATCCATGCTAGGACTAACTTGTTGGCTTCTATGTTAGTCTATATTAGCCAATATCCCACAGCTTACAGAATAGAAAAAGAGCGGTGATACCTGGAAGGAAAATGCTTAAAACGTCAAGTTAAAAAGTTGTTAAGCAAATACACAGATCTGATTGTATGCTTTAACATACCCTTCATCTTCTTTTGGAAGTAGGGCTTCCCAAATAGAATTAGCGTAATCATTTCCAAGTGCATGGAACAAATCCATAATTACTGGCTCCCAGACTTTCACATCTAATCTTAAGGATCGAACCTACAACAAGTAAGAACATTAGCTTCAATACTGACATATGGAAAAAGCTAGTGCCTATTTTTTTCCTGATCTCAAACTTATAAGATTTTTAAAATCTTAGAAACCATAATATATCATATATGAATAACGAATATTACTAGTTCAAAGCATCACACATGCATTAAAAGATAAAAAATGAAGGGCGCATCCATTAAAAAACCAGCAAATGTATTAAATCAAAGTGTTGCCTTTCATTCCAAGTCTTTAAATGTATACGCAATTGAAAAGTACAAATAGTTTTTCTAAATATAATTAGAACATGTAATGTTTAAAACTTTGTATTGAAGATGTCAATGTCAGAAATGACAAGTGATGGGAATAAATGTAGTATTGTATTATACTAAGATATTCCAGTAATATATTTAATGTAACTATCTCACTTAATTAATAAACCCAACAATCTGAACCTTTTTTCTACAGAAGACAGGGTTAACCTACACTATCACTGATTATCATATATCATGTTATAAGAAAGCTAGATATTGCACCTTTGAAATGTGCACTCCAAGATTCCTGTGAACCCCGGAGCACTCAATGCAAATCAGAATACCCAAGTTTAGAGATGCCCAATCAGGATCCGGAGAACGGCATTCTGCACAGCTGTCGTTCCCAGGAATACTCCTCAGAAGGTTGAATATATCATCATGTCCCTCTGAACTCTTGTTATCTTCAATAGATAAAGAATCAACAGAACTTGCGGATCTGTTACTCTCTATTGCTATATTACTGTATGATAGCTGAAATGAGATGAACTCAGATAACAAAATCAGTACTGTATCTTGAATTATCAATAGATTGAACATATGCATGTACATGTAAAACACAGTAAAATGGAGCCAAACTAGGCAGGCGAAGCATAATTACTTTATTTATTAAATCATTATCCAGTGTTGGTGCATGGAGTTTGATAAATCTATCCTTTGTTTCAACCAAAAAGGTAAACAGAGACTAGTTATATGATGCATCAAAAGAGACTGCACCAAACCTGCTGTGGGAATGGTGCATTTAGTAGTGATGCAATAACTCCAGTAATTTTCTGGATCCAGTCCTTTTGATCAGCCCCTGATTCTGCCTGCCATAAACAAAGTGAAAACCATTCACATCTGTGGCATCCATGTATCCAAGAAGTATGAAAAAAATATATAGAGAAAATGTTATTCACTTGTTTTTGAAATACCGAAAACATGCACTGCACAAAGAAAGTTCAACTACTGAAGACTAACAGTGCAGTTACCTGTAATGTGCATGTCTTAATGGGTGAGATAATTCTGAAGCAAAATCTTAAATCATTTTCATCCGCATCAACCTTAATTGTTGAGGTTCTGAGATCAATTGTATGACATGATAGTGAATCTTCACCCTGAGATGAAGCTCTTTGGTTCAAGAACCTGAATCGACCAAAAACACCGGCTCCTTCACCAGCTGTTTGTTGCGATGCCACTCCTTGCTTCCAACAGAATAGAAGGAGCAGGTACACGCAAAGTACAGAACAAATAACATAAGCAAATTGGCATCTTAGGATAAATTATATAAGACACATAAGACACAAATCCTCATATGATGCATTTAAAATAATCCATCACACCCTTGAAAATAATCTACTGCACAGAAATTTTGCAGTGCAAATTATGTACTGCAGCCCTTAAATAAAAACACTCAACTGGTGGAAGAACTAAAGATGCCTAGGTCATACACACCCACTAAAGGACACATCGCCACATGAACAAAATTACAAATATATACTGCACTATAGTTTACAGGAAAATTGTCACAGTATGTGTGCGTGTATCATGAATAGCAAAATCAAAATGGACCAGAAGCTACTAGAAATAGGATATTGTAAATATAGGTAGATAGATTACACCTGATATAATCAAATGAGTATGCCAATTTTAGAATAGTGCATAAATGCAAGTTTTCCTACTCGTGCAAGCAAAGAATAAGGAGCTCCTGACACTGAGTGACAGGTTCTAAATATGTTATCAAACTGCATTCACTGGCCAATTTAGATTGCATACCGACTTTCCCTTATTCCCATAGTAGTACAGAGTCCCATGGCTGTCAAGAACAAAAAATCTCCTCTTCCATTCTCCTCGGGTATTTTGTGGGCGCTTAAATAAGTAACCTTGTTTAATAACTTGAACCTGGCAAAGAAATAAAGTAATAAGGGGAAGCAATGAAAGTTCACAAAATGATTACGAATTACCAAAATTATGAAAATTCAGCCTAGTATAATTACACAAGGGAAATGATGTATGAATAGATAATAGATTTGAACCAAAAGGGTGGTAATCGTGGATACCATTTGCTGGATTCCTATTACAGCAGGCTCATGCATAATGAATTTAGCAGAGTGTTAGAGAAAATCCACAACAATGACACATAAATGCTATCTATCAGCAATTAGTCTCTTCGAATCATCACATGAAGCAACATCCATAAGCTTTAAGATATTTAGTCTGGCATTTACGAATATTTACTTCACGATGGATAATCGGTTACCTCGCCATTGGCAGTTGATTGCATCAAGGCTTCAATCGTTTTATAGGACTGAAGACCAACAACATGGATACCATCACCGCTAGTAGATGTGTCTACGTTGCTAGCCATTCTCACATTTGCTATTTCCTCTTGAGTTCTGAACTCCTGAATTCTCTTTGCAAGCTTATCTTGCTCACTTACAGCCATTTCTTTTGATTGTTGTGCATATGTTAGAACCTGCATCAAGACTTCAAGCTTAGCAAATTAATTGCTAACTCCTGGTAAGCTGATTCACATCCGACTGAATATTTATTTTAATTAAAGACCACTATGCCATATGAGATATTATTAAACCTGGTGAATGAATGGTTCCATTTGACCCAGTAGCTCATATCCCTACATCATAAAGAACAAAGTCAAGGACCAACCCAAAAGACCAAAAATACTGGGCACATAGAAAGGAACCATGCCTGCTTAAAATATCTCAAATGGGCATCCATCACTGCACTTATTGATTCCAAGAACTCATACTTCTTTTTTGCTTCAACGTTTGCGAGGGCATGTACCTGAATTCCTTACAGCAAAGGAGAATCATTGGTATGTCTGAAAAATTTACTTGCAGATGGAAAATGTTGATGTACATACTAAGTTAAAGCGGCATCTTTCAAAAGTTGACTTGGCATTTTGCAGATCCTGTAAAGTTGGAATTAGGGAGATGGTATCAAAGCTAAATATACATCCGTCCACCCAAAAAAAAGGCTAGTCACAGCTTACCTCCTCAAGTTCTGTCACGACTTCTGCTCTAGTCCCTTTTCGCACTGACACAAATTTTTCACGTGCCTAACAATAAAGATAGCACCAGAATCTTAAAGGACATGTGGGTGTATTACATTAACATGTTGGAGGTATCGAGAAACAATCACACAGTCCAGTCATTTATCATCTAACAGATGCCAAACAAAGAAAAAAATAAAAAAGGCAGTCAGATATCATAGCTCAAATCAAAGCATCACCTGATCATAAGCCAATGCAGCCCTGTCCAATCGTCGCCGACAATCCTATACAGGGTAAGATTTTTACAAAGTGACTATATATGAAAAAAGCAATGTGTTAAAAATACAACTTCCGCGTTACTGTCCATGCTCCATATGGAAAGGCAACTGTTCCTATTTTCGTAGATGGAATAGATTTTTAAAGTAGAAAGATTTTTTAGGACTGTCTAAGGTTTTCTGTTCATTGCCAGAACTAGGAGGGTTGAAGTATGACCTTGCAAAGCATAAACCTTATCTAGCCATCGAAAATATCAGCCATGACCAACTATCTACATACATTCACATAACTTGATAATATATGCTGGTTACTCGAGATAAAACCTATTACTTACACAATAGTATGTTTCCATCTTATTTCTTTTGGATGGGCGTGCATGCATGCATATGCACGCCTGTGTTGTGGGGTTGGGGGCGGAGAGGAAAGGAGTTTACCTTCACACCATTTAAATCCATGTTAATGAACTGTGATAGACGGTCACTAAGCATATGCTCGACCTGTTTGGAGGGGAAATAATTATTATAATTAGAATGCAAAAGGATAATTGTCTGTACTGTTTATACCAGTGACATATCAGCACCCCCTGAGCAAAAGAAATTTACCAAATCTGGAAAGATCAGATTAGTATATCAGTGTATTGCTCTACAACACACAATTTTTCTACTTTTCTAGATAATGCAGCCATTTTAGGATGCAGGGAACCCTTTTTCACACTTTCTTCTGATCTGTGTTATTTATAGCAACAAAGAAATATATATTTATTCTTTTTGTGTTATTCCAACACTTACTTTAAAATGTAACAATAATCACCTGTACTTTCAGTTTATTGCATTCTGAAATTTATCAAGTAATCCCAGAACCTTAGGTGGTAAATATGTGAAAGTATAGGTGGCAAATTGAGTCCCAAAGTTCCAGGCATAATTCAAAAAACATATGTAACAAAAGGAAAGTACATTGACTGACAATGGGAATATTGTAAGCTGAAAATAATACAGACCATGCCAAGATTTCACCGGGTTAAACCCGCGATGTTGAGTTCAAATTTACAGCCAAAATAGTAATGATGTTTTCCTTTCAATTCTTCATTTCATTCGTGTTAAGTGTACCTATGCAGGAGAGTGGTAGGTCAAACTTTGATGTTGTATGATAGTAATCTAGTACCTGAGAACGTAGGAGTTCCTTGTATGTTCCAAGCTCCCTGAAAGCAGTAGTAAACTTGGACATCACAGGCCCTGAAACATAGTAAAGACTGTGTTTTGAGTGAATTTGACTAGAGAAGCATCAATAAATGGCTGCAAAATTGTGATCATCAATTATCATGCTATGACATGTTAGAAAGTAGGACAAAATTGATTAATCAACGGCTGCATAGATATGTGCATATCTATACTATTTTATATGCTAATGACCTATTGTTTTGATCTGCGGGCATTCAAGAAGATGCAGTAAATATCCAATAATACACAAAAATGACGCCAATATAATGAGAAATTGGAAACAATAAAACTCAATGGTTTGCTAGGTGTAGATAAGATGAAAGGACAGAATTAAGCAATAGATACATCAGAGCTTTGCTGAAATAACCTCCAATGGCAACACTAACAGGGTCATCTAGACCAGCACCAAATGCTTGCAGAGAATCGGCGAATGAAAGATCCCCTGCATATGCCTCATCAAGTGACCCCCTGAAACTAAGGTTATTAGCAACATAATAAAAAAAAGCAAGATCTCAACCATGCAGGTGCATACAGTGTCTTACTAATTCTATTCTCGTTAATCCTACAAACTATCAAAACTGCTACAGTTTCAGGGAAGATTAACTAAAATGTCAAACCTGAAACAGCAAAGTAAAATAATAAAAACATTGAATGTATTTCTTGAACTAATAGGGATTTGTATGAAGGAATCTTATTGGAAACTTGGGCAATAAGACCGTACACATTTATGGCATTTGCCTCAAGTTATGTGCAGCCAGAAAACTCAAGTGTTTACAAATATGGAACAGGAGGTAAGAAAGAAATGTACATGAATCTTTTACATCCTTTATGCAGATCGGAGCAACGTTCTTTCAGTTCATCAGTAAGTTGTTCCAAAGAATTGACCTGAAGATATTGGAAAAAAGTCAGGGACAATAACTTTAACGCCCGTATAGGTTTGTTTAAAGTGCAAACAGATAAGATGAATTGACGATTTCAGAGAGAAACTAGCAATCCAAATTATCCAGAAAAATAATTAATTCCTATGCCCAGACTTTTATTTATTTTGACTTTTAAGAAACAGACTACCAAGAATGTTTTAAAGAGGGCCCGATATTCATTATAAAAGCAAGTAAAGAATACCTTAACTTACTGGAAGCAAAGGATGCATTAAAAAAAACATGAAAGCACAACCAAGCAAAACCTCGCCATTTTTACCAAGTCCGTGAGCTCAATTCAAACAGGATCCACCCGTTCTATTCAAACATGTGATGCAACGCAAGAGCAAAAAATTTATCTTCAGTGGCGCCATTGTCACCAGAGCGTCCTAACACTTCGAATAAACCAATGTCCAATATAGGAGCACGCTTTACTCATTCAGCGAAATCAACACCGACATGCCCAAACAAACACGGAATTACAACGATAAAAATCACGTGAAAATTCAATCCTGCTCAGAAATTTCCGGTGTTGCTGATCCAAACCGATCGACATAAGCTGGATCACTACCTAGTCGAGATCTCCCTCACACAAAATGATCCAAATACGCCCCATCTCCGCCACAACCACCCAAACTCCGGCAACTGCTCGAATCCTTCCATTCCGCAAATCCGAATCAAGCCAAATCCATGTAACGACATAGAAACGGCCGAGATTCTAAGAAACACGAAACAATGCATCCAGGGGAACCGGATCAGGGAGCCGGGAGCCCTCATGAGCAGAAACAGGGAGGGCAGGGGGGCCGGCACCTGTTTGCGGAACATGGGGGAGTCCTCGAGCTTGGTGAAGGCCGCCATGTCCGTCCTCGTGTCGCGCGGAGGCGAGGCTGCTGCTGCTCTCTCGAAGCTCGAAGAGATCTGGACGGGAGGTAGGAGAGAGGAAGAGGGAGGAGGCGGACGGGCATAGCTGTCCGGTTTCCTGTACGCCGTGGTGCGGTGGCGCTGTCCTGGTGCAGGCTGTACACAGTGCCCCGGTCGGGCGGGTTGGGCTGGATTTTGAACCCAACCGCAATTCACTTCACCGAATTGGTGAGCCGCAGAGTGGAGAATAAGATGGGCCGATTTAGGTGTCTCGGGCTCTCCAGATATGGTTTCTAGGCTCTTGGATAGTTGGATGCCTTCTGTTACGGACTCTCAGGACCTAAAACCAGCCTCTTTTTTTCTGCGAAACGAAAACTAGCCAAATTCAAATGTTTGCCTTCCAACTTTTTAAAATTCTATTCTTCAGTTTCCCTTCAAACTTCATTCGATATAATGTCCATCGTTAGATTACTGTTACAGGGTACAGGACAGGAGAACCAAAAAATTATGAGGGCGCAATCAAATGGCATTAAATTTTATCCACTGAAAAATACTTGTTGGACATGCTATGGTCCCTAATGAGTACCTTTGGCGAAAATTTCTACAAGAATACTTTCATAAATCCAATAGAATTAGACTGAACACTAGCAAGTATACTGAACCCTGGCACACTGCGTTCACAGGTTCCCGTTGCAGCTGGCGAGTCGAAGGTGTCAGAGCATTCAGAAACCGCCCTCGTTGCTGCCTAAAAAGGTGTGTTCAGAAAGACTCCACTTTCAGTTTAGTTTCAACAGCATATCTAAACTGCTGTCTTCTCTAAGAACTTCACTCTCCTCACTTGGTCCATTGTAACAAGGACAAAGTAGCTAGGCCACGCTGAACTTCACGCTTGTCAATTTCCTCGTGAGAAGGGGAGACTGCCTGGTACACCTTCAAAAGTTCAAAATTCAGCAGGAAATCAAAACTCAGAAACTACTTAGGAAGTTATGATGAACGAAAAGGGGCCAACAGAAGGAAGGAAAATCACACTTACCATCGCACTCGCAGCATAGAGGCGTTCCGAACCTGGGATCGATCACATTAGCCAAATCCAGGAACCGCGTCATGTTGAAGCGATGCGCATAGGATGGGCAGGTACTGCACGCGCACAAGAGCCTTCCGCTCGAAAGAGCCTGGCAGACGGAGTAGCACCCATCCGTGGGATCCTCAGATTGGTTCAACAGAAATGGGCCGCAGCTCTGAGTTATCTGACTCCAGGTACTAGTAATCGCATCCTGTGTACCAGCTGCTGGTTGCTGGCTTCACCTGAGAAGAGGAAATGGTGGCAAAGAAAAGGATGGCAGTCTTCGCCAGTATGGCAGTCTTCGCCATGTTGATGTGGAGGCAGAGCAATCCCAAGCTCGAGAGAAAGGATCAGTTGCCTGAACTAGGTATGGATGGGTCCCAAATATAACCACTTGGTGACCACAAAGTAAGGCAATATGCAAGGGCTCCACACGTATGGTGTGGTCTATTGGTTACTGTTGTTGGAGTGTGACAGTGACACTCGGATTGTAGTATATCTTGTTTAATTAGCGAGAAAACCGTCCATTTAACAGCGGTTTGCTCATACTGATCAGTGCATTTCACTTTTAAAGGGGTTGGCTCAATTTAACTAACGTCATCCATATACGCAGACACGGAAAATAGACAGCAAAAGAAACTGTTTTCATGAAGAAATGATTTTTAACATGGTGCACAAGAACAACAGAAAGGTGATAAAAGGAATTTTATCGATCGAGACGAGTCCAGTGGATAGTGCAGCACTGCTACAGTCCTACTATGTTTTGGGAAAAGGTAAAAACAATACTACAAATAATGCAGCACAGGTGATTACAACAGAAGACCTCATTTTTCCTTGAAGGTATGCATTTTGGAAAACAATTTGCCTGGTAGTTAATGAACTGTGCATCTTTCCCATGGAGTGCCAATGCAACTAGTGTGACATGACATAGCTAGGAAAAAGACCTTTCGTAGCGCATGTTAGTACCGGACACAATTTACTTCGGTACTGAAGCTACCACGAAGCAATTAGTACCAGATCCAAAATTGAAAGCCCCCAGAGCTATTTTAGTACCGATAAAGACACCGACCGGTACTAAATGTCACCTTTTAGTGCCGGTTGGTGTTTTGGTCCGGTACTAAAATGGTGTGGGAGTTTAGTACCTGTTAATAACACCACTCGATACTAAAGGTGCTATTTAGTACCGGTCGGTGTCTTAGCCCGGTACTAAATAGTCTTCCACAGGTTACTTTGGAAGGAAAGCATCTCCCACCTAGTCACATATGATGCGTAGCCGGAGATCGTGGGTTCGAATCCTCACAGTCGCGCACGGGCATTTACGCGTGAAAAATTCACGTGACTTGTGATTGGCGTTCGTTACTTTTTTTTCGTGGTGGGGCGTTTAGTAGCGGTTGCTGCCGATACTAAACGATCCTCCATTTAATACCGGCCGGACGGTACCGGTTGCCGCAGCCGATACTAACCGCGCCATATGACCGGTACTAATGCTCCTTCTTGTAGCACTGTGAGGTCAGTTTGTTGTAAGCTACAACAGAAAACGATGGATTTCTAACATGGTACGAGGTGTGTTGGTTAAATGCACCTATCAAGATATTATCTATACATTCAGACCCGACCATCAGCGCCGGAAAGAAAATGCTTCAGTGTTGTTAGGGATGTTTAATATGCCGCTTGCCCTAGAGAAAGAGCACAAGCTAACCAAAGGTATCAGGTTTCGTCTGTTCAATCAATTTCCTTACAACCAGGAGAAGTTACATCGACTCAATCTAGCATTTTCGATGCAATCAGGTAGTCACACATCTCATCAGTAATGCTTGGTGTGTAATTGTAAATGGAGGTAAAATGATCTGTATGGGCGGATCCACCACGGGGGCTGAGAGGGCTCCCTCTACCTCCACGAAGTCCATGGAGACCCCTAAGCCCTCCTACAATTTTCGGTCATGATTATTGAAAAGGAGGAGGAAGAAGAAAAGAAAGTGAAAGAAGAGAAAGATGAGCCTCCCAATATTTAGCTTCTGGATCCGCTGATCCTATCTTTGGAACAGCGGATCCACGAGAAAAAAAAAAGAAAGCTCGAGCAAACTTAGCACGTGCCGTGCCTTTTGATTGAATCCGGTGGATCAATGGTGATAAGTTACCAAGCAGTCCAAGAAATTGGTAGATGGAAAAAAGGAGCCTACGAAGTGCACCTGTTCTCTCCTGGTGGCTGCCTCCTCGCCGTCGTCAGAGTCCCAAGAGCTCCACCGTGCAATACAGCACCACACTTTCACGAGCTTAAGGCAGTGCAGTGGGCGATCTGCCGCGCCCTACTTCGGAGAGCGGCGAGCGGAGGCGTCAGGTCGCTACTTGAATGGCGCCACGGGACACATTGGCCATCGCCCATCGGGCGATGATCCACTAGCGCCTCGTCTCACCGGACTGACATTGCCGCCGCCGCCGCCGCCGCCGCCGCGCTCTTCCCGGGGATGGGCGGTGGACCGGGCCATGGGGTAGAAAGTTGAGGACCGGGCCATGGGCCATGTCTTCTACCTCGACCGAAGCCGAGTCTTGAGCGTACGGCTGAATGAATCCAGACGTGGACCTACATGATAACGTCAGCGTATATCGAGGGCCCCGTATGTGCAAAACCTGCGCCCTCCTTAACCTCAACGAGCATCTGGGCCGCATGACTGGGTCCCGGGTGCCCAGTAATGCACTTGCTGCCTTTTTCCTCGATCTGTACCGTAGATTCTAAACCCAACGGCTAATCGTACAGATGCATCATCCATTCATCCCTCCACGGTGCCTGCCTGCCCCACCCGGAGCATGCGCCAACGTGAACGCAGCGCACGGGGAACTCGAACCAGAGCGATCTTCCTCGCGGATCCCGTGCCCGTGGCGGTGTACGGCGTCGGCACGGAGATGCCTGCCCTCGTCGCGCCATGCGCGGGAGGAACGAGGACTAGAAGCTAGGCGCACAGCGCGCAGGCATGCAGCCACTCTTGACAGGGCATGGCCGAGAGCGCGCGCGGCGCGCCCACGCTCCCCACCGTCCGGTCGCTCGCCGGATCGCCGTGCCGCCGGACGCCCCGGATCAACGACGCGATGCCCACGAGCCTGCATCTGCCGTGCCGAACAGCTGGATGCGTCTCACGCGCGCGTACGCGGCGTCGGCCGCCGGGCCGGCGCGGCGAGGGAGCGCGCGCGCGCACGCACGGAGTTCGATTAGCTGGCCAGGGCACGTAGCACGGTAGCAGCGCGTACGCCCGCTGTGATCTTCGATCTTGGGCGACAGGTATCTCGCGTGCCGTCAGGCGCTCGATGCATCGATAGAGCCAGCTGAACGCGCGCAGGCAGGCAGATGCCCAACCGCCACCTGCATCCAAGACTCCTGTAGCCGCTACAAGACGGAATGGCCATGGCCACTCTCCAGCCTCCACCGCCGGCCGTGCTCGATTCGCCCGGCCATACGCCCGCTTCCTACAAGAAGATTTGCTCCCGCAGTAGGGCGCCAGTGGACTCGATCAGTCCATCTCCAGAGCTGCAGGACGGTCCGTGCGCCATCAATTCAAGCGAGCCCATGTACTCCCAGTCCCTGCAACCGCTGTTCGCTGCATTCTGCTGAAGACCTCGAGCGTCAAGACCTTTTGTGATGGGTTCTATGCCATCCACGGCTGCGTTCTTGCAGTTTGCACTTGCATCGTCCTCGACTTTTTCGTCAAGGGAGGCACGTTGCTCGTGCGCAGGGATCTGACTCCTCCAGTCCTCCTCCCCTGCATTACGCCTGCACTTGCTCGGAGGATCCTGCACGGACCCAGGAGTTGGCTGCATCCACGTAAAAAGATCGCTCTAGGAGACTAGGGGATACCCAGCTTTTCGTGGCGTCCTTCGCCTGCACACGGCCGCTCTTAACAAGCTCTGGAGAAAAACCTCTGCACAGGCGACGGCCGTGGGCAGTGGCAGCACGCCGGTTTTGTCAAATGGGCGAGCTGGCGTGGCCATGCTCCCGCGGCCACGGGCAGGTGATCTTCAAGAGCCAGGGGGACAAAATCAGCTGCCGAAACGAGTAATGGCACATGCAGATATGAATCATAGGGTAATCTCGCCAGCTAAACTTGGTTGATAAGGTTGGGGGCAGCGAATAAATCGCTGCTCGATCGGTAACCCAATCAAGCATAAGAGGAGCTCATTTAGGAGAGGAGATCCTTCGATCCGGAGGAGGAGACGAGACGAGATCCTGTCCCGGGCGGGTGCCAGGCGGGGCGGAGTTAATGCCTGCGCGCCTCCGTCGTCAGCAAGAAAAGATCTCCCTGCCGTTACCGGCCTCGCTCCGGCCGGCACGAACGCGAGGCACGTGCGCGTCGCCCCGTACCGAAGATTCAGAGCTCAGGGCACCGTATCGAAGATCTCGCGGATCCGCTCGCCGCACAGCCGCGCTGGGATCTCCTGGCCGATCGCTTCCGTCCCCTTTCCGTAGCAGGTAGGCAACCACCAACCCGCGCCGGGGCCGCGTGTGTATATAAGCGGCGCGCCGCGCGTCGCTGCTACGGTGCGTGCGAGCGAGCGAGGCTGCGATGGCGAGCGTCGTCAGAGGAGCGGTGGTGGCGGCGGCCGCCGGCGGGGCCGTGGGCGGCGTGGGGGCGACGCCGCACGTCCTCGCGGTGGACGACAGCTCCGTCGACCGCGCCATCATCGCAGCCATCCTTCGGAGCTCCCGGTTCCGCGGTGCGTGGTTGCAATGCGGCATTTCAAGTCTTGCGCGCGCGCTCGCTCTTGTTTTAGTCCTACATCTGCTTGATTTTTCAGTTCTTTAAGTTGTTTTGCTCTTGTGTTCGTGCAGTGACGGCTGTGGAAAGTGGGAAGAGGGCGCTGGAACTGTTAGGCAAGGTAATGCCATATACAAGTACTTCTATTTTTTATAAACATTTCTCTGTGTTCTTGTACATGAAAATTTATGGGTTTTCTCTCTCTTGTTTTGGGGTCCCGTAGGAGCCGGACGTGAGCATGATATTCACCGATTACTGGATGCCGGAGATGACGGGGTACGAACTCCTCAAGAAGGTCAAGGTAATAAATCTCACGCACGACACGATCAATTCTGCACCAAAACATGTACAAAATCCTAATCTTTTCTAGCATCGTTGCATGCAGGAGTCGTCCAAGCTGAAGCAGATCCCGGTGGTGATCATGTCGTCCGAGAACGTGCAGACTAGGATCAGCAGATGCCTGGAGGAAGGAGCAGAGGACTTCCTGGTGAAGCCCGTCCGCGCGTCGGACGTGTCGCGCGTCTTCAGCCGCGTGCTCCGCTGAGCACCGCGCGCGGCCCGTGGAGCGGGCGCGGCGGCGGACGGAGGGAGGGAGATTTTTGCGGGGGCGTGGAATGGCGAGCAGGAGGAGGAGGAGAACGGTGCGTGCCGGCCTGAGCGAACGAACAGGACAGTGCGGCGTTGGTGTGTGTAGTCCAGTGGTCGACGTAGCGGTGTGCTTCTTTTCTAGACGCTGTCGTGTTTGTCATTCATAGGAAGAGTTGGTCTCCGTCAGGGTTTTAGGGTTTAGGGTTCTGTTTTCTTTTTGGCGAACTTTTTTTCTTCTTTCCAGCTTCTTGGATTTTGCAGTTCAGAACAAGCGTCTGTTCTTCGGTTCTCTGGAGGGTCTTCTCCAGTTGTTGCGGTTTTGGTCCAAGGAATTGGTTGATTGAAGATGGTGGTGGCAAATTGATGCTGCACTCTATTCTCTGTCCACTGTGCCCCCCCTCGCGAGGCTGTAACCTCTGCCCCCGCGGTGCCTGTCAGCACCCTGACCCGCTGTGCTAGAAACAACTCAGATGCGATGCACGGCGTGAAAAATCTTGTCCTCGTCGCGCCCATCCATGCCTCCGTCCGTACGCTCATACCTGGCGATGCTCCGATCGATGCCACGGCGAGTGTACGGGGGCACGTACGTAGAAAGGTAAGGATGCGGGGTGCATGCTACCGTAGAGGACCAGCAAAAGGAGTACGTCACGCGGAGAGAACAGAGGTGCGACGAACTGCGTACGCTGTAAACCAATACAGGCGCAGCAGATGTGGATGGTGGGAATCTGCGAAGTTTAAGTTTGATCGGATCCTGTACGCGGCGGTACCGCAGCCTGGATTGTGTCCCAAATCTCCACAGCCCCTGGATGTCTCCTCATATATATGTCAACCCTAGGAAGGAACTTGGCCCGCATGCCAGTTGCAAGCGAAAATAAATTGGCCACTCAAAAATAAAAAGAAAGCAAATTGGCGCTGAAAATATAATCAAATTAAACCAAACAAAAACCAACCTATATCCCTTTTCCTCCCCGTTCCAAGCGGTCAATGAAAGCCTGGTCAGCTGCCTGCGTCGTATTTGTGAGCCAGGCTGAGTAAATGTAACCCCTCCGATTAAGAAGCACAACCAAAGAACTGGTGTAAGATCCGATACAGCTGATACAAAGATGGTTCGGTGAGGCAGCACATCAAGCAGTGGATCGAGGATAAGAGGAAGAATAGGAATAGCTCTAGAAGGATCTAGAAGATCAGAGGTACATGAGAGAGAGCGAGACAGAGGAGACGTGTTCTGGCTTCTGAATATTTGGATCGATGTTCCTTTCAGTCTGATGCTGCTCGGTATATACTCCACCACCAAGTCCTGGACTCGCATGGCGTAGACCTTCTGGTCTTCATGTCGAACACTACCATGGCCTCCTCAAGTCCAAACGGGCTCACCCAATACGCGCAGTTGCCCTTCACCCCAGCCATGCCCTCGGCGTGAACCGACACCGCCACTGTCCCCCCCGATGAACACCGAGGAGTGACCTCCGGGTCATCCATCACCTACCAGCGTGCCGGCGCGCGTTCTTGGCCACGTGGTTCCGGCACCAGCTGTCCCCCGCGAGCGCGGCGCGAGGTGGAACGGGCGCTCCATTGCGAGGGAGACCCCGCCAGGTCGCGCCGCGCGTCGCTGTCGTCGAGTAGGTGTAGCACGTAGAGGAAGTACGGGGACGCCGGCGCCAGCGGGGAGCGCCATGCCGTGCAGACGCCGGCGGCGGCGAGGTAGGGTGTCTCTGCGGGATGAAGCGGTCGTATGCACAGGAGAAGCTCCTGCGGATCCAGTTCCTCTGAAGTAGTCGTAGCTACCTCTGCTGGCCATTCATTTTGAATCCGACGGCACCTTTGAGAAATAAGGGACTTTGACCATACGTTCAGCCCATGTTAGTCATCCGGCCCATAAACAAATAGCCCAGACTGCTTGCTATACGAGTCTGTTTCTACATCTACACACACAAAAGAAAAAAAAATACAATGTTGATGCTGGGTGTCATCTCGCCGCCGCCGCCCACAACGCCGGTGTTGCAGCTCGCTCCATCCACTGTTGCCGAGTGCTGCACCCTGCTCTCCACAGTTCACCAGCGCCCAGTGCTGCAGCTCGCTCGCTTCCATTGTCTGGTCCCCGCCATCCGCTATCGCGAAGTGGTTTAGCATTTTATTCGACAACGACGCCGCCGTCGCCGTCGCCGAGGAGCCCGGCCACGGCTGGAAGGGGGTTTGCCCGCCCAGGTGCTGTACCACCAACTGGAGCGCAACCAGTGCTGCCGGTTCCCACCATCGCAAGAGGAAGGTAACTACTGCACATGACCAAAGTTGAGAAGCCAAGCTTCAGAGTAGCAGGAAATGATATTATCACACGTGGGGTAGAGTTGTAAATTGATATGAAAGTGAGATTGTGATTCAATGTTTAATATCTTTGTCAATTTGAGATTGATTATTGTGTCTGTTTGAGAATTTGATGGCTGTAATTGTCAATCTGTTGATGTCAATTTTTACCCTTCAGATTCATCTGCAAATGGGCCTTAGCTACCAGGCCGGACGTGACGTGCCTCTGAGGTAGCTACAACTACTTTAGAGGAACTGATCCCCCGTGGGAGGTTGCACAACACCGTATCGTGGCGCGCGCCATGGGTGGGGGTTACACGTAAAGTCGCGAACGTCGTATTTGATGAGAAGACCGGCCGCTTATTTGAACCAGCATGACAAGCATTATAACCGGCACATCGAGCATTAGAGCACAGCGTTTGCGACTTTAAATACAGTTTCACAGTTATTTGAACCAAACGACTTTCAGATTTCTTCTATCCCACAGCTCATAGCAATTCTTTTATAACTCACAACTCACAATAATTTTTCTTACAATCACCTCTCAATCAAATACACCCTTAGTTCATAGGTGATTCCGCCTTTAACGTAAACATGCACAATACACTACCTGGCCCGGTCTGTCAAAAAAAAAGGAAGAAGGGGGGAAAAATAGAAAGGGCCGGAGTGTCGACTTTACCGTCTTAGGCCCGAAGGACTCGATAGTATATTTATGAAACCAGTGCATGTGCTTTTGGTATTTGGCGAAAACAACACCGGAAAATTACCCCCAGGCCCCTCCAGCCTAACTAATCGATCCCATTTCCGCTTCCGCGGTTCCGCCTTTCCGCCTCCTCCCTGAGTTCTCCCCCATCGCTACGGCGAGGCGAGGGCCCGAATCGACGCGCGGCGACGTCTCCTGCCCGCTCCCTCCCGGCTCCCCAGCTCGCTCGCCCCGCCGACCGCGCACGCCTCCAGGCCTCCTTCCTCCTGAAGCGAGGGACGCCACCTGGAAGGGATTATTCTCCACCAGCCTTCCTCCTGCCGTCCACTGGGCGGGCGTGGAGTGGAGATCCATCCGGCTCGGGCTCGGGTCGATTTCCGCGGTTCTCGGTAAGGAAGCCCTAGCTTGGCTTGATGCAAGAGTTTTACGAGCGATTTCTGTCGTGGAAGATGCCGATCAAATCCAAAATTTTCCGATGGGATGTATGCTCCGATTCCTATAGTTTGTTTGTTGCGGGATTTGCTTGCTGTGGTGTGTGTGTTTTGGGAAGGGGTTGCTAAACGCAGCCTATTTTTTCTCTAAATAATAGAAAAAAATGGGGTTCAACTGAACCCTTGTGCCACACGAAGTCTGCTCCCGGGGGTCAAACTATGCTTCTTACAGTCTTCTGAGTTGTGACTACTGGTGTGTGTTCATAATGTGAGAGATCACTTTGTTATGATGCTTATGTCAGCCTTTTTGTTAGGGTTCTAACTTGCCATTATAATTTACCACTAACTGATTGTGGTTTACTATTTGCTGTTGACAGGTTCTAAGGTTATTTTGGTACGTTTTATAGTTCTGGGTTTTTATTCGGAACAACAAAATGGATAATGCTCAGAATGAGAACCGAACTGACACTGCTCAGAATGAGAACCGAACTGACACCAAGCAAGATGATGAGGCGCGCCAAAGCAAACCGGATGATGAGGTAAGTGGAGACCTCTATTCCTTAAGTGGTAATGTGAAATTTTTATAGATTATGATGTTAAATGATGTTGCTATCTCATTTCACTATTCACGGGTATCCTTTCATTCTGCCATCTACTTTTGTTAATCTGACGATATTGGTCATGAATCCATTCTAATCTTATTTCATTGTCAGACCCTGTCACTTATTGAGCTAAAAATTAGTTAGGGAGAGCATTTTTTATCCTTATTTACCATGTCTATAATCAGTTGGGTATTTGATAGGTCTAATATGATAGTGCCTTATGAGGTTCAATTGAGAACATCGCTAATTTTTTATTATTAGTCCTGCAATTTCAATCTTAATATCATATATCATCAGATAAATAACTAATATGTTAAATATGTTATATAACCTAGATTGCATGGAGAGGGCATGGGCCATACCATTGGTTGACGCTGCAAACCTGGATGCTCTTGAGTTCCAATCAACCCACTAACCAACCAACCAAATGTCACTACTAGCAATTATTCATCCGTAGGAGCTAAGATTAACCTTGACCAAGCTTCACCCACAAATTTTTACTGTCAGAGTGTGCAGCAGTACTCCACAAATAAAAATTTCTTTCCTGGTCACCTGTTGTCAATTTCTAGTATCTCGAGCAAGTTGATTAAACTTGGACCCTCTGCTGCTGCTCAAATTCTCTAGTGTTGCAGATTTTAAACACCTGTTTCTCTTATCTATCAGCATACATTGCTATAAATGTTATACTGCTCACTAAAAATTAGCTCTATGCAGGAGGCCCGTCTTGAAGAATATAAAAAAATTATTGATCAAAAGACTTCCCTCCGCTGGAGCAACCTAAATCCTGAAAGGCCTGGTAGTTATTTCTTTCAGTAATGGCTATTTCATAAATGATTTACCGCACAAATAACCACTCGGAGTGCTGGAAGCATTCTTGGACTTATTCTTGTTATTAGGTGGAGAGTTGCTTTCTACATTCATACATTATTCCAAAATTGCATTAAGTTCCAATTAGATGTATCACACGCAGTATGCATTTGCTTCTTTATCTTTATCTTCACAGAAAAATTCGCTGGAGTTTTTATGCGATTGTCAATAAAACAATTTCTAATACAATGATTAAAACTTGATCATTAGGTGGGAGTGAGAGAATCTATGTGCTGTACAACTGTAAATGTATAGTTTATAGCTGTCAGGAAGTAGATGAGAAATATAGCTGCAATCAAACAAAACCAAAATTTTAGCTCTAATTTAAGATATACCTTGAATTCCCTGATATTTTGGAGTTCTAGAAAGCCATATTGTAAACTTTAAGGATCTCTTCCTATAATCTTATGGAAGATTTTATTTATATATGTTAGCTTAGAGCTCCTATTCTATCACATGTCACTTGTAAGTTTTTCTTTTGGCAACTAAAAACCTACCGTGACAATTTGGCATTCAAGAATTTCTGTTGCTTATATGTTCTTGGAGTCCTGACACTAGAGGATGATGAGCTACTTAATATTAGGTTTCATTTACTTTTTTATTTTGATTCTCTTCTGTTTTGTAATTTTGGGTTGTTTTGCATTGACATATATGGTTCATGTTTTGTCATAGCATATACACCTTTTATCTTGATCAGTAATGCCCAATTTTTGTATCTGATCTATGTGATGATTCAATAATACCAGATGCAAACTACCTGAGAACTCTGGACTCCAGTATCAAGCGAAATACAACAGTTATAAAGAAGCTGAAGACAATAAATGATGAACAGAAGGATGGGCTAATGGATGAGTTGAAAAGTGTGAATTTGAGCAAATTTGTCAGCGAAGCAGTTTCTTATATCTGTGAGGCCAAACTTCGCTCTGCTGATATACAAGCTGCAGTTCAGGTGATTTGCAACAACAGCTGTCTACACTTTATGTAAAAATTGTTGTCATTCTATTGGCCGCTTCACTTTACCCGTGCAAGATCTTTTCTATACGTCAAATCTCTAGGTTGCATGATGCTGCATGTTTTTTATCCTCCGTGTCTGCTATGGAAACCATGCACGGCCTCAGCCAGTTAGTATTAGGAAGGTTATCAATATCAGGGAAGTTTCCCTTTTGAGAATGCATCATCTCAGTCGGTTAGTATTAGGAAAGTTATCCTTAGGAGTCCAACTCGGTTGGCTGTCTATTGGCGGGTGCCTAAATACTTCAGGGCTGCCCACATTCTATGGAAATCAACCAATTAGGTATTAATTCACCAAACTTGGCTAATGGGCTTCAATTAGAGCCTCTTTTCGACATGAGAAGTTCAATGATTAGAGTTCAATCTGCCCATATCATAGCTGTTGCTATCTTGTACCATATTAGTGACAACCTTTGAACTTGTTTCTGTGTCACTGTATGTTAGGTACCAACCATTCTTATGCATGCTGTAGCATAGTTATGGTAATCAGCAGCTGCTGACTTGCTGAGATGTTTGATTCACTGGTTAGTGGTTCACCCAGCAGTGGGATTGGGTGGAGTCTTTCATATGATTTTTATTGTCTATTCCTATATTACTATATAGTCTTGCTCCAGTCCAACCATCATCACTTTACTTTGAGGTTTGAGGTTTAGGTAATGATAAAGGTGTGAAGTTATGCGTGTTTATGTGGATTTACCCTTTTTCCTATGTAATGTAGGTTTGCTCGCTGCTTCATCAAAGGTACAAGGACTTCTCTCCTTGTCTTATACAAGGTCTACTGAAGGTTTTCTTTCCTGGAAAATCTGGAGATGATTTGGATGCAGACAAAAATTCAAGAGCCATGAAGAAGAGAAGCACATTGAAACTTCTGATTGAACTGTATTTTGTTGGAATTGTTGAAGATGCTAGCATATTTGTAAATATCATAAAAGATCTTACATCGGCGGAACATTTGAAGGACCGTGAAGCAACTCAGACAAATTTGTCTCTTCTCTCCACTTTTGCTCGTCAAGGGAGGTTTCTTGTAGGGCTACAGTCTCACAGTCAAGAAGCTTATGATGAAGTAAGCGGAATTTAAGTATTAACCTTATTTGCTTAAATTATGGTCTCAGAAAAAATACTGATAACATGATTCAACTGCAATAGTGGATCTAGCTGATCTTTATTCAATACACACCCCAAGCTCCAAAATTACCAGTTTTTTTTCAGGAATAAGCAGGCATACTTTTCTTAGACTTCAAATGCGACTATATAACACCTAATTGATTAATATCTCACTATAGTAGATCAAAGTGCATTAATATTGTTTATATTTTCATTTCACTTCAGGAAGTTTCACTGTCTAGTGATGCCCGCCCAAGCACATGATAAACCTGCACGCATTAAAATTATTACTCTGATAACCATTCTGCAACTATATATCATTTTGTGTACTGTGCTGAGAGTTTACCAAATAAGCACGTTTGTATTGTATAGATCCACAGAGTATATGGTTATTGCCAACAGATTGATATGTCTTAGACTTCTGGTGATCTGAATAAATTCCTTTCAATTTATTCACAATGTATGGCGTTTATTCTACATAAATTGATTTGCCAAAATGCTGAATTGATGCAGTTCTTTAAGGACCTAAATGTTACTGCTGATCAGAAGAAGTTCTTTAAGAAAGCCTTGAACACTTACTATGATGTTGTAGCTGAACTACTACAATCAGAACATGCGGTAATTCCTTTTCTTTGTTTCTGGACACTCTTGTTTGTAATTTGAGTTTTCCCTAATATATTCATGCATAAACCAAACTCTTTCTTTGCATGCAGTCTCTTCGTCTAATGGAGGCAGAGAATGCAAAAGTTTTAAGCGCCAAAGGTGAACTAAGTGATGAGAACACAGCCTCATATGAGAAACTCAGGAAGTCTTTTGATCAGTTGCTACGTGGTGTATCCTCGTGAGTATTTATTGGGCATATCAGCAGAAAGCTTCCATTCTGTAGTTTTTATTAGATTGACCGTAATGACGTGCCACTTCTATTTTTTTTTGGTATGTTGAATGATTTCTAGAACGATTCTGTTATGCGTTTCTGCCATTTTTGGATTAAATGTAATGACATGTGTGGTTCATGATGAATTGCATGGGAGCACACACATGACTCTTGGAATTTACTACCTGAATTTTTCTTTGCTCCCTTGAACCACCCCAACTTTTACAATCATAAAATAAGACTTTTTAAAGAAAACAAATACGACATGGACAATGTACTTGCGTGAAATGGCAGACAGATTCATCCTTATCTCAGTCAGGATGCAGCATCAATTGGGCATATTTAAATAGACAAGATATAGGTAGTATTGATGTACCATCTTACCAAGTTTCATCCACATCTTTTCTCAAAAAAAAAAGTTTCATCCACATCTTCAACCTGTGCCATGAATTACTAAAATTTCCTAATTAGATGTTACAGTGTAGTCCAGCAACCAAACGCTGGCCATTAGTATCATGACTTAAAAATCTGTTGATAATTGTCTGTAACATGCCAATTAATATTCTGTCTTTTTTCTCTAAGATTTTGGCTGTCTTTAACGTTCTATTTTGCAGGCTGGCTGAAGCTCTTGACATGCAGCCTCCAGTGATGCCAGATGATGGGAATACAACGAGGGTTACTACAGGAACTGATGTCTCGCCCTCTTCTGGAAAAGAATCATCCGCACTGGAACCTATTTGGGATGATGAAGATACCAAATCTTTTTATGAATCTTTACCTGATCTCAGGTTTACTTTTCATAATATTTCCAATATCAGTATCTTTTTTAGCTTTCATTTAATGTTGGTTTGAGATTATGAAATTTTTGAGCAGAGCATTTGTGCCCGCTGTATTGTTGGGAGAGGTTGAACCAAAGTCAAATGAGCAACATGCTAAGGGCCGTGAGCAATCTAGTGTAAGAATCTGAATCTTGTACTGTCCATTCTTCAAGTTCACATCTGTATTCTCTTTGTTCCTCCTTTCCCCTGCTGGTATCTAAGACCACCTGCTTTAACTCCTAATCCATGTGAATCAATTATGCGATGCCTGAATGATATTCACAGATGTTTGAGTGAACTGATAACATGTTTTTTATATCTGAAGTCTACAAGGTTGTTTTTTTACTCTTCTCTTTGTGTGCTCGTGTGAGTGAGAGGAGGCAGGATATATATGCTCCCTTTAAATATGCATTCACTTAGCAGATATTCTCATATTTTGGTTTGCCAAGAAATCATTGTATGAATTTTGTTATGAAGGAATCCACTTCAGAACAAGAGACTGAAGTACATGACAATGCTCAAACTTCTGCCACTGAACATCAACTGGAAGTTAAAGTAGATGATGGAGTCAAAGATAGTGAAGATAAAGATAAAGATAGGGGAAAAGATGGAGAAAAGGAAAAATCTAAGGAGAAGGATCTGGATAAGAAAAACGAAAGGGAGAAAGAGAAAGTTAGAGCCTTGGATGGTGCAAGTTTGGATAACCTCCTGCAGAGGTTGCCTGGATGTGTTAGCCGCGATCTTATTGATCAATTGACGGTATTAGCTCATCTTGTATTGTATATTCTCTTTATCTTAGACCGATTATTGTAATGAAGCTACTTTTGATTTCCCCAGGTTGAGTTTTGCTACCTAAATTCTAAAGCAAATCGAAAGAAACTTGTGCGTGCCTTATTCAATGTCAATAGGACTTCACTGGAACTGTTGCCTTACTATTCTCGTTTGGTTGCAACACTATCGACTTGTATGAAAGATGTTCCAATTATGCTACTCTCTATGCTTGAAGAGGAGTTCAACTTTTTAATAAATAAGAAGGTATACTCATAGCTCTTTGTTGCTTGACATTGTCTGTGCCTAGTTCCTCTTTTCTTATCATGAATATTACTTCTAAGCCTTGACAATATCGACTATTTCTTTTTTTGCTCTAGAATCCAAGCTGATTAACATGAATACATATATAAGAAATCCATGGGAAAACTAGTCTCTACAATGCTAATGGCCATTTATTATGGTATTTACAAATATGTTCAGCATGTCACCCAAATCCTCCTATGAAGTTGGATTTCACGTGGAGGGAAGCAGCAATTCTTTTGCCTCTTATATGTTTTGTATTTACTGTTTACTAATTATTCTCTCTGCTCAAAACCTTTCAGGATCAAATCAACATTGAAACAAAAATAAAAAACATAAGGTTTATTGGGGAGCTGTGCAAGTTCAAGATGGCTCCTCCAGCTCTTGTTTTTAGCTGTTTGAAGGTATGCATTTATTGTGCAGGGAACTAATAAGGTCTGCTTTTTGTCGTGTTTTCTTATCTTGCTTTGGTAACTAATTTCCTGTATTTTTGCGTTCATTTTCTATTTTTTTCAGGCCTGCCTAGATGATTTCAGCCATCATAACATCGATGTAGCCTGCAACCTTCTCGAGACTTGTGGACGTTTTTTGTATCGCTCACCTGAAACTACAATTCGCATGGCCAACATGCTGGAGATACTGATGAGATTGAAGAATGTCAAAAATTTGGATCCCCGTCACAGTACACTTGTAGAAAATGCCTACTACCTTTGTAAACCGCCGGAAAGATCTGCGCGAATCTCAAAAGTTCGGCCACCTTTGCATCAAGTAAGATTTCCATGTATTCTTATTTTATTGTGCATTTCCATTGAACTTATGTACAAAACTGTACAATTAACTATTCTCCTTTTCTCTGTGCAGTACATAAGAAAGTTGCTTTTCTCAGATCTTGATAAATCAAGTGTTGAACATGTTCAGCGCCAATTACGCAAGTTGCCTTGGGCAGAGTGTCAACAGTACCTTTTAAAGTGCTTTCTAAAGGTTCACAAAGGAAAGTACAGCCAAGTTCATCTGATTGCTCTTCTCACTGCTAGCCTAGGCCGCTATCATGATGACTTTGCTATTGCAGTGGTAGATGAGGTTAGTCCCTTTAGCCGAGTGCATAAAAAAAAAGGAAAATAACACCTTTTTTATACTCATAGGAGTCTTTTCCTTCCGCTTTAGTCAGCATGAAAAAGAAAATTGTAACACCTTAATCAACTGGCAGTTTTCACTTTTCAGTTGTTACTTTGGGAAGAAACTGTTTGACATCCAAGTTATATATTTATTTCCCCTTTTTTATTTAGGTTTTAGAAGAGATAAGGGTTGGATTGGAGTTGAATGACTATGGGATGCAACAAAGACAGCTTGCTCACATGAGGTTCCTTGGGGAGCTATACAGCTACAAGCATATAGATTCATCAGTTGTATTTGAGACACTGTACCTTATCATTGTGTTTGGTCATGGAACACCTGAAGTAAGTAAATCCATACTTTAGAACTGTTGCTTCAAATTTGTTTTCTGACAATAAACCTCATTCTGCACCATGCGGTCTAGCTAGA
Source organism: Panicum miliaceum (assembly GCA_032594955.1). Classification (NCBI taxonomy): domain Eukaryota; kingdom Viridiplantae; phylum Streptophyta; class Magnoliopsida; order Poales; family Poaceae; genus Panicum; species Panicum miliaceum. The sequence goes on along the minus strand of CM064067.1, from coordinate 33,167,521 downwards.
TACAAGTCTGTTAACTGTAAATACCTAGCACAGTGGTTTACATGTTTGCAATTGTATATTGGAAATAATTGTATTTGTATATCTATATGTCCTTGATTTTTCTGAATAATCTGATCCTTTGCCTTGCTTGGAAAGCTCGATAACTAAATCAAGTTCAGCAATGCTTCTAGAATTATCACTGCGTACCATGTTAGGTGTATCTATACACCTTACATATGTGTAAACAAGTCTACATACTTTGGCAATAAAGATTTGCCAAAAAGTTTTGCTCTGTTCAGCTGGCCTCTTTCGTATTTTTTAATAAATACAAGCTCATGTTTGAGAATAATCACTCGTGTGTCTATCTGAGGATCCATAATATGTTCTCACTGAACATTTTCCCTTCTCTGCTTATGCAGCAAGATGTATTGGATCCACCAGAAGACTGCTTCAGGATCAGGTTGGTCATTACACTTTTACAGACCTGTGGTCACTACTTCAGTAAGGGATCTTCAAAAAGGAAGCTCGACAAATTCTTGCTACACTTTCAAAGATACATTATAAGTAAAGGGCCCTTACCACTTGACATAGAGTTTGACATTCAGGTTAGTTCTTATTCATATAAAACTTATGCATGAATATATACATAAATCTTCTTTTTTATATGGATGGAATCATGAAGTCAAACAAACTTAGAAGCTGTGTGATGCATGTAGTTACATCTACATTGTGAGTGCTGAGTGGCCAAGAATGCTTTCCTAGTAGGTTTTGCATGCTGATTGAGGTAGTGAACATGTGTTTTGTTGAGATGAGTACTTAACCGACTTGTATTTATGGTTATTATCCAATCATTTGCTGACTTCTGAATAGTTACTACTAGACAGTCATGACCCTTTTTCTGCCAACATTTTGATGTGTGGTTTGTTCCTTCAACAGGTCACATAAAGTTTATCTTAATAAGGAATCAAGGAACCAAATCCCTTTATTTAAAATAAATTATAGTTTTACTCCTATTTGACCTGGTGCGCTTAGGCAGCAGCATTTAACTTGCTAATGGAAAGCTAAAATGTAAATGACGAAAGACAAATTGAACTGTATGATCTCGAGCCTGGTCATGGCATATTACTATTAGTGCTCCAGTAATTTACTGAGCTACACGTTTGGCATCAAACCTTTTTACAATGTACTGTCTCATACCAACGTGCTATGGTACATTTGAGAAGGCAATATTGCTATCAGTTATTGACACATCATATCTGAAGTTCAAAGAGAATCATAGGATTGTACACTTGATTACTTGAATGTTTGAGTTGTTTGAGTGATTCTGAAGATATTTGTTATTTTTGGCGAAGACTGAGGAGAGCTGTTATATGTGTCCTTGCAGGATTTATTTGCTGACCTCCGACCAAACATGTCTAGGTATTCATCAATTGAAGAACTAAATGCTGCATTAGTTGAGCTCGAGGAAAATGAACGTTCAGCTCCAGTAGAAAAGGCTGAAAATGAAAGACACTCGGACAATGAATCTCAGAAAAGACAGCCACGAGATGGTGCTCCATCTGTGAATGGTCAAAGCGCAACAAATGGAGTTGAGGAAAATGGTAAGGATCATGAAGTAGCAGACAGTGAGAGCTATTCAGGCAGTGGCAGCATTGATGGGCGGGAAGATGAGGATATATTATCCGAGGATAAATCAAATGATGGATCAGATAATGAAGGTGATGATGAAGACGATGGCATTCCTGTTGGTTCTGATGAAGATGAAAATGTTGAGGTTAGACAGAAAGTCATGCAGGTTGATCTGAAGGAGCAAGAAGATTTTGATCGAGAACTGAAGGCCCTTCTTCAGGAGAGCTTGGAGTCGCGGAAATCAGAGGCTCGTTCAAGACTCCCTTTGAACATGATGGTACCGATGAATGTCCTCGAGGGTTCAAAAGACCAAAGGGCCACAGAATCCGAGAGTGGGGAAGAAACAGTGGATGAAGAGGGTGGCAATGTTGGTAGGAGCAAGGTGCGTGTTAAGGTGCTGATGAAGAAAGGACACAAACAACAGACGAAGCAAATGTTGATCCCCGCTGACAGCTCACTTGTGCTAAGCACAAAGCAGCAAGAAGCTGCTGAGCTTGAGGAGAAGCAGAGCATTAAGCGGAGGATTCTTGAATACAACGAAAGGGAGGAAGAAGAGCTGAATGGAGGAGCATCGCAAATGGGGAATTGGGGTCAAGGAGCTAGCACTACTAGCAGTATCCGATCAGGTGGGCGGGGCAGCTGGGATGGCTCCACACGGGGAGGTGGTCGGCAACGGCACCACATTGCGGGTTCAGGTGGTTTCTATCACAGTTATGGCAGGAGGAGATAGGTTGCCAGTGTGAGCTATTTGTCCTGAGGTTTTTTATAGGGCAATGCCGGATTTTCACGTAGGCCAAAACTGCTTGGCAATGAAAACCCTTCCACCACCCTAATCTGAAAACAAGACAATACTGCCACTGATGGATAATGTCCTGAAGGAGCTAATTTTTCTGATGATCCGAATGGCTTAGTTGTTGCAGGGCTCGGTAAAAATGTACTGGTAGCAATGGCTGTACCTTAATAGCACATCGTATTCTGGTCGCGCGTTGTATATATAACGTGGTTTGCCAACTCGACCTGCAGATCTGCTGCAGGCCTGAGCAGTGTGCGCACATGTATCTGAATTTATAGATAGCTTGGTTCCGTTTGCAGAGCTTGCATGTGCATGCTGTTTAGATGCCATGTCTCTTAATTACTGTGTGATGGGGTTCTATTTTAATGTCGAGTATTGTTAACATCTTACAAATGTCTCAACATTGCACGACACGTATGTGCATCGTCTGTCTCTGATCCATGCATGCCTGATGAGGCGTTGTGTGCGTGCACATACCCACATCACTCTGTGTTTGGCGAAGGTGGAGCATTTGATGCTATCCGCTACGGGCTATATTTTCTGCAACTACAATGAGAAGATGCTGATTATAAGCACAACGATCGCCATGATACGACTGGCCAATTTCCGGTGTCCTGCAATGATGCCACGGGAACCAATGGCCCTGCTCGAACTTCAGATTGGATCACCGAACTCCCTCTCGCGGCCTCTTCAGTCTTCACGCACCTCCTGTTGCGTTGCGTCCTTTCCTTTGTCCCCTCCACGCCCCACCCCCCCAACGGCATCATTCCAAGCTCTCACGTCACGCTCGTTTCCCTCCCGCAAATGATTGCTCGCCGAGTGTGCGTCAACGCATGCTCGCGTGTCTGCCACGAGCCCCACCGTAAAAGCTTTTACGTGGAATGATCACGAGCGAGAAAGCGAGGCGCCCGAATGACCGGCACGACCACCCATTTGGGGCATTGGCCATGGACGGCGCACACCAAGCTAGCAGCCGTAGCTCGGTAGGCAGCAGTTCCCCCAATGGGCGCACGGCAGGCAACAGTGCCCGCCGCGATCGCCACCACGGCGCCAATCTTCACGACCGGCGTCGCGTCAACCGTCGTCTGAGCTGAAACCAGGCGCACCAGCACGATATGATCACTTCATCCGGCCGAGGACACCGCTCGGCCCCTGCTCCATGCATCATCCGGGCAGGCGAGTGCGCGGGCACAACGGCACCGAACCTGAACCGCGGCAGATCAAGCGATCGACCCCCTGCGTCGCGGTCGGCGCGTTCCTTTTCCCGCGGTTTACCCGGCTTTCCTCCCCAGCCGCGACGACCGCGGAAAGATTTTCACCGTCCGTGCAAGTGCGAGCAAGGTGGCTGTTCGTGAGTTGTGACAGGCTGACAGTTGCATGCCGCCTGCCGAGACAGGGAGGTGAAACCCAAGCCTGGCCACCCGTAGTTGCCCGCAGGCAGGCATGCGGCCCCATGCGGCAGCGCAGGGGCACCGCCGGGAGAATCTCCGAAGACGTGAGTGGATTCCGCCGTCGTGTCGACCTCCGTGTGGCCGCCCGGAGGGGAATCTGCCGTTCCCGGCCGTGTGGGGGAGGCGGAGCCCTTTCCCTTTTGACCCCTGGGTGGGAAGGAGGAATTCTCTGAAATCTAGGAGGCCGAACGCCGCATTACGAGGCCGGGGCCGGACCGGCCATTCGCCACGATCTCCTTTCCGGCTCTTTCTCTGGCCCTCCTCAGTGTCGCGAATAAAGCGGGCGGGATAGGGCTTTCCGTCCGCTTCTACTCGTAATTAACCGCGCTGCGATTAACAAAGCCAGGCTCCCGGGTTGGATAAAGACGCATTTCCCTCTCACCTTGATGTGGCAAAGCGAGGTTTCGAGCGCCTTTCGTCGTGTGCAAGCCATCGACCCGTCCCTTTCGCTCACCCTGTTGGTGCCCCTCTGCTTCCCTTCCCTTCCCTATCTTTGCTTCGGCACTGCCATAAATAACTTTACTTGTTATGCGCGACTTTCTTTTTTTTCCCTAAGATCCCATTTGGATTCTTGGAATTGAATTCTATTCTAATAATTATAATTTAGATGTAAATTAATTAAACTAATATAATTATACGTGTAATATATTTGTATATTATTGTTGGCCATATGGGAGAGAAATTTATACATTGCATTTTTGCTATAGGGAAGCGAATCGAAGAGTGTGCTGCAAATTGTATATTAGAAATATAACATGAAAATAAATCTATAGAATCAATTTTCATCTCCCACTCCATGAATTTGAGAGAAGCTTATATATATACTTTGGAAGTTGTGGAATACCATATTTCAAGATAAATAGCCAATTCTATTAAGTAAATTTCAATTCCTCGAAACGAAGGATCCAAAACGGCGTAAGAGAGAACGGTAACATCTAGCATGATGCACGTACTCGACACGGGTCCAGCATGCTCACACCACTTCACGCGTGCAGACACACGCTGCAGTGACACAGAAGGATTCATGTCATCATGTGTCTGTCGTAGTATCAAAATTAGTAGTACAAAGGGGGCCACGATTTCCTCTTATTGCGGCCAGAAACTAAGAAAAAGAAAGGGGACGACACCATTGTAGATACTATATTTCTGAATTCCCGATTAACCTGGCCATCACGTGGCAAAGCTAAAGTTTGAGGTGGCCAGCCCAATAACATTCCTTCCTGGATGACGTCACCCCCAGTGCAGCACCAAAGAAAGAATCTGCAAAATGTACCTCAGTCACAGCAGGATGCAAATCTTGATGCGTGCAAAAGGAAGACACGCCCACGCTGCATATGATGTCTGTCAGTGTGTGTGGCTCTTTGGCACTAGCGAGACTAGAGGGATTCGGCTTGATGTGATCCGCATAGTAGTAGCTAGTATTTTTTGCAGGTAGGGTCAAGCTCCCACCTTGGAGGGGCCACCTCACAGACAAACGCCTTTCTGTTCTCAGCGGTGCGAGCACACTGCTCGTGCTTTGCTTTGGCAACCAGCACTGAATGGATAGCGATTCTGCATTTCTGAACTTGAAGAGGTATTTGGTGATGCACTAGTCCATTTACAATCCATAGATCCATCGCAGAGGATCATGGTGCATACGTAAAACGTTGCCTGCCTAGCAAGGTGAGGTGATCAGGATGGATGCTCGTCGCATATGACGGTCGGCTAATTAATTTAGCAGTTAATGGTTTATTTTTGTTTGCCTTGCGTAACTTGTGGCCTGGTCAGTCAATCTCTCATTTGTCAAGGGTCAGATGATCCATAAACTTGTCAAAGGCCTGTTCATATATAGCTACAATAAATTATGTATACATCCTTGTTTCGTACGGCCATTGATGTATGCTCGGATCGTACATTAGAGTAGTGTTGACCTAACTTCCACGTGGTTTGTCTGGCTTGTTACGTGTTATAAGTTGGCATTAAAAAAGGTAAAAAAAATTTTACAACCTAAGCTCTGGGCTGCGTTTAGTTTTCGACCATCTACTAAAAAACCATCATTTTTGAACTATAGCCGTCCTATTGTTTTTATTTCTTTTTTTTTAAAGGAACCAGGTACGAGAGCTGCGATTATATTAAAGAGAAGAATAAACTCAGACTTGGAAAAAGAAAAACAAAACACATGGTTCTGCCTCTGATGTCTAATAATCCGCTAAGTCACGCCCTACAAAGTCCCTAGGAAAACACCCAGCACGGGGTAAAGGAAAATGGTCATACCTAATGAGCACACAGTCATCAAATGCCAGAATAAAAGAAAAAAACTTCCTCAGCACAAGTGTGCCGACTTTTCGATTCATCAAAAGAGCTTTAGTTTCTGAATTTCTCCCACCGTCCAAGTTGGCATGCATGCCGAAATGCAGCGGGAACACGTCAGAGTGACTAGGGAGTTGAACAAACAAAGCGCTTTTCCCTTGCAAAAGAAAGCGCTTCAGTTTCACCACAGGCGATGAACATGCGGTGATGCGAGCGAGAGTACGTAGGAAAACGATTGAAGATCGAACACAAACTTTAGACCGGAGGAATTGATCGAAGTGGCGCCACTGTTACGGTTTCAACCATTTTGAAAGCAGTAAAGCTGGCTAGGCATCACTAGATGTTGTACACACATTCATCGTCGCAGCGTAACCTAAAGTGCTGTGGCATGGTATGGCTCGTTTGAGTAGTGCATTTCGACATGCTTGCGACTAGTTTATGGAAAGACGAGCTACCTTTCATTCGCACGTTTCATTAGTTTGCAGCTTTTTTTTTTCTTTGCTCATACACTAGCCAGAGGAAAACATCGAGAGAGATGTTCAGTCCAATAATGGATACGTACCCTAACTTTTGCCAAAAGACGATTCGGTCTGTCTAGCCTGAAGCTTTACATATTTCTATTTTTCAGTGGCCTAGTAGCCAGATCAAGCCCGAGCTGCTGAGCCTGAGCCATTGGTCGAGCAAAGATAGACATGAGACCAGCGGGGAGGTCCGTTCCAATTTTGGGCGCCACGCCCTTGTCCCCTTTGCACGGCGACCAACCACCGTGCTCGCTTTCCACGCCACGGTACGGTCGTGGCGGGCCCCGCGCGCAGGGGCCACGTCACGTGTCCGCTTCGCTTCGCTTTGCTCGCGTCTCGTCTGCTCCGCCTCGCTGCAGCTGGCCGTCTTCCTTCCTGCGCAGGGAGGGGGGGGGGGGGGGGGGGGGGGGGGGGGCGCTGGCCGCGCAGCTAGCTGGTGCTCTCCGCCTGGACCGTGCACTAGCCCATGCGGCCATGTGTCGCGCGGCGGCGCCGTGCTTTTCACCGCCACCGGAAAGCCAATCATTGGCCGCGGCGTGTCAGTGTCTTGCTGACGGCCGGCCCCGGGGCCCCTGCGGCCCCGCCGTGTGAGGACTGACGGCCGGCATCCGGGCACAGGCCCGAAAGGGAAAGGGACCGACCAGAGCAGCTCCACTAGCTGTTGGAGTACTAGATAAACCATGGGGAAGCTAGCTAATAACGACGATTTGCACACTGCAGCTGTGGCAGCATCCATAACAGATCCGAAGGCCAACCATTTTGTTGGTCCGCACCTCATTTTTAATCATATTTACCGTGTATATATGGTTGAAATTTTAGACCTCACAATATATTTAAACTTTTTTATCGCTACTATTATGAAGGCTCCTATATATGTAGTTTTAGTTTAAGGGAGCTCTCTCAAACTTTTTTCGAAATAAAAGCACTCTCAAACTCAATAATACAGGAGAAACATATCTTGTGAAGCCCCCAGGTTTTTTTCCAATGTTTAGTAAGGAACTCGTCGTGATATGCTGATATCTGTGTGCTTATCTTAAAGAGACTTGCAATATTTTAGAGGGTCTAATAAAATATAAATATTAAATATTATTCTCTTAAAGAGGCTTAGACTTGTTGGTATGGGTCCAGTGCGAATCTAATTCCTATTTTGAACAATGCAATATTCCCTTAGAGGATTATGGCTGCTTTGTATGGTCCAGTGCCAATCTAATTCCTATTTTGAACTAGTTGTAAGGCCTAGTTGTAGGTACAGTACAACTCGATAGTGGATTGCTGGTTAATAGTGGGGTGTAGCAATTAGCATGCACCCATATAGCGGGCGCTAAGCTACAGTAGCAGTAATATTTTTAAAAAATAATTTTACAAAGATTATGTGTAATGATGCATATGTCAAAAATAACTTGTGGAGTTCTTGCTGAGCTGGTACTATGTAAGTAGCTACCTTACCCACCCAATGGGTGCCTGTAGAAGCACTCTAGGTAAATAAAATAAATCAAAGAAGGTTGAAGTAGCAAGTGTATTTTTAGTTGCATCCCTGTTCCTGAACCTTATTATTCTTACACATGAAGTGTAGTAGTCGTGTAGAAGATCAGCCTTCTTTTCCTAAGCAGCTAGCAGTAGCATCCATTGACAGCTGCTTGAGCTCCATTATAGCTATATATGGATTAATATGGTCTAAACCGATTACCAGTTCCGAGAAAAACACACATACGAAGTCATTCCCATTTGCATTTAATACTCTACACTGTCTACCCTCCTAAAGTAAACTTCTCATCAGTACCACACGCAACGCAAGCATGATGGTTGCCAGCTGAACTCAACTAAGTGCATTTTTCAAATAATTCCCAATTTTTTTGAAAAAAAACTAAGTGAATTTTCGAAACATACCTGTCAATTTCTCACCACAAATTTGAAATTCCTACCGACCTTTCGTTTCCTCGAACCGTGCTGTCCGTATTAGTTGGGTTGACCTGACCATCCGCGAGTTCGTCCATATCCTCCAGTGACAGCGTCAGGCCGGTAAACTAAACAATTCGCCGGTAGCTTCACAGAAACTAGTGGCGGTAAACGGGCTGCCTGCCTGACACCTTGCATGGCCGACGCGTGGCTCGGGAGCAGGTCAGCATGCGGCAGGGCTCTGTCACTGTGATCCGGTCCAGTACTCCAACCCCCGGTTCCGCGAAGAAAAGAAAACGTTCACGCCCTCATCCACTCGCCGGTCACTGTCCTCAAATTCTCCAGGCCCAGGGCTCATCTGCGGCGACTCAAGTGATTTTCGAAAAATTATTTAATACTACTAGGAATATAATTTTCGTAAAGGTTCCTTATCTTGGCAAAAAGTACTATATATTGAGGTCTAATAATATAGTTTTTTTATGAAAATTAGTATAGCCACGGCTGGGTAACTGAAAGAGATGCTTGCATGTGTTTCCCTTTCCTTTCCCTTTTTCTTTTGGATCAAAACGGAACTACAATTCCAGCTACATGAAAATGTTCCTTGTTGAGTCGAACACGGTGTAAAAATGTTCAGGGGTGGTTAAGAATAAACTACAGATCAAAGTTTACAAATATAGCCAATGGAATACTCACACGTTTCTCCTGGATTATACAATCGGACCTTGCGGTTCACGAGACTGCTATTTTTTTTGAAAGACACGAGACTGCTATTTGATACCAGCTGTTGGCGAATCCGGGTGTCCGAGGGAGCACGCGTCGAGAGCCCCCGCGCGCGCGCGCTGCGAAATGTATAAGCGGAGGCATGGTCAACAGATCCAGAGATCTCTTGCAACCAGTGCCTTCGTTTACATGGAACTAGTCTTGGTTGATGTGAAAAGAACACCTGGAGCGTCGTCCAATGTCCACCGGCGAAATCTTAGTAAACGTGCTTGGGAGTTGCTCGGCAAGAATATGCCACTTTCGTTCCAATCGTAGGCAGCTTACTTGGAGCCGTACAGAGCTAAGGAAACTTGTGCTAGTCGTGCATGTTCTTTTCGTATTCCACCAAGATCATCAGCCTAGAAAAAAGGTCTCCATGATTGGTCGATCTGGTCAGATTTAGATACGTAAGGGCACGTAGCTCAGTGATTACAAGAGGCTCAGTAGTATTTTAGATTTTTAGTTCGACTTCTCGTGAAAGCGAATTTTCTAAAATTTAACGATATTATGCTTTCAGTGGTAGACGACATTACGTCAATAGCGAGACGTCTGTAGCGACTTTGTCAATGTCAAGGATTTACCGACTCAGAGCGCGTTTGTGAGGGCTCCGCGCGAGGGTGGAGCCGGAGCTGGAGCAGGCGGAGCTACGTTTTTTCGCTCACCGGGTCCGCCTGACCACATGAGAAAACGGCTCTGGCTCTCCCGAACCCGCCGGCAGAAGCGCTCCAGCAAAAAGAGGGTTTGGTACGACTCCCGCAGGAGCTGCCGGCGAAGCCGCTGCGGTAGCCCTCCCAAACGAGTTTTCAGTCTTCGAAGATGCTTATACGAGTACAATATGCGTGCGTTGTGGGTGTCTGAGTTGTACTGTGTAATTAAAAAAAGATATTTTTTGAGTTTAGATGTTTAGCACTGTTTGCTTGTTCTTGTGTTTTCTACTCTAGATGCTTATGCTAGCACCTTCCGATCCAAACAATAGAAGACCAACTTGAGGCATTATTCTCCAGTATCCAGTTCAAAACAGCTAACACTTGGAACCACCGGTCCACCCGCACCTTGATTCGCAATGCAAGTAGCAGCAGCAGCCAGATACATCCGCGCAACAAACACATGGCTGGATAAGCGAGAGCACAGAAAAGATCTCCGTCTCCGGCCGTCTCTTTTACCGGCCCGGCCAGTTGACCGCCCACCACCACTCCGGCCGACACATCAGCCACTGTGAACGAAGTGAGTCCGCCATGGCCTTTTGCGCACACTACTACCCGGTCGACGACTAAACAAACGGGCTCGGAGCTGTCATGTCCTAACTCCTGATGCCACCGAGCGAATACGCACGCCACGAGAGACGGAGGAAGAATTCTTCCTTTACCAAATGCATGCGCGCAATTGGAGCAAGTAAGCTGGTGACCGGGAAAGCAATTCCAGGGAGGGGAAGGGAGGAAGATTAAGAAAAAAAGGAGGCGCCAGAAAGGGGACGAGCACTCGATTCTTTCCTCACTAGAAAAAGTGGAGCCGAACAAAAGAAAGCACAGAGCGAGTAGACTAGCAGTGATAGTTTATAGTGGCAATAATTGTTTGGTAATCCCGGCGCCAGTGTTTCCATCTACCAGCGAGCGCTGAATTCCAAGAGATCTCATCTGCCCCTCGCCTCTCTCTCTCTCTCTCTCTCTCTCTCTCTCTCTCCGTCTCGTCCTCCTCGAGCCGTCACGGCGGCGGCCCTAGCTCTCTCTCCCTTAGTGTTAGTGCTGGTGTGCTGCAAGTTGTTTGGCTTTGGCCGTCTCCTTCCTTTCTGAGCGCATATAAGCGAGCAGCGTCTGGCCTTTGTGGGAGGCGGGGCCGCCGCTTTTTGGTTGCGCTCTCCCCTCCTCTCCCCCTCCCCTGCCTTTCCATTGGAGCGCACAAAGCTGGACGGCACCACCATTTAAAGAAGGCCAGGGGCACGGCGGAGGAGGAGAAGAAGAGGCCACCAGCTCACACTCCATTCCCGCACGTTTGCCTCCTCTGCTTCCGCTGGCTCCTGCGGACGAATCGTTGGCGTCGGCTCAGGTGCGTTTCTTGATTTGGGCTTTTGGAATTTGCTTGCGTGATCGGGAAAACATCCTGATTTGGCAGGATCGGGCCGGCCGACGGGCGGCCGGCTTGCGCTCGTGCGTTAGTGGTCTCTTGATTCGGTTGCGTGACCTAGCGGAAAGAAGGGAGCTTGGCGGGCCGCTCGGGCTCGGCGTGGAACTCGATGTGGAAAAGCGAGTTCCTTGGATAGTGCCCTGCGCGCCTGGGGGCCGCCGTCTTTCGTGCAATCATCGTTGCTTGATTTGGTTGCTTCCTTTTCGTTCAAGTCTTTCCGTGCTGCTTGCCTAGTGTAGTAGTGTAGGAGCAGATCGATTGCCTGCCCAAGTCTTTTCTTGGTGCCTCTGCGTTTGCCCTCTTCAAGCAGCGTCTTCCATCCTGAGGTCTCAAGTCTCAACCGTGCTGCAGTTTGCGTTATCTGCCTTCTTAGCCTATGCTGTTATTGTAAAGTCCCTGCAGAAGCCTACTCTTCGAGGTTTTTTGCTAATTTCTTCTTTGATTCATCTGGCTGGTAGCATGACTAAAGCTCAACTTTTGATTGTTTCTTTGAGTTTTGATGATGCCTTCTCTTCGGTTGAAAATCTCGTGTCCTTCCTATTAGAACTGACATAGCTTGCTCCTTAGGCCTATCAACTCTCTTTTCATGATGTTTGTAGGATCTTTACATTAAGGAGCATGTCCTCGTATTATCGATTCATCAATGATGTGGTATTGAACTCTTGATATAATTAACTTGTGCTGGATATTTACACTCTTGCTTTGTGTGCTGTAATCTTCTGATGCTGACATGGCTGAATTATTTCACATGGTGCGCTCTTGCTTTTCATAGTGCTAATGATAGTTCATGTAGTTGCGACAGCTTTGGTTAGACACTCTTGTAAGACCCATCTGAGTAAATAGTTATCCAGGACATTTGACTACAATAAAATAAATTGATTGAGCATTGGATGGTATCTTTCAGCCTCTTATCATTTTCATTTTTGTGATGTGATCACTGATGCTTCTCTTTGAAAAAGTTGATCCTCAGTCGCCAACTGAAAGTTTACTTTGGATTGGATTAGCTTCATTGATTATTATACTACCATGTGTGCTGTGGAACCCTCTAGTACTTAGTGTTGCCGAGGAACAATTGCACTAATGTTACTTTTTTCATGTCTTCTGTAGGAAGTCTAGTGTGGACGTGTCTCAAAACTAAGTATACTTTCATTAGAAGAAAGATCTATTCAGTCAAGCTTTGCTAATCATCGTCATAGTTTTGGATGGCATCCATGGTTACTTCAATGAGTTTATGGCACCCTGGTTGTCGAGCTGATCTGGGCTGTATCACAATGGAACTGTAATATTTCCCCCAAAAGTTTCCTCATCTTCGGAGAACGTTCAAGGGGGGTTGATAACTTATAAGTGTTGTTCTGAAGCTTGATGACGTGTTCGTGAGGGTTAAGTGAGAGTGAAAATTTTCGTCTGGCATGCAGATGTCAACAGATCCTAACCACTATGGGGTATTTCCACATTCATTCTGCAACCAACATGTGGTTTCATTTCAGACGAGTTCAATTACCAGTGGATCAGGAGGAGCCATGCCAGTTTGTCTGGACACTTCCAGCGCAATGAATGTCAATATGGCGATGTTGAACACTACATCTTCCACAATTGTATCCACTGGTTCACCAAACATGATTCCTGATTCTTCTGTCCAGAGCCTCAAGTATAGTGCACCAATGGCTGTGGAGTGGTCCTATGCTGAGCTGCAAATGTTGAATGATGGCCTCATCAAGTAAGATATAACTTTTATCCTATATTTATAATTCAATGCTATTTAACAATCTGATCGTGACCATAGGCCAAACTGCCAAGATTTTGTGCTGCCTAAATGCCTAAATGGTTCCATAATACTGAGTTTTGTGATGTTTGTGGCTGATTCTAGTAAGAAAATCACCTTATTGTACCTTTTTTATCCTCTCACGAAAGGAACACTCTCTATTTCTTTAAGGAATTGTTACATGAGCAAATTTGTTGGAATTATGTCTCTTTGTTCTCTTACTAAAATGTAGGAGTTCCTTTCACTTTCATTATTTTTACTGTTATTTGATCCAATAAACAGGGACATGATGCTTTTGTCACAAGAAATCTTTTGTCTATCTTGTGTTGAAGCTTTTATTTATTCATTATTTCATTCCTAATCTTATACTTTGGTGCCATGGCTCATGAAATTTTCAGGTATGCAAATGAACCGGGAATCATGAAGTACATAAAGATAGCAGCCACGTTACCAGACAAGACAGTAAGAGATGTTGCCATGAGATACCAATGGATGGCAGCGGTTAGCCCCTGATTTCTTTTATCTATTATGCAGCGTCTGAATGCCATTTCCTCATCTGTTGTTTTCAGTCCACATTTCAATGGGAAACTCCAGTGGTAGCTAACAGTACTGATAGATACAAAAGTCATGCTAGATGTTCATCCACTCTAGATTATTTCGCTTGAAAGGAATATGTGGTCCCGCTTCAGCTTGTGGATGGAGACTAACAGTAGTTTATACTTCTGTGACTTGTCAAGATGATATCAACATAATTCCACAAAACCAGTGCCGCGTATGTGAAAATAGATCATGTGGAAGATACACTTATTTGCCAACATCTATTAAAATACTATAATGGTCTATTATGGACTTTAAAGTTAGTGTGATCTGAGCTGGTCCTCCTAAGTATCCTTTTGAGCTGTTGCCTCAAAGACTTACCTTTGTATTTGTCTATTGTGTACTACATTAATATAAGGGAGGCTGAAAAGTCTCTGCTTTTGACATTACTACCAATAAGGTTTGCAGCTTTATGTTTGTCTGCTTCTCTGCTCTTGTTTCATGTCGAAACTTGAGAGCATGTATATCGCTTAGAAGGGTCAGCATGTATGTTTTTGTTTGCATTTTCAGTTAGTCCAACTAAGATGCCATGTTTGAGTTGATTGATCTGTGAATACCATTAAACTATACCTAACTGAAATTGCCATTTGCCAATGCGACAAATAAGAATAATTCCATGCCTCTCTTTTTTGCATCAAAGAGATGAGGAAAAGAATGAATAATTATTGTAGATGGCTAGCAAAATATAGGGTTGCTGATCCCAAGGTTTTATATATATTGAGTAACATTTAGTTGTATCCTACTTGACGCTTCCTACCGGAATTTATTAATATTTCTCATTTATGCTGGTAATGATGATTAGATAGTGATACTTGCTAAGGGAGTTCATCAAATATTGCTCTCTTTATTGATTCAGTTGGCACCAATAATTAGTTTTTTTTACAGAGAAAAGAAGCTACAAGACGACGGAAGCCTGAAGAACACTATCCTGGAAAAAAGATAAAAGATAGAAAGGTACTCATTCTTCCAATTTTTATGACACCGTCGCCTCTTATTAGCACCAGAATACTCTTGAAGAAATCACTGTTCTTACTCCTGATAGACTTATCCAAATTTGGACTTCTTTTCTGATATCAAATTTATTTTGAAACACACCACAGTCCACAGCTCTAGCATGTACAAATGTTCTGGTGTTTGTGTAAATGATGGAACGAGTGAACATTTAATACTCCAGCGGCATCCGCGTGACATAATTTAACTGTTTTCATACCAGATTAACCCCCAAACAGGAAAATGCATTATAATGTGATACTGTCAAAAGTAAACTTGAGATGAGAAATATACATGGTGAAACCTTATAATTTCATAGGTGATAGGTCGCATTAATGAGCTTATTTTTAAATGGCTCTGAATATGGTTGTTTCTCAGGACAAAATGGCCGAGCCGTCATCATGGGTTACCAATCCTCCAGTTCAGACTGACATGAGAGCTTCTGCCTTTATGCCTCGTAACACCAGACGCAATAACGGATTTCTATCTGGAGGTTGGTAGGTCACCTATAGAGTTATTAAGTAATTGACTATGTATAATACCTTTTCCCATTGCTTTTGGCAACAGTGAAATATTTTAACCCATTTTGTGTTCTTAAGAATGCTAAAAAGTTATTTTCCATAAAATTAGAGACCTTGCTAATGCATTTATTAGTCATTTAGCCCTATTGACAGTGATTCTTCTTCTAAAAGGAATTACCACAATTTTTCAGAATATTTTAGGATTTTTATATTGTAAATGTTCTAGAGTCCTCTTAGTTTCCAGTATATGCATATAGGCTTTCCCTATTGGCAAAAAATTTGAAACAAAGATTGTCTTGCTTATTTCAGATTATTCAATTTTGCACAAGGTTTGACATGTCTTTGTTCCTTTTATGCAGACTCTCAAATTGATCGTGAAATGCTAAATATATTGGAAGAAAATGCTCGACTTCTCAACGAAATAGAAGTAAATATTTTGACTTCGCAGGTTGGTCTTTTGTTTCTTCTTGTACAATGTGTCTGTTAATTTAGCCGGAAATTCAGTTCAAGGCTTTAGTGTCATGTTAAAAATATGTATCCTCATCCAGATTTACTCTTAATTTAGTCTGTCACAAATCTGTAGCATACAGTGATGTTAATAGCTGGCTCTATCCAATGTGCTCATGATAATTTCTCATCATTAGAGGAAAAAACATTCCCGCGTCTGCTTGGTGCACATTTTCATGAGATTGTCATAAGCTGTTGGAAGATTTAGCTGTGCAGGAGTAAATTTCAATTCAACATGATAATACTTTTCAGGCTCAGAACAACATTGATCTTTTCCATCGCACAAGAAGGAACATCAACGGTCTACTACAAAGGTAGAGTTTACCATATTTTATACAAAAAAATTGGCTCAAAATGAAAGTTTGGATGCATGTTTATACGAGAACTTTCTCTGATATGATTCTCTCCTTGATTAACAGCATGAGCCAAATTCCCGGAATAATGAGCAAGATGCCCCCATTGCCTGTTTCCGTGGATGAAAGGCTAGCTAGTTACATACTCCCTCGCTCTCCTATGGTAAATTTCTTCTGCTTTCCTCATGATCTGCAACCCGGGGCTGCTTTGATTGTTAGTCAGGTTCTTAGCTACTGATGTGAAGATACAGAACCAAAAATACACTTTGGCTTTAGCTGCCTATAATAATTCATGTCACTACTCACCAGTTCCTCACTTCAAAATCATTTTATCGACGAGTTGACTTTCCGCATGGTCCTGCCATTAGTAAATAGTACTAATTTGAGGAAGTACTTGAAAGATAGTCATTAGTCTGTCTGTAATTACGTAATTAATTTCATCATTTTCCATTGGCAACATGCATAATTGAAAGAATACTAGTGCTTTATATATGTTGTTGCTCTCTTATCCATCAGGTTCTAAATTCATTACTGAAATGCTCACTCTTGATATCCCGTCCTTTACTTTTGAAGGCACAAGTTCTTGGCAGCAGTCATTTGAAAGAAGAACCGAGAGTATGGTAGACCATTGCAGACAGTGCAGCGGCTCAATTTTCAGCAATAGTTTGATCAAAATATCTGAAGAGCCATGTGCTTGTACCTGCATGGAGAAGCTCAGATCGAAGAAAGGTCGTGCTTTTCTGAAAGCTATGAAGCAACATGATCCACTGCGCCATATGGCCTTCAAAAACGCTGTCCAGCTTGCCTTCTCAGGAAGCTCTATATTAGTGATTGAGAATTTGAGATAGGGAGAGTTTTCCGTAAACTGCAGTTTTCCTCACCCTGGTTGCACATATTGATTCTTTTTTGGGTTTTCTCCTGGTGATCGATGTTAACAGAGGTGTAGCATAGATACTAAACTTGATATATGAATAATTAGCAGGAAAAAGCTTAGCCTTTTTGTCAGTTACTACAAGGGAACAACCTTCTGTGTGTATCTACTATAATGCATATGCAAGCTCTAAACCGCAATCTCTGACCTTCTGTATGTGCTGTGTGTCTCTCAAAAACTGCAAGAGTTTATCACAATTCAAACCATGTGTACATAAGAGGCAATGCTGTAAGCCTACTTCGGCTGTTCTTGCCAAATGCTTGGAGGCGATTTCTGAAGCGTTTATCATCGATCGAACAGAATTAGATTCAGCTGGTAAAACGATGCCGAACAGGGGACAAACCACATGATCTTTTTCTAGCTTTGCTTCATTCAGCTCGCTCACCATGAATGTGCACAGGCGATGTAGCAGTGCCCACATTTCTTACACGGTGACATGTACATCTCGACCTCTTTTCTGCAACAGTTTTTTCAGGCACGGCCCTCCCTCCTTTTTGTGCTTCTATGAGAAGAAGCAGACACCGACAGGCGATGTGATGGTGTGAGCCCATCAGGCTGCTGCCATCGGCGCAACGGCGGTGACCACCTCGCGGAGCGTACGAGCCGCGTTGCCGTAGCACACCTTCACGACCGAGACGCTCCGGCTCGCCACGGCGTCACCCAGCTGCATGCACGCATTTATCAAATAGCAGTTTCAGTGTCAAATCAAAGCATCGAATGCATCCACAAACCCAACTAGCTGACATGACCCCTCTTGTGTCATTGTCCAACTTGTTTGTTGTGTTGTGTCTACACCACAAGGACCAAAGTTTGAGTTCTCCAAGTTTAGCCGTGACTGATTACGCATTAACTTCAATTTATTGGGAAATACTAACCAAGAATCACAAGAACTTGATAAATGGTGCACAAGCTTCTGAAATCTCAATAGTTTATCAAATCTCAATGGGAAATACTGGTCAACTTGTTTATTGGTCTGCAGTTTGTATATATCTAGATGATCTGGCAGGTCTTTGTTGACCTGATTATGGTACAAAGTGGTGAGAAGCTTTCTCAAATCTCAATAATGCAGTTCCCTCTGGTTCAACTTTCTCAAGCGCTAAACAGCGTAGTGAGTGACTCAGAAATGATGACACAAAAAGGGCAAAACAAGGGTAATTTGAGGTAGAATTAACTTCTCACTACAAGAATTACAGCTTTGCCGTGAGTTGGTACCAAATGGGTGACCGTGATGTAGTATTTTATTCCACTAGCTAGTAGTTCGGTGGTGAAAGTTGATCGGTGAATGTTTGTCTTTGATTCAGTATTACTCTCGGCAAGAATGCATTATACTACATCACCTTCGGCCAATTATTACAAAGATTAGTTAACAACCCAATCCCTCGGCTACCTGAATAAACGCTCAGAAATAGCTGTAGATCTTGTAGAATTCAGAGACAACATGTATCAAGAGATTTCAGAGTAACCTTATCTCTTTCTCTTTCTAAAGAAATATTGCTGAAGTCTATCGCTCAGCAGAATCTATGTTATGCAGTGCGAGTGCATGATATCAAGGTAACTCTGAACAACCAACAATTGCAGATGGAGGCTATATCGTCTGATAAGTAGGGATGGTAACGGATCATGACCCTAATGCTCTTTTCACAATCCAACTTAGCCCTTATATATTTTTAGCTCAAAATTGTATAAGATTAGAGCCCGACCCTTTTAGGGCCCGGCCCTTAAATTATCTAGGCAAAATTTTAAGGCCCTTTACCACCCCTACTGATAAGTGGGCCAAATGGGATTAATTTTAACTGTCAAGGATTTTTCATAAAAATGAATAAATCATTACCCCCGAAAAAGGAGAAAGAAGGTAATCTGCCAGAATTCAGGGGCAGCATTCACATTAAGTGATTGCAGAGCCAACCTATCTCTCTGTCACCAAAAAAGAAAAATGCTAACTGTATGGTATGCAGTACAAGCTATCACGGTAATTCTGAACAATGAATAATTATTGATTGAGCAATGCTATATCTATGATCAGGTATGCAATACCATCTGTTAAAGTCGGTTGATAAGTGGGTCCAAATGGGTAAATTTTAATTGCTAAGAATTATGCAAAACAAAAGAAGGATTTGGTGTGTGCACAGTCTTGATTACCCAGTGAATTTATCATGCTGAGTTGCTGACTGCCAGCCAACAAAGGAATGCTTCTAATGAAAGCTATCAAATATGGGAGAAGAAGGCACCAATCACATCACCTCATCCATGAAGTAGAAGAAATTGTTGGCGAGAAGGGTGATCTCCTCCCTGCGCTCCTCGCACTCGTTATGGGCGATCACACGTCTCAGGTCAATGTACAGGAAGGTGGCTTTGAGCTGGAGATCCCTCCTGACCAAATCCCACAGATCATCATCCAGATCAGTCACCAGATCCTCTTCCATGGACAGAAGCTCAAGCGCGGAGCTCTTGATCCGACAAACGCATCCCCTCAGCTCCATCCCCTGATCCATGGGTGCTCCTGTGTAGTGTGCAGTCTGCTATATCTTGCAGTTGCAGATGACAAAGGATCAGAGGCAATGATGTGGACGTATTTAAGGAAAGGCAAAAAGAGAAACTGATTCTTGGAGCATGTCTAGAAGCAAACAGATGTCAGCATGTGCATCAGAGAAAAGGCCCCGTGTTGTGCAGCAAGGGGCAAAATGGTAATTGCAGAAGATTACGACGTTAGTTATGGATGAGACCTTTCTGCATATTGTTGGGCTTTTTCATAAAAAAAAAAGACAGGGAAAAGGGAAGCCAAATTTGGCTACCTTGCCTCTTCCTGGATATCCAGCGAGGAAGGCAGCTGAAGAAGGTACCAGGAATTTCTCACAAGGAAATTAATGAGATGGTTACAACCAAAAACAATTTTGCAGCCATCGGAAAAAGGTCAGAAACTTCAAAATGAGTTGCTCATATTCAGGTAAAAAGGGGTGACAGTCTGACAGAAAACAAATGTGATACTATATGGCAAACTACGATATGCAATAAAATACGTATATGTTTCAGATGGCATTTTAGAAAGAACCTATTTATCACTCATGACTTTCCTAACAAGTGATCTTAGTTGCTTATCTACCATGAAACACTCAATCAAACTCTCTGCTTTGTATATGTACACATGATTGTTACCTTGCAGGAATGAATGGTTAATCAGACCACTATATAGAAGTTCCTAACTTAGAAACTAACACACCTCAAATTTGTAGTTTCCCTATTATTTCATTAATTTTTCTATTCTTGGTAAATTTGCATACGAATAAATTTCACAAATTCTTGATCGTTGACAGAAGAACTTAATGATCAGCATAAGTGCATGTTTATATGAACTGACCGGCTTTAACTGCAAGCGTTGATTTTATCAAATAACTTAAAGAGTCAAATGAACTTTCGAACTCCACGGCATTAGAAAGCATTTATTTTATTTTTACAAGAAAACTTATTACATCCTGTAAATCTGCTACTATTTTCAACCCGTTCATACATAAATGGACCAAAAAGAGCATCTCAGTGCAAAAAGTTCGAATTTGTTTAAGTAGCCAAACACCAAACATTAAGAACAATTCAACAATCTCAATAGGAGCGGCCAAACGAAGTTAAGAACATTAAGAAAGTAGAAACCGAACAAACACAGTAGCACAGAGAGATAATAGAGAAATGAAGTAAATGTAAGTGCATTCCTCCCTATGGGCAAAGCAAATATGAACCTAGTAATTTCATTCGCCGTCCAGTGATCAGATTAAGTGTCCCTACTACCTGAAACATAGAACCGCTCATTAACGTCAGCCATCTTCAACCCTATTCTACTTCCTCACCGCAACACCTATAATTTTAGCCGAATCCTTTAGCAGAAAAAAAAATTGACTAGTTACTTTTCAAAATCGATGTTGTCTTCCTCTGGAACAAAACCTGATGAGCCAGAGGGATGATCCTACAGACAGCAACAACTGAAACGGAAGGTTGGGGGCATTACAACTGACAAAAACAAAAGCGATGGAGGACTAGGAATTTTCGCTTATCCCCCTGACGACTTAAACCAAAAGAGTATAACTAACTGAACAGGACCACCGGATGGGATCAAGTCAGCTTCGTCCAGATCAGGAGAGAAACAAACAACTGCACTAGAAGCAAAACAATGATAGATTCCGCCCAGCATTGTTGGGTCGGTGATTCCGCACCACTTACCACAAATCCAATCAGGTTGGACTCCCAATTCCCCTGCCGCCTCCCAAAAGGCCACAAGGAGTCAAGAAACAGGGTACGAACTCCTGGTCATATGTCCGGACCCATAAGCAAAATCTTTCATAAGTGGACAGAGATTAAAAAAATTGTCGCTAGCGGGGCTCCCCGTGACAGAAAAGATGCCGCAAAAATGCATTCTTGCCCCTGTTCTTGGGATTAACTAATCGGGTTGTGCCGTGCGATCAAGGTTAAATGGGGAAAGGAATCGACTGCAGCAGTTTCCGCTGCTGTTTTCTTCACCTTTCCTCGGCTCTACCACCCTAAACAGTTGCTACTGGCACCAGTCATTGATTGCAGCAATGGCTATTAACCTAAACAGCATGAAATCAACACAGGAAGCAAGCAAGAAAGGGAGAAAGATGGTTCGGGAAAGAAAGGGAGAAGAATGGGTTTGTGCTGGCAGCTTACTTACTCCACGGCGTCGGTGAAAAGGGAGGGGTTTCGCTCGCGCCTCAACGCCAACGCTGGTCCAATCCTGCAATCCGCCTGGGCGAGGCTACGATGGATGCCCGCAACCGACGGTATGAGCGCGGTAAAATCGCGGGGCGGCGGGGGTAATCTGCGAGGTCAGGGTGCGCCGGCTTCTGTATTCGTTGCCACTGTGGGGGTGGGGTGTACGCCGGCTTTGGAACTTGGAAGTTCGGTATGGGGTTAAAACTGACGGTGACGACGGGGCCTCAACCGCTCAACCCACATCATGCTATGGATGACAGTTGAATCCTTGTGAGTAGAGAAAACTCTCTTTGGAGATGGCGCTAGAGTGTAGTTCCAGTTCCAGAGCTAGTTCAACCAACAACTATTCTATGGCTCTATGCAACCATTCATCATACTAACAACTAGTCCAGACCATACAGCTATTCTATCAATTTTGGATAAATCTACCGCTTGTTTCAACAAAAACGAATGAATATCCACAAATGTAGCGCATGTTTCAACAAAAACGAATCAGTCTCCAGTCTCCGCTGAGTACAATATTAGCCATATGTCTGCTGTTACCCTGATGATGGTTTTTCCCCCATCCCCTTTAAATCTTGGCATATGTCTGCTGTTATCCTGTTATATATTTCAGCAAACACTGCTATTTTTGTTTTTTGTTGAGGAAACGCGAACACTGCTACCTTTTTTTGTTGAGGAAATGCAAACACTGCTACTCAGTGACATGGGCTCATGAGAGGATGTGTTGTTGGGCCAAAACTTTCAAGGGATGCAGTGCCCTACTGGCCGAAACAACGCGCCACAAAGGGAACACACAGCTAACTTCTTCCTTTTTTTCTTAGTATTTATACTTAGATACTGAAATTCAAAATTCTCTTTTAGTTCATTTTGTCCTATGTGGATAAGACGATAGTTTTTGTAGATTAAACTTTCTAAATTAGCCCTCCTTAAGCTGTTTAAACGAGCCACGAGCAGTCTGTACTGTGTTTCGTAAAAACAAAAATAAAACAAAAATGAGGAGAAACATGACAAACTCAGTCTTCTGTAGTTTATTAGCTGCAACGAAAAATGATCCCTCCAAGAGGCACTTAGTACATGTCATATCATTTCTAGCCGTAAGCTTGTCTGTACTGTACGGCGTGTTGACATCAGCAGGAACAAGAGCAGAAACATGGTTGATTGTTTTGGTGACTTATTAATGCTATATATGCTGTGAACTTATATCTAAACATATAAGCTCAAGATAAGCAATCACCAGCCATGAGGACCTGCCATGCATGTGGGTGTCTTCTTGTGCCCTATTTATCGTGCAAGTCGGATCGGGCTCAATTCTCTGGCCCACTAGGGCGAAGAGGAAACGAAGTTCTGTTTTTTTTTTCTTTTTCTTTTACAATCTTGTGCCTATGTATGTAAGCAGCCCCCTTGGTTTGCTTGCTGGACTTGTGTATCTTTGGTGTACTGCTATCGATATCATCTCCTTCAAGTTTTCAGCATATGCACTGCTATAGATAACCGTGTTCCAACACTTGCTTCGATATATTGAAATGGTTGTAATCAGCAGATGCGTCACGGGTGACAGATATTCTCCAGCACCCATGCTAGTCGATGCAACAATGTTTCGTCTTGCATTGCACTCTTGCGCACCACACCACCCACAGTCCACGCACACAGGCATGCACCGCCGTTCAATCCATCCCTGGACCCTGGCGACACTGCACGGCTGACCGAAGACGCCGAGCAAACCAATCACGCAAAACCGCAAACCAATGAAGCAATGACACCATTGGACTGGCTGACCAGCAATTAGTCCATTTGTCTGTCTGCGGACTGCGGGCAAGCAAACGAGCTGTCTAGAAAAGAACAAAGAACCCCATCGAGCAAGTGCGGCCTCAACATCATATGACAGCTGTGGCGTTGGAGTGCATAACAAGAACTAATCACTGATGGTGAAATTCTGCAAGGTGTAACGTCACAAACATCACCGGAAAGATTAAGGTCCAGATAAACGCAAAAATTTCTCCATGTTCCTGGCCTCTGAATAAGTGCTTGCAAATAGAATATGGTAGAAATAGAAAATGAAGCATCGATCTTATCTATGATCTACATCATCTTGTCTGAACGCTATGGGACTGACCTGTTTGCATGCCTCCGTCACATAGCCCTTCAGTTTCAGGGTCATCTTGTCACGCAGCAGGTAGTCTTGACTGACACTCTATTGACAACAAAATTCATCCACTCAAGGATGATGGATGTACACACCATGGCTCATTTCTTCTTTTTGGACGCTAAGTTTCTGTGGATCATATCAGTCACTATTTCCAATTTACAACAGTGCCAAATCTGCGGCTCGGACCAGTTGAAACATGACGATATATGTCTAAAAGACGAACTAATTCCACACACATCAACAATAGTAGTTTTATGAACCATCAACTTGCTTCCGTTTCTTGCTTCTCCGCATTTCCTTCCTTTGGCAGCTCCTGCAATGTGGTCAGGTTACTCAATTCACCCTCATGTACTGAACTGGAAGCGGACATTCCATCAACAGGAACAGCTGGGGTCGACCGGCCTGAGTTGGAGCCTGAGTATTGGCCCATGGATTGCTTTGATGTGTTCAATGCATGACAATGTGGGCAGTAGTATGTTACGTGTGGGTAATCTTCCTTCCGTGCCAAGCCTGCAAACATTAGTATATTAGGTAACGCGTCCCTTTTTGGGGTACAATATGTGAAGGATCAAAAGAGCTTGGTTTATCATACACACCATTATGCATATGGCAGTTGCCACAGATCAAAGCATACGACTGTGATGGGTCCTCCCCCACAAGCAAGGCAGCAATTTTTGCAATCCATCCACCATCATTGGCCCCTGTGCCTTGATGGTGTTCTACCACCATTAGAGCCGGTGCAGTTTCCAAACCAGCACTCGCAGTTGGACTGGATTCAGTTCCCTGTGCTGGGGTATGAGCAGCAGAGGGGCTCCCAGTCCTGCTTCCTCTTGCATTCGGTTGCCTCCTGTTTCTCAAACCATCTGATGGTAGTATCTCAACATCGTTGCTCCTAGCCACTGCTGCATCCAACTTTGGTTCTTCTCCAACATGAAGTTTTAAACCAGTCTCCTCCCCAAGCTTTGATGCCAAAACTGAAGCTGCCGCGGCCTTTGCAGCTGGATCAAGATCATATTTCTGCACATGTACAATACATGTCACCGTTTAGTATCGTTGCGGCAAGAGATGAAAAAGACCTGACACTAGGAACTCGTGAATTTTTGTAGCTTGACTGCTTGAGTGATGTATACTTGTCCACTTACCTGAATAAGCTGCTGGGTAAGATAATAATTCGTTCTCTCTTTAAGCTCATCAATCTTGGCTTTCCTCTCAGCCCTCAACTTTTCAAGGGTCTTCTGGTCTTTTCGCTCAACTGTGAATAGAAATGAATTTGTATTCATTGAAGCAAAATGGAATAGTGATAACATCCTACACCATATATGTTTATGTAGGAAAAAATTACCATGATAATAGAAAACATAGTGACAAAGGATCAAGATCTTTATTTGACAGATGTACAACAGAACAATCATTCAAATTTACACAATCCATGCAAATTTCTAATTCTTCATTTGTCAAGCAACTGTAAACTATCATTATTTCTTAATTATTTTGAGGATACAACATCAGTTGTGACAAGTATACAGTACATATAGCTACATAACTTGAAAGTGTATCCAATCATTATAAAGGGAAGAAAACATGACAAGGGCTTTAAACTACTTGGTATAACAGCACAGGGGCAAGTATTTCTATTTGTCTTCTTAAGGTTGTCTTCAAATTTCTTACGTCGCTATTTTGGTGAACTCAAGCTTCCACTTACAGAGAAAAATGGCAACCAGAGGAATAACAGTGACATCAATCTACTCTCATTATTTGCATTGAAAATTTTTCCAATTTTGACAACCACAAATTTCAAAATGTCGATACATGAAGTGTAATGAGTAGATAGAGCAGCATCCAAGGAAAACAAATGCAAGCTTCATATTATAAGAAGTTCTGGAAAAATACCAGACACATATTTCAAGTACTTTAGTAAACCTCCCCGACTCAAGTGTTCATGCAGAGCACACAAATTTCACAAAAGGCAAAACAAAAGGAAAAATAACACCTCTGGAAATTTTGCACACAAGCAGAAGTGCAAAGACTGGTACCACATGAGTTAGAAACAGCGTTATCTGACAGGGCTTTGGGGCACTTACGCATCCTTGTGAAGTTTACAACTGTTGAATATATCAGAGAGGATACAGCTGGAAGAACAAACATAGGCAGCACCCGAATTGCCCTCATTTGCCAAGTTAGACCCTCATCTCTTGTCATCATGATAGCATATACAACAGCCAGCACCTGAAAACATGGTTTAAAGAACATGTAAACTGCATCATATACAGTGAAGCAACAAGCTAAAAAGAGAAAAAAAGATCATTAGAACAGAAGAACGAAGAATCATATAGAGGAGTGTTTATTTTTAGCATTTGATTGTGAGAAAAGTTTTATAATGCAGCAATCATGCTCTGTGAAATCCTTAGTGCACAGCAGCATAGATTTGAGAAATGCAATTCCTGCAACTTCATAATCCCCAGAATGAAAAACAAAACAGTGATTCACATGATAAAGGAGCATGATGACAAACCAAAAAAACAGCAGGAAGGACCCAAATGGGACATTCTCAGTTTTGACAGAAAACAGACCATATTCATTTCCGGTAAACACAATTGGCTATTGCTCCACTCAAAATACCTGATCTCCTAAAGTTACTCTAATTAAAATATCAAGCATTAGCACAATGTTCCCGTAGCAAACCTATTGGCTGTTGCTCCAAGAAAATTTCTGCTTCAAAAGTATAACCTATCTATGTATTCAAGTAAATTCCACTCTAAATGGGAGCACTAGCACATGACAGAACTTTCTGAACGACTGAACAAGGGTCTTCTATGGAACTGGAAAAAAAATTGCCACAGGCAATATTTGCTTGGTGGTAACTACAAATTATAAAGGAAACCCATGAATACCATTGGATTATTGAGCATTAAAGCTTTGACAGAAAACACAGGAAACTCAAAGCAGCAGTCAATTTCGCATTGCAATGGGATCATATCCATTGCATTCGCTGAATTTTAGGCCAAATTATCATATCCATCAGTGATGCTGGGCATGAATCTTCTGCACCATGTGAGAAACTTCTCTGTAACTCACTGGAAACGTAAACGTCCCACGTAAACAATGCGAGTACCGGAAACACCGTCTAATTTCTTCGAGTAAAGCGTTTTCCCTTTTACCCTTCGGTCGAAACAGAAAAACATCCGCATGTTCTTTAGCAAAGTCACCTTTTCGTGTTGTTCTACCCCAAGCTAATCCCAAGCACGATGCCAATAGACCACGGTACGCCGCAGAAAATCCGCAGGTACTCAAGGTGACATGCACAGCATCTACCTATCGCATAATCAGCGGACCTAACGACAAAAAATCGAACAGCCCCGAACGCAGCGACGAACACAACCGCCCACCCGCATCACATACCATCTCGAATCAGGAGGAGAAAAATTAAAAACAAGAGGCCTAGGAAGGAAGGAGGGAGGGAGGGAGGGAGAATCGGCGCGGACCTCGGCGAGGACGGAGAGCACGATGAGGTTGCGCACGGCGCGGCGCGAGAACTGCATCCGCCTGCGCATCCGCGCGTGCACGGCGGCCTCCTCCTTGGACAGGTACTGCAGGCGCTTCTCGAAGTCCTCCCGGCCGCCGAAGAGCGCCCGCCACATCCGCCCCAGCACCCCGCCCCGCTTCCCCTTCCCCTTGGCCTCCGCCGCCTCGGCCGGGGCCGGGGCCGGCGCCACCTCGTCCGCCGCCGCCGAGGATAAGGCCATTGATCGCTCGCTGCGTGGATCCGCGCCGCGCCGGATCCGATGGGGGAGGGAGGTGGTGCGCGTCGGCACCCGCGCGGGCTGCCTGCCTGCCTCTCGACGCGACCCGAATGGAAGGGCGGAGAGGAAGGGCGGAGGAGGGGTTTGGGGACTGGGTGGTTGTCCTGGCTGGCCCTCGAGACTCGAGAGCTCCCTGGTGGCCGGGTCCCAGCGCCCGTAGCTTTTTGGGTGGCTCGGTCGGCGTCCCCGTCCCGTCCCCCAACTCCCAAGCTCCCAACGCCAGCCAACTCCAAGTGGGGTTCGGGGAAATGGCACGGGCGCACGCGCGACACCAGCGGGACGGGCTCGTCCCGCGTCCGTGATCCGTGGAGCCGCGCGCGCCGGCTCCAAGCCGCTCGGGACCGGAGGAGGTTCGGACGGCTCGCGGCCGGTCGCGTGTCTTTCGGTGCCGGATCACGGAGCCCTTCAGGAGCAGCCAAGGAAAAAGGGTTCGGGCATCGGAGGTGACGTTGGCTGTAAACTTCTGGAAGCGCCGGAGGAGTTGGCCAAGGAACTGGATGCGCGGCGGCCATGTGCACGGCCAGCCGTGGCCGTGAGCCGACGGGCGGCCCGGCGAGTCAAACACGCGCGTCATGAAGGAGGACAGATCACCCGCGTCGCCTGCCCACGGTCTACCGGCGCCGGAGGCGGAGTGGGATTGGAGACCGGCTCCACACGCGACGCGTCGCCGTCCATCATGCCTCCATGTTCCTCCCATCGATGTTTCCGCCGAATTAAATAAAAATGAAACGCCCTATCGATGGGGGGCTCATGGTCCAGCTGCCGTGGCCTTATAAAAGTCCTTATAAAATTTTTGAAAAGGCAAGGTGTTTTATTTGATGGGGGAAAAAAGGCTAGTCAAGAGGGGTCGTGCCCTGTGACCCATTCAGCTTCAGGGTCGTGCTCTCGCAGGATGTAGCAGTACAGCAGTATGCTGCGATCACAAGCTCGCAGCCACGATTTTGACTTTGTAGCCGTTAGCTGCTCTAGTCGTGACGTACTGACGTTTGCGATGTCCCTTTTCAGCACCGTCCCTTTTGTACAGCGCAGATTTTAAGAGGGTTGCTTTTCATACAGGAAGCCCACAGCTGAGGCGTTTTTCTTTCCACGTACAGGAATGATCACGCTGCTATGTATCTCGTAGAAGATAGATAAGCCATGTATCTTTAAAGCCCACCTTAGCCCAATTAGTTGAGGAGGAAGATAAATTTAATGTTCAACGTTTTCCTTAAGCATATTCAACATTTAATGTTCAAATGTTGAAATTAGAAGGACGAAATATATTCAAAATGTTGAATTAATCTGCGCGGCCTGGGTCTTCTTCTCCGGTGGCCTGGGCTGGGCGGCACGGGCAGGGTGGGTGGTGCGGCGCAGGCGGGGCAGTGCCCGGCAGCCGCACGCGGCGAGCAGCGGGAGGCCGGAGCCCGCGCGAGCTGAGGGCCGGCAACGGCGCGCGAGGGCCGAGGACCGGCAGCGCGGCCGGTGGGGCGGCAACGGCGCAGGTGGGAGGAGGAGGAGGCACCAGCTGCTAGGGTTGAGAAGTGATGTATACACGATCCAACGGCTGTTGATGCATGCACGAATCTTAAATATTGGAAGAAGGTAAGTTGAAAAATCTTCCGGAAGATGGATAGATTTTCTGTGCTGTGCGGTGGTTTTTTCGGTGGAGGACAGAGGGCCTCCTATATATTTTTCGTGCGATGGGAATCGCTGAAATCGCACAGCCCGCCAACGGCCCATCAACAACACTGCCACAGGCCCAGCGCACAATCGCATGCAGCTGCAGCAGGAGCAGGACGAGACTGCACGTCTGCACATGGTAGCATCAGTAAAACAGGAGGGAGCTGGGTTTGGAGGAAAAGCGACAGCATCTGGCCGAGTTACAAAATGCCGAAGAAACAATTAAAGCAATTCTGAATATGGTGAAGAGAGACCAAATGTATGTCTGTGTAACCCTATATCAGTGGTGGAAGGAAAGAAATAATGTCAGAGAAGGGGAGAGGAGGAAAAGCCCAGCTGAATTAGCTTTCATTATTCAGGCGCAGGCAGAGGAGTTTCTGAAAACTCCTGAACCTCCTGTTCGTGCTAGCAGGGAGGAATTGAAACGTTGGGCAAGGCCAGTTGAGGATGTGCTCAAAATAAATTCAGATGGGTTTTTTAATCCGCAGACAGGTGCTGGAGGGTGGGGAACTGTCATCAGAAATTCGACGGGGCAGGTTGTAAAGGCAGGAGCTGGGCACATTCACCATGCTCTTGATGCTTTCCACACCGAGGTGATTGCAGCGCTAGAAGGAATCAAGATGGCGGAGATGGCTGGCATGACAAATGTTGTCCTGGAGACAGATGCCCTCCTTCTCAAATATGCTTTGGCGAACGACAATTTCAGGCTGTCTCCGGTGGGTGGCCTCATACACGAGATCAAAGTAACGGCGGTCACTTGTTTTAGCTCCTTCTCGTGCTGTCACTGTAATAGAGAATGTATTCAGGTAGCCCATGCTTTGGCTGACATTGGGAACTAACCAGTACTGGGAGTCTCCACTGATAGGCATTGAGGTTCTGGTGGCCAGCGATTGTGCTGTGTCCACTGTTTAAAGGAATGAAACTATTCCAGTTCAAAAAAAAAAGGAGGCCAAGACACAGCACCGCATGAGCACGAGCACAACTGCACAAGCACAGGACAACCAACATACTGGACGGTATTAGGTTTCTTTTTTGTTTTATTTTTCTAATATGTATCTATGATTCATATTTTTTGCTAAATATTTGTCAGCAAATATGTTAAAGGTGTCAAACTAGTATAGTCAACATTTTAAACTACTAGACTCAACATTTATTCAAAATTAGTGCAACAATTCGAATTCTCTAATTAAACATTTATGTGAAAATGTTGAAGTTGTAAATCAAAAGTGTTGAATATGTATATTCAAGATGTTGAAGCACTGTATTTCCAATGTTGATTTTTCAAAGCAAAATTGAAAAAGTTAAAATATATTTATATTGGATCTTGTTTTGTAGTATAAATTCTAAGCAGCACGAAGGTTCAAACGGAATTCAAAACACATTTACGGTTGGAAAAAAAATTAAATAAAAGATTAAAATCCAAAAAGGTATCCGTCCAACTAATCATCCATCATGGCGAACCGCAGATTGACACGTGTCCAGCTCATATTCTCAAACCAGTGCACGGTGAACCAGCTCTCCCGCTACGCTTTAATTTCATCTGTTCCTAGGCACATCTCAAATACTGGAAGGTGCGGAAGAAAAAAAAACTTCCGAAAGATATACAGGACCTTCCAGAGGACAGACGAGTGATGAAGCCCAATTCGAAATTGCAACAAGCCCAAGGTGTGATCCCCACCCCAGCAGAAAATCTGGCACGCCCAACGGCCCAAATTTTGAGCCCAGCTCGCCGCGGCCCATATAGAGTATCGTACTTTCGACATGATTTTCTGGATTGGTGGGCCCGACATACATGCGGACAAGGCATCGGGGATCTGGAATTGGATGCCTGCAGGGCTGTTCCCAAGCGATCAGGAGCCCTAGAATACGTATCTTCTCCCTCTCGATTCCTAGTCTGAGAACCTACCTAGGAATAAGCCCTACCAATCAGAATTCGACAGAAAAAAAAATTGTAGGTGAAGCATGGGATAATTTACCGACGCAAGCATGCAAGTTACCTCCACGAGGTCCGGCCTGACACGACGTATCAGCTGACTAATAAATGATGGAGTTTGGGATCGTATCGTATCGCAGGTCTTGCTGCTGGCCTACAAGTGGGCTTCTGGGCTGGCCGGACTGACAGCCATCGATCGATTCCAACCAAGCTTCGCAGATAATCTGGTTAGCATCCAGTACGGCGACCGTTCGACCTGACAAGGTTGCATTGTGTCCCATTGGAGAGAGAGAGAGAGAGACCGCGGTTGATTAGCATTCAGTATCGTATCGCACGTCTCGAATTCAGGACCGCCGCTGCACCCAACATGCGCATGCTCGTTTTATTTTTATTTTTATTGCTTTTAATTGTCGATTAGTCCATTTGATCCTTCGGTCTCAAATTTATTTTCTAAATATTTCAGTGACTAATCTAGTCCTCAAACTTCTCATTTGAGCTCAGTTTCGTCCCTAGTCCTATGTGGCATGTAGTAATGAAAAAAAAATGTGTCCAAAACAAAATTTCACATGACGTCGCTTGTGAAAGCAAAATTCTGAAATTTACTAGGCTGGAGTATGCAGCTTCTTAAATAAAGTAGTTAGCTGGTAAAGATGCTTAGAAATTACATCCCCAGCTGCCTGCTCAAACCTGATATATGCCTTCTGACTAGGCAAATGTGACATTTAGCCTTTGTAGTTAACTCCTCCCTGTTGTAGCAGTCACGAGGATCCGCATTGGCTTGGCAGGACTGCGAGAAAGCACGCACCGACGCATGCATGCCGCTCGGGCTCGCGTCAGTCGTCAGTCAGTCATCGGGCCACTGGGTGAACCATGCACGGACACTCTGACAGAGCAGAGGGGAGGTTACCTACTGAATTACCTCCACGACTCTACAAATGAGACAGTACGTGCCGGTTGACTTCTACTACTACTCTATATAAGGACGGAGGTTACGCAACGGCCGTAAGGGATTAAAAAAGTATTACTACTAGCACCACTCTTTTTCACACCAGCCTACCAGCGGGCTGACTTTATTACCGGCCTGATGGCCCTGACCTGACGACAGATCGCGAGATCAGTCGACCGGTCGGCTCCAACAACGAAACTTCTGCTTCACATTCCCCGGAGATCTCGTCGGTTTCTGAACGTGCAGCAGTGCAGTGGGATCACCTGATCGGGCACGTATCGGTCGAGCTGACGGCCCTGCCAATGGAGGAGAGCCTGCGGGCGGGGTCTGGGCCGGCCGCCGCTGCTTTCCGCGCCCCGGCCCGGGCGCGCGCGAGCGAGCGAGTCTCGCGGCGACACACGAAGGATCAGCCGCTTGCCGACACCGGCGGAAAAGGAAAGGTGACCGGGTATTGCTGGCCCACACGCGGCCGGGGCTCGGGCCTTTTCAGCTGCGTGCGTGCCGCGAGGAGGATAGAGATCGGAGCTGCTGGCGACGCGCACCGGTAGATCGTGCTCGGAACTTTTCGCTTTGAACACGCACTGCTCCGTCGTCGTCGTTTCTTTCGCCGCCACCACACAGCCGCTCCGGCTTCGGGGGCACTGCTCCCGCCGGATCGCGAAAGGGGAGCGGTCCCTGGCACATATGCAGCGAGCGGTCCCTGCCCGGCTCGGCCAGGGCCATCAGCGAGCCACAGTGCGACACGAGGGTGGGGGCGGCCTAGGGTGGTCTCTCTCGTGCCTAGGGACCCGGCCGCACGTATATAGCGAGAGGCCAGCGCGCGCCTGCCGAGCTCCAAGGAGAGAGGGCGCGTGCGGCCGGGGAAGCTGCTGAAACCGAGTCGATCGCGCGTAACGCTGATGTGACGCGGGGCACGTATGGCGCCGGCATATATAGCTAGCGTCCTCTCGATCGATCGTTTTACCGGTTCAAACTACTACTCTAGCTACGATCGGTAACAGCCGGTGCACGCTAGCTAAGTTTGTACGGGGCTACAGAGCAGTGCTCGGTTGGTAGCTAAAATTAGGGGTGAGGTGGCTTTTGTTCAGTCTGTTTTCGTCTGTTCCGGTATGCTCAGTTGGACTAGAGTCCGCGGAGACTATATTAGAGGTCTGGTTGGACGAAGGCACTCTATTGTCTCAAATTACAATTTGTTTTAACTTTTCTAGATACATAGATTTTTTTTTCAATAAATTCTGAATAGAAAAAGGAAATCCAGTGATATTTAGAGGTGATTTATTAACTTCCAGACATGCCTCGATAAATGTTGCGAAATGTATGAATATTTTTTCCTGCTAGCTGGGACAATGCAACATGGCATGCTTTGATCGATCCTGGCGAACGAGATGGATGCTTCCAGCTCCTTCTAGCTCATATTTTGTTTAATCCTCGCAAAAAATAATTATTTGCCAGCAGCAGGCTAGCAGCAGAGGAAATAAAGCTGGCCAGGCCAAGATCGGTCGAACTAGACGCGTAGAATATGCGGTCGCCCACGCGCGATCCGATGCAGGCGTGTGAAACCGTTGAACTGACTCTCGCTGGGTCTGGGAAAGAAAATGCCAGCCGCCTGACAGGGAAACCATTGGAGTTTTGTGCCAAATCTCGGACCGGCCGGTAGCCTGGAACAAAGTTTAGTACTGCCACTTTGGGGCAGGAGGAGTATATATTAGAGTAACAAAAAGGCTGGTCTCTTGGAAAGTTTGTCTGGCCTGAGGACGAGGAACAAACTGCCGCCCTTCACATTGCTTTATTCTTCAGGGTTGAAAAGATAGTACTATACTCCTTCAGCAACCTTTTAAACCCAGCACCGGCCGTCGGAGCGTCATCAGCTTGTCTTGGTCTTGGACCTGCAGAGCCTGCAGCTAGCAGATGCAAGGCGTTTTTGGTCGTGCAATATTTTGGTAGGATCTAATCAAAAGTTGAGCTGGGATTAGGGTCGCCCCATCTCTAAGCCGCCCACAGTATGTTCTTTTTGCATTGTATGACCCAATGCAAAGCATGACATGAACAAAAATATTTAGGTTGTACGTGCAAGGGATCTTGAGGTAACGGTATGTAAAAATGGTCGTCCTAGCGCGTGCCAAGGAGCACGTCCCGGTATGGTATTCTGGCGAAAGATGAGCAACAGACTTTTGAGTCCACAAAATATCCCATGCTCATTTGGAGATATCATTGCGTGTCCTGTTTATATAATCTTTTTTTCTAAGAAAAAACTGCCATGCGGCGTTGTGCCTGTGGCGCAGGTTGATGAACGAGCTGCCGTTGCAACCACCGATCGAATCTAGTATTCTAGCTCCTCATGCCATGCCCCACCCGGCCAGCGGCCACGGTGCCCCACCAAAAGGAGCAGCATGAAGCAAAAGACGGCATGGTCCCTTGTCTGCCGGGAGCCCCATGCTCCGTAGCTTGATTCCTCAGAGCTCTTCTCCTTGATCAGTGTCTCGAACGGTCAAACCCATTACCGAACGCTCAGCGCTTCGTGCTTATTAGCTTCGATCGTCATCACATTGGCTCTCTCTACCTCTACCGTTCTACGTGTATGTACACGCCCATGTTCTTCTGCGGCTCTCCGAGGGAGGGAGAGCGAGTACTCCATGCGACTACTGACCCCGATGAGGCGGTGACGAGTGGGCCGGGGAAGGAACTGGGGAATGTGCCACGGGACCATGTCGCGGCCGCGCCCGTATGCCTCCCGGCGGGACACGCAGCGGCCGCCCATGACCTGCTGCCGCCGATGGACGCCGCCGCCGGGGGCCCGACAACGCTGTGCACCACTAGCTACACCCTTCGAGAGAAATCCCTGCTGCATGCACAGTTGCCCATACGTACGCGCACACGTACTCTCTACTAGTAAAATAAGCTGTCCGCGTCGCCATGCACGCCCGGCCAGTGTCAGTGACAGCCCCGCCCGGCCGGTGCTCGCGGCCGTCGTCGTCGCCGCTGACCCGGTCAAAACCCCGCTCTGCGCGTCGCCGCCCCTGCCGCCTCCAAGTGTCGGCCCGCGCCGGCGCGCCTCCACCACCGAAACGCCACCGGTGGTAGCTTAATTAATGATTAAAACGCCTCGCCCCCGCGCGCGATCGGGCCGGGCCGCCGGGCCCACGCAAGCTTCGTCGCCACGAGCGCGCGCGCGCGCGCGTACTGTGCGAGCGACGGTGCACTCGTGCCCGAGGCGGCAGCCAGCCAGCCAAGCGCCCAAGCCACCGCGCGTGCGTCGCCCCTATATATAGGGGAAGCTTCTTCGGCTTGTGCGCCCGGCGCTCGCACAGGCAGGCAGGCACAGCTAGCTCCCGATCAGCTAGAGCTTCCGCGTTCCGCGTTGCGCGCGCTCAGCTCCAGCGAGTTTGAACTCTCGCACAGCTAGCTTGCTAGCTCGTTCGACCGGCGGGAGCCAGCCTGCCATGCCGGCCTTCGCGGGGGGCGCAGCGGAGCCGCCGCTGGCGGACAGCTACTACGCGCTGCTCCGGCGCTGCGGCGGCGGCGATGGCGCGCCCAACAACGGAGGCGCGCGCGCAGCAGTGGCGGCGCCCGTGGCGGAGTGCGAGCTCCCGATGATCGACGTCGGGTGCCTTACGAGCGGGGGCGGTGGGTCGTCGGAGGCGGAGCGGGCGGCGTGCACGGCGGCCATCGCGCGCGCGGCGGAGGAGTGGGGGTTCTTCCAGGTGCGCAACCACGGCGTGGCGCCGGAGCTCCTGGACGCGATGCGGCGGGAGCAGGCGCGCCTGTTCCGCCTGCCGTTCGAGGCCAAGGCCTCGGGCGGCCTGCTCGGCGACTCCTACCGCTGGGGCACCCCGACCGCGACGTCGCCGCGGCAGCTGTCGTGGTCCGAGGCCTTCCACGTCCCGCTCGCCGCCGTCTCCGGCGACGCCGCCTGCGACCTCGGCGGCCTCACCACCCTGAGGTTCATTCCTACACAACCGCCACTCACCCCCTCCCTCCCTCCCAATTTAGCTACCGAGAAGTACCATGCTTTTTTCTCATTTTTGTGCATAGTTTACCAGCCAGCATCGACAAGGGAGCTTTGGGCGTTGGACATCTGTCCACCCTGATCCCCATCCTGCTATTTCATCTCCTACAAGTTGGTAGATACTTTTTTTTTTGAAAAAAAATTTGCTAGATAGAACTAGTTCATTCTGCTCGAGCATTTCTCGAGTACCAGGAAATAAAATAAAATCCATCGTGAAAAAAAGGCTTTATTTCCCGTCCTAGAGGGACTGGTAACTAAAAATCCGACGCGATGGGACGCCGACGAGTAGTGCGGCGGAATCAGTTCCAGCAGGCCGGACACGACGTAAACCCGGCCGGGAAAAGGAGAGGCGCTTCGATTTACGGCGGTTAAGCGCTCGAGCTGGCGTGGCAGAATCACCTTTCTTTACTTTCTTTTTTCTGGAGGAGTCAGCAAGTCAGCTCAAGCCTCAAAGTAGTGGGCTGTAACTTAAGTCGCGTCTGATGTGGAAAATGCTGCCGTCCGTCGAGGCTCCGGCATGCGATTAGTCTTGGTCCCATGCATGATGAGTGCAATTAGATTATACTTATATATAAGTGTGTCCAATCAGTGTTCCTCTCACGGGTTTAGTGATCGGGGAAGAAAAGGATTTCTGGGATGGAAGCGAGCTCGTCCGCGAGTAGGCCATTCTTTAGGGCTTATTTTTTGGGGGTTCGAGGATCACACTCGAGTTAGTCAAACATGGATGGGGGACGTCTTTTTTCTTCTGTGTTCTAGTATATCTTTCTTTTTAGTATCTAAATTAAATAGTACGCTAGGACATATGTGTGGTCTCTACTAAATATCTGAATCTACTCTTCTAATATTTTATTTTTTAAAGGATTGAGCTAGAAGGAACTATTCTAGAGTTCTAGTTAGCAGTTACTAGTTGCATAGAAAAATAATTAATGGGAAATAATTGAAGTCCTCAGGTCGGCACAACAATATCTATGGTTTATTACACGATGCCATCGATCGTCATCTCACGCGGGTCGTTGTGCTGTACCGACGTCGTCGCTCGCTGCAGGGACGTGACGCGGGAGGTGGCGGTCGCGATGTCGAAGCTGGCCGGCACGCTGGCGCGGGTGCTCGCCGAGGCCCTCCGCCCCGCCGCCGGGGAGCGCTTCCCGGAGGGGTGCGACGAGACGACGTGCTTCCTCCGGCTGAACCGGTACCCGCCGTGCCCCGTCTCGCCGCCGGACGGCGCCGCCTTCGGCCTGGTGCCGCACACCGACAGCGACTTCCTCACCGTGCTCTGCCAGGACCACGTCGGCGGCCTGCAGCTCATGAAGGGCGCCGGGTGGGTGGCCGTCAAGCCAATCCCCGGCGCCCTCATCGTCAACGTCGGGGACCTCTTCCAGGTACGTACGCGCGCGCGCACCGATCACGTTGCTGCCAGCTAGCTGTTCGATCCCCTTCCGGCTTCCGCCGATGCGTCGCCGTCGCCCGTCGCCCCAGCAGCTAGACCTAGTAAAGGCTATTAGCTACCTTGTTTTTGTGCACGAGGAGCATCGAGCACAAAGATACTCTTCATTCGCTAGTGGCTGCCTGTCTGTCTGCCTGTCTGCCTGCGTGAAATGCAAGTACAGAATCCGGCACGAACATATTCCGATTCCAACTCTTCAGAAGTGGGGGACTGGCATGGGGGAGCTGGAGCTTCCAGGGCTTGCCGCATCAGACACGAGCTGCCTAGCTACTTAGCTAGTACTTGCTTGCGCTAGCTGTTCCTCATGTGTGTGTACTGCGGCTAACGGGAAAGTCTACCCGGTTCGAGGGACAGGGAGACACCGCAGTGCCGATAGCTGACCTGTCGAAGCACGATGATCGCCACATGGTGTACCGCAGCTTTTGCAGTGGGAGATCACATTCACACCGGCACAGCTAAGCTACTACCATATGGAGTACTAAAGTGGTTTGCCATTATCCAGACAGGGAGATTATAGATCTACAATAATGTAGTACTAAGTAAGATCAGATGATTGTTATTAGAAATGAGTACGTACTAGTATATACGTGCCGTACGCATGCTTGTGTTTTACAATCTGTCAGCATCGTGCATGCACTGCAATCCCAAGGTGGCCTCCTCTTAGTTTTTTTTTTGTTTGTTTGTTTTGGTTTCACATTTTGAAGGCATGGAGCAACAACAGGTACAAGAGCGTGGAGCACAAGGTGATGACCAACGCGACGACCGAGCGCTACTCCGTCGCCTACTTCCTCTGCCCGTCCTACGACTCGCCCATCGGCGCGTGCGAGGAGCCTTCTCCTTACCGGACGTTCACGTTCGGGGAGTACAGGAGGAAGGTGCAGGAAGACGTCAAGAGAACCGGGAAGAAGATCGGGCTCCCCAATTTCCTCGTCTAGGCTTTTGCATGTGCCATTTGGTCTAGATATATACAAACCCTTCCACACACCCATCCTTGTTTCTTTCTGGCCCTTGTCAATCCATGTTTCTTTCTGTATACCAGCAGCATTGTACAGTGGAGAGTGCAGTGTGATTGGTGCAGTGATTAGTTTACTAGGTTGTAGCCTAATTGATGTAGCCAGCTACTAGCCCACAAGAAAGTAGTAGGATCGATCGAGAGCGTGCACCTAGGATAGCGATGCTTCACCCCCCCCCCCCCCCCCCCCCCCCCCCCCTGATGATTGTCTTCCTTAACCTACTCCTGCTAAAACATGTTTGTATGCTGATGGAAGTTTCTACGTTTGTGCATGCATGTACAAGAAGTACTCAACTACTTTACGTCGTACACTTTGTTAGCTTGCTTTTGGGTTCTGCTTCGTCCGGCCACAAAACCTGGCTTGTCGTTTAATTAAAAGTGTGCACTTTTTAATCGACTGCAAATTGGTTTTGAAGGTTAGTTTGTCAGGGCACAGCAAGTAGGCTTTCTCTGTCCCTGCCCGATCCGAGTAGGCCGGCGGCGTCAGCATAGTGGGCTGTTGGGCTGAGACGGGATAAACATGGGCGCGAAGTGCGGGGCTACTAGAGTCTGTCTAGAGTGGAAGGAACTTCCGGCCCAAATCTAAGCCCACAGTGAATAGGAGTATAAGCAAATCAACTCGAGTACAGCTCTACCACCCTCTCCAGAGTGTGTAAAAAAAAAAGGTCTCGGAGGGTCTCAGAGATCAAGCAGCAACCAAAGTGGAACTGGAAGTGGGCGTTTCGCGGTCACAGGCGCACAACAACGCTGAGATTTCTCGCAACCATCTGGTGCACAGTTTATTGCACGGAAAAAAGCCCAACAAAGAAGGCAACACCACAGACCTCCGGGTCCGGCCATGACCGCGCTATGCGAAGAATCGACGGACGAGACGAGAGCTACGAGAACCAGCATCGACGAACAAACTAGCTAGCCTCCCATGGAAGGGCCAGCGGAGGGCTTGCGTCGTCATGCATGCCGAGCCGGCGGCCGGCAAAGAGAGACTAGCAGCAGTCCTTCTTGCAGAAGCACTTGCGCGGGCATGGCGCCCTCCATCTTCACTCGCCGCCGGGGAAGTTCTCGGTCCGGCGGAGCCAGGAATTTTTCTTAAGGGAGCCAGGCCAACATATATCGTTACAATTGATGGTTAACAAAGAATAATTCAATATACACATCCTACAAAATATTTGCTACTCATAAACCATAACTCATATCTGCACTAAAGAATTGGAAATTGAAACACACGAAATTAGCAAGAGAAGAAGAGATATGCATAAATACAAATTGAAGTAAAGTATAAGCGCATAACCTACGCTTATCTTGAGCATTTGTCTAAACTAGGGGCACTAATAGCAACTAATAACTAATAGAAAGGGTGGAGACATAATCATGAAAATGCACATGCATATGTGTCCGATAAATTTATCGTGGAAATCTGGAAATTATGTATTGTGTAAATTTATAGTATCTTAGATAAAGAATTACAAGAGCTAAAGTAATAAATGTAACCCCACTTTTAGCACGGACCCCCTTGCTAGTTAAACAACCAAAATCGAAGATCCCAACGAGCTAGCTAACAGGGCTTCTTGCAGAAGCACTTGCGCATGGCGTTCTCCAGCTTACACTCGCCGCCATGGAAGCCCTCCTTCTGGCACACCTCGGCGCAGGTGTCGCTACTCAAACAGAAGCCCTTGAAGTGGTGGCTCTGCGACAGGCAGTGGTTCTCCTCCTCCTCCTCCTCCTTCTCCTCCTCCTCCTCCTCCTCCTTCTCCTTCTCTTTATCCTTCGTCAGGGACTTTATGGTCTTCTTGGCAAACTTTGATTTCTTCTTGGCATCGATCGTCCCTATCTCTGCACGGTTTATACAGGCATCGATCACATTTTATCTATCCCATTGCGATGTGCAGATCGGTTACCTTAATATACCCGGTACTATTAGATGGCTAATGACAAATTAACTGTTGACACCTATGATAATCACCTGCTGCAACAAGGAGGAGATGGAAGAAGAGGACCATGCCACGGGACAGTGCCATCTCTCGTTAACCAGGAACGACTGAACCAGCCTTGATGGACGATGTAGGTCTGGAGGAATGCCAATGGATACACTGGAACTGAGCATGTTTATATAGCGCTGCCTTCAACCTTGGATTAGTCAAATGCTTAATTTGGAACTGACAAACATGACCTAACACTATATTTAACAGCTGCTAAGCTGGGCGTATTTTCTCGAATTGGAAGAGGCTTGTAGCGTTCATGCCAGAACTACCCGTTTAGTCTGCCTCACAAAGTGGAAAAAAATTCCATGCAGGAGGCTGCAAACGGCTACCTGTGCAGCCCCGCCCCTTTTGTGCGCCGCGTGTGCACTGAGGTTGATCCAGCGCCTCCCACCGAAGGAAAGAGCCATGTGAGCCTCGGCTCGACTCAAAGCAACGATCAGTTCAGCTCACAGGAGGCTCCCTCGACTCGCATCTCTTCATCTGGGGAGCAGGGATCATGCGACTCACATCATCGTCACCCTACGACCTGGTGGCGCGACTCCTATCATCCTAGAAAGACGCTGCCGCCATGGCGAGAGAAGACCAGACAATCGCCATGGCAGAAGGAGGCCAGGAAGTCGAGAGTTGAGCCAGCAGCCAGGATTACTATTCCCACGTCTCATCTGGTGCCCATTCCATCTGCCATTAGCACATGACATGGCCGGAGAGTTGTTGCTCCCATATGCCCTTGTTTAGAAAGCAACATATATCAAGCTGCAATGAAGCAACTGAAGATGGACCTGATGTAAATTCATCCTGGTTCCTTGTACAGATAAAAATAAATGAAGGATTTGACGATGTTCTATTCCAGTGTGTAGTGTACTGATCACATTGTAGATGTTGATTGTTTTAAAGGATCAGTGCGCAATGTATGGATGAGTTACAAACACGACATTGTTGTTGAAAAAAATATATATTAGATGTTCTAACACTGAAGTCTCTTATCTGAAATATATATGTGATGTTCTCATACAAGTATGTTATCTCAAATTCATATTATCTTAAACAGAGTGTTAGACTTCTCGTTCATCAACAATTTGATGGCACATCCGTATGTATTTTAGATGAAAAAATGGACTTTGCTACGGTACACTGAAGTAACCGTGGACCGTTGATTTAATGTCATATTGCCACTTATGAGGTAACAATTTTAATTTTTATTTTATATATTTTAAATTAGAAAATAGAGAATTAGATCTAACTTGCATGCATCATTAGTTAAGATCTCAGGTTTCTAACTTTTTTTTCCCACGTGATGTGCCGGCCATGGAAATTAGATTGAGACAAAAAAAAATTTATCCCCTCCAAACACGTCACATTTGTAGATAGCATGCAATGTTTGCCTTGCCTCTCCAGCAGTGGATGACAGCGGCCAGCCAGGTTACCCTGTAGGGGCAACGCAGGTGACTACAACCTCTGGTGCCAGCCCTGCCTGATGCCGATGGGGTGCCTGCAGGTGTCGTAGTGCTCGCGGAACCAGCTTCGCGCTGCCCTGCGCGGGGACGCGGACTCCAAGCGAGGTCGAGTGGATACGAGTTCAATTCTGCCTGCCGCCGCATCCGCGTGCCTCTGAACGGATAGAGAAGCAACGACGTTGCGTGCGGCATGCCGAGATTGCCGGCATTTTCTTCAGATTATATTGATTATTTAAATGTTTTATTATCTGAAAAATCGACTGTTGTGATTCATTCGAGCTCTTACCTTCTATAGGAGGTAGCCGGAGTACTGTAGCAAAACCTCCAAAAAAAATGCATTGTACATTGATCCTTTGAAACATCTATAAATAGCTTATTGGAAACAGAACCCATTCATACTTGAGATCTTGTCAATACGAAATCTCTCTACGTCAACAATTTGATCACTACGCTATTGGCTTGGTACTTCCTGCATCCTTTATCTGACAAACATCTCTCCAGCAAGCACAGGCAATTTATAGATGATGTATCAATCCTGTTACAAATCAGAAATTTACAATCAAACAATCTATGAGCAATTTA
Organism: Panicum miliaceum; assembly: GCA_032594955.1. Taxonomy (NCBI): domain Eukaryota; kingdom Viridiplantae; phylum Streptophyta; class Magnoliopsida; order Poales; family Poaceae; genus Panicum; species Panicum miliaceum. The sequence continues at coordinate 33,124,742 of CM064067.1, read as the reverse complement.
CAATCTGATATTGTCAACCCACAATTTGATCCTGCCAATCCATCCACAAGTTTGCATTGAGTGTTCGTCCTGAAATTGCCATTGTCCATTCTCAATTGCATGTTTGTTGACTATGTGGGAGACGCAGATCATGTTGCAGAACCCCACGAGTGGTTGACAAAGTCGCACCCGTCCTCCTCGGCGCCGGTGTGCCCGGAGGCAAGCCCAACCTCGCAGCGGACGAGCGCGTTGTGGAGGTGGAGCACCGCGAGGCCAGGAGAAGGTTGGTGGGGTGGGGATGTCCTGCAGTGCGAGACCATGTTCAATTGGAGGCCGCGTCGGGGCCAGACAGGATGACTATGAGGAGGACACCGGCGGGCATCAAGAGACCGGAACTTTTTTTTTTTTGATGGGTCAAGAGACCGGATTGGTGAGAGGGGTGCGGCAGCGGGCAGGCCCAGGCCAGCAAGGGAAAAGATTGAGCCGCGTCGAATGACTCCGCGGGGCGCCGGGGCCGCTTCAGCGAGCCACGTCTTGACCGTCTTGACCTGCAAGCCAAGCCATCAAACGTCCTCCTCTGCTGAGCGCGAGCACCACCGCGTGCATCTGACCCTTGGGCTGACCACGCGTCAATCATCCGGAGTGGGGCTGCACGGAGAGGAGTTTACAGCCCTCCGGCACGCAATTCTTTTTCACACAAAGTGCCATGTTTTGTTCAGTTGTTGAGTGACAAGAAAATTGATATAAAAAAGATTAAAGAAAAGTTTTATTTTTATATGGTGCAAAATTAAACAATAGATTTAAATTGGTAGTTTTTATTTTTATTTGGTGCAAAATTTAAATAATCAAATAAAAGTCCATGCCAAATAGATACAAATAAATACCTATTTTTTTTAGTAAAGAAGCTAAAAAATTAGTATGTAGTTAGATTTTTGTAATACTGTGAAAAAAAGATCCAAATAAATGATTTATACAAAATCTAATTCATAATAACTCAATTTATATTAAAACAAAAAAGAAGAGTCCATGTCGAATAAAATATGGGAAAGAGTAAAAAACAAGAAACAAAAGGAGAGATCGACAGAAACACAAATTGAAGTGAAGTATAAATGCATAACCTCTGGTTATCTTGAGCATTTGTCTAAATTAGGGGTAGTAATAGCAACTAATTGACGGAATGGGCGGAGATATAATCATGAAAATGCACGTGCATATGTGTTCGATAAATTTATCGAGAAAATCTGAAAATTATGTATTGTTGGAGTGTAAATTTATAGTATCTTGGATAAAAAAATATTATATATAAAAGACAAAGTAATAAGTGTAGTCACGCTATTTGTAGGACCACCTTGCTAATTAAACAAACAAAATCGGCGATCCCGATCGATGAGCTAGCTAACAAGGCTTCGTACGGAAGCACTTGCGTACGGCGTTCTCCAGCTTGCGCTTGCCGCCCTGGAAGCCCTCCTTCTTGCACACCTCAGCGCAGGTTTCGCTGCTCAAGCAGAAGCCCTTAAACTTGAAGCTCTGCGACAGGCACTGATTCTCCCCCTTCTTCTCCTCCTCCTCCTCTTGCTTATCCCTCTCCATCTCCTTATCCTTCGTCAGGGACAATTAGATGGGTAACCAATCTAATTATACCGGGCAGGCAGATTAAGGTAACCAATCTGCTAGGACGATGAGGAGCAGGAAGGAGAAGAGGGCCATGCCGCGGGATAGTGCCATCTCTCGTTAGGCAATAACGACTGAACCAGCCTTGATTGACGAAGTAGGTCTGAAGGGGATGCCGATGGATACACTGGAACTGAACATGTTTAGTATAATATAAACATGATATAGCGCTGCCTTAGAATAGTCAAATGCTTAATTTAGAACTGACAAACATGACCTAACACTATATTTAACAGCTGATCTGGCACGAAATCGATATAAAGACAATTAAAGAAAAATCCGCACTTAATTAAGCTGATCTGCCACGAAACTGCATTACATCAATGTTGAAAGGAGGACCTTTACATCATCTTGCCTACTAATAGAGTGCCTACGGATGCAGAACAACAGTGAGATGTTCCACACGCTGCACATGCATCACACCTCGGCATCACCAGCACCGAGTTTAATTTATTCCAAGAAAAGAGAACAAGGCGAGAGGAAACTGCAGCCCGCTGCAGCGTCACGGCGTAGCGTGCATGAGGAACCGACGAACTGAACGAAGAGCGCACGGACAACGGCGGGAGGACCAGTGCCGCCGGCGGCTAGCAGATCCTCTTGCAGAAGCACTTGCGGGTGGCGCCCTCCGTCTTGCACTCGCCGCCGGGGAAGTTCTCGGTCCGGCAGACGTTGGCGCAGTTGCTGCTGCTCATGCACAGGCCCTTGTAGTGGTGGCTCTGCGACAGGCAGTGCCTCGCCTCCGCCACCGTCGCCGGGCCCATCTCTGCACGTCGCGAATGAAAGCAAACAAAGTAAAAAGCGAGAGGTCAATCGATCTAATAGGAATAATGGACGAGCACGGCAACACACACTTGGCACACCGAGGTAGAACCAGCAGGCACCTGTGGCGACGAGGAGGAGCAGGAAGACGAGGACGGGCGCGGCCATGCGGCGAGAGAGTGCCATCTCCTCGGTGACGAGGTCGACCTGAAGCACCAAGGTTGACGGATGCAGGAGGCAAGGGATGGGATGGACGGGAGCAGAGGGAGGGTTTATATAGAGCGTCGGCATCGAGCTTGAGGTCAGTAGATGTTTAGAGCGCGAGCTGTTTAGCATAACCTAGAGCAGGATTCAATCGCAAGCTAAAGTCGTGGTTTTCTCGACGCATTGAGATCGTCACCAAGGTTCTGGATGAACAGGACAGCGCCACAATAATTCGATGTGCTACAGTGTAGGCCCTGTGCCCTTTCACGGGCCGGATTCACCCGCTGGACTCTAGCTGAGTACTGTAGGTGCATGCAGGTTGCAGGACTGGCACGCGATGCGATGCGCGCTGCCGCTCAGAACTGGGTCCCCGACTCAGGCGGGGCTACGGCCGGACATGGAGCTTGGCTGGAGCCTCTCGATCGGGTCCAGTCCATGAGAGGCTATGGTCGCAGCAGCTTTGCTAGTGCTATACCTGGAGTCCTGCCTAGTCGAATACACGTCGGCATGAATGGCCTCTGGCAGCTTCTTGGCTCTTTGTGGATCGTGCACGAGGCACGGAGGGAGCCGAGGCCTCTGATCTCATCCATAGGCAAGCAGATGGGCGCGTGTGGTCTGATGGATGCCCATGGCGAAGGGTCGGGCCACTGGGACAGCAGATCGCACTGCCGACAGCGAACCAAGGCAAGGGTCGCCGGTAGAATTCAGTTGCGTTGGTGGAACCGTGTGTCAAACGCAGTCCACACATTCTCGCTCGAGTGCTTTACCGCGAGGCAAGCTGACACACGCAGTGCGTGGAAAAGTCCAAGCAATGAATATGAGATGGGCCATACAGTGCAAGCCCGCCCCTCCGACCGAGAAGATGCAACGGAGGAGCCCGTTTTAGAGTAAGGGGCTAAAAGCCCACAGTTCTCTCGTGGCCCAGAGCTAGGCTCATTGTCACTCTATTTTTCTTTTTTCCTTTTCGGAGGATTGTTTTTCTATAAAAAAGCCAAATTACTCTCTGTTTTATCAAAAAACAAAAACCGCATATCCTATATCATATTCTGACGATTTCCAAAGAAGTCGCGTCTCTGTTGGACGCAATAGGAGATCGCACATTGAGCATTGGGAGCGGTCACTCTTTCTGCGGTCTGCGTCACCGCGCCTCACCGGCCGGGGAGCTGGGCTCCAACCAACCAGAAGCACATCACCTCCTGCCCTTGAAGCCCGCAGTTTTTCAGTTTCTGCCCGCAACGTCATCAGTCGACAAACCAACGTGCCGCACGCATGGCAGATGGCACTACCAACGCCAAACGTCGAGCGCATTCGGCCTGCGGCCACCGTCCTTGATACGAAACCAATATTACTTGTCTACTTGACCATTGGAGACCGACCGACCGACTTGGGCTAGCAAGCGTTGCAGCTCACGGTAGCAGGGCGAGCAGTGGTGGTTGTTGGCAGACATGGATGCCACGTACCGTGCCCCGCTCTAGACCCGGCCTGCACTGAACTTATTTCTGTTCTCCCCGGCCCTCAATATCCCGAGTCGCGCGCGCGCGTGCTGCCGACTGGTCGCAGAAGCGCCCGCACTGCGCGGCTCGCTCCGTTTTTGTTTTTTCCGTCGATCGACTCGTGGTTTAGGCCCAGCTTTGCTAATTCTTTTCTTCACTTTTCTTTTTCTTTCCTCCTGGAAGTTCCGATGGAATATTTTTTACCATTTATTCTGGTAAAATATTTTTTCGTTCCAATGGTAAGATTGGATCCAACTGACAAATTTTAATATTTGTTCCAATGGAACTTTTTTTTTTAATATAACAATTTATTCCAGTGGAACAATTTATTCCAATTATGGGGAAGTTGGGGGCCGGCTGCCCGAGAAGAATTAGCGGCCCACCAAAAATTAATCCCCCCTTCTGCGACCAATATGATGGTAGTAACGCGGGTTACTAACAGTCCCCGCCACGGCCACTCGTTGTGTCCAATCCACCTCCTCTAGCCGTATCCAAGTCCAACGAGACGAGGAGTGACGCAACGGCAACTCGGATCGGCCACAGGCCAAACTCCAAAGCGAACGAGGTCTTTCTCCATACGATGCACTAGCTTAGCTACACACTGCACACACACGCTGACTGACCGAGCACCACACACGGGCAAAAAAGGGCGCGCACGAAGCACCGCGGTTTCTACGCGGCCTCTGATGGGCTGCTTTGACGCCCTCTCGTTGTGTGTGGTTAGGTAGCGACAGCGAAATAAAGCCGGCCGGCCTCCCGCGGCCTCGCCTCGCGGGGGGACGGCACGCATGTCCTCCGCGCGCTCTCGGTGCCTCGCCGCGCCGCCGGTCAAGCGAACCCGAGTGCCAGCGGAGTGGCCGAGCCAAAGCAAAGCGCCCCGGCCTTTTCAGCCCCGATCCGGCGGCGAGCGCGCGCGGCCGGCGCGGCAACGCGCCACGTCGAGCGCACGCGCGAGTGGGTGGGCGGGTGGTGTTCGTGGTCGTGCCCCGCAGGTGCGGGCGCGCGGTGATGCCAGGGCGCCGGCGCCGCCGGATGGGATGGAGGAGGACGATGGAGCCGTTCGGTGCGCGCACTGCTGCGCCGTGCCGCGGAAAGGAGAAGAAAAACTAGCAATATCTCCGTCGTCGCGGGAGGGGTCGGCTACCGATCAGATCACCGATTCCCCGGGTGGCCGTGTGTGCAGGGCGATAAGGCGCATCATTAGGCGCGGGAACCCGGTTCTGCAGCTGGGATTAGCGTAACCATTGTTAGCCCATCGTGCGGGTATGTTCTCGCCTGGCTTCGTCGAGGCCCTTTGGCAAAAGCAACCCAAAGGGAAATGCTTATTATCAAAAGGCAAAAATGTAATGGGATATCTTAGGTCGATTGCTCTGCTGTATGTAGTACGCACTCTGTAGTCTGTCACGTGTCCTTAGCAAAGTTCAAGCAACACAAATATCTCGAGAAATTATATGGAATGATGATGATGTGCTTATGTTTAGCTAACGAAGAGAAAATAACGCCCGGGGCTCGATCGCCGGCGGCGGCGGACACGGCGATCGAGTTCCGGTACGGACGATCACGGCGGGGACATTGCTCATCTCAACGCCGGTGTTCCGAGTCCACCAGAGCGGCCGGTTGACGACGGCGACCTTGCGCGCACGCCACGCCACCACGTCCTCTCGTCTGCGAACTCCCGAGTCCAGACGCCGCTCGTGCAAAAGCAAGCTGCTCCAGTAACCCCACGCGCAACTCCGGCCATTCGTGCCGCGGGGACGGAAAGAAAGGTAAAAGGGAGGAAGAGATAGAAAAAAAAAAGCTGCACCGCCGCCGCACGTGGCGTTGCACTTACGGTAGGTAACTGGCAACGACGCCTGGGTGGCCATGGACGGGCAAGCGCACTCGAGCGGTGAAAATCGCAAGAGCAACTGGTCGGTCAGTTATCCGTTCCTTTACTTACTTGGCCCGTGTCCCTGTCAAGTGTCAAGTGTGCGGGGTTGAATTGAGTTATTACTGAGGCCTGTCAAAAAAAGGAAGCAATCGCTGAGAGAAAACCATGTGGTTAGACCAGAAGGAAATCCCCTGTATGTCGAGCTTGCTTGGTGCACACTCGCGTATATGCTTAGGTAGAGTGGTAGAGAGTTCTAAATTTTAGCCTAGATAATCTAAGAGTCGAGCTCTAATCTTATTTAATTTTATTTTAAACTAAATATATAAGTGCCAAATTTGATTGTAAAGAGAGTATTAGGATCCGTTACCGCCTATTGAGCGGTGCGTGTGCATCTGCCATAACAATCTGTAAAGTTGCTTTAGTTTTTAGGTCGAGTGCTTGCATAATTTTTTTCCGTTTCGTTCGGTCCTTTTGATTAAACAAATGTACCGCCCAGGTGTCCACCTCACCAATTTCCATCAAACATTAGAAAAGGCAGAGGACCTTAGTGTTCGGATGAAGTAAAGATCGATAATCCATGAATAAAAAAAGGCAGAACCCGATAGCACGAATATGATTTTTCTCGAAAAGGTAAACACGAACACAAAACACTAAAAAAAGGGCGGAAATTATTACCGACATCGGATGCGATTCAATCCTCTCTCCGGTCCGCCGTGACGTACAAGAGAAATTCAATAGAATCACATGTTTTCCTGTCTTTATATCGCCCCACAGGCTATCGGTGTGTCTGCATCTATCAAAATCGCGTCTCTTTCATTTCCCTGACACGATAATGGTGGCGCGTGTCAATGTCAATGGCCCCCGTACTAGTTTCACTGTACCAGAGTGTAGCACGGCTTGAAGAGAAAGACACCTAACCAGATAAAAAAGAAAAAGTCAGCCGGCAATGCCATGCCAGCCACCAACAGATCCAGCATGCTACTTGCTACCTGCCATTGGATCGTCGCGTCCGCGGCGGCGCCGCCGGCGGCGGCTACGCCACCGGACGGCTTTGTCCGGACCTTGTAGACCATAACGCAGGGCAGAGTACACAAGAAGATTTTCGCCGCCGGTGCTTCGTCCCCGCCAAGGGGCCGCCCAGCTCTGGGGCCGGCCGCCGCAGCGTTGGCGCCCTGGCGCGCGGGGTGTTGGCGCGGCCGAAAGCGGCGGCGCCACACGTGCCCCCTGCCGCTGGCGGTTGACTTCGCTGCCAACCCTTCCATCGCCATCCCCCACCCCGCCCAACCCCCAGCGGAATGTGCAGCCCTGCACAATAAAAACCATTCCGGTCAGCATGGCAAGGACAAGTAGTGATAGCACAGCAACTGCACGGAGCAAGCTACTGTAGTACCCATTTCTTTCACTATTTCCACAACTAAACATGCTTTCCGTAATTACTTTTTTTCTTCCGAATCCATGTTTTTCCCCTGTTCTAAGCATTCAGTGACACGATATCTTCAATAACAGGGACGACTATATTTTATTTCTGGATAAAATGGGCACAAAGGCGGCACTCATTCGACCGGGGCAATAACCATTAATATCTATCCGGTATGCAGGTTCCATCCCGGGATAGTGGTCTGCTTTCGTGATGGTTATAATAATCGCGCCCATCAGAGCAGCCAAATGGGGAGAGAAAGGCAGGCTGAGAACGACGGTTAGGCCAATTTTGAACAGAGGTCAAAAGATTTCCGACCGTGGATTCTTTCAGCAAGTTGAAAAAGACAATCAATTCGCCGAAGAAAACTGAGGCCACCCACGGCCGGGTGAGTGCCTGCACAATCACAAGTCAAAACCGACGCACGCCGCGTCGTCCTCCCCTGACCTCCCTTGCAACACTACTGTCCCATCCATCGTCTCCCTCCCACCTCATCACTTCCCTGAACTCCCCCCCTCCATTGTTGCTTCGGGTGCAAGCGCCCAGGCGAGGCCAGCTTTACGCACCATATGGCCTAGGTGTCGTAAAGGTCCTGAATAGGCCGAGCAAGAAGCCCTTCTTCCCCGCCCAGCGGCATCACTGTACTGCCGCCTTGCTTCCATGGAGCATTTCTTGATGCAACGCACCAGCGCATGCCCACGCAGCTTCTTCCTCTGGTCGTCTGTCCTGGTCCTGCTGCTCTTCCTGTCTCCAGCCAACTCCCAGAACCTGAGCTCCTGCGACCCAGGTGATCTTAAAGCCCTGGAGGGCTTCTCCAAAGGTCTCCAGGGAGGAGGCGTCGGCGGCTGGGTGTTCTCAAACTACACCTCCGTTGAAGCCAGCTGCTGTGCATGGACCGGTGTCACGTGCGACGGCAGCGGGAGGGTCGTCGGGCTGGACCTCCATGGCCGGAGGCTGAGGAGCGAGCTGCCTCCCTCGCTGGCGCAGCTGGACCAGCTCCAGTCGCTCAACCTCTCCGACAACAGCTTCCGTGGTGCCGTCCCAGCACCGCTGTTCCAGCTCCAGAGGCTGCAGCACCTCGACCTCAGCTTAAACGAGCTCGCTGGCACGTTACCAGACAACATGTCTCTCCTGTTGATCGAGCTCTTCAATATATCCTTCAACAACTTCGTCGGCTCCCACCCCAGGATGCGTGGTTCAGAGCAGCTCGCGGTGTTCGACGCAGGGTACAACTCCTTTGCCGGGCGGATTGATCCGAGCATCTGTGAGTCCTCTGGTGCAATCAGGGTGCTGCGATTCTCGTCCAATCTCTTCACAGGGGACTTCCCAGCAGGCTTCGGGAACTGCACAAAGCTCGAGGAGCTGTATGTCGATATCAACAGCATCTCCGGGAGGTTGCCAGATGATCTATTCAGGCTGCCATCTCTGAAGAGCTTGTCACTTGAGGAGAATCAGCTCTCTGGAAGGATGAGCCCAAGGTTTGAAAATCTGTCCAGCCTTGCTAGGCTGGACATATCTTTCAATTCATTCTATGGGTACCTTCCAAATGTTTTTGGTAGCCTCCGCAAGTTGGAGTTCTTCTCTGCACAGTCCAACACTTTCAGGGGACCATTGCCTCCGTCGCTGTGCCATGCGCCGTCACTGAAGATGCTGTACCTGAGGAACAATTCGCTGAATGGAGAGATCAACCTCAATTGCTCGGCAATGACACAACTTAGCTCACTCGACCTTGGCACAAATAAGTTCATTGGCACAATTGATAGTTTGACGGATTGCCATAATCTGAGAAGCCTGAACCTTGCCACAAACAACCTCAGTGGTGAAATCCCTGCTGGTTTCAGGAAGCTTCAGTTGCTAACCTATCTCTCACTTTCAAACAACAGCTTCACAAATGTGCCTTCAGCATTATCTGTCCTTCAGGACTGTCGAAGCCTAACAAGCCTCGTGCTCACAAAGAACTTCCATGATGGGAAGGCCTTGCCGATGACTGGGATACATGGCTTTCACAACATTCAAGTGTTTGTCATTGCTAATAGCCATCTTTCAGGATCGGTACCACCATGGGTAGCTAATTTCACACAGTTGAAGGTGCTGGATCTGTCATGGAATCAATTGGCCGGGAATATTCCTGCATGGATTGGTGATCTTGAGTTTCTGTTCTATTTGGATCTGTCCAACAATTCACTTACTGGAGGATTTCCAGAAAGCTTGAAAAACATGAAGGGCCTTGTAACAAGAAACATCTTACAGCAATCTACAGAGACCGATTATTTTCCTTTCTTCATTAAAAGGAACAAGACAAGCAAAGGGTTGCAGTACAATCAGGTTAGCAGCTTCCCACCCTCTCTAGTTCTCAGCCATAACAAGCTCACAGGTCCCATATTGCCGGGCTTTGGAAGCCTCAAGAACCTACATGTATTGGACCTCAGCAACAACCATATTTCTGGTGTCATTCCTGTTGATCTATCAGGCATGTCGAGCTTGGAATCCTTGGATTTATCACATAATAATCTTACAGGAGGCATCCCATCTTCATTAACAAAGCTGAATTTTCTATCAAGCTTCAGTGTGGCATACAACAATCTGAATGGTATCATTCCATCAGGAGGCCAATTCTCGACATTCAGTAATTCTTCTTATGAGGGTAACCCCAAACTCTGTGGCGTTCGCCTAGGCCTACCCCCATGTCATTCAATTCCTGCTCCTACAATGGTTGCAACAAATAAGAGAAAGAATAAGGGCATCATATTTGGAATAGCTATCGGTATTGCACTTGGAGCAGCATTTATTTTGTCTATTGCTGTTGTATTTGTGCTGAAGAATAGCTTTAGAAGGCAGGACCATATGGTAAAGGCTGTCACAGATACTAATAGAGCCCTCGAGTTGGCGCCAGCCTCACTGGTTCTTCTGTTTCAGAACAAGGATGATAAGGCATTAACCATCAGTGACATCTTGAAATCGACAAACAACTTTGATCAGGCTAACATCATCGGTTGTGGTGGCTTTGGTCTAGTCTACAAGGCAACATTACCAGATGGAGCAACAATCGCCATCAAACGACTATCAGGTGATTTTGGTCAGATGGAACGGGAGTTCAAAGCAGAGGTGGAGACATTATCAAAAGCTCAGCATCCCAATCTTGTGCTTCTGCAAGGTTACTGCAGGATTGGCAGTGACAGACTCCTGATCTACTCTTTCATGGAGAATGGCAGCCTAGACCATTGGCTTCATGAAAATCCTGATGGTCCCTCAAAATTAATTTGGCCAAGAAGGCTTCAGATAGCAAAAGGAGCAGCAAGAGGCTTGGCGTACCTGCATTTGTCATGCCAACCTCATATTCTCCATCGTGACATCAAGTCAAGTAACATCCTTCTAGATGAGAATTTTGAAGCCCATTTGGCTGATTTTGGTCTTGCTCGGCTTATTTGTCCCTATGCTACACATGTGACAACTGACCTAGTTGGCACACTAGGTTACATCCCCCCTGAGTATGGCCAGTCTTCAGTAGCCACTTTCAAGGGTGATGTTTATAGTTTCGGCATTGTACTTCTGGAGTTATTAACTGGAAAGAGGCCTGTAGATATGTGCAAGCCAAAGGGAGCTCGAGAGTTGGTCTCGTGGGTTACACATATGAAAAAGGAAAACCGTGAAGCTGATGTTTTGGACCGTGCAATGTACGATAAGAAGTTTGAGAGGGAAATGATGCAGATGATTGACATTGCTTGTCTGTGCGTAAGTGATTCGCCTAAACTGAGGCCATTAACACATCAATTAGTGTTATGGCTTGACAACATTCGTGTGAGCAGTGATGCACCAAAGTGAGGCAAGTTCATTACAGCAGCTATTGGGGGGAAATCCTTGTGTTTAATTTAATTGACCCTCTCTAGGACGAACGTTCTTCTCTAGTGAGAGATGTAAGATAATGCATGATGATTGTATATTCAATAATGCATGCTTCCCGGGAGTCTAACTTGCTAATTCAATAACAGAACCAAAAAAAACTTGTTATTTTGTATGCAGCAGATAGAATTTTTGGGTGGTTTATCGAAGTTTCGCTTCCTTTTCAGCTTTGGTCTGAATATCTTGTATATAGTCCCAGGGGCTTTTCTAAATAAGGGCATAATTACATGTCTCTGAGTTTTGTCTAACAAGTTTGTAAAAATATTGCAGTTCATTACTATGTTGCCATGCATTTCTTGCTCCAGTTCATTGTCATGTGTTGCCTTACAGCTTAAGCATGATGCTATGCATTTCACGTTAGCTAAGTAGTAAATACGATAAAAACCAAAATGGCTGATCAGCATGGAAGGAATAAGAGTCAACCTATTCATCCTATCCATGTCACCATGTGGGAAGGAAGTCGTCCGGATACCCGTACCTTTGTCTTACCCACCGCAACCTGTGACTCCTCTGCCTGGCACTTCTGATAATAATGATATAGATGTTCAAAACTGGTGGCGGAGGTCCTTGTGTCCTTGCTGCAGTCAAGGATTTCGCAGTCTGTCTCCAAACACGAAAAGAGAGAAGCCACAAAAATCAGCCCACCCAGATAAAAGAAATTGCTCTTAGTGGTTGTACATGCTAGATTCAAAGCAGAAATCTGCTGCTGAATTAGCAGCAAACACACCAACTAGAACTCTCATACTCTTAATCTGAAGCATTTGATACAAAACGGAGGGAGGAAACCAAGGGAGCGTTACCTTACTGGCACATCTTGGTTCAGGCATTCTCTCGAACAGGCGCCGTGCATGTGCTTTGACCCTCGTGGTCTACCACAGTTTCTCCTCGCGAACCCCGCGAGTGCACGTCCCATTCCTCCGCGCCCCCACGACGGTGGGCGTCGCCTTCTTCCGCGCTGCTCGGGCGTCACGGCCGGTGCCGCCCGCGCATGCGCGCGCATCAAGGCGGGTCACGGCAGAGCGACGGCCAGGGGAATTAGCGCTCGATAGGACCCCGTGAATTCCTGTGCGCTGCGCCGAACACTGGAGCATTCGACACGGGCGTCCGCCGAGGAGTGGCGAGGAACGGAGGGCGGCGGTCGCAGCGCGGCCACCACCACGGTCTGCCGACTCCGGAGTCGGGGTATTTAACTATTTGGCCGAAAGCCACTCTTATTTTATTTTGGCTTCTACGTATTCACGTGAAACTAATTATTTTAAAATCGCCGACGTGGCATGCCAGTTCAGCCAGCCAGTATAGAGAGGGTACGTGAAAAGATCATCATACGCTCCGCGTACCTGAGTATACAATGATCTTTCTGATTCTATCTCTATGACTGGAGGACCCCACCAGTCATCTTCCACCTCCATCCTCTGTCCGCGCCACCCCCCTTCCCCGCTTCCCTCTCCGCGGCCGCTGCCCGTGCGCCGCCACAACATTTGCGCGCTGTTCGCCATGCTCCCCTTTCCCTCCGACTCCTCGGTCCCCGCCGCTGCCGTCCACGCGCTGCTCGCCGCGCTCCCCTTCCCCTCTGACCCAACCCCGCGCCTCCACCGCGCGGCCCTTCTCCTCGCGGCCCTCCTCCTCGCCGTCGACCCGGTCTCCACCTCCACGCCCGAGCTCCATTTCCCGCGTTAGCACCGCGACCTCATCCACGACCACTACATCCTGCACCTCATTGCCGAGACCACCAGGATGCGGCTCAAGTTGTGGGAGCGCAGGCTCTACACCAACCGCGCCACGGGGCCCGGCGATGACAACCACCGCCTCTGGACCTTGCACGCCTTCGCGCACCCGCACACCTTCGACATGCTCACCGTCGACCCGGCGCTCCGCGCAGACCTCCTCCGCTTTGCCGCCTCCTGCTCGTCTCCACCACGTCAAGTCCGTCGTCATCGTCAAGGACATCGACTGCCCTGGGTGCATGGACAGCAAGATCAAGCTCGGCTACTGCTCGGCCCCGCGCTGCGCGTGCTCGCCAAGAACTACCTCGGCGTCGGCAGCGAGGGCTGCGAGGAAGCCGACGCTGACCCCGACTTGGTGACCAGCCTCATGGCCGAGGCGGAGGGCCTGCTCGCCGCCACCAGGGTGTGCGTCACGCCCGCCGACATCGCCGAGGCGTGACGGTGCGGCCGCCGCAGCCAATCCAAAATCAGAGTCAACAAGTATGGAATGATCAAAAAAATATAAATTTTTTTATGGATGGAGGTGGTGGTGGATTCGTCCTGCATTGTTCCGAGAAGGGAGAAGCAGAGAAGTTATGGCATGAGGAGAGAGAGAGCGCCGGAGGTAGAAGAACGGTGGATGGAAAAAGGTAGAGGCATCGAGATCTTATCACGTGCCCTCCACGCTAGCTGATTGATCTGGCGTGCCACGTCGGTAATTTTAGCAAATAATTAGCTTCACGCGAAGAGGAGTGATAAATATGCAAAAGCTAAGTTAAATAGCTCCGGAGTCCAGTGCGGCGGCTTGCTTCAATCCTCCCCCCCGATCGCGCGAGTTCGTGCGCACGCTGATGCGTTGGGCCGGCCTAAATGATCCAAGAAGAGAGAGAAACGGGAACTGCCGAATTAGGCCATGAGCCCAACTCATACCGTTGATCCCTCTTGAGGTTTCTCTTTTTTCCGTTTTCGTCAAAGTTCATAAAGCTGCAGGTCAAGTTTCATTAGGCTCTGTAAAAAGAAAAAATAAGGTGGCACCTATCCATCATGATTCAAATTTCTGTCAGCTAATTATTTCTTTTAGAATGTTTTGAAAAAATGCTTTTTCTTATTAGTGGTAGGCGATGTCTATTATTACTGTCAATATTTGTAGTCTTTCGTAAAACTTCCATGATAGTCAGATATACGTATTTGTATTTATAGAGGTGAACGTACGTATTTATATCTTATCATCTGTATTTGATTTTGTAATGTGTTTGAGGAAATCTACATATAAAGATATGCCGCACTGCTCCATTGATGATAGATAAAACCTCACATAACTCTGTTTCCAAATTCTCCATACGGAATACATATACATACAGAAAAGCAAAGATATATCACACTTTTTTTTTCGAGAAGCAAACAGCAGCAAAGCGGACGTGGCGGTGGACTCCGGAACACATCGAAACACGGCGCGGAGACCCCCGCGTGCATGACACGACTACTACGAACTGCGGCAGCAGATGAACGGACGGATCGGATCGGAGGCGGGCGTCGGTCGTGCGCGCGTATCTACACTTCGGTGGCTCCCCTCCTCGCCGGCGGCCGGCCGGACTTAGGCGTTGCTCCGGTAGGACCCGAGCTTGGCGGCGCTGGCCCTGAGCACGTACTGGTGGTAGGCGGCGGCGATGGCGGCGCCGATCAGCGGGCCCACCCAGAAGATCCACTGCACAAAACAACACACGCAGACACGGATGGACAGTGAGTGGTGGAGCTAGATTGCCGCAGCTTTGGTTTTTTTGAGCAAAAACTACACCTTTGATGCTTCCATGGTGCATAATGTAAGATATCCTAGGCAATTCTTTTACTCGCTTACATTATCTTCAAGAGACTTGTTTGATTATGGTTGTGGGGAGCATAGTTAAATGCTTGACCAAGCCAAGGTGTACCATGCACAAGAGGGTTGTTGGCAGTTCCAAACAAATGTTGGGCATCTTTTAGGTGTCCGTAAGGTAGGAAGGGTGTGGCAAGGGATTAGGTTGTATATTGTGTCAATGAGTGTGCAGATGTCATGCACAGGCTAATATAAACAGCTGTACTAGATAATGGAATGGTGTTACTAGTGATGGAGATGGATTAACAATCTAGTCTCGAGCTGAGGCCTATCCTGAGCCGTTGGTTAATTTGCATTAGAGAATTCATGCAGGTTCTGTCAACTAGGAATTGGGCATGAGAAAATACAAATAAAATAATCAGGCATATGCATGGCGCGGCGGCATTTTTAATAATTATCATGACTGAACAAACACCGGTAATCAAGTGTACGTACTTGGTCATCCCAGGCCTTGTCGTTGTTGTAGATGACCGCGGCTCCCAGGCTCCTGGCCGGGTTGATGCCGGTGCCGGTGATGGGGATGGTGGCCAGGTGCACCATGAACACGGCGAACCCAATTGGGAGGGGAGCCAACACCTGCATAGGTTGGAGGGAAAACCACAGTTAAATTCTAGCTCGCCGTCAGTTAACATCTCAGAGCTACTAACTTCAATTTCATAATGAAATAATATTCTAGTGCTAGTTTTTGTAGCTTTTCATCCGCTACATGCATCAACCGAACAGCTACTGACAAAACAAGCAGTATCATTTTTCATATTTGTTTCCAGAAAAGAGCTTAAGGTTTTCAAATTGTGGGCCTAGAAAGGGATGGGTCACCAAATCTGAAGGCAAAACAAGCTCCCGCTCCACCACAATTTCCCCTTGGAACTTTGCACCTTGTTCCCATCTGGGCTAAATTTTATCCGCATGAAGAAGTGCCAATCATTTGCGATCGGCCACCTCACGTTCGCTGTACTGGGGACAGGGACGACAACTGAAGACAGACGCTGCTGCGTCTGCTGCTGCCTAAGCACAAGAGAGTCTTCCTCTCTGCTTTTTTTTTTTTTTATGGCAAATCTTCCTCTCTGCTTAATCGGCATATGCAGTGCCGATCCATGCATGCATCCGGCAGGGAGATACATCTTCACATGCGCCTGATTTTGAGAGCTCTGCACAGCTAGGATTTGGGACCATTGATATGCTGCGTATCTTGCGTGGCATGATTAATTATGCATTATGTGGCCTGAAAATACTCAACTGCCGGTTGCTATGTTCTGTCTGAAGTCTGAACATCTAAGTATATGTGTGTTCCAAAAGTATACTGATTGCTTGAACAGGCGGCAGCAGAAATTCAGACTTTGTATATCTACTAGATGTTCAGGAAGTGGGTACAATTTGTTAGGATGTTGCTTTTATGTTACACGCTTAATTCACCGCTCTACCCAACTCGCTTACGAGTTACGGCACAAAGGTTTTGTGTTGCTGTAAACACTTCGCGCTGAAGTGATTTGCGCTCTAATTTTTACTGTTAACCTCTGCAGTCTGCACTCTAGCACCGAACTCAGGAGGACCCACAGGACCTACACTTACTTGCATAGTTTTTTTTATTTTTTTCGATGAATATAGTTTTTTTATTCGATGATGAATCTGTATTCAGGTTTTGCTAAGTACTAACTAAGTTCTAATGCATGAGTTTTTTTTTCTTTTGAGGCAAGCGAAGTGGACAAATTAAGTTCTTCCAAGGCTAAGTCCAAAGGGCTAGTACGTCAGCTAAAGTCCTTTATCAACACTTGCTAAGTTCAGGATCTAGCATCCATTTCTGCCTTTATTTGGCCGTATGCATAAACTCTACAGTGTACTGTAATCTTTAGTAATCTGTCACCTCGACTACGTACCCGGCCGGTATTGCGTGCACTAGCAGTAACCAACTAATGTATTAACAGTTCACTGACTGTTCTACTGTGCGTATACTACTGCGAATATATCTACGAGTGCACCGGAGAGTAATTAAGTGTGTGTACTCACCGGGACGTGGGAGTCGCGGGCGTTGCGCTTGGGGTCGGTGGCGGAGAAGACGGTGTAGACGAGCACGAAGGTGCCTATGATCTCGGCGGCGAGCCCCGTGCCCTTGGAGTAGCCGTCGCTGAGCTCGTTGGCGCCGCCGCCGTAGCGCACGAAGTAGGCGCTCTGGAAGCCCTTGACGAGCCCCACGCCGCAGATGGCGCCGAGGCACTGCGCGACGATGTAGAGCAGCGCGCGCACCAGCGACACCTTCCTCGCCAGGAAGAGGCCGAACGTGACGGCCGGGTTGATGTGCCCACCCGAGATGCCGGCGGTGCAGTAGACGAGGATGAAGATCATGCCGCCGAAGGCCCAGGCAATGCCGAGGATGCCCACACCGCCGCACGCCGCGTCGGGGCCCGACGCCGACGCGTCCGTCTGGTGCTTGTACCCGATGACGGTGGCCACGGTGATGTAGAGGAAGAGCAGCGTGGCGACGAACTCGGCGATGGCCGCGCGGTACAGCGACCACTTGGTGAGCTCCTCCGCGTCGATGAGCGGCGCCGGCGGGGGGTCCGTGTAGTCCTTGGCCGAGAACTCGCCCGCCTCGGGCCCCGACGCCTCGATGTCCTTCGCCATGCCGACCGACCAGCTGCGAGCTCAGCTCAGGCTGCTGCTATGGCGCGGCACTTGCTTTATCTGCGGCTTCCTTGTTGAGTGGCGTGAGGGGACGGGAGAGGCGAGGTATATATGGGGCGCGGGAGGACACAGACACAGCTCGTGCAGGGGTGAGGACGAGCTCATCGCCTCAATGATGGCTTGCTTAGCGACCGCCTGATTACATTATTAGAGAGGGATAAGGGTTCTATATCTGGTTACAGTTTTTTCGCTTATAATTTTTGCCGCCCACAACCGACTAAGCCCTCATCATTATGTCACGCCGAACCCAAACTGGTGGTCAGTGATCAACCGGAGGGGCTATTCACCTTATTCTATAATAAGGTTTCGTGCTTACGACTGTACGTTCTGAAAAAAAGGATTAGTGAGCGAATTAAGAGCCTGACGTATGCTGAAAGCACAAAACCACCGGTGCTTGCAATCAGTGGTCCAGCTTTTGTGGTAGTACATGAGCATAGGCTAGGCTGCATGTAAGGTTACAAGTCATGGAGAGCGTGAAGAAGAGAACACTGAACAATGGGCAGCACAAGTGCACAAGCATCTGTGCAGGTAGAAACAAACAGCCCAGAATATGGCCAGCGCACGGCGACGCATGCGCTGTCAGCGTGGCTGTCATCGTCCTCAGGCAACTAATCTGGGCTAGCTTCTTGATGTTCCTCTAAAACAAAACGATAAAAAGCTCATGAGAAGTTTCTAAACTGAAGTCAAGCATGCATGCTCTTGATTGCTTGCTGCACATTCCAGCTGCCAATCGCCAGTTGGAAAATGTGGCGCACATTTGGCATGGGACGCGACATTATTCAGCCGATGAGAAAAGAACACGGCGTGGATATGCTTAACTAAACAGCCCGGCAGCAGCATCTGCTGGGAAAAAGAAAATAAAGGAAGGAAAATCGGCCTAGTACTTATCCGCCAATGGAGATGCTCAGAGACTTGCATTGATACGGCCATGGTTAACAACAGGGACAGACGACAGCGAATCATGGCGCTGCATCACGCGGAGGCAGACGACGACGACGACGACAGCGAGGGCCCTAGCAGCTACGGACCTACAGATCGATCGAGATTCCTATCGCGGGCTCGATTAGTTGCAACCTACAAGCTGGGTGAGCGTGACGGCATTAGCTGTCCTCCTCCTCGATCGCCCCCACTTCCTGCGAGAAAACTCCAGAGGCTTCCAGCTCCCTCCGGCGAGCTTGCCATGCCCTGTACCGTTCCCATCCCAGCCCTAATGCAAGCGCTCTCCTTCGCTTACTAATCCTGCCCTTCTGGGAGACTGGGACCACGAGAAACTCCCCACGCAGGACTCACGGCTGATCATTGGGATCATTTAGCTAGAGCCTAGAGCGCTTTGCATGAACAGAGCTTGCTAGCTTTAATCTGTTCTGTGAGTTATCCTGCTGAGTTGTGTGATTTTGTTCCCTTCTCGTTGCCCGATGCCCTGATCCTTCCTCAATGACTCATCCACATGACCTAATTAAAAGGGCCGGTATTGGCCGTTTGCCCCTAGCATTGGCCATGAGCTGATGAAGTGATGAGCACGCGCCCTTTAGGCCTGTACCGGATGGGAGGCCAGACCTGCCCAGGTCACTCTCCCTGACGAGGACAAGCATGACAGCGAAGCGGAGAGGGTTACAGAACATTCGCCTGCCTGCCCGCCATTTCCACAAGGCCACAGTACTGAACCCCAACCGAATCCGCCTTTCTTCCATTTCCTTTTCATGGAAGAAGAAGAAGAACCTCCTTTTTCCTACGCAACATATGTATTCCTCCGCGCCCATACGCGTCCAGCGGAGGTGACACCTGGCTTGACGGCGGCCTTGAGCTCAGCCTCGAGTATACGCGGCGGCCGGCCAATCCGGCGCTGCCACCTGCGCTCGTGTGGCTGGGAAGAGCCGGGCGGCCGGCGTCGCCGTCACGGGCCCGGTCACCCCCGAGACCCCGATGCGCCCCCGCCCCCGCGCCCCCCCCCCCCCCCCCCCCCCCCCCCCCCCCCCCCGCCCGCGTCAGTGCTGGCAGCGCCGGACAAGGGTGGCAGTTTACATTCTCTGCTGCAGGACGATAAATATAAGCGGCGTGCGCGCTCTGTACGTGTGTCGCGTCCACTGGTTTCCGGCGACGTCGTCGTCGGGCGGTTCTACCGACCAGCTAGCGGCATGGAGTCCGGCCCCGTGTAAGCATGCGGAGATTTTGATGCTGGATCGGAAAAGGACGGCGAGCGAATGGCGCGCCTCGGGTGAACTCCGGCGAGGTCACGCTGCGCCGCATCAGCACAAGCTTCAGCAGGAGATGAATGAAGCCTTCTTCTCCGAGCCGAAAACTGGCTGCAGTAGCAGCCATTGGCCGTAGTGTCGAGTGTCGTACAAAAGGAAAACTGGAATCCTCTACATCTCCAGCACAACTGTAAGCATACCAACTCTGCCGGTGAACATCACGGGTCCAAACTGCAGAGCGCTTGTTTAGATGGAAAGGCAAGTTGAGCATGTGGTGGTCCTTGTGCGCAAAGCGTCGAGCACTTGGTGCTCGCACCCGCGGCAGCGAGCTTGAGCCGTCGAAATCGGGAAACATAGAACCATCCATGCAGCTAGGTGCCGTTTCCGGCAGCGGCGCGCCAGGTAGCACGAAGCCCGTGGCGCGAGGACCGAGACTTCGAGCGAGCAGGGCGCATGGCGACGGGGCTGGCCGCGGCCGGCGACCCCACGTCGACGCCCCCCGAATAATTACATAAAGACCCATAACATTTACATGTAGCCCACTATTTTGGATCGCGATTAATAATCGCGATCCGAGTATTTGCATATAGGCCCCTGGTTTGGATGGGGTTCCCGCTCCGCGCCGCTTCGCCGCCGGCTACCGCCGCCCTTTCCACGGTCTGTCCCAGCAGCAAGCGCGAGACCCCATCACGGTCAGGAGAGGCCCTAAAACCAGCTCCGCGACCCGTCTGAGTCCCGCAGCAAGGAGACAAGGAGTGGAGGCTGGCAGAGGCTCCCCCGTTCGTCGGACGAATCGAGACGAGCGAGTAGCCGCGCCATTGAAGCTCGAGCTGGCCGGCTTGGCCGTGGCCCGTGGCAAGCAATCCCGTCTTCTCCTCTTCCCGGACCGCAGCGATTCGTCATCCATGGTGCTACCAGACGACTGAGGAACGGATGAACAGCTGTTTGGAGCTTCACCCCATTCACAGGTGCTGCAGGTCGCCCTCCCAGAGCGGGCGGAAGAGGGATGGAGCCGGTCGCGACCAAGGGGCAGGCAAGGCGATACACTAGCCAGTTCCTCTTCGTCTGTTTGTTTGTTTGCAGAGCAGCAGGCTAGCAGCTGAAATCTGGGAGCTTTTCATTTGTGTGGCATGCCATTCAGATGGTTGTATCTGGATTTCAGTCAGAAAATGTTTGGTGTTTGGAAACCGCATGCGCATTGCACAGGAGGGCAGAGCAAGAGAACAGCTATGATTTGAGCCATTAGGACCAGTCTATGTTGAGCTGGCATCGGTGAGGTAGCTATATAAACTCACCGAGCCCTTCTATATCGAAGACTATGATTTGAGTTCCAATTATCTGAACCTGAATATCCCCTGTATCCCGCGGATTCTGCCGTGTTCTTCGTCCCTATCCCATCTCTCGCTAGCTATTCCCTGTCTAATTCTCGAGTTCCATCCGAGACCATAACACCCATTTACTTGGACCGAGCGGTAGCAGGCCCACTCGAAGGTCCGGGAGCACTCTTCCCGCCAAATCAAGCCCAAACCCTCAAACGGTTGCGCGGGTCCCTAGCCTGCAAAAGGCCCAGCAGAATGTTGGCTGGCCGGGCTAGCAGCGCCCGACGTCCACCACGGCAAGGCCACGGGTTTCCACCCCCCCTCCCATCCACGCTTGCCCGGCAGCCGCGAACGGCACGGGAGCAGAACAGAGCAGCGGCGTCCCAGAACCCAGAAATGCATGCACGGCACCGCATCACGCCCGCCTGTCACCCGCGCTGCCCCGCCGCCGCGCACGTGGAGCTCCGGCGTAGGATTCCGTCGCGTCGCGCGCGTCGGCACCGCCAGCCACCGCCACACAGTACGCACGCACCGGTGCAGACCGCCGAGCCCAGGCCCGGCCGGGCCTCATCCAGTCATCCGAGACCTCTCCGCCACCAACCAGCTCCCCTCTTCCGCAAACGAGAGGCTCCGTCTTCTCTGGCCTCTGCGTCTCCTGCCGCTGCCTTCGCGCGCGGCCGCGTGGCGCGCCAGAGCGTGTCGACATACGGGCGCTGTCGCGCGGCCAAATCCAAATCCTTGTCGCGGGTGCATACAAAACAGCCGCGGAGGCGCCACCACGTGGCCTCGCGGTGCGGATCCACTCCAGGTTCGCCACGTACGCCGCCGCCGGCCCGGCGACCGGGTCGGCCCGCACGCTCGGCGCGTCCACCACCGCCAGTGCACTGCGTCCCGGTGCATGCGGCCGAAAGCGACGGGACCCCACTCCATGCGGCGGATAACGATCCGGGCGCGGCGCGCGTAGTACGTGTGACGGGCTGGCGGCCCGGTACACGTCGGACCCGGGCCCGCCACGGGAGCCGAGCCATGGCAGGCTCCATCGCATTAGCCACCCGAACAAAATTTAAGTTTTTTTTTCCAGAACCGTCGGAGATTTGACATCCATTAGAAATATTAAATATAGATTAATTATAAAACCAATTATATAAATAAATACTAATTTGCGAGATGAATCTATTAAATCATCTAGTCCATAATTAAATCATCTAGTCCATAATTTAATAATATTATATTGCAGTAAATATATACTAATAATAAATTAATTAGATTTAATAGATTCATCTCGTAAATTAATTTTTATTTATATAATTAATTTTGTAGTTAGATAATATTCAAACATTTAATATGGCACGGACTAAATAAGGCCCGGCGACGTCTGGCTCTCTGGCTCGCACGTATACATGTCAGCGTCAGGCGTCAGCAGGAATAATTGGGTGCACTAGATCCGGTCCGGAATGTCCGCCACGACGAATCGATCAACCATGCCTGCGCGCACGTAGGCGCGCGTCGCGGTTTCGCAGGTCGTCGTGTTTAATTATGTTGGCCGTGGCGTAATTAATTATTTTGCATGAATGGATAATGCTCGGATCGCATCCCATGCACGGCAGCACGGCCTCCTCCGTGGACGATGGGCGGTGGGTTGCTTGAGTGAGAATTTTCCCGGTAATAGCCATGAGGTCGAGCAATGGGGTTAGAGGACAAGTTGCCTGTAAACTCTCCTGCCAATTTTTTTTAGAAAGAACCTCTCTCATTTTGAGTGAGCTGGTGCGGATAAGACTAGACTTCTTTCCAGTCATTCGATCGAGCAGTTTAACTCGCTGACCCACCTATCCGAAACAAAAACACATTGGGTCCACCACCTCAATCGGCTGCCGGTCGTCCACCAACGTGGCGGCACCTCGCTTCCCCGACCCAACTTCACTCGAAACAAATAATGCTCGTTGGCACTGGGACCCGGTGCTCAGTGGCACAAAGCGCCCCTACATCCCGTGCTCCGACTCGTAGGCTCGTAGCGATCCAGCAAGCTGTTCAGGGGCGAAACGGTCATTGCATAAACGGCCTTATCCGTTTCCACCCGCTTTCCGCTCTCGGCCCTCCAGCGCCGCCCTCGCGCGTATAAATCCGCGGCCCAACCACCGGCGCACGCGCTGATCCCCCTCCCTCTCCACTCCACGCGCGCGCTTCTCCTCCGCCTCCTATTCCCTCCTCCCACGGAGTCGCCGGCCTCTCTCTAGTCTCGTGGTTTCACACCTCTCGCCGTGATCTGTCTCCTTCGGCCTCCCGCGAGCACGTGGTGGTGGGCTGGTGGCTAGTACGGTAATGGCGAGGACCACGCGGTCGGCGGCCACGGAGCGCGCGTACCTCCACTTCGCGCCGTCCCCGGCGCACGGCGTGGCGGTGCCCGGCCCGGCCGCCGCCGGCGCTGGCGAGGAGTTCGACGAGTCGGACATCTGGGGCGCGCTCGCCCCGAGCGCCGCGCTGGCCGAGGCGCCGGCTCCGCGGGCCCGCCCGCTCCCGGCGCGGAAGGCGGCCGCTGCGACGACGAAGCCCGTGCCGGCGGCGGCGTTGGTGGGCGGCGCGGGCCGGGCCGCGCACGGGTCCCTGCCGGTGAACATCCCGGACTGGTCAAAGATCCTGGGCGGCGAGTACCGGGGCCACCAAGCGGGCGCGGCCGGTGACTGGGAGGTGGACGACGGCGACGACGAGGACGCCGCCGCCGACGCGGTGATCCCGCCGCACGAGCTCGCGTGGCGGCGCCGCGCCGCGTCCCTGTCCGTGCACGAGGGGGCCGGGGTCGTCGGCAGGACGCTCAAGGTGCGGGACGCGGTGTGGAAGCGGACCACCGGGTTCCAGGACTGACCGTGACCGTGACTGGCGTGGCGACGACTTGGACGGCGCCATTGCGCTCCTACACATTCTAGCTAGCGTCTTCGTTACCCTTTTGTTGTGGGGTGATCATTTGATCAGCTGTGTTTCTCCCCCGTAGCCTAGGCATCGAGAGGAGATCAGGGAGAGAGATGAGAGATTCTTTGACTTGATGTACTTGTAAGATTGTTCATCTGCGGCGCAAGTGGATCATCTGTATGTTTGAACAGAATGCAGAACACTAGCAGAGTAGCAGGTGACGTCGTCGTGTATGACATTGTTGCAATTTGGTAGAGCGTCATGCAATGCTATGCAAAGCGACCAATTCGGCGTCGTTATCGTCGAAGTGAAACTGACCTGTCGCGAAGCAGATTTTAATGCAGTAAGGCGGCTGTTCTGATCAGTTTCTCATCTCTGCAGTAGCCCAGTCTGCAGTGACATCAATCATCGGTGGTCTCAGTCTCAGCCTCGTCGCGGCTGCACCAACTGCAAATTCAGAAGGTCCGAAAGAACAAGAAGGAATACGCCTTTGTGGTGCCGAGGCTAGCACCCGTCGTCAACCGTCATCCCCGGCACGCGCCAACTGTTTTGGGACGATACCATTTGCAGGGCACCCCGGGCCAGAAAGTCTCGCCAATAATAGTTCTTGCTTGCTTACCGAAGAAACTAACCCTACTCTTGCTGTTGCTGGCGTGCGTAGTAGCAGTGCCGCGTCATCCTCCAGTCATCGCCTTGACCGTGTTCCCATCCGGTCAGTGCACCGACTGGTCCAGTCAGCTATTAGTATCAGGTTTAGCACAGGCAATCTTTGCGTGACGGGTTGCGTTACTGCAGGGGCAGACCCGGAAGGATCACGCCTCCATTTTAACGCAAGAAAAATCCAGTACAATCTTCTTACAGCCCCTCACAAAAATGCAGCATGCAGCAGTAGATAATTCATCTCAAAGTCCAGGCGTTGCAGCAGGCTTCCAACCAGTCAGGGGGCAACAGGCAGGCAGGCCGACCTAGAAGCAAGGACGGCCATGGACTGCAACCTCTGCAGGTTTTAGGTGGCGAGTTCTCGGCGCCACAGTGATCAATAATTGATCGCCCCCCGTACGGCGGATAAGGCCGCCGTGATCGTCCAGGCCTGTCCCGCGCGTGCGTCCATCCGACGTGTACTGTATCCGTGAGCACGGATCGATCTCGCTTCGTGGCTGAGTCACGGCCTCCGAACGCTGACGGTGATCGATGGGACGCCGTAGGACACCAGGAAAAAAAAACGCGACGGATTTCCTCCCCGTTCGAGCATCTGCAGGAAAAATTCTACAGGGCGCGTATGTACATGCTTGCAGCTGCAGAAGTTCAGAGCTGGACGGGGTACCTAACCAAAATATTAAATAAAATATTAAATACTGCACTTACTAGACCTCGTGCCCCCTCTCGGTACGATCGGATAAAACACGCGCACATCATCTCAGAAAGAGAAAGATAACGGCGTAAACGACAAAACAAGCAGTACTCGATCGATTCCTCGCAAAGCCAAACCAGTCTTGATGAGTACAAATGGCAGACACTGCCCAGCTCGGGCTGGCGACACGCCGGAACATATAATTATTCAGCATCCAGATGATTAACTAGGAGTAATTGCTGAGAAACATGCATGGAAACTGGTTATTGTTACTGGACGGGGATAATCCGCCAGAAGGGGCACAGGCGGCCTCCTCATTGAGCAAGCGCAGGGCACGGTAGGACGGGCAAGTAGCTTTTGATTTACTGCTCGTCTCCCGCTGCAGGTGGCGGTGGCGGAGCTGCCTGGCCTGTGCTGCCTCCGGCCGCCGCCTCCCCGTCGACGTCGTCGCCGAGCTCCTGGAGGTAGCCCTTGATGACCACGGCTAGCTCCTTGTACCGCGCCCTGATCTCCGGGGTCAGGGCCGGCGGCGGGTCGTCGTCGGGCTTCTTCTCCGCTTCAGTTTTCCTCTTCTGCTGCGAGCAGCAGGACAGGTGAGAACACAGATCGCGCCGTCGGAAACACTTCGGCAGTCTGGCAGTCTGCGCAGACAGTCAGACACGCGATTGAAAAAAAGGAGAGAGATACATGCATGGCAGAGAGTTGATCCACTTACCGCGGATCGCCTAGTCCTTTTCTTCGGCGGATCCAGCGCGTCCATCTTCTCCAGCAGCACAGGGAACTGCGTGCGATCGTGCATTGGCACATGGAAACGGGGGTGGAGGTTGAAGATGCATCACAAGCGAGCTCGATCGTCAACAATGTTCGGTCTTACTAGGGCATTTTCAGATCTATTACTTCACTTACTTTAGTATGCTCAGTCGTCCTTGCTGTTTTTTTTAAGTTGTTGTACAATTATTATTAATAATTGAATCAATCGGGAGTGAGACACATCTTGTTTACAGTGACCTAGCAGCCGACTGTTACCTGCTTGCAAATAATGTCATAGTCCTGGTAAGCCTTGGCTCGCCTCTTCTCGTACTCATCGTCCAGCGGCATTGACGACATTGCAAGGGTTAACTAGCCGGACGAACTACAACTACTTCTGCTTCGTGTGTGTGCCTGTTGATGCCTCACTTTTTGTCTTCTAGATCCGACGCTAAGAAAGCATCTTTTCTTTTCTTTTTTTCTCAAACGCACAGAAGAACTGCGTGACGTTACATTAATTAAGAATAGAAAAGGAGAATCTTTTATTCACCTAGAGGTTATTACGTCTTCCATTTATATACAAAAAGATAATCACTACTAGTAATGAGGATCCAGCTGGAAACTCCTTTGGATGACACTAGGAGTCAAATATAGTACAGTGGTAGAGTGCACAAGTATCATGCGGTTTGAGCTAGCAAGCAGAACTATCTGCATGCAGTGCTTCGGCCCTAAGCTTGCTTGGCCCTTTGGCAGGATGCAGCCCCAAGGACGCCATGCAGCGCCGGGGCGTTGGTTGCATATGCATGTAGAGCCCCCTCGCCCGTCGAAACAGAAGCTGTTTGCACAACAAAACCGGATGAAAGTGTACCTCCGTCGTTAGGTGGCGCGGCGCTTCCCTAGATGTCCCTCTCCTTTAACCAACTTCGTACGTCCTCGCCTTGTTTCTGTTGCAGAAAAAACAAAATGTAGCTATAAATTTGTGTATTAGTGGTTACATAAAAAAAAAACTTGTGTATTAGTGTGTACAAGTGTGCACTACAACTGTGTACAGGAACAGATTTCTACTTTGAAACGATCAACTATGGGCCAAACGGGCACCATGCGTAAGACAATTAAAACTGGGCCGTGCGCATCTGTTTGGCCCAAACCGTTCCGAGAAGGACAGAGATCAGTAGGAAAGGAACGCAGCAGCCAGCACGGACGCAGGGTTCGTTCCCTCGGACGGACGGCGGAGATGGCGATGCTCTCCCAACCGACGGTGATCTGATAACACAGAGGTCTTCGCTTGCTAAGGCACGCGGAGTTTTCTATTCCGATGCGGTCAGAAATCCGTGCGGCTCACGTTTAGGTGAGAAAAAGGAAGAATTAATCCGCGTAGCAGTTGAGGAAAATCGTGGCAGAAACGGAGCGCGGTTTGACACGGCGGCGCCGAGGCCGGAACCGACCTTCCAGCCCCTGATAAGAGAACTCCTCGACCGCCCGGCGGCATCGCGAGACGCACGCGCGAACGTTCCTCCCCGCCGCCGCTGCCGCCGTCGCCGCGAGTCCCCGTCGCGTTTGCTGCTGCTGCTGCCGGAAGGGAGGCAAGATGATCGAGGTGGTGCTGAACGACCGTCTGGGGAAGAAGGTGCGCGTCAAGTGCAACGAGGACGACACGATCGGCGACCTGAAGCGGCTGGTGGCGGCGCAGACGGGGACGCGCGCCGACAAGATCCGGATCCAGAAGTGGTACACCATCTACAAGGACCACATCACCCTCGCCGACTACGAGATCCACGACGGCATGGGACTCGAGCTCTACTACAACTAGTTAACATGGCAGCGATCTCTGCGGTCCGGCCTGAACCGATGGGTGCTCACCGGATCTTTCTCATAATAAGTTTTTTTATGTACGCGATTCATGTGATGTGGTATATTCAGGCGTAAATATAGTTGAAAACTCGAAAGGCAATGGGTAAATCTTAATTTGCTGCTTAATGGTTGATTCTTCCGTGTGCTATCACTTCGCTGTTGAAGTTTGTTTTTGGTTTTTGCATGGTTTTAATCTGGTCGAAGGCTTCAATGATCAGAAGAAGGATCGCATCGCATGATTTTTGAAGGAAAGATGTTCGCGTTGATTCGTGATCTCGCTTTGCGAGATGGGGAAAGGTACCGCCATCCTAGTATCCTACCTACGACGACGGTCCCCTTTTCATTGAAAGTTTTTTTTGTTTTTTGGGTTGTCTTTTTAGGCCCGGCCTAGAAGAAAATGCTGGCCCAGTCAATAAAGAGGGATAATCAGCACTACATGAAGCCCATATAGGGCCTCTCACTGCAGGCCGGATTCCCAGCCCATCTTGAGCCCACGTGTGACCCCATCGACGGCCCAGTTGAACTGAGAATTCCTAAAAATGACCCACGAATAACTGACGCCGCGCCTTCTTGTGTTCTATACTAGACTAATTGTTGGAGTAATTTTTTCCCTGCGCATAATTGCTCTACTCCTGCGCTTGGAACACCGCCGAGGCACGCCGCATGGTGAGAGACTGGGAACAGTGAACGCTCTGGTCAATCCACTAGATCACGGCTGGGGGTCCTAGTATTAGCCGTCAATCACTGCTGCTGCGCGGCCCCACCGGTGAGCCAGGTACACCAACAAACACATGTCCAGCAAACCTGGGATTCCTCCGTGGATTGACCACCTCTCCCCCGATCCCCGCGACCCCCCACGACAAGCAGAGAGCACCGATGCCCAAGGCCGCTCGTGCGCGCGCGCGCGCACCCAGCTCAGCACTCAGCAGGAATAGACCTCTCCATTCCACTCCACCCTGCCCCCACAACGTCCGTGTCGACGCGCCGTCCAAACCGAGGTGAAAGCTTTGACCGTGCGAAACCGCAAAAGGGGAAAAAAAAAACCCCGCCGTCCCCGGGAACACAAAACCCCGAAAGCCGGCACGGGAGAAAGTGCCGGCGGGTTTCGCTGGCCGGCCGGCCGGCGGGTCAAACAGACGTGACAAAACTGCACGGGCCGAACCTAGCCTCGTTTATTTCAAAAAAAAAAAAAGAACCTACTAAGTGAAAAAAATATAACCCCGGCAATGGTGGGGCAGACAGGGCAGGCGTCGGGATTGGGGTCGCGTCGTGGATCGATTGTGCTGCCGCGCGCTTTGCCGCTTTGGCTTTTGCGCTGGGCACTGAAAGCAAGGGGATTTCTTTCTAGCAAGCATTGGCTGGCGTGCGAGCTGCGAGTAGGAGGAGCGGCCGGAAATTTGGTGGCGTAGGGCTCGGGTTTCTTGGTCCCGACGCGTGCACACGTGAGAGGAGTTGGTGTGTTCGATCTGTGTTCCGTCTCGAGGAGGACGGGAGCCGGGACGAGGGGTTTGCCCGTTGGAGTTCCTGAGCGTGGAGGGAGATGCAGCGCATTCGTGTGCGCAGACGCGCAAATGGCCAATGGTTCCTATTGTTTTCAGCTTTACAAACGGATTCCTCACCTCATTTCGTTCTCCTCGCACCGCATGCTACCTGGGTCCGATCCGGGCGGGAGAGAGCTGCCGTCCCGAAGGCAAAAAGGCGAGCACGCAAAGGTCAGCAAGGGGCTGCCGGCGGGCCACCCGCGGCGGCCGCCGCTGGCGTCACCGCGGGATCACCCGCACGGACGGCCGGGCCGGCCTGGCAGCCGCACCTCATCCACTCCCTTCTCACCGTTCTTGATCTCCGCACCACCATCCTCTACTACGAGCATAAACAAATGGCACCTGCATAATGCCATGCGTGGCGCGGAGCCCGCCGCGGCGCTAGCGCACACAGACACACAGGCAGCAAGGCAAGCAGGCCCCGGGCCCCGGGGGGCAAGGCGGCATGTTGCAGTGTGCCGCGCCGCGCCCACCGCGACGGGGGCGGTAGACGGGAAGAGTCTGCTGACCTCATTAACCGCGCTGACTCTTCCCGCCGCTCCGGCGCTCCCACCATGGCTTCAGGTTCAGTGCCGCGCGCTGTCCTGATCGCTGCCGCCACTTGCCACTGCCAGGCCCAGGCCGCTCCCGCTCCCGCTCCCGCGCCATCCCTGCACCCCACTCCTCGCCACCCAGTTCGAGCATCTCTCTCGTGTCGTGGCCGCCGGATTCGCAAGCGTGCACGGTCAGAGCACACCGCGGAGCCCGAGGTCGATGGCTCGACGGGGTGAAGCAGGGTGGGTGGTCCGTCTGGGCGAGCAGGGTCGCAAATGCTCTAGGCTAGCGGGGCTCCCTCTCCCTGCCTCCCTTGGCCGTGCACGACTGAACAGCACGGCTGGATTCAGAATTGTTTGCGCCCAGCTCCAGCTACCTGCTACGCAATCTCAGCACAGTGACGCTGTGCGGCTGTGCGTGGCGCCGCGGCGCAGCGGCAGCCCTGGCGCTCTGGCGTCGCCATGCCCATGCTGCGGTGCCGCCCATACACAACTTCTCATGCACATGCGTCGCCGCCACGTTTAAAGCGTGCTGTCCTTGTCGAGCTACCACTAGTTTGCTAGGTGGCCTCGCTCGCGGCTCGGTAGCCAGCGGCCCACGTAATGCGCCTGGAGGGTGGCTCAGTCGCCTGCTGCCGGTATGATGATTTTTTCCCTTTGGAACGGGCCAGGGCAGGGCGAGTCATGAACATGGGAGTATGGGACATGTGAGTCACCAGACCAGATGCTCTCGCCTCCATTCCTTCTCTCCCGAGTATGGGATCCGGAGCGAGCTTGTGGCCGTGCCGTGGCCGCCGACAGGCAGCCGCAATCATGGGCATCTGAAACTAGGCGAAAAGGCTGCGGAAAGGCGGCACGGATCAGTGATTCAGTGCGCGGCACGGAAAGGCGGCATCTGAAACTACACACGCTGTGAAAATCCAGCAAATGGTTGGAGAAACTTTCGTCCAGCGCTGGGCGAAACAGCAGGTTTCAGACTTTCAGAGCATTGATGATTTCCCCAGACGACCGATCAAGTGGACAGCGTGGTTTAGCGAAGACTTGGACACGAATTAAAGCTAACAAGACTTGGTCGGTCACGCATCAGATCTAGCGCAGCCTCCGCACTAAAAAAAAGCCCCGTGTTTCTTAAGCTAATCTCCCCCGTACGCTTCGACAGGCAGGTTCAGGCGATCCCGATAGCATGCGGAGCGGCTGAAGACGGCGCCGAGAAATTCCCAGCCAGCTCCCGCGGCGCCACTGGCCGAGCGTGGCAACTTGCCGCGGCATCTCAGGGTCGCTCGCGGAACCCAGCAGTGGCAAAGCCTGGCCTTTGACTCGACACGACACTGTTCTCGCACGAACGACCAGTGCCAGATCCAGAAAGGCCCTGGCCCCAGTCCATGCCAATGCCAGTTCTTTTTCTACCAACACCGCCACCGTTAATAAAAGCTGTCTAGGTAAACATGCACATCCGTCTAACTCAATACGCTCGGCACGCAAGCTCAGCGAGACAGCGACGCCTCCGGCGACACCCCAGCGTGCGGCTCCGGCGCCGCGGCCGCACGCAGAGGCCCAGCCGCCCCATCCAGCAGACCAGCACCTTCCCCCCTCGCTGCCATCCCCGGGCGCGACATTCTCTCGACGTAACAGCCGCGCACGGGGACAAACGCCCCGTGAGCGCGACGCGCGACCACGGCCCGTGGCGCCCGGGGAAAAAAAGGATGATTCCGCGGGCGCCGGGCCGGCCCTCCCCCTCCACTCGAACGACAAAGCGTTGCCAGCCGTACGAAGCAGAGATCGCAAGCGAACAAGCCGGGGACCGGCGTCGCGGTCGCCAGTAAAATCGACCCGGGAGGAGGACTGAAGGAGAGGGGTCTCGGCCTCTCGCTCTCGGTCTCCAGCCTTGCATTGACGACATCCTAGCAGCTCTCGCTCTCGCTCTCGTCCGCGAGCGCGGGCAATAATGGGCGACCGCGACCGCCGGGGCAAGCGTCCAAGGCCCATATGGCGACAAGGATACAAAAGGATCGGCGCAAGGCGACGGCGGCGCTCGGCGTCAGGGGCCGGGCGCGGGGGACCGGCCGACGGCGACGCGCATGTGGGCGGAGGCTCGAGCTCATCCGGGCGCTGTCCAGCGTCGGCCTCGGCCAGAGCCGGTCAGGGCAAGGCCTAACCCTTTTTCAGCCAGGCAAACCAGACACGGCAATTATTTCCCCGGCTGGGCTGGCGGGCAGGCACCCTGGGCTGCGGACTCGGAGCATTCATGCCCCCGAAAGGCAGCCGGATACGCGACACCGTGCTCCGCGATCTTCTGGCTTGACCGCACTCGCTCGCCACCAGGCACGGCACGGGCAGCCTAGGCAACAACCAAGTCGCCTGGAGCTTGAGGCCGCGGAGCAGAGCAGAGCAGTGATGGTGTGGGCATCCCGGCAGCAGCAACACAGCACGCAGAGGCAGACGCAGGCGCAGGGCATCAATGTGCTCCCTTGGCCGGCCGGTAGGCCGCTCGGATGCGCTGGCCAAAGCGGGCATTCAACGCGCCGGTGAGTGGTCACAGGGCTCGCACGCGTACCAACATGTGATCATCGAGCCAACAGGAGCATCGGAATGACCAAAGATTCAGACTACAGACAAGGAATGGACAGGATGAGTGCTAGGGTTACCCCCACGGTTTTACATTTGACAGGGAGGAGGGATACACGGGGAGAACGGAAGGGGAGAAGTGGCTAATGATTGTGGCATTGCTTGCGAGCAGCCACGGGGAGATCTGTCCCTCTCTCTTCAGAGCTGGAACGGAGTTGGACAAAACCTCTCTGCTAGTAGTAGCAGTACTACCAAGAACGGAATGCTTGCGGCTTGGATTGGTCACTGCTCCTCGTTTAGCTCCCTAGGTTGTCGCTCCCGGCATCGGTTAGTATCGTGAGCCTCCGTGCCGACTTGACGAAGACGCTGAAATGGCAGGGGCAATGCTCATCAGCTCGGATGATCCTTTACATTGTTCTATCAATGAGCTGTCGAGCTCAAAACGTTGTTGACAATCGACATGAACGTCAATTACCTGAAGGGCTCGTCGCCGGCGTGCTTCACGTCGCCGGCGGCGCCGCGGTAGAGCACGCGGCTCCGCAGCTCCGCGCTCTCGACGCAGAACATCTCGGACAGGCGGCCGTGGAGCTCCTCGAACGAGCCCAGCGCCGAGAGGTCGAGGTTGCGGCCGACCGTGTCGGACTCGACGAACACCTTGCATTGCCCGGGCTCCAGCCCGGCGACCTCGGAGGCGTACCTGTACCACGGCAGCCGCTCGGACGACGAGCAGTTCTTGGTCGGGCTGTTCTGGGTAACGCCGGAGCCGGAGCCCGAGCCCTCCGAGACGTTGGGGCCCTTCTCGGCGTTCCAGCTGTTCCCGGTCGCCGCCGGGGAGGTCGCGCCGCCGGAGCCGCTGAGGCTCATCTGCTGCTCGGTCAGGATGGTCCGGCCGAACAGCACTAGCCCCGCCGGCTTGGCGGCGCCGGGCTTCTTGTTGTTGCTGGCGCCCATGGACAGGGCGCACGACACGTCGTCGCGCGCCGGCACGGCGCCGATGGTCAGGTCGGTGCTGATTCTCGCCGGGAGATGGGTTGCCGGACCGACGTGATCGGGGCGGCGGAGCCCGGGGTACAGCAGGCTCGGCTGCAGGTGGGTAAGGTGGAGATCTGATAAAGGTGGAACAAATTGCGTATGCCTGGCTCCCTGTATGGCTGCAGGAGCACTGCCGTCCGGGAACGGGAAGAAGGACGGGTGTGTGTGGAGGTAATGGTGGCCGTGTGGCAGTGGGTTGGGCGGGAACGCCGGGTTGAGGAGCTGTCCCTCGAAGGGGAACTCGGGGTACGCCCGGATCCGGGGCCTCTTGGGCGGCGGCGAGAAGGAGGAGAGGTGGATGGCCGGAATGCTGGACACGAGCTCGACCAGCCACGGGCTCACCCGCTTCACGTTCTGCAGGAGGTCCGGCTCGTCCCAGGTCACCTGCGGCGCGGTCGCCAATTCGACAAGTGAGCACCAAGCGCGAAGCTTTGTGTAGGAGTAACTGAGAAGCGGTGGCAACTGCTGCATACCTGAAGGAGGCGCCACGGCGACTGCGGCCAGCGGATGGGGTCGGCGACCTGGACGCCGGCGACGGTGCCCATGAACCAGCTGATCCGGGAGGAGTCCTCGGTCTCGAACGCCATCTTGAACCGCATCCCGGGGGACCACTGCACCCGCATCGCCGCGCGGACCGCCGCGGCGCGCACGCAGAACTCCGGCGTGCTCGCGCGCGGGTAGTACACCACCTCGAACGGCTGCCCGCCGCTGGCCAGCCTCGCGGCCTCGGCCACGTCCTCCGGGCGCACCTTGCCCTGCGCCTTGGCGGCCCCGCACGGGCTCACATTGCCCCGCACCATGCCCGCGTAGTGGTCCCACCCGGGCACCGGGGCCTCCTCGCCCCCGCCCCCGCCGGCGCCGCAGAACCCGCGCTTGGCGCGGCGGATGCCGACGTGGAGGTCCCCGCCGTCGCCGCGGAGGAACACGATGGAGTCCCCCGCGACGAGCTTCTTCTGGTTGACGAACGTGCTCCACCCCGTGGTGAGCAGGTGCCGGCGCGGCGTGCCCCGGTAGATGTGGCGGAATTTCCAGGCGACCCCGTGCACGTCCTTGGCGACGACGGTCTGCACGGGCGGGTCGGCCGCGTAGTCGAGCCGCGGGAAGATGGTCTCCGCGCAGTACCGCGGCACGGAGAACCCGCCGCCGTTGTTGGCGTCGGACTGCGTCAGCGTCTTGGCGAACGACGCCGGCTTCTCCCGCTCGCCGTCCGCGGCCGCGTCGTCGTCGGGGCCGGCGTCCGCCTCACCGGCGCGGAGCGGGGCGAGGCGGATCCTGGCGAAGACCTCGTCGGTGTCCGGGTCGGCCATGTAGCGCACGGCGGCGACGCGGCAGGGGACGAGCGCCGGGACGCGCGCCGCGGAGAGGTCGGCCACCCCGGCGAGGCCCAGCGCGTGCTCCGCGTGGCCCTGCGGGAAGTAGTAGACGCCGGCGCCCACGGGCGGCACAGTGCACATCCCGCCCGCGCAGGCCAGCCACAGCTGCCGGTCCACGCCGCGCTC
Organism: Panicum miliaceum; assembly: GCA_032594955.1. Taxonomy (NCBI): domain Eukaryota; kingdom Viridiplantae; phylum Streptophyta; class Magnoliopsida; order Poales; family Poaceae; genus Panicum; species Panicum miliaceum. Next base: position 33,089,660 of record CM064067.1, on the reverse strand, counting down.
GGCGGCCGGCTCCGTCAGGTCCGCGAACGTGATCATCGGGAGTGCACGCGCGCCGCGGCGAGGGGCCGGTGGAGTGGAGGCAGCGGGAGTCGGAGGTGGAGGTGGAGGAGACGAAGAAGAGCGGGTGCGTGTCGTGTGTAACCGGCGCCTGTTCTCGCGGTAACGAGCAGGAGTAAACCGACCCCGTTTCCGACTTATAAACTGCCCGTTGGGCGAGCGGGGAGTGGGAGACAGGGCGCCGGGATGGCGCGCGGCGGCTCGCGCAGCGGACAGCGGCGAGGGCCAGCGGCCGGACGCACCGTGGACGGTGCGAGGCCCGTGAGCCCCGGTGCGTGTGGGCTCGGTGCATGGAGATCGAGGAGCTCCCGTGACCGTGAGAGGAACACACCGGTCGCTGTCGTGGGGTTTCCTGCTGGTCCGTGCGACCGTGGAACGGGATGTCAAAATAGATGCCTCATATCCGCTCAAAAAGAAGGAAATAATGCTTGACGTCTCAACCTCCGTCTCAAAAAAAAAAGTTGATATCTGGATACGAATAATGTACCAAGAAATGACGTGCCACTCAAAAAAAAAGGTGCTCCGCTAATACGCCAAGGTTTCCAATGTAAGATACGTGTTGCAAGGTGTGCCAGCTTTGGAGGTTAGATATAGGGACATGCATTAAGGCACCAGTTACCGTAAATAGAGTGGTGGTGGGTCTTCAAGGTGCGAAACTGGCTAGGGTGATGGTTGAACTTGCTGGCTACGATCAAATGAAGCGAGGCAAGCAATCTCAAATAAGCATTTTTATGGTTGGAGCTTAGCGGTGAATTAAAAAGCTGAATCTGCAACCCCAATATCATTGAGGTCACAGTAAATTCTTTATGAAGACAAAGAGGAATGTGTAACAATACCTCACATATTTCATCATAGAACCGGAGGGGGCTACTCTATACGTTACTCCGTATTTAGGTGCTTGTAGAAGAGAGGGTGTAGCCTCATCTATTCTACCGTTATTTTCATAGTACCATTTGCAGGAGTTAAAAGATGACTGCGATGTGAAACAATAGTACCATCTTGCAGGAGTTAAAAGATGAATGTGACGTGAAACAATAGTACCATATCTTTGTAGGAGTTAAAAGGTGACTGCGATGTGAAATAGAAAGTATTTAGGTGCTTGTAGAAATGACAAACAAGATACAGTATTCCAAGTTTTATGATTTACTTCGATCAATTTGTAAGATCGATCAGAGAACCAAGTGAAAAAAGTGTATTTTCTCTAGAATAAGGAACCAAAATCCAAACAACGGTCCAAATATGGTTCTCAAAAAGTTCAACATGACTTATATATCTATGTGCATACCATTATTCATACGCCATCCAGTTTCTTTTTTTTTGTGGTATCATTCTTGGCCTAGCCATCCCTGAAGAATGGTTCGAACGTCATTTCAAATTGTCTCCGGCCGTGTGCATGGAGGCTGCAGAGGCCCCACTTGCGGAGTTTGATTAATACGTCAACGTCGATTTTAATTAGGATGACTCATCAACTAAACCAGAGACGTGTGTTAACAAGTAGCAGTACAGACATATCCAAGACACATAAATCTTCCAACAAGAGTTGTGATGGGGACGTTGGGGAGTGCTAGTTTTTTTTCTTTTTTTTTTATTTGGAGTAACTTGGTGTGTTTTGCTTCAAGGTTTTCTTGGGATAACTTGGCTTCGCTGCTGGGCACGGAGTTGTTGACCGGCAACCGTACTTGAAATTCGTTTAATTTCCGAGACATGGCTTGCTTTCACGTTGCTTGAAACGTCGTTTGCTTTGCGGCCGGAAATTGTTAACGCAGCGACACTCCGTTTGCAACCTAGAATACTTGTTTAAGACTACCCATAACCATGTACGTCTGCTGCATCCAAATGGAGCGGTTGTTTAAGGTCAAGTACATTTGTTTAGATGGGTGTCCTTGCGTCATTTCCCTTGTGGCAAGCACAAGCACGCGACGACACAGGGACAGGGTGGTGGTGCCTGGTCGACGATGATGCGGTGACAGTTTAACAAGAGGCAAAACCGGGTGGGGGGTGGCTGCTGGCTACAAGAAAATTCCGACGGCAAACTGACGACCTCACCCGGAATTCATGTCGCCAGATGAACACTCAGACAACACGCAGCAGTCCAGCAAACTAGAGCTCATGGAAAGGTAGAATGCATTGACTTTGCTATAGGCAACATGCAAACCATCTCAAAAGGTTTCCAAGGTTTCAGACTCGCCGTGTCGTCCACATGACGCGCGACACATGCTTTCCGAGATCTGCTTTATTTTCTTTATCTATCCGAGGAGGAGGACCCCTTGCGTGATGTTTATTCGATCCACCAGAAATCCCCCAAGCGCGAGCATGTGGCGAGTCAGGCCAAAGCCACCAAGCCAGGCGTGCGCCCGCCCGCGCGCGGACGGGGCGAGTCCTCCCATTTTCCATTTGTCGCCGGCGATGCGTGGCGCGGGCAGCCGGCCGCCGCCGCCGGGACCCGCGCTCGGGCAGAAGCCTCGCTGGCCTGTTCGAATCGAAGCGAAGCGCGACGGGGTCGTTCGCGGTGGCAGGTCGAGCGGGTCGCGAAAAAAGAACGCGCGCGCCGGTGATCTTGGCAATCGGCTACCGAACCCGTGACAGAGTCGGATCCGTTGCCCATTTTTGCCTCTCTTTTTTTTTGGACAGATTGTTTATTATCTTGCTACAAGATATGACACGGCCACGACAGGACACGACACGACACGACACGTCTGCGTCATATCTCCTGCTCTTCTAGCAGGCTACCAGCTCAACTGTAGCTCTAGCAGCAAAAGCGACGCATGCAACGACCGGCGCCCAACAGTGTTCCTCCCCCGTGTGAACGTGACGTAACTTGAGCACCGCAGCAGGATTGCAGGGACACCGGTCGCCCGTGTCTTAATAAACCACCGGGGGGCCTTAAAATAATCCAACTGCCTCATGTGATGTGAGCGGAAAATAGAAAAGGGAAAACGTAAAAGAATCGGAGACCAAATTCCGCTGTCCGTTAGTTGGCACCTCGCTCTCCAGCCAGATCGCCGTCGTCTTGCTCCCTTTCGAGCCTTTCTATCCTTTCATTGCGCTATGCCGCTCACCAGGCGCTGGAAAAAAAAAAGGCGTCTTTTTTGAGACACGGAGCATCTGCCAGATTGATGTCGTAGATTCGGACAGGCGAGGTTGCAGGCGTTTTTGTTTCGCCAGCCACAGCCAGTGCATATACCCTGGGGGGTGGGGGAGCTGGGCGCGCGCTCACAGGACAATGGGGCAGAGGGCAGTGTGCTGGGCGCATCCCAGTTCTGTCGCCGGAGCCTTGGCTTTGGCCCCCTCTGGCCGATGGCCCTACTTGCCGGCCTGGTCTCTTGCCCCCATTGAGATTGTTGCCTTGCGCCTACACGCATTGTGCGCTGGGTCAGTGCCGCAGCCCGCAGCGCGCGTCAGCACCGTCCTCCGACCTCATTCACATCCACCACGCCGGCCGGCGGAAAGCCGGATAAAACAGTTGTAAGGGGTCAGTGCGTCACGGCGTCAGTACGTTCCCTATGGGGACAGAAGGGGATAAATAAAATGAGGACATGAGGCGGATGCATGGTGTAGTCAACCCATGCGCACGGGATGCGGATAAGCTGGCCCTGTCCACCACCTACAAAAGAAGCAAGCTACAGGATCGTAGAAACAGCACTGAGCGGCAGTAGAGGCTACAACGGTTTACCTCATTTTTCTACTCCAAGTGACACTGCAAGTTACTACCCCTGCGCTAAGCCTAGGAGTAGCACGAACCGGAGCCCCCACTTCGTCGCATGAACCGCGGAGCGAAGACCGCCGCATCGGGATCAGCCGCGCCTCAGGACGGAGCAGCGCAAACGACGCCGGGAACCGCTTCTCGCTGCGCCCTCGCCCGGCGCGGCGGCCCTCCTCGCCTCTCACCCCCAACGACACCAGAGCCAGGTTTGACTTGCAGATACCAAGAACCTGCAGCTGGAACACGCAGCTAGTCGCAGGGAGAGAGAGCGCGATCCAACGACGAGCGAGGGGCTAGACATGGATGACGAGACGGAGCCGATCGGATTTCCTTTTTTTTTTTATACAGCCGAGACCGGAGCGGCGTGGACGATCTCCCGTGGGACGATCGCCGGAGCGGGGTTGCGGTGGATCATGTCGGCCTCGGAACAAAGATTCCGGGGGCCAGAGCATGGAAACGTGTATTCCGCCTGCCCCACGTGACCGGCACGAGGGAGCGCGCCGCGCCGGCTCGCCGGCTGCGCCCACATGCCCGTGCCGTGCCTCCGCGCGCCTGCCACCGCCTGCCAGCCCGGCCCGGCCGCGGGATCCGAGCGCGCAACCCGGCCGGCGGCGATCCATATGGGAGCCATGCGAGGGATCAGCGCGGTGCGTGCGTGGCTGACCGGACCTCCCACGCAGGGACAGCAGGTCGTTGAAACGAAGCTGGGGGGAGGATTGATGCACATGTTGATGCCGGGCGCGCGCGTTTGGGCACAAGTCAGACCTGCAAGTTAAGCAAAAACGAGTAGTGCTTACCAGCAGCAGCCATGATGGCGGTGACATCAGACGCCATGTGATCTTCCATTGGGATCTTGAGCGTGCAGCTGCGTCTGTGCTAAGCTGTCCCTGTGCCATGAAGCGTGCGACTGGTTGTCTATGTTCTGTATCGGTCGGCCTCCGCATGCAACGCCATAGTGCTATGTGTAGCGGCATGGGTGGTTGAGTTTATGTTCTCGAAATTCTTTTATTATCGCGCATGAGATATTTGGATTGTTTCTGGACCTTATTCCCACCATTTCCGCCAAAAGCGTTATGAAATACCCCCTCCACTCTAAAAATGTAGTTGGGTTTAGTTTTGTCTCAAATTAAGTGTAAATATATCAATGCAAACATAAAGATATAAGTACGTTTTTCTATAGAATTGATCGAGGTTAGAGAAGCTTGACTTATGATAAAACTAGAAACTACCTACATTTTTGAAGAGAGGTTGTGAAAAGGTTGAAGATGTGGAACGAGCAAGATAGAGATTATGATTCTTTTTTGTTAGGTTCCGTTTAGATCGCTTCATTTTGAGGATTTAGAATCTAAGGCTATTTATCTTGAAATGTGGCATTCCACAACTTTCCAATATATATATATATATAAGATTATCTTAAATTCATGGGGATGGGAGATGGAAATTGATTCTATAGATCCTCATGTTATGTTTCTAATGTAAAACTTATAGCACACTCTTCGACTCGCTTCTCTATAGCAGAAGTGCAGTACATAAGTATCTCTCCCATATGGCCAACAATAATATACAAATATATTCCACATACAACTATATTAGTTTAATTAATTTATGTCTAAATTATGATTGTTATAATGGAATTCAATTTTAAGGATCCAAACGGGGTATTATGAACAAAAGAAAGAGATTAGAATTCAAAAAATAAAAAGGGAAGAGCATAGGAAACAATTTTATTTAGATTGGAGGAAGGAGACATGTAGCTCTTTTCTTCTTGTGACATGATGTACACGGCTCAAAGAAAAAGAGAGAGAAAAGACCCTGTGTCTGGGCCGAGGTAATCGCGTTCCGCGTGTAGCATACAGGGACGGCCACTTTCACGTCCGCGCTGTTCGGGCTGGGCCTGGACTGCCAAACCTGCGCAGCCGGCCTGCGCGCGCGGGGTCGCGCTTGCTTGCACGGCGGGCGACATGAGTCAGCCGGCCCAAGTATCAGTTCTTGTGATTTTTGCTGGCGCCGGCGTTCCTCGTGCGGCCGCCTCCCTGAGAAGTCCCCTCCTCAGCCGCCGAACCCTGTGGCCGTGCGCTACGGGAACGGGGGTCCTGAGGCTGAAAGTGTCCTTGATGGCGCGCGCGGGGACGAAACTTGAGCTCGGTGAGCAGGTCTCGCACAGCACCATATCATCAGGGCATTGTACCATGCTGCCAGCGCCAGATTTTAGTGTTCCTTGTTTGGAGCAGCACTTTGCTGCAAGTTGTAAACGACTAAGCGCAGCGAAATTCCTCGCAGAAGAGGCATAGCCAAAGCCATTCTGCTGATGAGCGGTGCGGCCTGAAGAGATGAACCGTCGATTTTCAGAACCGCGGCATCAAATTGTGCACGAGTACAGCGCGCCCCACTTTCTGTCACAGAAATAAACGAAAGGAATTTTTGCTTCCCTGCTCGGATTCAGAACAGTGTGCGTAGCGACACTAGAGCTGGGTAAGCTATAACAAACGAGAGAAAGGAACGTCTAGCAGTCGTGAGCTACGCCGTTGGCCTTCTTGGCGTCGCCGCCGTCCTTGGCCGCTGACGCCAGCAGCGGCTCCGTCTCCTTGTCCGGCATCTGCAGGCAGGAGGAGCATCATCAGATCAGACGCATCGCATAAACTCAGGAATAACTCGATCGATCGAGCAGTTCGAGATTCCTGACGAGATCGTCGTGCGTGCGTTGCGTACCTGTGACACCGGGAGGGCGTCGCCCGCGGCCTTCTTCCTGCCCTCGCGCACCGAGAAGTAGGAGTAGAGCGCCATCCCGAAGATGGCGACGAGGATGCCCAGGATGTTGCGCGCGGTGAAGGGGTCGCGCAGCAGCGTGTACCCGAACGACAGCACCAGGCACGTCTTGAGGTGCCCCAGCACCTGGTACGTTACCGGCGACGTCGTCCCGATCACCAGGAACGTGCTAAAGTTCACCGACACCGCGATCAGGCACGAAAGCACGATGAAGCCCTGCGACGACGCACAGTTGGAGTGGATTTTTCTTTCAGAGATCGGCAGATGCATGTCTGTACTGCGGCCGTTGCACAGGATTGTATGATGGAGCTTACCACGACCGGGAAGGTGTATTTGTGGGCGAAGACGCTGCGGCTGGTGAGGAGCTGATCCACGAAGGGGCCGGTGGTGAACAGGATGGCTAATTGGTAAGGCGCAGACTGGTACAGGAGCTGCGTCGAGGAGACCTTCAGCTTCCTCTGTATTGTGTTTGTGAGCTTCATCCAGCAGGTTAATGATAAACCATACCAATAGTAGAAGACGTTGAGAATTAATGTAAGGCATGATGACAGACATCCAGAAATGTCAGATATGCACCCTGAATGAAGAACAGAAATGTAGGATACAATTTGGCCAACACAAGTCGTGGCGATGGCGAGGCCGGAAAGGATAGACCCAAGAAAATTTAGCTTGAGGTCGGTGACTGAAGCAATGCCAACTCCAAGTAGCAAGACCAGTAGGGAGAACTTGATAGTCTCACTGCATATTGTTAGATATACCATTATCAGCATAGTGATGAATTGAAGGAAGGGCCTAGTTTCCTAAAAAGAAATGGTTCTGTCCAGTAGAAAATAAACAAAGCCAAGCATACTTCCAATTTATCTAATTATTTGGCTTGAGCTTTTCTATCTCATTTTATTTGATGGAGAACTGTTCTTGACAAAATAGTCATCACAAAGGAAGGAAATGAGCAAACAGAAATCTTGGCTGTACACCGTTGTACTGCAGGGTATCTATATTCCATCACTGTGTTGGCCTCAATCCGAATGAAATATAATCAGAACATCTAGTTGACAAGCAGTACTACTTATCATTTTTCTAACCTGAATCTTTTCTTCAGGAATATAGTCTCCAACAGCACTGTGAAGGGTATTATGGCCAGCTTTGTCATCTGCAGAACATACTGAATTTGAGCATGTGCTGCCTTCATTTTCAATACAAACACTACCGAGTGAAAAGTAGACTGACCTGGTAGAATCCGATGGAATTGAATCCTAAACTAAGATTGAGAAGGCCAATTGAGGTTCCATTCAGCAACCCGAACAAAACCACCGTCTGTCCATCAATTGCCTTTGCCTCGAAAAAGCGCAAGCGCTGCGCAACGTGAAGGGTGCAGAAGGTCACCATGAGATGCCAGCTTGTCAATGTTGTAGCTGCATTGATCACATAAACATATGATTTGCCGGTAAGTATTGAACTTAAGACATGTAACTCTGATGATTCAATGTGCATAGTAGTTCAGGAATAGGCTGAAAGCAGCCTGAAAGCCCATGATTTGTGCCCTGATGTTCATCAGGTACCATCCATGCTTGTGGACTGCAGAGCTTGGGTCCTTACCAAATGGAAACCCTAGGGTGCTGATGAGCGCTTTGTTGCAGATGACAATAGCAACCGACGATGCAACGGAGAGCGTGAGCGACTCAATCACACCGAGCTGGAAACCGGCGGTCATCTTGGCCAGCTGCTGTATCCTTCGCCCTTGTCAGTTGAGGACTCTGAATCCGTTACCTGAACCTGCATAGGTGACATCCACCGATAAATACCAGAACAAGGTATGTCGACTGAAGAACATAAACAATGCGAAATGTGTACTGTGGCCACTTGTAAATGCCACGCGCAGTCGTAGCCTGTTGATTCAGTCTAGGTGCTTTCCAGCGCACGCGCAGTGCACTGAAAATCTGAACCTGGGGAGGGGGACAAAAGGAGCTCCCCGTTGGAATGCCTGAACCGGCCTTATCGACCAGCGTCAGCAACCGTGTTCCAGAAAAATAAAAAAGGGTGACGTTGAACAGGTAAGACAAAGATGTCGTCTGCCCTCTGCCGTGAGCTCCCGAATAAGCTACCGCCAAATGGCTGGCTTGCGTAAGGAGACCGTGGCCGATGTCCGAAAGATTCCGCTCCAACACTGGCGTTGGATGCTTCCCCAACTCCCCCAGATCGTCTTCTTGTCGCGCAATCACGCTGACGAAGCTCTTGAGAATATGTGCCTGCAGACGCTGCAGCTGCAGGCAAGGTCATGACAGCAACATCCCTGGATCGTTTCGCCGCGCAGTCGAGGTTATGAAAGTTCCTGAGCTTGCACGCTTGCAGAGCTGCAGCTGCAGGCTTGCGGTTGACGACAGCGCCCTCGCATGGAGAATTGGAGATGCAGCAGTGAAGGGCAGAGACGTGGTACTGGACGAGCATGCCGAGTCCAAGTGGAAAACAGGGCGTCTAGCGAAGCTGCGGAAGTGGCGCTCAGCTGAGACCATGACGGCGACCTGGTCGCTGGCTCACTGGCCAGACACATGACTTTGGCCGTGGTCCCTTTGACAGACTAGGTCCAGCTAGTTCGCACACGCTGCGTGGCCAAGTGTTTCGACGAGAGTACGAGACTAGGACTCGGAAATTCATGGCATCCAAGGACGACTGCACATCTCTATCCTGAACTTGAAGAACTATCACTTTTCCTGATCGTTTTAACATGGCTGCAGATAGTTATAAGCAGCTTATAAGCTCAAAATAGACATCACATCATAAACTTCTGTTAACTTTGGAACAGCCTTCAGAAGACACTGGGATAGTGCTCAGATCAGCTGCCAGGTTGGAAAGCAGACCTCATGACAAGGGCAGGAAGGAGAGTGCAGGTACAATTTGTGCTCACTGCTATGTTCGTATATCTTGTAATGGCCATCGACTTCCCTCCCTGGGCCATTAAAGCTATGGATAAATTCAGCCGTTGATTCCTTTGGAGGGGAAGAAAAGAAGCAAAAGGGGGGCATTGTCTCGTGGCTTGGGGCAAGGCGTGCCGTTCACCTGAGCTAGGGGGCTTGGGAATTTCAGACCTGAAAAGTCTTAGTTGGGCGCTGCGGATGCGCTGGGTTTGGCTTAACAAAACTGAACCACACAGGCCCTGGGCGAACTTACCAGTCCAGGTGCCCAGACAGGTTCAAGCCTTCTTTAAATTAGCCGTCGTCTCTGAAGTTGGCAACGGGCCAAGTACCCTTTTCTGGACGGCCCCAGTGTTTCTGTAGCCTAGGGATATTCTAGCTCTGGTCGCCTCTATGTTCCCACAAGCTCGTGTGTAAGTTTTTTTTAAGATGGAGTGGGGTGGTGTGTGTCGTACGGGGATCCTTCCCCTTTTCTCTTCTTAATATAATGAAGCGCAGTTCTCTTGCATTTTCGAGAAAAAAGTGCTGAGAAGCACAATATGCCATGGCACCAAGAAGTTGAACACTGCTTTGCTTAGTACAAGATGGCACCATGCTTTATCTTCTAGACCCTGGAAAAACAAGTTAATGATAATCATCCAAGTATGTGCTTTAAGGAAAACACTAAATGTATCAGGTTTAACTAAATAAATACAATGTATGTCAGTTTTGGAAAGTGGTTCAACGTGGACATAGTCGACGACAAAGTCGCTGAACGCCATTGTCGAGCCGTCGTCCACCGCCTTGCTCCACGTCCAGCCTCGCCCTTCGTTGTGTTGACGTTGCACAACGTGCACACGCGCTATGTCATCGGGTCGAGGATGCAGTAGGCCTTGATGCCGTCGGCGTAGCCGATGAACACCCTAGAATGCTCCGGTCGTCGAGTTTGCCGACGTGGTTGAACTCTTTCACAACGCCAAACAGCTGAAGACGCATAGGTAGATGACCACCGGCTTGCGCCCGTGCCTAACCTCGTATGGTGTTGTTGGCGCTAAAATCGGCCGGATAGGAATCGGCCGATGGTCTTCAGCGTCGGACACACGACCCGGGAGAATCTGCTTAGCTCCTGTTCGGGTTATCGCCCTGGTGCGGTTCGCGCGGCGTGCCAGTCAATCTGACCTGTTGATTGACAAGGAAATAAAGTATTAAATTCCAGGCGCGTCGATCGGCTGGAGTTCTGATCCGTCCTGAGGAGCGCGTCGGCGGTGAATCGGCCTATTTGCTGTAGGGATGATCGGCTATGGATCAACCGATAATCGTGTGGTAATCGTAAAGAAAACTGCTGGAGCGATCTAAACGATTACTACAGGAGCAACACTTGAAATAGATCTAATCGGCTATATGATGATAAATCGAAGAAGAACAATGACGAAGCCGATTACTCTGCTCTCAAGCTGGATAACTGGTGATAATACTAGAACAACAGGTAAAACTTGCAATTCTAGTAAATATCGATAACTGGTGAATAAATCCAAACGAAACCACAGCGATGCGCCCATAGTTAAAGCTCGGATATTACTCAGTAAGCGGAACCTACCAATTGGCCGGAGATCAAGTTGATGCAGTCCTGCCAATCCGTACGAACTCGTGGAAGAAGAAAATATTGGCGAAGTCGCCGACTTGAAAGTAAATTGCTGGAAAAGTAGAAGTATTATTGTTGATTGATGTGTTGATCCCCTTCTCAAGACCCTGACGACTCCTATTTATACCCTAAAGCTAGGACTCCTGGTCGATCACGACTTGTTACAACCTTATTTAAATTACTATATCTATACGAACTTTAAAAAGGAAACGGACTCCCGCAGAATCTTCCGCCGCCGCTCCCTAATCCAATCAGGATTTCCTTCAATTGTTCCCCGACCGACTTAGCGTGCCCCCTTTGACCAACTTTTGACCAGGACCCTCTGAAATAGTCCCATCCTGCTGGCGTGGCCGATTTCCAACTGTTACCTCAATCGGCCGATTCCTTTCTGTAGCCTTCAGATCTGTCGCATCGGCCAATCTTCTCCTCCTGACGCCGATTCAACACGTGTCAAAATTTGGCGTCAACACATGCCCCCCGGTTTTGGAGTAAAATATAACTTTTCCTTCGAAACTCTTTCTTTAGTCCCTTCCTCCGAAACGGGCGCAGTAAAATCTCCTTCCGTTCCGCGGCACAATGATTGCAATTTCCTCGAACCGAGCGCGCGAAACGACCGCTCCTCTGGAACTCGTGTAGACGGCGCGGTAAAAATACCATCTTTGCCCTCGCTTCCCTGATTTTTCTTAAGTACTGGCTTTCTCCGCCTATCCTTCCCCACGAATCTAGCATTACTTTCCATCGCACCACTGTTCGTCTTCCTCCAAGCTCTCTCGATCTCCAAGCGCTCCCCCATTCCCGGCGATTTCATCCGCGGCCTGCTCCAACCCCCAATGGCGTCTCCATCGGCGACCACTCCATCTACAGAGGCTCCATCGGCTACTCCTTTGATGGCGGCGGCCCAATCGGCGGCCTCCCCAGCGGTGGGTGTCATCGGCGACGATGGCCTCCATCCCAGAGGTAAATGCTCGAAATTTTTTCTTCTTTGCCTTTTTACTGCTTCAGTACTTTCCGGACCCTTTCTCAGTTTCTTCCCTTTTCCCTTTTTTTAGGCACTTAGGCACCGAATCACTATTCCTCTCTCAGAATCCCCTGACCTCATCTATTTGGGCCCTATGGGGAACCCCGATCCAACGGACCTGATCAGTTTAGAAACCCATAGGATCCCTTTTAAGCAGTCCTCTATGGATTTAGATCACTGGGTAGGCACTTTCAGATCCTGGCCAAATGAAACACCCGGATGGAGAGAATGGTACCAGAGGGTAGCTGGATCTTGGAAAGTTCAGTGGGAAGAACTGAAAATCGGCCAGTGCATAGACTTATCCTTGTCTCAGATGGAAAGGAACGAACCTCTGGTCATGGCAGCCTCTTATTTTTGGTCCGATGCACTTAACGCGTTCCTTTTCGGACACGGACCCATGACCCCGACCTTGGCCGATGTTCTGCTGCTGACCGGCCTCGATGTTTCCTCCGCCGATAACCCTTTCAATTACCTGTTCAAGCCATCTCATCGGCTGGAGACCAAAGGAATCAGCGGGTGGAAAGGATACATTAGTAAAAACATGAAGACCGGGACAGTCTCGCAGAGGGAGCACACTGCCTTCTTGATGATGTGGCTGGAGAAGCATTTCTTCTGTGGCAGAGCAGTCGGCCCCTCTTCAAACACTCAAGCTTTGGCAGAGGCTCTTTCACAAGGATCGGCCATCCCCCTTGGAAAACATTTGCTGGGATCGGCGTACCATCTGATGCACCAAATCGGCATCAAGCTGTCGAAGGGGGAGCCGATAGGGAATCCAGGTGGCCCTTGGTGGTTTATCACCTTCTGGCTCAATTTACACATGAGCAAGGTCTCTCAGCAGCGGATAGAGACAAAGACCTTTCCCAATATCGAGTCAGAGGAGAATCCATCGGTCCGTCGCCGCTGCAGATCTTTTGGAGAAGCGTTATCGGCCTTTCCCGGCTGCTAATTCACTGCCACCCGTACAGCTGAATACTTCAGGTGCTTCTACAATGGCCTTAGTGAAGAGATGATCAGCTGGCACCCATATCAGGCAGTAGAGCCGATTTTCGAATTGCCCATATGCTACGATTTCTCCACTCACACCTTCGAGAGAGAGTTAATGGACGTCTTGATCAAGCCCGGGATTCTGCCGGCTAATTTCTTCTCAGGAAAGGATTCACCCACCTACGAATTATTTAATCCATCGGCTGCGGCAAGGCAACTGGGTTTTGGCCAACTGCCGATTCGGGTTTACTTCGCCGGTCAGGCAAAATTCAGAGATGGACTGACCTCAAGCCTTGATTATAGCCGGCTGTGCGATCTGATACCCGATTCCAGTACCATTGACCTGAACAGTTGGTCAATTGCCTCTTTCGCCACCCAACAGTTCAAATTATGGTGGGCAGAATGGAAGCAGCACCTTTTCTGTAAATCCCCATCGTCTTACTGCAACATTCTGGACCCAGAGAATATTGATCCAAATGCAACGGTATGTTCTTTTTCCTCAGCCGATTCCAAATGTTATTTCTTTCCACATTATCATCCTGTTGTCAACTCATGTTCATCTCTTCAGTCTGAAAGCCATGTTCCCCCAATGCGGAGCCGAAGCGGCCGGCCGATTGATAGCCATCACCAATACACGCCGTATCCACTTATCGGCTTCCATGCTCCAACTGTCAGAGATATCTCCACCGGCCGATCAAGGCGAGCACCAAAAAGGCCAACATTAAAAATAACGAGCCGCCGGGTGCGAGCTCGTATTGGATCGGCCGATCAGCCGGCAATAGCATCGGCTGAAGTCCCCCGCATTGGATCGGCCAGCCAGACGGCAGTGGTATCGGCCGAGACTTCCCGCATCGGATCGGCCGACCAAGCGGTAGTGACACCAGCCGAGACTCCAGGTCCTTCACCTCTGCCGGTTGTCGAGATGGCCGATCCCCAAGTCACTGCTGAAGTCGGGGCTGCTGCAGCGTCACTATTAGTAGAAGCTGTTCAGGTAATCTTACTTACCTCATATATTCTCCAAGTCTTCTACTGACATCAACTCTATTCTTCTGTCAGGCTACACAAGTTATCCCACCGCAGTCTCCGCAACAATCGGCCACGTCTCAAGTGGGAACCGAGACTCCAGCAGCTCCTGCCGCCGAGGTAAACGATCTCTTACCTTGGATCTTTAATACTCAGAAAACTTAGCCAATTTTGATGCAGGCCGATTTGGGTATGCCGATTATAACTCCACAACAGGCATCGGCCGGGAGACCCACAGAGGCATGGCAAATTTCCGTTACTTATCTTATTTCAAGGGAATCTTCCTTTATATCTTTTTCAGGAAGCTGGTCCAAGCGGAGCGCTAATAACCATCGAATCCTCTTCTTCCGACGAACCAAATGCACCAGTCCCTGAGATAAGGGAAACACTTCCACCGGCGCAGGCAAGAGAGATTCGCTTCAAAGAGGTAACAGTCTTACCATTAGAATCGGCCGATATGTTAGAATCGGCCGATTTCCTTTCACCGCTTGCTTACCCTTTACTTCATTTCCTTACAGGAGCAAGATACCCCCAACAATAGCATCTTTTCTTTTGCTGTCTCCTTGGCCGATGACGAAGAAATCGCCTCACACCCAATTCCATCGAGCTCCACCCCCGACCATGTCCGCTCCAAGCTCGAAAGCATTCGTACTCTCCTCCAAGATGACATCGGCCGATTGGTGGAAGATGCATCGCCGATTCGACGACTTTTCAACGAGGTCAAAGATCGAATCCTGGACGAAGTATCAGAAAATTTAGGGTATGCTGCCTATATAGAGGGCATGCAGATTCCGGTTTCCAGGGCGCTGCGACGTATGGCCGATCGTGCTCAGATGGCCAAAACTCAGGAGGAGGTCGATTCGTACAAGCACCGGACTCAGGAAGTACACCACAAGATCAACTTACTCGAGAATTGCCGTCCGGACATCGTTGGCGCAATAGATCGGCTGAAACGGAGGAGAGCAGAACTGGCCAAGGAGATGGAACAGATAACCAAAGAGATAGCCGCTGAAGAGAAGAAGCTCCAAGAACTCCCATCCATCATCAGCGAGCTGAAGCAAGAAAGAGAATATCTGGCCCGTGAAACAATAAGGCTCCGTCACCGCGTGTCAGAAGTACCAGGATCGGCCGATGATGATCGGAGAGTAGTAGACTCGGCCGATCAAATTAGACGACGAGCGATTGTAGCCATAGATGCTTTCCTTGGGTTGTAAAAAAAATATGTTAAACATTACTGCTCCTTTAATGTCAGTGCGCTGATTCGGTTTTGAACTGCTCCTTTAGTCTGCTTTGCATTTATGTATGTATTTACTCCGATAGGACGCGTCTCACCATCCATCTACCTCCTCTTCATTTATAAGCAGACCGTTCACCATCTCTAGAGGCACACGCATTACTTATCTCCTCTCCTTCTTTTACTGTCCCAAATTGAACGGCAAGATGTCTTCTTCGTCCTCCTCATCTTCTTCCTCTATCAACCAGGTATGAACTCCCCCTCTGCCTTTCTCTTAAGCATCTCAATCGCTCCGATACTGGGTAACTCCTTTTATCTCTGTTTAGCCGAAACGTCTCAGCCCCGGTCTAGAACGAGCGATAGAAATCATGCATTCAGAAGAGCCACTATCACAGGAAGACAGAAATCTGATAAAAGCTCATGCTGAGGAACTTAGAGATCATGTCCCTGCCGCTGTCCAGGAATACTCGGACCTCATAGATGCTCATTTTTTAGTCCGCAAGCGACCATCTTCCGAAAAAAATTCTTCACTTCCTTGTAAAGCCAAAACTGAAGTCGCCATGGAAGATCTGGAAGAGGAGAAGACCCGCCTGCTGAAAGAACTCTGCGACCAAGCTGAAACTGGAGCCACTGCAGAGGACCCGAAAGAGAAAAGGCTCACCCTTATGATAAAACTGGGTCGCTTCGAGAGAGAAATCCAGCGTAGGCGTAATCAGTAGACACACCAGTATTTTTATTCTAAGGGCGACTTGTACCATGTCGGCCATGTAATCTGTAATTTCCATTCAATAATGAATTCCAATGTTTCCTTCACCAGATGTGTAGACAGAAACCGATGAGAAATCGGCCATGTTATCTTGACATATTTTGCTGCAAGTTATGTATCTACCCAAATGCTTGGATAGTACCTCTTCAGATATCGCCCGTTTAAAGCTCTTGGGAATTCCTCCCCTTCGACTGTCTCCAGAATATATGCATTCCCAGGGGCACATCAGCCGATTCTATACGGCCCTTCCCAAGTGGGTGACCATTTACCGAATTTAGGATCTTTAGATCCTATCGGCAGCACCAACTTCCATACCAAATCTCCTTAAGAGAACTGTTTAACTTTGACCTTTTTGTCATACCATCTGGCCACCCTTTTCTTGTTTTCTTCTATACTAATCAGGGCTCTCAACCGTAAACCTGCCGAATCGTCAAGTTCATCTTTCATGAGAAAGGAATAGTCATCGACCGTTAACTGATCTTGTAACGGTATACGTCTTGACCCTGTCCTTATCTCCCATGGCAAGACCGCCTCATGACCATAAACCAACTGATAAGGGGATATTTTAGTGGCTCCATGACAAGCCATTCTGTATGCCCATAAAGATTCAGCTAAAGACATATGCCACTTCTTGGGTTGCTCTTCTATCTTTCTCTTGACTAGCTTGATTATCCCTTTGTTAGACGACTCTTCTTGGCCATTGGCTTGAGCATAGTATGGAGAAGAGTTCAATAATTTAATCCCCATATCGGCGGCCAACTCTCCGAATTCTCCAGAAGTGAACATTGTCCCTTGATCAATTGTGATGGTTTGAGGAATACCAAATCGATATATAATATGGCTTTTAACAAATTCAATCATATCGGCTGATGTCACGTTCCTTAGAGGAACTGCCTCCACCCACTTAGTAAAATAATCTGTAGCCACCAATATGAACTTATGCCCTTTGCTTGATGGAGGATGAATCTGTCCGATGAGATCTATTCCCCAACCTCTGAACGGCCACGGCTTAATTATTGGATTCATAGCCGATGCTGGCGCGCGCTGCACATTGCCAAACTTCTAACAGTCTTGGCATCCTTTGTAGTACTTGAAACAATCCTCAAGGATGGTTGGCCAGTAATATCCATTGTTCCGGATCATCCATTTCATTTTGTGAGCCGATTGATGAGCTCCACACACGCCTTCATGGATTTCTCCCATCAACACTTTTGCTTCTTCCGTTCCCAAGCATTTGAGAAGAACTCCATCAATCGTCCGATAAAATAAATCATCCTCAAGCAACACATATTTTGTAGCCTGAAAACGTGTTCGCCGATCCACCTTTTGGGATGGATTTTTCAAGTAATCGGCGATCTCCTTTCGCCAGTCATCGGCCGCGAGCTCTAGCGCTATCGCTCCCTGAATCGGCCGATACCCAGAAGCATGTTGGGCCAGTCTGTTGGCTTCTTCATTATAATTCCTGGGGATATGCTCAATTATTGCAGACTTGAACTCTTTTAAAACTTGAAGACAATCCTCATAATAAATGCTCAAGATATCATCCTTGCACTCAGATCGCCCCGTCAACTGATCCACTATGAGCATGGAATCTCCAAAAATTTCGACTGCATCAGCTCTGACTTCCCTTAATAATTGGATGCCTTTCAGAACGGCTCGATATTCTGCCTGGTTATTAGTTGCAGAGGCTTCTATCGGCAGAGAGAAATTATAACTTGCCCCCCGAGGCGACACAAGAACAATGCCGATTCCTGATCCGACCCCACACGAAGAACCATCAAAATATAGAGTCCATGGAACTGGTTTAACGGTGGCTATCTCTGGTCCACAATGCTGAACTACGAAATCGGCCATCACTTGACCTTTGACGGCTTTGGCCGATTCGTACCTTAAATCGAATTCTGACAAAGCTAGGATCCATTTTCCAATCCGCCCTTTCAAAATTGGCAATGATAGCATGTACTTCACCACATCATCCTTGCACACGACTATGCATTCTGCCGATAGCAAATAGTGCCTGAGCTTGGTACATGAAAAGTATAAGCACAAGCATAGTCGCTTCACCGAGGAATATCTTGTTTCGGCGTCTAAAAGTCTTCTGCTGACGTAGTATACCACTCGTTCTTTCCCCTCAAACTCCTGTACCAACGCCGATCCAATAGCCTGTTCATCAGCCGATAAATATAACTTGAACGGCTTACCATGCCGTGGTGGAACTAATACCGGAGGTGAAATCAGATACTGCTTGATATTCTCCAGTGCCTTGCGCTGTCCTTCTCCCCATATGAATTCCTGGTCGGGCTTTAATTTCAACAGAGGGGTAAAAGCCTGAATACGCCCT
The DNA here is from genome assembly GCA_032594955.1 of Panicum miliaceum. NCBI lineage: Eukaryota > Viridiplantae > Streptophyta > Magnoliopsida > Poales > Poaceae > Panicum > Panicum miliaceum. The sequence goes on along the minus strand of CM064067.1, from coordinate 33,071,238 downwards.
GACAGATTGGATATGAATCTTCTGATGAAATTGACCTTGCCGATGAGGGACTGCAGTTCAGTTTTATTTTGTGGGGCCACCACTCTGTTGATGGCGTCTATGGTCTTGCGGTTGACTTCTATCCCGCGCTCATGGACCATAAATCCTAAGAATTGCCCGGCCGATACACCAAATGCACACTTGTTTGGGTTCATCTTCAACCCATGTTTTTTTGTGCACTCCAGTACTTCCTGTAAATCGGCCAGATGATCTTGGTGACCTTTTGACTTGACCACGACGTCATCTATATAAATTTCCACCGATGAACCAATGAGTTTGTGGAAGATGTAGTTCATTGCCCTCTGATATGTAGCGCCAGTGTTCTTCAACCCGAAAGTCATAACCACCCATTCAAATAAACCAAGATGACCTGGGCACCTGAAAGCCGTTTTCGAAATATCTTCCTCGGCCATTAATATCTGATTGTACCCGGCGTTCCCATCCATGAAACTTATGACTTTATGGCCTGCGGCAGCATCCACCAAGATATCGGCCGTCGGCATCGGATATCCATCCATCGGCGTAGCCTGATTTAAGTTCCTGAAATCGATGCACACACGTAATTTTCCATTCTTTTTGTATACAGGCACAATGTTAGAAATCCATTCGGCGTAGCGGCTCTGCCGAATAAATCCTGCTTCAATCAACTTTGTAATCTCGGCCTTTATATCAGGTAGAATCTTGGGGTTACACCGTCGTGCAGGTTGCTGATATGGCCGATATCCTGATTTTATAGGTAACCGGTGTTCAACAATAGACCGGTCTAGTCCTGGTATCTCATGATATTACCAAGCAAAGCAATCCTTGAACTCTTTTAATAAACTTATCAATTTACATTTGTACTCAGGATCCAAATTAGCACAAATGTACGTCGGCCTTGATTTGCTGCTATCTCCCAAATCTACCATCTCTAATAAATCGGCCGACGTAAACCCATGCCCAAGCTTCCCATCTTCTCGGACGAGCTGATCCATTTATTCTGAATCTTCAGAGCCGACTGCTTGGATCGGCTGTAGACCGAAATCGGACACTTTCAGGAAGTCAGTGTCCCAAGTCCTGCCAGATATACACTTGACGTGCTTACAGCTCCACTGTTGCGTGTCGGCCGCTGCAACGCTGTAGACGGAATCGGCAGCGACTATCTCTGTGCTGTCGCCGACCCATTGCACAAGGCATTGATGCATTGTAGATGGGACACAACAGTTTGCGTGTATCCAGTCGCGACCAAGCAGCATATTGTAGGACCCCTTGCCATTAATAATGAAAAAGGTGGTAGGGAGGGTCTTACTGCCGATGGTGAGGTCGACGCAGAGCGCTCCGCGGGCGGGCGACACGTTGCCTTCGAAATCCTTCAGCATCATGTCCGTCTTGGTGAGGTCTTCATCGCCCTTGCCCAGCTTGTGGAACATGGCATACGGCATGATGTTAACTGCAGCGCCTCCATCTACCAGTAATCTGGTGACGGGTCTTCCGTTGACATAGCCTTTGAGAAACAGCGCTTTAAGATGCTGTCGTTTTTCCTCTTCTGGTTTCTCAAACGTAGCCGTCATCGGCTCCAACACTAGTTGTGCCATTTGTTCCTCTTCTGTTCTTGTTATTTTATCCCGATCGTTGGGCGCCATGAACTCCATCGGCAGTATGAACACCATATCAACTTCGGCCGCCGATTCTTGGTTGTTTGCTTCTTGATCGTGTTTCTTTGGGTGCCACACTCGAGACTTGACATTTCTTTTTTCTTGCACCTGTCTCTGTTCTCCTTCTTGATGCTCCCACTGGCGTAGGCGTTGGATCCTCCGCTTCTGGGATCTGGATAAGCCATCGGGACACCACCTAGGATTTGCTGGTTTGGTCAATGATCTGGCGTGTTCCCAATCTGGTTCCTTTCCTAGGGGATCCTCGTCCGATACCCTGTCATCGGCCATCTCTTCCAGCCGATCGTGCGCGCTGATCCTGCCCCCCAGTCCGTCCCGCTGGCCGATCTTGCTTTTTGACCGGTGGTGCTGGTCAACCCTGCCCCCCAGCCGATCATGCACCGAAACGCGCTGTTCTTCTCATCCGCGCCGATTTCTGCTGATCGGCTCTGATCCTCTATCCCTAGAGTGTGGCCTCGGGCGATCGTTGCAGCTTAATCCGTTACACTCCGGACAGTTACCGGCAGACGACAATCTGATGTCGTTCTCCCAGCAGTGGATGAAGAACAGACATTGCCAGTGATCTTCATGCCGGCGCATCGTCTCTTCCTGGTATCTTGCTCGTTCTTGCTGCTGCCGATACTTACTGAGTAAGAATTGGGAAGTGACGGGCTTGCGGGGTCGTTCTGGCCCCCGCCTGTTCCTTCTGATTTCTTCCGTCGTGATCTCCCTCCTGGGGTCGACGGCGCCGCCTCTTCTCACCGACTCTAACGTCAGCACCTTAGTTTGACTTGAGTCCCCTCCAGCGTTAACCATGTTGGCCGGGAAGGGATGCTGATCTATCTTCATCGGTTTTGCCGATTTAGCTGGAGTTTCGAATTTAAGCCGTCCCTGCTCGATGGCCGATTGGATCTGCTGACGGAAGACTTTACATTCATTTGTTTCATGAGAAGTAGCGTTGTGCCACTTGCATTATTTCATCTTCTTAAGTTGATCGGCCGTAGGGATGGTGTGATGCTGAGACAGTTTAATCTGCCCTTCCTGAAGCAATAGATCAAAAATTATATCGGCCTTTGATGTGTCAAAGCCGAATGTCTCTGGCTCCTTCTTGCCAAAGGGGCATGATATCGGTTTTTTCCCTTTGACCCATTCTGCCAGGCCAATTTCCTCTTCCGCATCTGATTCAGATCCTTCCAAGTATGCCACCTTCTTTTGGAAGTTCCTCCGCTGTTCAAATGTTCGGACCTCTTGTCCTGACAATCGGTGAACGATCTGGCTCAGGCTTTCAAACTCTTGGGCAGCATATCTTTCTTTGATTTGTGGCAGGAGGCCTTGGAAGGCGATATCGGCCAGCTGTGCGTCGGTCAGAGCCAGACTGTAGCATTTGTTCCTGATTTCTCTGAACCTCTGTATATATCCCATCACTGGTTCATCGCTCCTCTGCCTGAGGTTGGTCAAATCCGAGAGCTTCATCTCGTGTACTCTTGCGTAGAAGTACTTGTGGAATTTTTTCTCCAGATCGGCCCATGTAACGAGGGAATTTGGCGGCAAGGTGGTGAACCACTGGAAGGCCGATCCGGACAGGGACGATGAAAATAAACGCACCCTCAGAGCATCTTGCGTGGCAGCTTCTCCGCACTGGATGATGAATCGGTTGATATGCTCCACAGTGGATGTATCGTCCGTCCCCGTGAACTTGGTGAAATCAGGAACTTTGTAGCGGTGTGGTAACGGCAGCAAGTCATAGGCCGATGGATACGGCGTCTTGTAAGTGTAAGTTTGAACTTTTGGCTTCAATCCAAACTGATCCTGGATTACTTCTGCTATTCTTGCCATCCAGCCCACCTGCTGCTGATAAGCAGCTGTTCGCGGCGCGGGCATGTGCTGAAGGGCTGGTACGGCCGGGTGATGAATCGGCGAATTTTGCTGAACGGCCGATAGTTGATGGCGAAACGAGTCTGCACCCCCATCGTACGTCACCGCTGGCGCCGTGCCTCTGAATGCTTCTACAGTGCTTGCCCCCTGCCGATTTCTGATAAGATCAGCTGATACTGGGGAACCGTCGGTCGGGCGGCCGATTGGTATGGCACCTGGGTTGAATGACTTCCATACCCGTTCGTTGGCTCGGGAAAATACGCTGTCGCTGATGTTCCCCAAGGCGCTGAGCTCGTAGGCAGTGACTGCACAGAAGCAATCTAAACGATTACTACAGGGGCAACACTTGATCGGCTATGGGTCAGCCGATAATCGTGTGGTAATCGTAAAGAAAACTCCTGGAGCGATCTAAACGATTACTACAGGGGCAACACTTGAAATAGATCTAATCGGCTATATGATGATAAATCAAAGAAGAACAATGACGAAGCCGATTACTCTGCTCTCAAGCTGGATAACTGGTGATAATACTAGAACAACAGGTAAAACTTGCAATTCTAGTAAATATCGATAACTGGTGAATAAATCCAAACGAAACCACAGCGATGCGCCCGTAGTTAAAGCTCGGATATTACTCGGTAAGCGGAACCTACCAATTGGCCGGAGATCAAGTTGATGCAGCCCTGCCAATCCGTACGAACTCGTGGAAGAAGAAAATATTGGCGAAGTCGTCGACTTGAAAGTAAATTGCTGGAAAAGTAGAAGTATTATTGTTGATTGATGTGTTGATCCCCTTCTCAAGACCCTGACGACTCCTATTTATACCCTAAAGCTAGGACTCCTGGTCGATCACGACTTGTTACAACCTTATTTAAATTACTATATCTATACGAACTTTAAAAAGTAAACGGACTCCCGCAGAATCTTCCGCCGCCGCTCCCTAATCCAATCAGGATTTCCTTCAATTGTTCCCCGACCGACTTAGCGTGCCCACTTTGACCAACTTTTGACCAGGACCCTCTGAAATAGTCCCATCCTGCTGGCGTGGCCGATTTCCAACTGTTACCTCAATCGGCCGATTCCTTTCTGTAGCCTTCAGATCTGTCGCATCGGCCAATCTTCTCCTCCTGACGCCGATTCAACACGTATCAAAATCTAGCGTGAACAGGTGTCTTGCCGTCAAGGCTCTTGGTGGGCGAGCGGTTGACCTGGGCCACCACCGTCTGATTGCGGCGCTCGACAATGCCGTTCTACTGCGTGGTGTACGGGGCGGAGATTGGCGATGGATCACCTCGTTAGCACAGCACGCCGTGAACTCGCTGTTGTTGTCCGTGCGCAACACCCGAAGCTTGCAGCCACACTCCACGGCGGCTTGAATGCGCTTGATGGCGTTCGCAGCGGCTACCATGGCGTAGACATGAACAGTGACACATCGTCGACGAGGAGGAAGAAACACCGTCCACCGGGGTTCGCCGGCATGACTGGCCCACACAGCAGCTATCCAGCTTCTCCTGGGCTCGATAGCTAGCCTGGTGCAGGAAGGGACGTCGCCTCTGCTTGGTCACAACGCAGGTGTCGCAGAGCTGCTCGACATGCTCAACGAGTGGCATGCCCCGCACCATCTCCTTGCCGAGCAACTTCACGGCCTTGAAGTGAAGGTGCCCGAATGCTCGTGCCAGCGCCAAGCCTTGTCATAGCAGCGCGCGGCAAGCTGCACATGGAGCACGTAAAGCCGGTTTCTTCCCCGGTTCACCTTGGCGAGAAGACGGCGACGGCGATCTCAGATACGAAGCACCCCGTGGTCAATTTTCATGCAGTGCGGGGATGTAGTACACACTGGTGAGGAGTCGATGCTCGCCGGTCTTGGCCGTGAAGACGACAGAGTCGACACCCTTGATCTTCAAGGCAGAGGCGTCACCAAACTTGACAAAGCCGCGCACGTTGGAGTCCAAGTCGGAGAAGAATTCCTGCCGCCCGGTCATGTGGTGCATAGCACCGGTGTCGAGGTACCAGCCATTGATCTTGTCGTTGTTGGACCCGTTGTCGAGGAAGACGTGGGCGCACAACACGTCGAGATGGAGCAGAGTAGCGGCTGACAATGCGGGAGGAGAAAAATTCAAACTTTTCTACCCCTCCTTTGTTTCTGGCCGCAGCTCGACGCTTTCGTGCACCAAGAACAAGGTCGGCTCGTCCTCTTCTGCTTCTGCGATGTGAGCCTGGCCGCCATGCTTCACCTGCTGACAATCCTCGGCAAAATGGCTAGTCTTTCCACAATTGAGACAGGTGTCGTCCTAGGTGCTTGCGCTCGCCAGCAACGCGGCCATCTGTGCCTCCTTGCGCCCAGGGTCCCGATGAACCCGAAGCCTCCCCCTTTTCCTCTCCTTCTCGCGGGCGAGCCACTGCTCCTCGGTAAAGAGGAGCTTGCAACTAATGGTGACTGGCTTTGTGGCTGGTGGGTGGTCGTGGTCGTCGATGGCCTTGAGCCGCCAGCCGCCTCCTCGATGATTAGCATGGAGAGATCCAAGAGCATTTCCATCAGGAGGGCAACTTGAGTGTACTTCTTGGGGACAACTCGGAGAAACTTCTCGACAACTTTCGCTTCATTGATGTCCTCGGGTCGATGCCCTCGTCGCCGTGCCGCGTCACCTGCTGCACTAGGCCGGTGAGGCGGAGAGTGAAGTTGTCAACATTCTCCCTCGGTCGGAACGCGAGCTGGTCCCACTCCTGGCTCAGCTTCTGCTGTGTAGCCTTACGAGCGCGGGCGCTGCCGATGCGTGCCGCGGCGATGCATCCTAGGCGTCCTTGGCAGTCTCCTTCTCCGCGAGGGTGAGTGCCATCTCTGCGGAACAACAGCCGTGGTTCACCGCGTCCCACATTTGTCGTGCCTGCATATTCACCTTCATCACCTAGCTCCACTCGTTGTAGTTGGTCTTGGTGACCGTGGGCCATGGCGTGCTCTGCCGGAGTCCTTGATGACGGTCTGGATGGCTGCTAGCAACCCGCATCGGCCATGGCATCCTCGACGTCGCTCAGACGATAGCGAGAGGTTGCGGTGCCTTAGAGGGCTCTACGAACCTCTGAACCACTCCACCTCCGCGCGTAGGGCGGCAACAACCATCGCAGCCGCGGCCGCAGCGATGCGCGCTTCATGCCCGTCCACCAGCTGGAAGTGGTGGATTGACTGGAATGGACAGACATGGCGCCACACAAGAGAAGGGAAGAACCTAGGCTCCGATACCAATTGTTAGAAAAGACACATGTTTGGGACAGATTTCCTCTATTGCTTAGCCACATTAACCATGGCAGGATTGCTATATATATAGGACCAAGTGGTTTGCATTACAACTAAAAGTAGAGATAGGATTGATAGGATTGTAACAACTAAAGTAGGAGATAAGGTAGATGATAAGATGCTAAAGCAAGATAAGGTGCTGACATATGCACCTACTACTACTACTTATCTAGAGTTTGAACTAACTGAACTAGGCTTATTGCTTCACAAATGAAGGCACTCGGGCTATACAAAATAGGAGGCTAAAGGCCATGTCTCTTGATAAACGGTATTCAATCTATAGAATAACAAGGCATGAAAACTGAATACAAAGGCTGCAACATATAGTTTAGTGAAAAGTTGTAATCAACATCGTGACAGGTAATGAATACTAATTTTACTCACCACGTTTACGTAGCACTAGTGGTTGAGGTCACAAAGTAGCCAACCTGTCTTCCAAACTTTGACACAATATTGCAGCAATACCATTATTTTTCAGGGAAGAAATTCCAAATCCTTTAACCACCCCAGCAAGGCCAAAGGCTGTACCAAGTCGCTCGCCATAATTTTCACATTTCATCATCCAATCCAACAGTATAGAAACAAGAGCTTGACCCTCTCCCTGGCTATTCAAAGAAGTAAACATTATAATCAAATGAACCAGAAAAGCAAAAGCATAAGAAAAGTGGGAACTGTTCCAATAATCCTAAACCAGTTAGCTATGGAGGTCTAGTTGTCTAGGTGCATGGTCTTCAGTACTAGCTAGCTCTAACTCAGCTATATATAGAGGTGAAAAACAGAAAAGTTGGCAGTCATTCTAGCAGCACCAAAACCAGTGTATGTGTCTGTTCTTGTGTGAGCTTCCTGGGTAACCTCTTTGCAGGCCTGTGACTGTCAGGTACTAAATGGATACAAAGCCATCAACACAAAAACAAATCTGATGGGATAAGTCTTTGTACTGTTGGTCTTTGTGGTCCTCGGCATGGTGGTCTTGCTGCCCCAATCAGGACAACATCTACCAGGATAGCATTTAGCATCTTAGACTAGCTTTTAGGACAACATCTTAGACTAGCTTTTAGGACAACATCTAGGATAACATCTTAGACTAAGCATCACTAGCTTTTAGACTAGCATCTTAGACTAGCATCTTCGCATATGCTTGGCTGTCTTGGCCAGCTATAAATATGTAACCCCAACCCCTCGGGTTGGCATGACATTGTGTGAGAAGTAAACTAGAAAATTGCCCCAACTCCTAGTGTCATCCTCTCGATGAGAGTAAGAGTTTCGATTCTAACAACTGGTATCGGAGCCGTTCTTTCCTGCAACCTGAACATCTCATGTTCCTCTCCCTTTCACGTCTCCTTTCGCTCTCAGCCAGCAGCAGCAACACCTGCTGTTTCTGCTCACCTCTCCTCCCCTGCACAAACAAGCAGCAGCAGCAGCACGTCTGAGACAACCTCCTCCCCACGCAGCAGCCCCCCATTAGCACGCCATGTCCGAAGGGCAGTCTCAGAGCTCGGTCGCCTCGAGCGCACGACACCGGCAGGAGGTTGAGGTCGCCGCGGCAGAGGAGCGCGAGCGAGCGGCGACAGCAACTGCAGCGACGGCGGCAAGGGCGGCAAGGCTGGCAGCGGCGGAGCTGGCAGCAGCAAGGGTGGAGGTGGAGGTAGCGGCAGATGTGGCGGCGGCAGAGCTCGAGGTTCTGCGCGGCAGCAGCTCTGGTAGCTCTGCCTCCGTCGACGGCGGCACCGACGTGGACCTCGGGATGGCAAGGGAAGCAGCTCGCGAGCGGGCGAGGATGTGGGCAGCTACGCACCCCCACGGAGGTGGTGGCGACGGCCCAGATGGGCGCGGACGCGCCGACGACGCTTCAGGTGGGGGCGGGCACGGCGGCGGCTGCCTAGACAGGCGCGGACGCGCCGGCGGAGCCCCAGGCGGGGGCGCGCACGACGGCGGTGCTCCCGGCGACGGCGGCCGAGTCGACGAAGAGCACGGCCCTCACAGGCAGCGCGGCTCTCCCTCCCAGACCGGCGCCATGGCTACCATGGCGTCTAGGCGGTGGTCAGGGACCTTGGTCCCGGTGGTGGGTGGCCTACCCTCACCAAGACCAACTACGTCGAGTGGGCCGCGGTCATGAGGGTGAGGCTCCAAGTGCGGCACATATGGGAGGCAGTCCGGTACGGCGATGTCGACTTCGATGAAGATCGACGGGCGCTGGATGCTCTCATCGCTGCAGTCCCGACCGAGATGCAATTCACGCTTTCCAAGAAGCGGACCGCCAAGGACGCCTGGGACGCCATCGCTGCGGCACGCATCGGCAGCGACCGCGCCCGCAAGTCCACACTGTAGGCACTTCGCAAGGAGTGGGAGAACCTGGCCTTCAAGCCAGGTGAGGATATTGATGACTTTGCTCTCCGTCTCAACACTCAGCTGCAGAAGATGGTGCAGTACGGCGACGACACCTACGACGAGGAGAGAGCTATCGAGAAGCTCTTTCGCTGCGTCCCCGAGAAGTACAGGCAGATCGCTCGCTCGATCGAGTCTCTGCTGGACCTCTCTACAATGATGACCGAGGAGGCGATAGGTCGCCTCAAGGTCGTCGACAGCGATGAGCCACAGCCTCTCTCGGGGCCTATCACCATTGACGGGAAATTCCATCTCACTCGAGAGCAGTGGGAGGCATCCCAGGGTGGCGGGAGGAAGGGGGAGTCCTCTTCCTCGATAGGCGGCCGCAAGCGCGGTAAGCCGCGCAAGGCGCACGAAGGCGCCCAGGCCGGGGCGCGAGGACGTACCGAGGGTGGTGCTCGTGGAGGCGCCTAGGGTGACGCCGCCGGCGCACGCAAGCCGGCACGAGACGACACCTGCCGTAACTGCGGCGGGGTTGGTCATTGGGCCAGGAACTATCGACAGCCACGATGCGGCCAGGCCCACATCGCACAGGTGGAGGAGGAGGAGTCGGCTCTCCTTCTGGCACACGCAAGCATCGAGCTACCTCCAGCGGCATCGGCCGCAGCAGCTCTCCTCCACCTTGACGAGTCGAGGGCACACGCCTTTCTCGGCGACGCCTCCAATAACGACAAGATTGATGGGTGGTGCCTCGACACCGGCGCCACCAATCACATGACCGGTCGGCAGGAGTTCTTCTCCGAGCTTGACTCCAGCATCCGAGGCTCCGTCGAGTTTGGGGACGCCTCCGGTGTAGAGATCAAGGGTGTCGGCTCCATCATCTTCACCGCCGGGTCTGGTGAGCACAAGCTGCTCACCGGAGTCTACTACATCCCCACGTTGAGGAGCTCTATCATCAGCTTGGGACAGCTGGATGAGAACGGTTCGCGCGTAACGATCGAGGATGGAGTCATGAGGATTTGGGATCGCCATCGTCGCCTTCTTGCCAAGGTAACCAGAGGCGCGAATCGACTCTACATCCTTAAGCTGCAGGTGGCACGACCTATCTGCCTCACCGCTCGCCGGGATGACGAAGCGTGGTAGTGGCACGAGCGCTTCGGGCACGTTCACTTCGAGGCCCTGAAGCGGCTCAGTGCCACAGAGATGGTGCAAGGCCTGCCATGCCTCGACCACGTGGAGTAGTTCTGCGACGTCTGCGTGATGACGAAGCAGAGGCGGCTCCCCTTTCCCCAGCAGACGAGCTTCCGAGCCAAGGAGCGGCTCGAGCTCGTGCATGGGGACTTGTGTGGTCTGGTGACACCGGCCACACCGAGAGGACGATGTTACTTTCTGCTGCTCGTCGACGACCTCTCCCACTACATGTGGGTGATGGTCCTCGGCAGCAAGGGAGAGGCTGCGGACGCCATCAGGCGCGTGTAGGCTGCTGTGGAGGCGGAGTGCGGCCGCAAGCTACGCGTGCTGCGTACCAACAACGGTGGCGAATTCGCGTCGTACTGCGCTGATGAGGGCATTCAGCGCCACTACTCCGCGCCATACAGCCCGCAGCAGAACGGCGTCATCGAGTGGCGCAACCAGACGGTTGTGGGGATGGTTTGGGCCCTCCTCAATCAGAGGGGGATGCCGGCTGTCTTCTGGGGAGAGGCAGTAGTGACAGCTGTCTACATCCTCAACCGCTCGCCCACCAAGGCCCTCGATGGTAGGACACCGTACGAGGCTTGGCATGGGCGCAAGCCGGTGGTCTCCCACCTGCGGGTCTTCGGCTGCCTCGCGTTCCCCAAGGAGCTTGGCCACATCGGCAAGCTCGACGACAGGAGCACTCCAGGGGTGTTCATCGGCTACGCGGAGGGCTCGAAGGCCTACCGCATTCTCGACCCGGAGACACAGCGTGTGCGCACGGGGCGCGACGTAGTGTTCGACGAAGGGCGAGGATGGGCATGGGACAAGACGGTGGACGACGGCTCGACACCGACGTACGAAGACTTCACTGTCGAGTATGTCCACTTCGAGGGAGCTGGGGGAGTAGGCAACTCGTCCTCACCGAGCGTTCCTACCCCAGTCCCCGAGTCTCCACCTACTCCGGCGCCCGCAACTTCGGCAGCGGCACGCTCTCGAGCCACGACTTCGACTGCGATGAGCTCTTCGCCGATTCCACCATAGCCGGCGACCCCACGGCCTCCAGCACCACCAGCTACCCCTCCGGGCATGCCTACTCCAAGACCAGCCTGTGCCGAGCATAGCCCAGTGGAGTTTGCCACTCCTCTCTCCCACGACGAGGAGCGCATTGACGCGTACCACGACGGCGAGCCGTTGTGGTACCGCACAATGGAAGACCTTCTCGGCGACCAGCCGGTGCCAGGACTGGTGCCTCATGACCTGGAGGCGCAGTTGCACCTTGCGTGCGACGACGGCGAGCCTCGGTCCTTCGCAGAAGCCGAGAGACACGTGGCATGGTGTGCCGCGATGCAGTTGGAGATGGACGCGGTTGAGAAGAACCGCACTTGGGAGCTTGCTAACCTTCCTCGCGGTCACCGCGCGATCACCCTTAAGTGGGTGTTCAAGTTGAAGAGGGACGAAGCCGGCGCCATCATGAAGCACAAGGCCCGCTTGGTGGTACGAGGTTTCGTGCAGCAGGAGGGGATCGACTTCGACGATGCCTTCGCCCCCGTGGCACGGATGGATTCCGTGCGACTCCTCCTTGCGCTAGCCGCCCAGGAGGGCTGGCGCATTCATCACATGGACGTCAGGTCGGCGTTCCTTAACAGCGATTTGAAGGAGGAGGTCTACGTACACCAACCGCCAGGTTTCGCGATCCCCGGCAAGGAAGGCAAGGTGCTACGCCTGCGCAAGGCTCTCTACGTCTTGCGGCAGGCACCGAGGGCATGGAATACCAAGTTGGATTCCACGCTCAAGGGGATGGGCTTCGAGCAAAGCCCGCACAAGGCGGCCATCTACCGGCGGGGCAATGGAGGAAATGCCCTGCTGGTGGGTGTCTACGTCGACGACTTGGTGATCACCGGCACCAAGGATGCAGAGGTGGCGGCGTTCAAGGAAGAGATGAAGGCCACCTTCCAGATGAGTGACCTGGGACCTCTCTCCTTCTACCTGGGGATCGAGGTGCACCAGGATGACTCTGGGATCACGCTTCGATAGACTGCCTACGCCAAGCGCGTCGTTGAGCTGGCTAGGCTCACCGACTGCAACCCAGCTCTCACTCCGATGGAGGAGAGGCTGAAGCTGAGCCGCGACAGCACGACGGAGGAGGTGGACGCTACGCAGTACCGGCATCTTGTGGGGAGCCTTCGCTACCTCGCCCACACACGGCCGGACTTGGCATTCTCTGTCGGCTACGTTAGTCGGTTCATGCATGCAGCGACCGACGACGGAGCACCAGCAGGCTGTGAAGAGGATCATCCGCTACATTGCGGGGACTCTCGACCACGGTCTCTACTACCCGAGGTGTCCTGGGGAGGCACACTTCGTCGGGTACAGCGACAGCGACCACGCCGGCGACATCGACACCAGCAAGAGCACAAGCGGGATCCTCTTCTTCCTCGGCAAGTGCCTCGTTAGCTGGCAATCGGTCAAGCGGTAGGTGGTGGCCCTGTCCAGCTGCGAGGCTGAGTACATAGCGGCTTCCACCGCTTCGACTCAGGCGCTCTGGCTCGCTCGACTGCTCGGTGATCTTCTCGGAAGAGACACTGAAGCGGTGGAACTCAGGGTGGACAGCAAGTCCTCTCTGGCGCTGGCAAAGAACCCCGTTTTCCATGAACGGAGCAAGCACATCTGGGTGAGGTACCACTTCCGAGGCTGCTTGGAGGAAGGGAGCATCAAGGCGAGCTACATCAACACTAAGGACCAGCTTGCGGACCTGCTCACCAAACCCCTTGGGAGGATCAAGTTTCTTGAGCTTTGTTGCCGGACCGGGATAGTCCAACTTTCCCACAAGACGACGCACAAGACTTAGGGGGAGAATGATGGGATAAGTCTTTGTAGTGTTGGTCTTTGTGGTCCTCGGCATGGTGGTCTTGCTGCCCCAATCAGGACAGCATCTACCACGACAGCATTTAGCATCTTAGACTAGCTTTTAGGACAGCATCTTAGACTAGCTTTTAGGACAACATTTTAGACTAAGCATCACTAGCTTTTAGACTAGTATCTTAGACTAGCATCTTGGCATATGCTTGGCTGTCTTGGCCAGCTATAAATATGTAACTCCAACCCCTCGGGTTTGCATGATATTGTGTGAGAAGTAAACCAAAAAATTGCCCCAACTCCTAGTGTCATCCACTCAATGAGAGTAAGAGTTTTGATTCTAACAAAATCTAATGGTATAAAACACAACACACCTGTTTGGTGACCATAATTGGGGGACAAAATCGGAGACAGCATGTTGAACTGCCTCTGATGGAGTGTTTAAATGTGGGTAGTATGTTCTTTTGTAAGTACGTGTAAGTTGTCCTGCAAAATCCTAGAGCATCTATATAGTAGTGGAGGGAGTAAAAATGCAGAGGAAATTTGCATCATTGGAGCCTTGCATTTTGTATAAATTTTCACCCAATGCCGCAGCAAGAGCCTCAGCAGATGCAGCACGATTATGGAAAAGTGCAAAAAAAAAAACCACAATAATCATTGATGACATCAAAATCAAAGTGGTCCCACAAATCCCCTGCTAATTCAACAACCACCAACCACCTACGGAAGGTACATGCGCCGAAAAGCAAGAAAAATAAGTATCATTTCCTGATCTAGAAACAGCAAAAAGTTCTACATATTTTTTCTTAATGAAATGACATGCCACTCTCCTGGGTCGTTCCAGAAAAAAATCTACATATTCCAAGAATGTAAAAAGGATTAATAGAACAGTTCCATGTCAAATTTCATAGGGATGTACTTACAAACCTTCTCCGTATCATGAGCAGCAATCCAGAGTCTATTGATACCTGCAAATCCTGTTGCACAGAGTGCATAGGAACACATTTTATAGCAATTAAGCAGGGAAGCCTAATGTGCACTTATTTGCATATACACACCACCAAGAACCTGAAAAAAAAGGTGTAAGAATACATAGCACCAGATGAAACAAAATAAGCTGAAGAACAAGCTACAAAATAACCACCTGTGGTAACAAGAAAGCCTGAGCTTTCTGAATTCGGATATTCGCTTGAGCTACCCTAGATGGGTAGTAGGTGATAGGTAAAATGCAAATCTCAAGTAATTTTTCCTGTTTTCTTTTTTTATATATAAAAAATTGGACATGTGAAATGCAGTAAGCTGATGCAAAGTAGAAAAAAAATTGGACAGGTGAAATGCAGTAGGCTGTTGCAAAGGAGAAATCACCTATGACAGCACTTCTATCATGTGAACATTTACCGTTACAAATAATGTGTTACTTTACCTGACTCTTTAACCGGAAAAACTGATGATCAGTGCAAAATTCAGCTGGACGGAGTGGCACGAGGCACTGCTGAAAGCATGAATAATCCAGGCATATAGACCCCTTCACCGACTAAAATATAACCAGCTCAACCAAGTGCCGCATCTCCAAAGGCGATTCTTCGACCTAACAAAGGCACTGATCGAATAAAACTAAGCCAAATGGGCAGCATCACATCAACGCTTTCACCAGTCTCTCCAATAATTGGCAAGGAAAACACAGACCTCACCTTCTTCCCCTTGTCACTTGGGGCGCAAGGTTGAAGGGACGCAGGTGGTTGCAGCAGCAGCAGCCAGCAGCAGCAAAGCAAGCAAGCATCGGCCTTCCCGTGAATGCAAGCAAAGGCAATCGCACAACCCAACAGCACCGCGCGTCGCAGCCCAGCCGTCGACGATCGGAGCAACCGGACCAGCTCCATTATTCTGGTGGCCGGTCGGTGAGTCTTCACACCAGTCAGCTTGGCCCCGCCGGTGCCTCTGAACCTCCGGCCCCGGAGGAAAAGAGGCAAGCTTACTGTCGTAGCCGGCCGGGTGCCGGATCAAATCAAGATGACAGATCACGAGTTCAGCATGTCCAATTATCACTCTGATGATTTTCTATTTGACACTGACATGGAGTCATTGCAGTGTGAGAGAAGATCCAGAAACTGGATGCGATGATTTGAGATGATGGCGTTTGTTAGTGCTGCCTCGGATTAGGTGCGAAATGGCATGGGATACTGGGGTTAGCGCTCCGCGGGTACTGCACCTGTTTCGTTGGACCTGCACTGCACCTGCTTGTCGGTGGCACACGTGCTGGGTTCTGTGTATGACTGATGAACAGAAGTTTTCTGCAGATGCAGCTCGTTCGCTCGCAGGCACTCGATGTGGATCGCCAAACTGAAGGAGACGCGGGTGGTTTCAGAAAAGGAAAAGGGATTCAGGTGTTTTTCAGTTCTCAGCTCAGCTGTGTTCCGCAGGAACATGACATCCCTGCTAGAACAACGAATCGAGAGATTGTAACGCCTTTTCAGGCGTCAGGGCCCCTTTCGCAGTTTCGAGATCAGACGGACGCATGAACGAATTGCATGTCGATGGGAAGGAGGTACGCCCACCGTTGATGCGTGCTGTAGGACGAGGTGGAGGCGCGGCTCAGAGCTTCGCCTTCATTGCCTTCTTCAGGTGCTCGCCAAGACGGTCTCGCGGTCGCGGCGTCGGATGCCACCGTCTTCGGAGGACGGCGACCGGCCATCGTCGGCGTGCCCGCGGCGGCGGCCGGTTTGCTCCGTTTCAAGGCAAGCTCTCCGATCAAACTTCGCGGGCCGGATGAGGCGGAAGTTTTTTTTATTACGTCGTAGTAGCGGCGGCCTTTTTAGGATTGGCCCAGGAGGTCGTGTGGATCCACATAAACACAAGTTTTCCACGGCCTTGGTTTTCTGGAGAGCCCACATACCGGCGGGGATCCAGGCCCATGGGCTCCCAAATAAGCCCTTTGGCTTTCCTCGTTTGCCTCCTTTCCAGCCAGCGGCGGCAACGGGGCAACGACGCCTGAATTTATGGCGGCGCCGTCGACCGTCGTGAGGTCTTGCGAGTTCGACGAGGAGGTCATGTACAACACCGAGTTTTGGGAGCTTCTGTATGGCGAGGCCAAAGCCAAACTGGCATCCTATCGTAAAGCCCAACTTTTCACCGCTCCTTTCATAGAAAACCAATCAGGTTTTCGTCCGGTCAGTCAGGCATCTCCTAGACTCCTACATTGACTGGAGCTCTTTCCCCTCCGGCCAAAGCATTCCAGTGGTAAGAGTATCATGCAGCAATATAGATCTACTGATTTTGCAGTACATATAACATAGGGTAATCTTACACGAATGACCAACCTGCAGGTTTCAGGATTACGCAAAGCATACCTACCGAAGTTACAGGACACATTGAAGAGGAGGATACAGTGAGGTGAGACCCTACAGGTTCTCATCATGCCAATATACGAATCTATCTTACATTACTAGGGTGTTAGTAGCTTGGCACTACATCCACAGCCTGCTTCCCAGCTGCGGTTCCACGACCGTCTTCCCCTCCTTTGGCATGGGGATCTCGCAGTTCTGAGGGTAGCTCACCTGTTCCATCTCCCATGTCATCTTCGGCACGATTTCCTCGTGCTGAGGCGAGTATCCTGCGGAAAGGGAAAATCGTTCCAAGTTTCAGGCTTTGCCGACATTTCAGTTCATTATTATTTGTTTTATATATCAGGCTTAAGTCCTCTGCATCGTACCATGCGCATGTGCATTACTTAAAGGCAGCGATGCTTTAAAGCTACAGTTGCACCTGATTTGTACTTAGGCTGTTCTTTCAGTGCTAGTGAAGACATTGACAGTGGACCAAGAACATATATGGATATTTGATAATGGTATAATAATACTTCTTGGTGGTCTCATTAAAAAGCCTTTTACCCGATTGCTAAGTTTTATACTGTTGGTACAGTGCTTCATGTTTTAAGACTGAACTGGACACCGATTGATTAAGAAGGCAAAACGTGCAAGCTAGTATTGTAGAGAAGTCAAGCAGATGACTAAACCTTTGCTTAGAAGCAAAGATTAAGTGCGGTACATAACAGACTGTGTTTGGATGTATGTTCCTGAATGTCTTGACCACATTTCAAATTTTGCGGCACATGGACCTTGTCTGCTCTGAAATAAGTTTGTAAGAAAAGAAAAAAAATGATCTACGCACCTCTAGCTTCTGGATCAATTCCTTGGGAGTTGGAGCCAAGACAATGATATTGCGAGCAGTTGGTTTGATGAACCCTTCTTCCACTGCTTTGTCGATAAAAGACAGCAGTGGGTTGTAGTAGCCGTCCACATTCAGCAGCCCAACCTGCAGAATAGCAGACATATTTGTTGATGAAGTGTTCTAAACATAACAGCAGTCATCGCAGCAAAGAGTTGATGAATTACTGTAGACAAGTAAACAATTTGGTACCGGTTTGTCATGAATGCCAAGTTGAGCCCAAGCAATCACTTCTAGCAGCTCTTCAAGTGTTCCATATCCTCCTGCAAGGTAAAGCTCAGCAATCCAAGGCATGTTTCAGTATGTAGATTTGTATGGTTGACTTCTAAATGTCGAATTCAGTTTTATCTTTTCAAGATTAAGAAGGTTCTTAATTCAGCATTCCAGGATCTATTCTTGAAATTTATTTCAGATTTTCATGCCCTAATTGCAAATGTCACTTGTCGTGCTTGTGCAGGGGAAAATTTGTCTGAAGATTTGAAGCAGATAGCTTTGTCAGAGTCAAAGCATGCAACCTTTTTTTATGGAAAAGCATGCAACCTGAACTTTAAACTTTCACAAACACTTCCACTACGAGTCGATCATTGCAAACACCACCAAATTTACCAGTCACAACTACCGATTCATCACTTTCCTTTTCTCAGGTGACACACACACACTCACCAGGCAATGCTATAAAGGCATCGGACTGCCTGGCCATCTCAGCCTTCCTCTCGTGCATATCAGCCACCGCTTTCACCTCCCCCACCGTCTCACCTGATATCTGCAGCCATCACACGCGTAAGCAACATGCATAATATTTTACCGGAATGCACCGGCTTTTTGCTTGACCTAAAGAGGACCAACTTTCTGGAGATGGAGAAAGAAATGGAGGATGACTTGACAGTTTTACATCACTATAATTTCTTTAACCAGAGGACACAAGTTCAGGGGAGGGAACCATGGTGCTGCCGTGCTGGTGTGGGGGACAGGAGGAAATGTGATGGGCTTTTTCATTGTTTAATTGAGCCAGCGTCTGCTGGAGAGATTGTGGTCAAGATCAGCAAGATTTCATCGATCATGTGGGGAACACAATTTCAGTGAGCATTTCTCCTGATCTTTCATCATACGTTTGTTTTGTTTCCTTTCCCACTAGAGAGAAAGACAAACGAGAAGGATCTAAAGACAGTATCATGCATTTTTCCTTATTTACTCTTCTTTAATGCACCCACTAATAGACTATTTCTGAAGATAAACATGAATCCATGATGATTTGCTTCTTCACTTGAAGATAGACACTAGGTTTATTATGGTAGACAAAAGTTTGTCAAGTAAATAAGCATGAGCACCATGATAATTTGGAACTTAAATTACTGATTTTCTAAGTAATATTGTCATGTTCGAGGAAATGATACCATGTAACACTAAACAATCAGAAGCTAGAGATGGAGAGTAGGAAGAATATGGGTACCTCTCTAGGCATGAGTGTCTTGGGAATTACCCTGCATAGAGGGACAACAAGATGACAAAATATAAATTTTATGATTAGAGGCAGACACGATCGATCGAACACTTTCCGACACGAGACTGTTTCATCAATCTCTAAGCTATTCTTTTGGTGCACTATCAGCTAGTAGTATTAGAACTGATAGTCCAAATGTGCTAAACAAATATTGTTTTCTTACATACCCAATGACATGCCTTCCTCCATTGTACACTGCTTGAGAGACCAGGCCCATCAACCCTACACTCCCTCCTCCATACACTAGATCAATGTTTCTTGCCACCTAAACAGACCCAGGAAAATGATCAATGCACAAATTTATGGTTGGTATAAAACCTTGAAGGTATGGAGACTGTCACGTTATGCATCTTAAGTACCATTAGTATTAGATTGGAAAACAAAAACGATGAAAGTGAGGTCATATTTCATCAAATGTATGCAGTGAACAAGGGACAAGGAAGTCCTGAAGATTTTGATTACAGTAACACGCATCCATGCAAAAACGTATGATTGTGCAGCCTCTTAAACTCTATCACTGAAAATAATTCTCATGGGAAAGCATCACCTGGGTGTGGTTGATGCTTTGATGGTCAAAACTAGAGAGTATACTTGAATTAAGATTAAAGGTATGATATGATGAAGATGACACTAATGTATAGCCATCTATTTGACCAAACAGATAAAAGCTACAAGCACTAAAAGTCATAAAGGAACTAAAGAAAGAAGCAAGACAGACTTCAATTACCAGCTCCTTTCCAAGCTCAATGGCAGCATCCTGGTAGCTCTTCTTCTTGCCATGGCTGCTCCAACAGAAGACACATATCCTCCTGAACCGTGACGGCGCCGCCGCCGCCACTGGCGCCTCTTCGTCGACCTTTATCTCCATTGCTTCTCTCTTCACCTTCTCTGGTTGCTTATCGAAGTCTGCAGGTGTTACTTGTGGTGGTGGTGACACAGCATGGAGATGGGATATCCCACTACAGCAAGGCTTGCCCCGGTTGGCTGCACTTGAGTGCACACCGCTACCTGTGGAGTCGTTATATATATAACTATTTGATTTGGTTTTCTCCCTTGAAATTACCCTGTCTGGTCATAAATTTTTTAAAGGAGCATCCAGCATGCTTTGAACAAATTAAACTACGCAGTCCATTTGAACAGTCAAGAATGTCCTAATTGGCTGATTCCTTTTTTTTTTGAGGAATATAGCAGGTGCTCTGCTTTTGCATTATAGTAGGAAGCAAAGTATGTACAAGAGGTTACAAAACAAAAGGAAGACTATATGACAGTAAATACAGATCCATCAACTACTCTCCCTTTGTGCTCGTGCTAATCGAATATCATGGAGGTCTTCTGTGATGACCTCTACTAGTTGTGACGGTCTCTGTGCCTTGTTGTCAAACACCCTCCGGCACAGCGCTCCTTCCAAAAGTTCCATGCAATGTAGATGATGTGATGTGAAAATTGCTCCTTTATTGTAGATAAATTTTCTTTCAGTGTGCGTATGCATTTGCGCAAATAATGGAATGCCTATGTGATCGAGTTCAGAAGGGACATTGGCTGCAGGGCAACAGTAAATTGCAGTGGCCTACGGGTGATCCCACGCCAAAGAAACACGCAGAGCCTCTACAGCTGCACTCAGTCGACAACAGAGGACAGGTGGACGTCATGTCAGCTCCCAACATCTATGAACTGGCTCCGCTGCTAACAAAGGACAAGACAATTCCATTTAAGAGATGTCCTGAGTGCCTGATCGATTCAGCGGCTGCAAAGCTATTAGGTACGTTGCTTGTTCATTCACATGTGTAATGGAGCCATTTTCCTGACCTTGAAGGATTGCAGGGACACCACCGAGACACAGGACATCAACTGCCCCCTTGTTCAGCACATCTCCAAACCCATGATCACAGGAAGGATGCAGTGCCCCTGCGACAAGGTTTAATTGTGCCAGGGCCGTATCGTGTGCGGCTGCCTCTGCCTCTGAAATCTGAATATGCACAGGCATATGTTTTGTTGAAAGTAGCATATCCTCCAGGAATTTGAACGCCGCCGTGAACATCCCTGGAGTTTGATCCTGACTGTTTTCAGTGGTGTGTAGCATATTCGTTCTTCAGACAATGTAGTATTTGTTATCGTTTCAATAAAATTACACAGCAGAAATGTGTTAAGTTGCTCTCTGCCAGACAATTACTATTTTCCATTATCTCCTATGTAATCTCCATGCGAGGAGGTGTTTTGATTGCAAGAAACGTTTTGAGAAAAGGGACATGAATAGTTGGATCCTCTCGAGACCGCAACTAAACTACCAGTCCTGTTCCATCCAAAATCTAGATAACAATTATTGTGTCCCGAAAGTGCACGTTGTGGTTCACTAAAGTAACATGATAGCAAACAACCTGTAACCATCCAATGTGCTTTCAAGCAATTTGAGGACAAAGTTACAAACCCAAATTGGACGCACAACAAGTGACTTTTACAGACTATAAGAGTAAGAAACAATTACTAGTCAGAATTATCACGTGATAGATCATAGATATCAAAGAAACGACAAGACAATGAAAAATTAAGATAAGTTCTGCAAATCCAAGACACCTTCATGAGGAACATGCATGATGCATTTACTAAGAAAATGCTCTAGCTAGGTTATCTTTTTTTTAAAAAAAAACGGATCGGCAGAAGAGCTGCCTGTTGTATTTAAATCTTTAGTTAATATTGCTTGGTGCTGATTCTGCACTAGACAGCACAATATAGTGTCGACCGATTACAGTTAATGAACTTGCCCCCTACACAATGGTCGTCCTGCCGGCGAGCCCGGAAGACAGTGCATGTCCCGTTCAAGCTTTTACCCCACTCCCCCGTACAAAATCAGGGAAAGCATGCTCAATGCTCATCATCATCCTCCCGTGTCCCCAGGGCAGGCTCGTTCCGCTCAACCCTTGGGCATGGAGAGGCTGCAGGCGCCCAACGCGCTGACATGGCACGCCTAATTCTATAGTGCTCGTGAACCGTGATGTCCCGGGCTCCCCAAATCCTTCTTTGGTGGCCCCACGGCTGCATAATTGGGTACTGATTTACTGCCACTGTAACAAACAGCGAGCTGTAACTTTCTCAAGGCTGAAAAGGTTTCTGATTTACCCTGGAGTTCATAGAAGTAGGTAGCTTAGTTAAAAAACAGATTCGTTGATCGGGGATCTTCTTCCATTCTGAGTGCGAAGGCCGGTTCCATGGTTGCCTTCTTCTTGACCAGCGCCTTGCTATAGCAAAACATCACTACATGCCACAGATTAAGGGCCCAGCTTACCTGACCTTAAGGACAAGCAAGGTGTTGCTAAAAACATGAAATAAGTTGCAGCTGATGAAGTTACAAAAGTTCAGGTAAACCACGAGGCCATCTAGCCTTGGTTCAACATAATAGCAACTGGAGCCACAGTGCAGCATTTTAGGAGGTAAAAAACTTAGGCGGTGAACACTCAGAAGCAGAGGTTAAAGCTAGATGACCTAAGCATGATTAATCATCCTGCTCAACCTTCAGGGTTCTGCATTTCGAGTTCAGCCCACCCTCGACGTCCTTTTCATCATCTTCTTCGGCCGCCCCCTCAGGTTTCCTCATCAACCTCTTTTGGATCTATGTGCCTGTCTTCCAATGCTTTAGCAAGAGTTGTAGCGCCATCGGCATCGTCCTCTGATTTCGTTCTCAGTCACGTTCAACAACTTGAGTGACTACATTACTGTTGTGCTGTGCATTCTTCTGAAGCTGGGGCTGTGGAGTTTGACAGTTGCTTCATTTCCAGCCATTTCAGAACCGTGGAACTGACTGGGCATCGGCACTTGCCACTGTAATATCAATGTCGGTGTCGTTGTGACAATATCTAAATGGGATCAGAAAGTTCTCCGGTGGTTTCGCTGAGAGCTTTCCCAGCGTCAGTCAACACTGAACAAGCTGTTGCTGAGATCAGAGGTTCCGGACGAATCGCTCCGGCAACATTGGCATCAGCCCTCTTGCAGAAGCACATCCACTTACATGAGTTTACTGGTTCGGTAATTGGACTAGGAACTTCCTTAGCGTTGGCCGCCTCATCGATACAAGCACCCTTGGCCTTGGGACTAGATATATCAGACATGCCGTCTGTGGAACCTTGACAGAACTTCAGGCCAGAGAAATTCCCTAACTTCTCGCTCGTCTGATCGTCTCTGCCTCGAATCCGACGGCGCGGATTTCCTCGACGGCGAGGCCGCCCACTTGGACGCCGGGGATACGAGACGTCGGTGGCAGGCGCGCACGGAGCCACGGATTATGCTGCTTCTCCGGCCGCGAGGAACCCGGAATACTAACAGGACTGGGAGGGAGAAAGGGAAGCGGAGCAGCGGCCCAACTTGGTCCACGTTGTTCGGGCCTCGGGGAACCAGCCAGTGCTGGATTGGGCCAATTGTTTTGTTGCGTGTCTGACAAGTCTGGGTTCGGCTGGGCCGATCCGGTTGTCGTGCCGGCAACGCGAAGCGGTTTGAAGGCGCCGGCCGTGCCGTGCGTGGCCGCTGGCCTCGCCCGCGCGGATACGGAACAACGATGGGCCGAGTTGATCAGCAAATTTGATATGCTTAGCACTTAATCATCGCTATAGATATATTGCGGAACTTGTACTCCAAAGTGGACCGAAATACCTTGATTTTTTTAAAAAAACTACCATGTTCGCATCCTTCGGCGTCTATCTCATCAGCGTATATGTATATATGTATATGCAAAAGTAGGGTTGCATTGAGCGTCTTTACGTAGGAAAGTTTACTGACAGACAGATCATGCAGACTCCACCCAAGAGGCAGCCAAGAGCTAAGAAAAGTTGCTAGTAGGTAGCTAGCTCAGTAGCGCTCGACGATCGATCAGTCCTCTTCCTCCACCGTGAAGTCCGGCTCCATGGGCTTCTTGATCGGCACCTTGCCGTCGATGCTGTGCCGCCGGGACCGCCTCAAGCTCCCCCCGGCCCGCACGCCGCCGCCCTCGCGCACCCTGATCTCCACGGACGCGCGGCGGCGCTTGTGGCGCCGCCAGGCGGCCTGGATGAAGCACGCGGCCCACGTGCGCCACTGGTGCGAGTAGAACCGGAACCTGTGGCGGACCCGCGCGCTGTGCAGCCGCCGGAACTGCGACGCCACGAAGCGGAGGTCGTCGGCCACGAGCGCGAACGCCTCCACCTCGGACACGGCGCGCACGGTGCGGGTGGACAGCGGCAGCGCCGCCGCGGGCCGCGGGTCCAGCGCCCACGTCAGGAGCTCCTCCCCGCAGAACTCGCCGGCGCCGATGCGGCACGAGTTGAAGAACCCCGACCGCCCGCCCTGCGTCGTGTACGAGTCGAGGTAGCCCCGGATGATGAAGAGCATCGAGTCCACGGGGTCCAGCTCCCGCACCAGCCGCGTGCCCCGCGTGTACAGCGCCGGCCGCAGCCGCTCGCAGATGGCCTCCAGCATCCGCTCGTCCATCTCGTCGAACAGGGGCACCCGCTGGACGAGGTCCAGGCACAGGTGGCGCTTGATGTCGCGGCGGATGTCCATGGGCAGGTCCTTGAGCAGGGCCTCCTCGTCCACGCCGCGGGTCGCCACCCACTTGTACTGGTGGTACCGCCTCACGCACTGCTTCAGCGGCTGCGGGATCTGCCGGTGGTGCATCCACCGCTCCATGTCCGTCCGCTTCGACCGCCACTCCTCCAGCCGCACCATCGTTGCCTGGAGGTAGGACTGTGCTCAGCTCATCGAGGCACAGAACAAGCTACACATGTCAGATCACCAAGTCCATTCACCAGATGACATTAGTTGTCAGTTGTCACTAGCTTAATTACCTGCATGTTGCCGATGAGCAGGCCAAACAGAACCAAGCCAAGAACGCCGATGACGATTGCGAAGGCGATTTCACCGATGAACAAGCTCGTCGACAGATTCTGGCCTAGGCAACTGTCCGATTTTTATTTTTTTTGGTACTACCGTAAGTTAAAATCTGACCTCAAACTTTAAATTTTTGCGATAAATCGATCGAGACACCAACCAAACACACATCGATCAGTTCCTTGATTACGTACCTGAGGTTCTTGAGCCCCCACCAGAAGCAGTAGAAGTACTTCTGGGTGAAGGACGAGGACGTGAGCTTGACGTCCAGCGCCTCCCCGTAGATCCCGAACGGGTAGAACCCGTTGCTGGTCGTGCACAGGCTCGTGATGTTGCTCAGCTCGTGCCAGACGGTCCTGTTGCCGCTCACCGTCTTGCAGTCGAAGAACATGGTCTGGCACGCCGGGCCCTCCAGCAGGCACGCCTCCCTCCAGCACGACTCCTGCCGCTGCACCGAGAAGAGATACCACAGCGCTCCCAGCACCTGCACAAAGAATTTCATCATGGTGAAATGAAAGAAGTTTGGGACGAGGAGGAAAGGAGGAGATGGTGAACCCAGATGATGATGGAGAGGCGATCGACGATCGACGTACGTGGCTGGCGAGCATGTAGAGGATCAGGTTGTACGCGGCGCCGGCCCACGCCGTCTCCGTCATGACCCCGGTCGCCATGACGATCTGCCTTGACAGCGGGAAGATCTGGAACAGCCGCGGGAGGTACTGGAAGAGGATGCTGAAGCGGAGGATGTTCTTCCGGTTCGCCGTCGGCGACTCATTTAGCCGCGGTATCACGATCCAGATCACGAACTGCGGCAGCGGCAGCGCGGTGACGAGGTCGAACCAGAACGTCCGACCGAGGTACCTCCTGGCGATCTTGTAGGGCTGGATGACGAGCTCCCCGCGCCCGAACACCCGCGACGACGGCGCGATGAAGGCGGTGCGGAAACGGAACAGGATGTGCGCGGCGTAGAAGAGGTCGAGCAGCGACCGGATCATGGAGAGCGTGAGCGCCAGCGGGTACTTGAACTCGATGCACATGTTGCGCTGCGTGCCCGTCAGGTACAGGAACAGCGGGTCCACGAACAGCGACAGCAGGCAGGCGGACAGGAAGATCTTGTTCCACAGGTGGATCAGGTGCCCCCGCGGGTCGAAGAAGAGGCGCCCGCCGGCGTGCATCAGGGACTCCAGCTCCTCCGAGAAGGCGCGCGACAGCACCCGGTCCTTGAGCGTTGGGTTCCGGCAGGCCTTCTCCAGGCACCCGCCGCGGAAGCCCAGGCGGCATCTCCTGTGGTCGTGGCCTTTGCCGTGCTTCCTGCCGAGGTTCTCCAGGGGGCTGGCTCTGAAGTGCTGAACCTCGATGTCATTCTGAAACCTGAAGTTTCGCAGAGAAAAAACACACACTAATAATATAATGCTGCTGAAACCTAGTATGTTCGGTAATAATGTGGCATTTCAACTACTCCTATCTGAAAGTGGGCATTCAAGCAGCAGTGAAACTTACAACTACATTCTCATCAGGTTGATGATGTGTTAAACAAGACTGAAGTTTCAACCTGATGAGAAGAGATACCAGATCTGATCACCCGGGAAGGCGCTCACCTGACATTTCGTGAAGCAGCGGACGTCATGGCGATCTCTCGCAGCTTCTGGACGCAAAGATCAAGGTATCCATCGATACAACTTATAAGCAGAAACTGGCGCTAGCTAGGATCAATGTGGAAATTGGCGCGCCAATGGATCTTCAGCTACGGGGCAGAAAGCGACTGCAACATTGTGCTCAGCCATAAGAACAGAAAAGTCTACCTGCAACTAACCGAAACAGGGATCTTGTGATCACAGTTAAAGGCCCCGAGGCAAATTGCAATGGGAAGTTTCATTTGGTGGTTTATTTGGACAAGCAAACACCAGCCACATGATGGTCT
Organism: Panicum miliaceum; assembly: GCA_032594955.1. Taxonomy (NCBI): domain Eukaryota; kingdom Viridiplantae; phylum Streptophyta; class Magnoliopsida; order Poales; family Poaceae; genus Panicum; species Panicum miliaceum. Next base: position 33,044,548 of record CM064067.1, on the reverse strand, counting down.
TCAAATGTGTCGTTAGTTCTGCTCCTCTCTGTTTATGCAAATAAAAATCTCTCGGTCCATTCATGTTTACTGACTGATTCCTGAATAAACTTCAAAAATTATAGTTAAAAGCAAAAAAAAAAAATGAACATACTATGGCAGAATAGAGAATATAACCATTTTGCCAGGGCAACTTAAGATGAGAAAATGACTTCAGACCCTCAAAGAAGTGGATGTGTCTTACATGTTTCCCTTTCCACGGTGCCCTGAATCACGTGACCTGAAGGTTTTAGTCGTTTCTTCGTACCGACAGGATGGGAGTTGGAAGAGCACGGAATGATCTGAAGATCTTCCATCAGAGTTCAGCCATGCCTTCCTGGCATTCTTGGAGGATGCAGCGAGCAGGTAGGTTGATAAGTTCAGATGGGAAAATCCCAAGCTGATGGTAGGTGCCGCATGAGGATTTCCTACCTTAGTCCTTTGGGGAGGTTGCCAATTCAGCAGAAACATTTTTGTGCCGTGGTTTTCCTTTGCACACTCAACGGCCTCCGCACTCCTTTTTTTTTTTGAGAATTTAACGGCTTCCGCACTCTGAACACTTCTTTCTTCCCATGGGCTACATTATCATAGGAAAAAAAGTTCCGGCCCAAAACTTAGCCCATCAGAAGGATTTGGACCTCATATTGCTGGGCCTATCCAAGACATCTGGGCTTCGCAAGGGCACGCACCTGACCTGGGCCCCAGTCCAGGCCGGGAACGGCATGAAGCTCGTCGCCTCCGTCGGTCGATCTGTCCCCGTCCGCCGTCGCTCCCACCCCACCCTCTCCGCTTCCTCAATCGAACAAGAGTAGAAGACAATGCCCGCGGCATTGGCCTTCGGTGTGGCGGGATGAACTGGGTCGAGCGCGAGGTCCCTCCTCTACCCGTGTCGCCCTCGGCCTCCACGCGGTCGATTAACAATGGGAGCAATACCTCTGCTGCTTCCTTCTACCGTTTCTTCGCCGTTTCCGGGTCCTCCTTCGGGTACCTTTTGTCGTCGCACTTTCTATGACTGTGCTGCTATTACCTCCTAATTTTAATAACTGACCTAGGCACTTAGGGTTTCCCCTCCTCCCAACTGCGTTGCTATGTTCGCTTTGCTTTCTCTATAAGGGTCGAGCGAGATTGGAAGCTTGTCAACATTGTAGGCAAGGATGCAAGTGGATACCCAGCAGTGTTTTTTGGGTCAGCTGATTAATTACGATAGCATGCCACCCTAGCTCATTTCTCCTCCCAAATTATTTACACAGAATGCCATTCTAATTTATTTTATCAATTTTCTGGGTCGACCCAGTAACCCAAAATATATATAACTTGCATCCAGATCTATGGGGCTTTGGCTATATTTCCCTGTTGGCTCGTCGAAGTTTTTTTGGAAGGTGTGTGCTGACTAGATCAACAACTAAGTAAGCAATCTGGTTGTTTCATATCAGTTCACTACAGATATATGTTACACCATCTTTTTTCTGAAAGCAAGCCTTTGCATAGTTATTTAACGGCTTGTTTGGTTTGGCAACTGACCCCATCCAAGATCAGTCGTGCGTCACGGGATTGTTCTTCTTAGGATCGAATCGCTGCGGATGGGGTCGTTTGGAAGCACTTCGTCGCCGATTCACGACTATGGCACGGACAACTCGGTGACAGGCGGGTCGGCCCTGTATTGCAAACCAAAGCGTGATTAGGATCGGATGGTTTTGGATGACATCATGCTGCAAACCAAATACTCTGTTAGAGTAATGCAGGCCATATTTTACACAAGCCTTTTGTCCCAAGCAAGTTTAATTTGGGTAGGCTAAAGATGATTACTGACAGGAGCTAAAATGTGGATATAATATTTATGGAAGCGTAAAATAGTATTTGTATTTATGAAAGGAAATATGGCTGAGTGGTGGGAAGCCTCGGCCGTGTCTCAACCTAAGGAGTCCCGGCGTTCATTCAATGGAATGATCATTTATACTTAATGGAACATTTGGAAGGGGCAGAACCACAAAATCTTTGAACAAACCATCTTGTTGGCGTTGGAGGTTGCCTCAAGAACAAAAGAAGACATTTTGCAAAAAGCATGTGTAATGTTGATGTCCTGATCCTGTTTGGTCGCTCATGTTGCCCCATTGTGCCTTGTTGTATTGCCTACACATGTGTTTCTTGTGTTGAGCTATCCTATTTTTTGAGGCTGTGGGAGGGTGCCATGCCATAGTCTTTTGCCCTAGGTTATTGTTCTGATTAACTCTTTTTTCTACCTAAAATGAAAGGCAGAGCTCCTGCCAATTTGCTTAAAAAAATTATAGTAGACAATAATAGTAAATTATCTTTATTTTTTTTGCTAACATCATTTATCTTTACTCCCATGTTAGATTTGGCTGACCTCTCAGTTCCTTGGAGCACATTCAATACTTTCTCTGAGTTTTGTATTTGATGAAATGGTATTCACATCTGCTCTTTGTTTAGACAAAACTGTAGATAGGATATTGAAAGAGAACTATGTATCTACATTTTGATTTATTTGCATTCCTTTGCTAAGTGATGTATGGTAGGTAAAAAATATCTTCCTAGCTTCCTTTTTTGTTCACTACCATCGCCACATAGTTGTCATCCCATAATCTGAAGTCAAGGTTAAATATGGCGCTAAATTTTCATGTGGGTCATATATTTGACTTCCACATGCATATATATTATTTCCATATATTGTTGGGTTTTTCTGAGAAAAATTGTGTGGTTGACTGGGGGTTTTGAGTTGAAAAAACTTGTTCCAATTTCTCGGTTGGCGGTGGCGGCATCTGCGGATGTCGTATCCTCCTTGGAAGCAACTGCATGGACAGCCCCTCCCTCTTAGTGGTTGTTTCAATGTGCAGGGTGTCTCTTGGTTGCTGGAGCCGTGGTGGTCTCGTTGGTGGTTTTTTGTTGTTGTGGTGGTCGTTTGGTCGCTTCGTCGTGTGGCGGTGTGGGTCGGTGGTTGCGGTTTCTCTGTATTTCTTCTCTACTAATACATAGACGGGCAGTTAACCTTTCAGGTTCTCTTAAAAAAATATGTATGAAAAAGTAAAATAGTATTTGTGTTTCTAGTAGGAAATATCAATTTCATAGTTCATGGTTTGGCACATGGATTGCTACTTTCCATGTGCTTTTTTGCTAACATCAATTATATTTGGATACGTTCCATTCTTTTTAAGTCCCTTTTTATTGATTCCCCCCATGTCAGTTTTTTACTGATATTGCTATCTGAATTCCTTGGATTCATATTCAATACCATCTGAATTTTGTATTTGATGAAAATGAAATGATATTCATATCTTCTCTTGTTTAGGCAAAAGTGTGGATAGTATAGAAATAGCAGTATGCATCCGGGTTTCGATTCGTCTGCATTTCTTTTGTTAACTGATGTGTGGTATGTGAAAAATATGTTTCTAGATTCCCTTACGTTTACTTCCATTGACATGTCAACCCATAATCTGAAGTCAAGGGTAAATGTAGCGCTATGTTTCCATGTGGGGTCATATATTTAACTTCTACACGGACCTATGTTATGTACATACTATTTCCATATATTTTTGGGCTTTTCTGCAAAATATTGTGTCACTTCCCATGGATTTATATGCAAGGGAAATATTACTCCAAAGGAAAGTTCCTCATCTAGCCTCCTCGCCGTGACATACCGCCTTCGATACCATCGAAGAAAAGAGGGACGGAATCGAGGAGATCGAAGCACTCCTTTGAGCCTGATCCGAAGAAGGTTTTGGATTTGGTAGGTATAACCTTCTCCCTATATTTGATTCCTACAAAATAGGTTGGATCCCTACCGATTCCTGTCGGATTTATTTTTCATGGCATCTGCGCTACCGATTTTCTTTTCATGTATTCGGAGTTCTGGATCGATCTAAATTTTTTGCACATCTGTCATGGGGCGTTCGTTGGAGGAGAATTTCGTAGGTTGTAGCCAAAGTTTGTGTGAGGGTTAGGGACGGGATGTCGCTGATCCCCTTGTCACTGGCGAGGAGGGTGGCGATGGCGTGCACAGGAGGTGGGGCGGATGTGTCCGGTGCTCGGAAAGGGGAGTGATAGGGGGGCATGTCATATTCTTCAGTTTGCGGGTTCAGAAATTTCAGAACTGAACTACTCAAGCCACCAAGTGAAGTCGTTGTCTTCAGCAACTTGACGTCGAAGTCAAGTCGCAAACAGAGCAAGCAAGGAATACTGTTCATCGCCCATCCTGCGACTTTGTTCAGTTTACTTTGTTCAGCTGTAATAGAGAAAGTAGGATGGCAGAAGGGATTCTGGGAACCATGGATATATTTGATGAACCCTAGTTCAGTGGTAGTAGATTAGAGTAAAATTAGCGCCTTGTATCCTGAAATTTCTCTAGTTATCTGATCCTAACTTGATTCAGGCAACAACTGGTTATATTCATGTTACCCATTGAATTTCTGCTAACCATTATGGCCCAAGTAATTGTACAACTCATGTACACATGCTTACTAGATCATCATGGGTGACATATATGTCACAATGAATGTTCATTTACGAATCAACCGGGTTCACAGAAGACTAGTCTATTCATATTAGGGTTACATTTTTCTCTAGCTTTCTTAGATGCATGTATATGAGTACTGCTACAGTCATGCTGTAATTTTTCTACTATCTACTGTCAATCTGAAAATGGCTAATCGGCTATTTCAGAACAATGATTGAGATGCAATATGTTTGGTTTCAGTACATGCATATGTAATAACATGTGTTTCATTGCTACTTTGCAGATATTTGACCAGTGTAGCTTTATCCCTTCTAGCCTGTTTGCAGTACTTGGCATCAACTTCATCTTGGCTTATCACCCAGGTAGCACCCACCATTTCATAGTTCTGTCCTTGCAAAGAGTTCCAGCATGGTGATTTCTCCACCACATAGGCTCTGAGAATATCTACTTATTGCTTCTCTTCTGTCATATTGTTGTCACAGCACTTTAGCAGCCCTCATACAACCTACTTCATTGTGTACGGTCCTTCCTGTTTCTCATGGGTACCTCCAAATGTTACCTGCTTATGAGGGCCCTTATCTTGACTATCATGGCCATATCAGTTGTCATGAGTGCTGCATTCATTGTGGCATTGGTAATTAAGGACTGCGGGTTTTCTGAGTTCATGAGAATCCCTAACACATTTCTTGTGCTGGTTGTTCTAGTGTCCTTTGACTTTGCAATCTATTTGGCATTCAAACAATTGTGGCCTGTAAGAACTTCGGTGGATGAGAAAATATACTCACAGGTCTTGTTGGAAAATGGTCATGATTACAGAGTTGGCAACAAAAAGAACGCCTTTACTGATACAACAGAAACTGATGATCATGTACTTGGAGAATTAGAGGACACCATCAAGGCTCCAGGGACTGGGCTTGACCCAGTTTTAGGATCTGCATGTGAAACTACTTTACGAGAGCAAGTCATGGTCTTTGATGAGGAGGATGAAACATTTGACGTTGAAGAGATATCCTTGTCCAAGCTATCCCAAGATCATTTGGGCCAAACCGTTGGTAAAGAAATTCCCATTTCTAAGGACTTATATGTTGAGCCTACTGATTCAGTTTCATGCCACAATTCATTTTTCCTCTCTGAGAATGAAGCTAATGCAAGGAATCTGATTCCTCCCTGTGGACAAGCTTTAACTTCTAAGATCCATTCAACTAAGGACATGCTTGACATGATAGATTATCTTGCTGTTGAAGTTTTGCTAATGGAGAAATTGTAAGGAATGCTGTTTCTGCTGCCTTAAGTCAACAAGTTGCTGAATTGATATCCGCAAAACGTAATGAGAAAAATGAAACCTTGAAATTCTATAATGAATATGCTTGTAGCATGAATTATGGACAAGTTCAAGAGTCTTTTTCTGAACATGACCGGTTTACTGACATTCTTGATGACTTCTGGGGGAATATGTTTGACCTGCATGGTAAATTGACAGACAAAGGAAAGATCATAAGGTTGGACCTTCTTATTGGGCTTGATGTTGAGGAGAAGATAAAAAACTGCCCATGCTGTTTTGATGGAACATCTGGAGGACTATGTGATCGTTTCAATCTTGTAAATTTAAGTGCCATGAAGACACCATCTTTGTTTAGAATCAATAATAGCATGTGCCCTGAACAGGGAAATTGCACATTGCCTGCTGTTGTGGAGCTCAGAAGGTGCATCATGGACTCATTCCTCCAGGAAGATCATACTCTATTGAAGGATGATGAAGTATCATATTTTGTTATGGAATTGATCAAGTACAATATGAAGTTCCCATATATGAAAAGTTTTACAGGGTTGCTAAATCCATTGGCACGAAAAGCAACTGTACATCTGACTGGGCCCCTTGTCCATTGGAGGAGCTGAACACAATGACAGTTTTGGTTCAAAAATGTCCATCACAGCAAGTAGCTCAACAGGCTTCCAAGACAAATGTTTATTTCTCCTACAATGAATTGAAAGGGCTACTCTTGAATTCTTTTCGGGGTTGTATTTTGAATATATCGGAGCTTGGGAAATCTGATTGGCTGTTCCAGTACAGAGACGGGTATGATGAGAAGCTTATTGGCTTGGCTGCTGAAATGGTGATATTTAGAGATATATACCCAAACGGTTTATTCAGTCCAAATGTAGTAGTTGATTCTGATGGTAAAATGTTCAATGTTTGCACCTCGGTCCTGGGTTGTGGAGATGCATGTATGTGGTTACCTAGTCTCGTTATTAGCTTTGGTGTTTGGTGCATTTCTCGAATATTGGAAATTATGCTTTTGGAGAAGCAACCTGTGATGCGAGGGGAGTATAGTATGGTTCTCAATCGCCTTCAGGTAAAATTCATCTTTTGTTTACACCTGTTCTTTCTTTTCAAAAAAATTGCTTTCAAATGCTTCAATTCTGCTTGTATTTATGCATTACAAAGAAACAGGCCTGTAACCTAGCAGTTGCAGTGCCTTATTAGCACCTAGCAGGCCCGGGTTTGACTCCCTATGGGAGTAGATTTTCAGGGCTGGGTTAAAAATCTCCCTCGCTGCTATGCAGTGAAATACGCGTCCACTGTCTGTTACAGTGGAATACGCCGCAGGCGCGTCCTTGCAGTCAGTGTCATGTCCTGGTAGCTGGGTTTCGGAGGGTTTTCCCAGTCCTGCGGACGAGTTGTTTCATCTTAGTGCAACACCCAGGGGAGGTCTTTCCCCTCAGGGCCGTGTTTATTTATGCATTACAAAATTAAATTTAAACTTAAGTTTTTTTTCCCTCCTAATCTCTCCAATACGTAGTATGTGTTTATGCACTCCAATTGTTCAGAACACCCTCAAATGGCAGGGCGTAGGGGTATTTATAGCCTTGAACCTTCGAAAGTAGCCGGTGGGAGAACATGCAGAAACTCCTTGCATCGGACTATACGTTTAGTACTAGTAAACTTTTACAGCCTTCAGGGCATTGGACCATCCGATGATTGGACACCTTGAAAAATACGTCTGCGGCTCTCCTGGGAAACAGACCACCCCGCTAACCCTACTTGACCGCCTGATCACAAGCTGCAATCCGTAAAACGGTTATAACCTTTGCTCCAGACTCTGATTTCAAAGATCTTAGGGAAGTTTCAGATCTGCACTTGAGCTCAAATTTGATTTGATCAAATTTGAATTTCATGGTTCAAGTTGAATTCAGTTCTCTCATTGCCTTGCCTTTTTTTGGGGGTCAGGCTTTGTTTCTGCAATTTCTTAGGTCTTCCTTTGGTTTAATAGAGCTGGAATCGTGCTAATAAGATTCCTAGTGTAAGGCCAAGTCAATACTACACCCAAACCGCTATTTATACATTTGCCGCCAAACTTTGCATTATTTACCCACCTTGGCCCCTGTGTTTAATCATTGAATTGTCTTACCATCTTATATTATTTTCACATAATAGTAATTATCTACATGTTTTGTCATTTGTATTCTCTATTTGTGCACATATAATTGTTTGACTTGTGCCATTGCAAATTGCAATGCACGGGCAATCCTGCTAGTGGGAACTGAAATTTACTCACTGCTATCCTGTTGGAAGGACTGGATACTAGAGTTGCTCCAAAAGTGAAATATACTTGCTACCCCGTTGTGCTTTGTTGGTACTAGAGATGGTAATATAAGCTTGATAATGATTATTCTTAAGAGCTTCAATAAGGGGAAATTTGCATTTGTAACTGCCAGACATATAGTGCTGAGCAATACAGTTAACTTTCCCTGATGATATTACACATTAGCAATAACATTCAACATGAGGCTGAAATATTGGCAAACATCATAATTACTGTTCTTTCTTCTGTTGACACATGCATATAGGATTTGTAATTTCACCAGTATTTCTTTGCTTCCATTTGATTTTATTTTTTTGTTCCCTATGGACCCATTTTCAGCTAAACAGTAATTACCATTGTGTTGCTGGGCCAGCTTACTGATTTCTACCGCTCTTGTTGTACATCATCAGGGTATTCTGGATCCAGCATTCCTGAAGCCTGTTCAACCTGTTCCCATATGCCCATCCACCGACACTGTCCCATCTGTGAGGGTGCCCGATGCAAGCCAACGCACCAGTGCAGAAGCTGTGCTGAAGAAGCTGATGGAAGTTGAGGCCTTCATCTTTGGTCCAAAGTGCTATGGAATGTATTGCCGTGAGAAGGAAAAGGAAGACCTGAAGATGGTGCTGAACCGCTACAAGCTCTGGTTCTCCAAGGTGACGTCTCAGGAGTAGATCTCCATTCCATAGTATTTTAATAATAATGAATAAAAGCTGGACTCTGCGGCTGTGAACTGTGATGACAGATTTATGTTTTCCTCTATCATCTAGTACCTGTAATGGGTGCAACTTGGACAAAAGCTATGTTGATGCCAACTGTGGCATCGGTGGTTGTGAACCGAAGCTTGTAATAATTTGACAATGCCTGGAGCTTTCTGTTTAAATGCTTGTGCTTCCTGAGCCGTGTAGATTCGGAGCCCTCCTGTGGCATCTGTCGTGGGTTGCATGTCCAGGGGGCTGCCGTTGTTTTCCTGCACGGATGTGGCACGAGCTGCGAGTCTGTAGCAGCATTATTTGCTGCTGGAGACCGAGAGCACTCGTCGCAGCCTTATCAGTGATGAATTGCTGTTCATTCATGGTGGAACTCTGGATCTTGTGTGACTCATGGGTAGCAGGTATGCTTTGTTCAACCAGTTGAGGTCTGTCGAACCCTGATGGAAATCCGCGAGCTGAAGAAGATTCGGGGCAGCAAGATCTCAGTCTGCCTTGAAACAGAATTCTTCGATACAGTTTGATAAATTTTCGTCCAGTATTACTGTTAAGAGTTACTGTCACTGTGGTTACTACGCTTGCTAGATACTTCAGAGCAGATGCAGCAACCTGAAAACGAACCCATGACATTCACCTCCTACGTGCTTTGGCCACTGAAGAAAAGCAGACGTCTGATGTGATGTATGTAGAGTGGATGACAAAGAACCATTCTCTTGCTCATCCACAAGCTTCAGCCTCAAGGATCCCGCCGCATTCTGTTTGGGCAAGAACTCTCAAGGCCAACACCTATACTATGCTATTTTGTATATCGAAGTTTGCGAGTTGGGATTTAATTGTTCGATGTAGTTTGAGAAATTTTCGTCCACTATTACTGCTAGATTTAGCACCATTTCAGTTGCTGGATGCTTGCTAGTTACTCCAGAACAGCTGCAGCACAGTGGAACCTAACCAGTGACCGCGTCCCATAGCCTGAAAACGGAACCACATGGCAACCGACTTGTGCCCAGCATGCCAGAACATGTTGAGAAGACCCGTTGCTGATCACTCATGAGATCAGGTCAGAGCAATGCCTCCTGCACTTGCTGCTGCTGGAGATCAGGCCGTTGGAACTGATGTTTTTGCAATGGAAACCGAACACCTCGTGTATTTGGGTGTCATCTGCAAGCAAGCCGGTCGGCAAGAAACTCCTCTTTTGACAAATCTTCGGTCCAAAAGGAAAGGCCGAGGAGGTACTGCGGCCACAGTCAGACAGCAGCCACTGACGAGTGACAATGCCCATTATGGGCCCTGACGTTCACATCGAGCTGAAAGCAGCTGTCCTCTCCCTCCTCGGAGGCCCAGACGGCCAGTGCCTACCACCGGTCCCATCTCCCATGGCACCAACCACGACGGAACGCCGCGGCACGTAACGACGTGGTGGTGGCAGGCACCAGTGTGGGCGACAGGATACGGAGCGCCACGCCCACACCACGAGCGGCCACGGCGTGGCACGGGCGGAGGAGGAGCAGGGAGCTCCGTTTCCGAGCCGACGAACGGGCACCACGAAAGCAGCGTGACGCGACGAGCGAAACGACCCGAGCGCACCAGCCGCGGCCGGCCTTCTCGACGCACGCTTCCTCGCCGTGCGTGACCGGCCGTCCGAGCCAACGGAAATCCGCTCGGTTCCCGCTCGCGGAGGTCAGGACGTCGCGCCACGGGCTCCGGACCGATCGAGCCCGGGAGGAAGTTTGGAAGGCCCCGCGCCGTGCGTGTCGGGCTCTGGCGCGTGGGAGCTACTAGAACATGTGGACGATGCATCCGTGGTCCGTGCCGCTACAGTGACAGACTGACAGGCGTCCGGCAAAAGCCGCTGTAGCTTTCCTCCTTTCCCGGCGGTTCGGGGCCGCTGCCGTGCCCGGGACGCCGGGGGAACGTCCGCCTCCCACCCTGACAGCGCCGTGCGGTCGCAATTTGCTCGTGTCCGGTAGAACATGTGGACGGCAGAGGTCCGACCGGCCGCGGCCGCGCGAGGCTCGGCCCTCGGCGTGTGTCACGCAGGCCTCCAGCGACCCGCCGTGAATGGCCACAGCGATTCAGGTACTCAGCACTGGTAAGGCTGCCGGCAAGGACGTCCTGCGCCCAGGACTCCGCAGTGCGCCTGTTGCGCATGTGAGCTGCGGGGCCGCGACGAATCACCCCCGCCGGCTCCGCTCGCCGGCGGCGAATGATTCGGCCCGGCGCACGCCGTACTCGTGTTCGTGCGGGGAAGCGCAAAACCCCGCTGCGCTCTCGCTCACATGCTGGGCAGGAACAGACGAGCAGTGGACTAGTGGAAAGGATCGCGCGGATCAGTCCAGTCAGGAGCACGGGGTGAGATGCGTGGCTGATGCCTGATGGCATCTGCTGCACCTTCGGTCACGCGATGCTTCAGGATGCTGAACCTGACTCATCAGCGGACGCAGCCAACGCCGGTCGCGTGTGATCGGAACCAGTTCGAGCAAAAGCTGCGAACAGGGCACGTCGACATGATCGGTTGCAAGTGACCAGTAGAAAGCAACGGATAGGTCAGCTTCCGATCCCAACGTTTGGTGAGGGTAGAAACTGAGCCGCTCCGTTGGACATCCGGACAGACCTCATCGGCTTGCTTTGCTTGGGAGGGTGCGGTGGTACTGGTCAGTAAGCCGCATTGTTCCAGGACGGCGGCGACTGGTGATTGGTGAATGGCGATGCATGCACCTTCACTTACCCTGATTCAGACTTCAGAGCAGCAGCCCTCTGGAGGCCACTTTAGACGCGTGGACGTACTCTGACCGAGCCACTTGGCCAACAGCTCCCTGGCGTGCTCGATGGCTTTGCTGAATTTTCTTTAGCTACTACTATCTTTTTTTTATGTTTGATGAAACATGAACGTGGACAATGTTCAAAACAATGTTTGGGTGCTTCAAGTTACCTAAGAGAAGGGTGGGTTGGTGAGAGCTGTCAAAGACGGGTAAAGGAACTATAAAAAGAAGGCAAGAACAAGTGGACGATAAGGTTTTTGGATTGACACTCGCACTGGTGCCAAACTTTTCATAATCTACGAGTTGTTGGCCGACCTCCAAATTGGGTGTAGGATAGTCCTGCTGCTGGTGTGACAGTAGATGATGATACGACTGAGAAAGGGCAAAGGATAGCTTGGCCTTCTTTTTTTTTACTCTAACGTGCGTAGCTGGGGTAAGATAAGGACTGTATCTTGGCATGGTTACAAAACGTGCACGAGTGTGCATTTTCTGCTTACCAATCACAAAGAAAAATATATTAAAGTGGCTGAATGACACTCCAATTTTTTTGTTTAGAAAAGGAGAATGTCTCTGGCCTCTACGACCGCAAGGAACTAAATTCTCATACCATTTTTAGCTCAAAAACTGATCACAAACAAATATTAATATTGTTCGCAAAAGAAAAAGAGGAATTTAGAAGCAAAGTCTATTATTGTTTCTTCGACCACTTTCGGCAAAATATCCAAAGTGATGACATTCAACGTTTTGCTTGTCGAATCGATAGTCTTCCTTCAATCTTCGCGCTGTAGTAGAAACCAAAGTCGAAGTCAACAGCCCCTCTGAATGACACTCCAAATGCAGCAGAAAAGTTAGTTGTTGCCTGATGGATGGGAGTTCATGCATTCTGAATGTATCATGGTACACGATGGATGGTGCTAGTACCACTCCAGTGATCGACACACACACACAAAAAAAAATCTGTAACGATACGATACGAGGGTATTGTACAGCCATCAATCACGATCCGGATGTGGGGATGGTCCATGTTGTACTTTTCTTTGCACGGCCTGTCTGTATAGAAAGAGTTCAAAATGCTAATGACTTCTTTAGTTCAAATTTTATCCAAATCGAAAACATCTAAAACAATTTTCCGACCAAACGCTTCCTAAATGTGAAAGGTGTTTTGTTTTTCTTGGAAGAGTTGCCGATATTTAGAAAAACCACATGGCCGTATCCACTGGTCAAAGATGTGCCCCTGCTACATTGAGATTGTAATCTTGTTTAGACATGTGCTAGAACGCATCCACATGGATGTGGATGGTTGCGGGTGTACCTGATGCCTTCTTGTATTTAAGAAAAAAATATGCTGGGATTCAGAAAAAAACACAAAAAAAGTCCTTGCAAAATTAAAGATGAGTATTTATGGTAAGTGAAGAATACCTCCCGAGCAGCTGCGCTCTACAGACTACAGCGTTGAAAGTCTCAAAACGGAGCATGCAGTGGAACGGACTGTGGTCAAAATGAGTTTGTTGGTGAGCAAATTTTGTTGACCCATAAGTTTGACATGAGAGGATTTTGTAGTCCACCACATGATTGGTTGGTGAAGAGCTAGAAACTGGCCATCCTAGAACTTGATAACTGAGACACGCATGGACCAACTCTCTTGCTCTGTTTCCTCTGCTTTTCCTTGTTACGTATGCAGTGACAAAGCGGCCACTGTACACCCCCCCCCCCCCCGCCCCCCCGCCCGCGGGTCCCTGCTTCTTTTCAAGAGCTAAAAGAAAAGAATTTCACAATATTCTCCTTATTTTGTTTTCCTAAAATATGCAAGAGAAACTCTCCATTAAGAAGATAATGTTGCTCAAAGACAATGACATGACTTGTACTATGTAATCGTCAAATCCCTCACTTAAAGCACGTGAAGCAACTTTAGTTTTAAATTTTAGTCCTTTTTAACCCACAATTTCAAGAATAGCAAGTTAAAAACTAAATTATTAAGTAGCTCTTTTGGTATCCCAAAAATATTTGGTTAAGCTTTGAAGTATGAATTCCTAGAAAACACAATTGTCAAATGGCCAAGACAATCCACGACCAGTACAACCATTTCTCGTCTTTTAAAGCATCTAATAAGGGTTATGGAATGCAAACGTGACATAACTATATTGATACCCTCAATGGACAAACATTGTGAGACATATTCTCCTGAGGCTATGGACCAACAATATCTATTAATGTTTGAATTCACTTTACGTGGCATTGAGCTTTATATTTTCATCTTTTATGTTTCCCATTTTCCTGAATTTAAACCATGTGGATCGACTGCATCTTGGCTATTGGGAATCGACTGTCGAGGCCCATTTACCATTTTTTAGAACGTCGAATTTCGTAACAAACAGTTTGCCCAGTCTCAAGAAACTGAGAAAAATCCCTATGTTTGGTCGTTTGCATGAACACTTGGAAGTAAATTAAACTGCAAATATGATTCACAGCACTCCAAAACTTACAAGTTGCTGCTTGCAATGACAACTCTTTCAAAGCATGGCAGCTGCACAATAGGAGTCCGTAGCATAACAACAAACATAAATCAGGAATAAATACAGTCTTGAGGCACTCTTTCAAATACAGTCTTGAGACACTCTTTCTCTGATCAGCAGATGGGCAGGGGCTCGCCGTTCCACTCCTTGAGGCACTCGAGCAGAGGGTCGATGTGCTTGCCCTGGTTGATGGCGACGAGCACCTTGTTCAGCTCCTCACCGGGAGACCGCGTCTTCTCGCCGGTCAGGTACACCGCACCGAGCTCCTCGCGCACGAACCGGTAGAGCGGGTACGAGCGGCACTCGGCGATTCTGTTCGGTATCGCCGCCGTGCCGTTCTCGACGGCCGCCCGTGCGGCCTCCACTGCCTTGGGCAGCGCGGCGCGCAGCTCCTCCTCGAATTGGGCGACCTTGGCGAACACGGATGTCTCCGCGTTGAACTCGGCCGTGCCGTTGGCGAGGGCGCGCTCCACGAGCACGTTGCGCAGTTTCTTCATCAGCGGGTAGTTGGCGCTGCACGGGTCGTCGGCGTAGGCGAACACCGCCTCGCGCTCGATCTCCTGGAGCAGGTCCTTCTCGCAGAAGCGGGCGACGTGGAGGCCACCGGTGGAGTTGGTGCTCAGGGTCTTCTTCGCCACCGTCATCACGCAGCTCTTGACGGCGCTCTTGACGTTCTCCTCAATGTGGCGCAGGTCGACGGCCTGGCACAGGGCGATCAAGAACGTCGAGGACATGAGCTTCAGGATGTCGATGGCCTCGGCCGTCTTCCTGGAGGAGATGAGTCCGAGCGAGTTCACGTCCTGGTTGTGCTGCTCCGCACTCTGGACATGGTTGGTCACCGGGTTACCCAGGAACTGCAGCTCAGAGCAGTACGATGCCATGGCGATCTCGGCGCCCTTGAACCCGTAGTCCAAGCTTGGGTTGCGCCCACCGGACAGGTTGGAGGGCAGGCCATTGTTGTAATAGTCGTTGACGAGCTCTGAGAACTGTGCAAACATGAGCTTGCCGATGGCGGCGAGGGCGAGACGGGTGTTGTCCATGGACACACCGATGGGCGTGCCCTGGAAGTTGCCACCGTGAATCGCCTTGCCGCGGGAGACATCGATCAACGGGTTGTCGTTGACTGAGTTGATCTCGCGCTCAATGGACTTGGTCGCGGCGCGGATAACCTCAATTTGGGGGCCAAGCCATTGCGGCGACGTGCGGAGCGCGTACCGGTCCTGCTTCGGCTTCATCAACGGGTCGAGCTCGCCGAGCTTCTTGGCATGCTTCATGTAGGAGCTGCCCTCCAAGATGTGCTCCATGATGGCAGCGGCCTCAATCTGCCCGGGGTGGTGCTTCAGCTTGTGGGTCAGGTGGTCGGTGTACTCTGGCTTGCCGTTCATGACCTCGCAGAACACGGCGGACAGGACCTCGGCAAGGATGGAGAGAATGTTCGCCTCGAAGAGCACGGTGGAGGCAAGTCCTGAGCCCACGGCCGTGCCGTTGACCATGGCGAGGCCTTCCTTTGGCTGCAACTCGAAGAAGCCGCCCTGGATGCCGGCAATCTTGAACGCTTCGGCGGCGTTCACCTTGCTGCCATCTGGTGCGACGGCCACAGAGTTCTCACGCCCGGTGACAAGGCCCGCGATGTAGGACAGCGGGACGAGGTCGCCGGACGCGGTGATCGTGCCCCGGAGCGGCAGGCACGGCGTGACGTTGGCGTTGAGCAGCTTGGCAATCGCCTCGAGGATCTCGAAGCGGATCCCAGAGTACCCCTGGAGGAGGGTGTTGATGCGGACGAGCATGGCCGCCCGCGTGGCCTCGGCCGGCAGGACGTGGCCGTCGGTGCCAGTGCCGAAGGCGCCGGCGTTGAGGAACCGGATGAGCTCCCTCTGGAGCGCGCCGCCCTCCTTGGTGCGGCGGTGGGAGGTGGCGCCGAACCCGGTGGTGACGCCGTAGCTGTCGGTGCCGTTCATCATGCTGTTCATGACCCAGTCGCTGCTGGCCTTGACGCGCTCGCGGGCGGACTCGTCGAGCTCGACGCGGGCCTCGCCGGCGCCGTTGGCCACAGCTGCCACCTGCGCGATGCTGAGGCTGGCGCCCTCGATCTTCACCAGCGGCTGGCGGTACTCCGCCACCATCCTCTTCACCTCGTCGAGGTGGCTGCCCATGAGCTCCTCCGCGGCCTTCCCCCAGTTGAGCGGGTCGGCGCGCGGCGTCGCCATGCACAGGGAGTCGCCGTTGGCGACGCGGCCGTTCTCGCACTCCATTGCAGAGGTACAGGGGGGTTGAACTGAAAGCACTAGTAAGCCTTAAGCGATCGGAGATCAGAAGCAGGCGATGGGCGATGGCCTGTTGTTGATTTGGAGTAACTCTGTGTTGGAGAAGAGCTTGTGATGCACTGGTTGGTGCTGCTCTTCCTGGAGCGAAACGGAGGGGGAGGCCGCGTTTAAATAGGGGAACGGGATGGGCTGCGCGGGCAGCGCGGCACTGGGGTTGTTGGTCGAAGGAAAAGCGGCGGAGGGTACTGACCATGCCAGTCAGTCCGCTGGCTCGCCGTTCCTACGACCAGGACGAGTGCTGCGTTGCAAGTAAAAAAAAAATTTGGGGGCCGGCGGCGTAGAAAGTGTCTGAAATTTCTGTGGTCGCCGGCTCGCCCGTGCCTCCGTGGGGGCAGATAGGGCTGGGTCGTTCGTGCTGTGGTAGGTGCGCGCGCGCGCCTGCGCGGCACGGGGGTTGGTGGCGAGGGCAGGGCTCTCCGGACTTGGGCCACCGAGCTCGCTCCGCGCGGGGTTGTGCGCTATGCGTTTCTGGTCTCTGTTTTTGATCCTGCTTCTGCATTGATTGGGGACAGGACGATCCAGGACAGGTACACTGAGCTGTCGTGTTGTGGATGCAATCAAATTTGCGCATGCAAGTAGTGGACCATTGGTGTCAGCCGTTTCCTACAAAATCATTTCCATTTGTCTCCCAAAGCACCTTATCTTTCTTTTCCTAAAAGATTTGATTGGAGTCCGTTATCTTGGGGTGGTTTTTTTTTGGAAAAAGTTCGGTCTATACTCTCGAATTATTATAAAAGTCCAATTTTCAACTTTCAACTACAAAACCGGATAACATAGACCATCCAACTATCAAAACCGGACGAATTTGGCCCTTTGGGTGGTTTCAAAGGTGGTTTTCCATTTTGTGAAAATTAAAATATTCAAATTTAAATTAAAAAATTTATAAGTAACTCGTTTTAAATCAAAAAAATACGAAATGGGTATCAAAAGTTTTCCAAAAATGTAACCTATCATTGGCACTATACTTGTCAGTTATTCGTATCCAATTTTTTCATGTTCATAGTATTTGGTTGCTTGTAGTTATGCCTATTATTTTTGAATAAATCAGATTCAAATAGAGCGATATAGATAGGTTACATTTTTAGAAAATATTTGGTACTAGTTTCATATTTTTCTGATTTAAAATGAATTAGTTTTAATTTTTTAATCTAATTATATTTTTTTACTTTTTAAAAAAGTATAAAAATACTTTCGAAACCACTCTAAGGGCCGAATTTGCCCAGTTTCGACAGTTGGATAGTCTATATTATCCGATTTTATAGTTGAAGGTTGAAAATTGGATTTCTGCGATAATTCCAATGTGAACCGAATTTTTTCCTTTTTTTTGATAAGATATCTTGGGGTAGTTAGAGGTTCATTGGCATCACTGTGCGATCGATTAGGAAATGGAGAACCTGACCATCAGCAAGGAACCGGTCAAATTTAAGGGAAGTTGGACCAAATTTTCAATTGTACACCTGATTGTCAGCAAGCTTGGCTATTCAAAACACATATTGTTTGAACAGATCGCTGGTCTCTGAAATCCCATTGGGTTGAAGCTGAAAGAATTCTTCAGTCAAGGCTACTGCAATTGTCCATTTGTTTGAACAGATCGGATGCTTACCGCAATTACTTGGTTTACCGGCTCCATCATCATAGCCTCTTTCTTAACTCAGCCTCCCCATTTCCGGATTTTGTTGACGCAACAGCGACCACTGCCAGCATGATTGCGCACCAAAAGCATCATGCATACGGAGTATTTCTAACCGCAGTCAGACAACTACTTACCCTGTATTCGTCAGACAAGCTGATCTACTATTTCCCTTAAGCAGACATGGATCCGTTCCAAACTTGTGTAAACATCGTCACTTGCATGCTCGCCTCCACGTGACATGCATGATGTGGGAACAGCATGAACTCGGTCCGGTCATCTCGGTCTAGTCTTCCTGGCCTTGAGTCACCGGTTGGTGTTCTTACATGATCTGCTCATCAGTCACCTGCATCTACACTGGGACTGAACTGAAGAGGAACGGATGGAACTCGCACTCGTTTCTTTCACGAAGAAGTAGCAACCAGCATCTGGATCCGTAAGACTGACCTAACCATACTACAGCCGCCCATTCCCAAAACTGGAAAGACTTTGTCGCGGCGGGTAGGCGTTCACCATCACCACCACAGAGCAGAACTGACAAACCCGCAACTGAATCTTCTCCCCCCCTGTCCCTTTTCCCCCATTGGGTTCTTCCGTTCCTGCCGGCGCATTACATTCAGACAGGCTGAGCCGACAGTGGCCTGCAACGGCCATACGGCCTTCTCCTTCTCCTCCTCCCCCATGAAAACCACAGACCACAGATCCAGGGCGACCAATGCAATGGTCCACAGCCCGAGTCGTGTTCCTCACATGGACGTAGGCCCATCACATGAGGCCACGAGGCGGCCAGGTCTCCCGCTCCCCTGGTAAGTCGAGGGCTTGCGGCCATGGGAGGCCCTCGCTCGCATCGACGCATTCCTGGCTACATGAATTGACGTACATTCATCTACCGATGCATCTATCTACTCATGGTCCTTCCATGGACATGTACACGAAGGTGACAAGAACCAGTTCGGGACCAGCATTTATGTACGATCCTGTGGCTGGGGCAAGGGCACGGCCCTCTCATTCTTGGTGCCCTAGCAGCACGTGATGGTGCTGTGTCGACAGTTAGAGAGCCGCAGGCAGGTGTGAGCTAGGCAGATGCAGCGTGTCCATGCCAGGGTCAGGGGGCTCCTTGCCACAGCATATGTGAAGCGCTAAGGGATGCAACGTATGCTAAGTTGTTGAGGAAGCAAAGGGGTGTATGGTTCCTGACTCTCTGTCGTCTCTGCCGCCAGTAGCTCCGCGCCGGTGTTAGGTGCGCGCCCATGGCAATCAACTGGTGTAGTGATCGTATTCAAGGGGAGGATGGCTGGTGTGGCCTGCCATATAGCGATGGCGGTGACTGGAGGATCAGGTTGAGCCATGTCAGCGAACTGCCCCCAAATTGGATTATTTCCTGGCCGATAGCCAAGGACAGCGAGCCACCATATATATCACAAGCTTCGCCAGCTATCCGGCATGGCGACGCATCAATAATGTATTACTTTGATGAGAAAAAAATCCAGTTTACACTCTCGAACTCTCGAACTATTACAAAAGTTCGATTTTTAATTTTAATTATAAAATCGGATAACGGAGATCATTCAACTATCTAAACCGAACAAATCTAACCCTTTAAATGGTTTGAAAGGTTTTTTATTTTATGAAAATTTAAAATATTCAAGTTTAAACTAAAAAAATTATAAGTAATTTATTTTAAATAAAAAATATGAAACAGTTGCCAGCATTTTTCTAAAAAATGTAACCTATCTACTGGCACTATATTTATCAGTTATTTAGATCTATTTTTTTGTATTCCTAGTATTTATTTGCTTGTAGTTATGTCTATTACTTTTGAAAAAATAAGACTCAAATAGAGCAACAATAGATAGGTTACATTTTTAGAAAAAAATTTGGTACTAGTTTCATATTTTTCTAATAAAATAAATTAATTTTAATTTGTTAATCTAACCAGAATTTTTATTTTTTTAAAAAATATAAAATCACCTAAAGGATCAAACTTGTCTGGTTTCGACAGTTGGATAGCCCTCGTTATTCGGTTTTATAGTTGAAGGTTGCAAACCAGACTTTTATAACAGTTTAAAGGTGTAAACTAAACTTTTTCGTACTTTAACGGTTCATTCATCTCTACAATTAGAGTATGATTCGCCAAGAAATGCCTCCGGATTGAATTCAGATGTAATCCATGAATAATAAGCTTCCGCGATGTTAATGCGTGGTGGAACAACTTGTTCGCAGAGATAGCTCGAAACCTTAAAGATACTGTGATTGGTTGACCGAGTGCTCCTTAGCTAGGTTTGGTTCCCGGAGGGACAACTTGGTCAGTTGGTTGGTTGCTGGCTTGCATTAGCCTGGTTGTGAGGAGATGATTTTCCCTTGGTTGTATAAATCTTTTTTTTTAACCCTGCTTTCAGCATGACGGTAACTGCTCTAAACAACAGTATAGTTCTCGAGACAAGCACCACACACTTTTCTTAGCCAAGGTTCCGAACTACTCGACCCGTCCCAAAAAATATTGATATTTTAATTTATCCCAAGTTAAATTTTTCTAACTTTATAGAGAAAATATTAACATATATAATACCAAATACTAAGTGAATGCACTCTCAAAACATATTTCATGCTGATTAATGGAACTAATTTGATATTGCAGATGCCGGTGCATTTTTCTGTAAATTTTATTAAAATTAGAGAAGTTTCACTCATGACAAAAGTGAAACGTCTTACATTTTGGAGCGAACAAGCGAGTAGCTGTCTCATTATTTTGGAAACGAAACGAACAAGTAGAGATAAATCCGTGCACAAACTGCACACGAGCTACATGCGCGAAGTGCTAATAGTCTGATACACATGCTAGATACAAAACAAGAATGGGCAAGTAAAATTTGCTTATGCGAGCCCTGCTCCGATGCCTGCTCCCGCACACATTTTCTTTTCTCGGTGCTCTGCCGTGCGTCACTTCTCCAAACCGGAATTGCTAATTGGAACTCCGGTGATCTGCACGTAGCCTGTAGGTGCCTAACAAGATGACTAAGAAAGCATGCAGGTGATGAGCACAACACGGCTTCTTATTTTTCTGTTACAATGTAGAGCCTGTGGTCAATGTGTCATGGCATACGTAACAGAAAAAAACAGTGCGAGGGTTAGGTGATACCTGTCCCAATGACCAGTACCAGTATGGTTAATTTCCTTCTTTAATCGAAAGTAGGATCATTTTCTAAGCTTTTTTCATAACAAAGGTAAAAGGGGTCATATCCTTACTCTCGTGCATTGCTTCATTACTGTGCGAAGCCCAACAACCAGGAATTGCAGCTACCCGTGCACCGAGTCATAACAGCCCACATCCCGGCAAGGCGTCAACCACACTGTATGAGTCTGAACGTAAAACTTAACGTTTCAAGATTGCTTCTATTGTGGAAGTTGAAGTAACTGTGTTCTGGCAAGTGGAACTCTCTTTTTCATACTAATCACAAAATCATTCATGTCGAGAGACCCTAACGACCAGAAAGGTTGGATTTCTTTGGGAATAGTATTCTAAAAAGACAAATTTGATTTCAAAAAAGGGCAAGCATGACAAAATATAGGTCATAACTCATAAGATGATTATCAGCAAAACAGTACCAAAAATAGGAATAAAATTCCTTATTCCCCAAGCATTCCTTTGACTTTGATCAGCAAATACTGCATCCACTGAGCCTGAAAGCATGGAAAGTTCATCAGAGTATCAGACCAAAGTGCAGCAGCCAGCAAAGGTCCAAAGCAAAGACAGGATCACAAACGCAGGTACGCAGCCCAGTCTCAAAAGCGAGCACGTTTCAGTCAAGGCCATCGGCCAAGCCATGCGCATACGTCCCGGCGGTCGCGTCCTCACCAACTCTTTGGGTCTTGACGCTCACCAACCGCTGCCCGGCGACCGAGCTTCCTGCCCCAGCGCGAGGCAGCGCCAGCGGCCATAACGAAATTTCCACGCCGCTGGCTTCGCAAGACCAACACATGTTTGTGTTCTCGGCCAAACAATTCGCGAGCTGCCTTGGTCGTTTTGGACCAGTCTCCACACTCCACACCGCCCCCCGAGCGTTCCCTTCTCCGGACTCGGGAGCCTATTAAACACCGCCACTCCGACCAGTTCTCTCCAGGAAGAGCGGCACTACCAAATCCTAGCGCACCACTAGCTCTCCTGTGTACAGCTTCTGAAAAATCCAGTTACATCCGTTTCCCTCACAGGAATTCCTTAGCTTCTCGGTGTTCCAAGTTCTCTAAGCTAGCAATGGCCTGCGAGCAGAGCAACGTTGCTGCCAATGGCGACGGCCTGTGCATGGCGACGCCGCGCGCCGACCCGCTTAACTGGGGGAAGGCTGCGGAGGAGCTCATGGGCAGCCACCTCGACGAGGTGAAGAGGATGGTGGCGGAGTACCGCCAGCCCCTGGTGAAGATCGAGGGCGCCAGCCTCAGGATCGCGCAGGTGGCCGCCGTGGCCAACGGCGCCGGCGAGGCCCGCGTCGAGCTCGACGAGTCCGCCCGCGAGCGCGTCAAGGCCAGCAGCGACTGGGTCATGAACAGCATGATGAACGGCACCGACAGCTACGGCGTCACCACCGGCTTCGGGGCCACCTCCCACCGCCGCACCAAGGAGGGCGGCGCGCTCCAGAGGGAGCTCATCCGGTTCCTCAACGCCGGCGCCTTCGGCACCGGCACGGACGGCCACGTTCTGCCCGGCGAGGCGACGCGGGCGGCCATGCTCGTGCGCATCAACACCCTGCTCCAGGGGTACTCCGGCATCCGCTTCGAGATCCTCGAGGCGATTGTCAAGCTGCTCAATGCCAACGTCACGCCGTGCCTGCCGCTCCGGGGCACGGTCACCGCGTCCGGCGACCTCGTCCCGCTGTCCTACATTGCGGGCCTCGTCACCGGGCGCGAGAACTCCGTGGCAGTGGCCCCAGATGGCACCAAGCTGAACGCGGCTGAGGCGTTCAAGATTGCCGGCATCCAGGGCGGCTTCTTCGAGTTGCAGCCCAAGGAAGGCCTCGCCATGGTCAACGGCACGGCCGTGGGCTCTGGTCTTGCCTCCACCGTGCTCTTTGAGGCGAACATTCTCGCTGTCCTTGCTGAGGTCCTGTCCGCCGTATTCTGCGAGGTCATGAACGGCAAGCCGGAGTACACCGACCACCTGACCCACAAGCTCAAGCACCACCCGGGACAGATTGAGGCTGCCGCCATCATGGAGCACATCTTGGAGGGCAGCTCCTACATGAAGCTTGCCAAGATGCTTGGCGAGCTCGACCCACTGATGAAGCCGAAGCAGGACCGGTACGCGCTCCGCACATCGCCGCAATGGCTTGGCCCCCAGATTGAGGTTATCCGTGCCGCGACCAAGTCCATTGAGCGCGAGATCAACTCCGTCAACGACAACCCGCTCATCGACGTCGCCCGCAGCAAGGCGCTTCACGGTGGCAACTTCCAGGGCACGCCCATCGGCGTGTCCATGGACAACACCCGTCTCGCCCTCGCCGCCATCGGCAAGCTCATGTTTGCTCAGTTCTCAGAGCTCGTCAACGACTACTACAACAACGGCTTGCCCTCCAACCTGTCCGGTGGGCGCAACCCCAGCTTGGACTACGGGTTCAAGGGCGCCGAGATCGCCATGGCGTCGTACTGCTCTGAGCTGCAGTTCTTGGGCAACCCGGTGACCAACCATGTCCAGAGCGCGGAGCAGCACAACCAGGACGTCAACTCGCTTGGCCTCATCTCCTCCAGGAAGACCGCCGAGGCCATCGAGATCCTGAAGCTCATGTTCTCGACGTTCCTGATCGCCCTGTGCCAGGCCGTCGACCTGCGCCACATTGAGGAGAACGTCAAGAGCGCCGTCAAGAGCTGCGTGATGACGGTGGCGAAGAAGACCCTGAGCACCAACGCCACCGGTGGCCTCCATGTCGCCCGCTTCTGCGAGAAGGACCTGCTCCAGGAGATCGAGCGTGAGGCCGTGTTTGCGTACGCCGACGACCCGTGCAGCGCCAACTACCCGCTGATGAAGAAGCTGCGCAATGTGCTCGTGGAGCGCGCCCTCGCCAACGGCACGGCCGAGTTCAACGCGGAGACATCCGTGTTCGCCAAGGTCGCCCAGTTCGAAGAGGAGCTTCATGCGGCGCTGCCCAAGGCGGTGGAGGCCGCACGGGCGGCCGTCGAGAACGGCACGGCGGCGATACCGAACAGGATCGCCGAGTGCCGCTCGTACCCGCTTTACCGTTTCGTGCGCGAGGAGCTCGGAGCTGTGTACCTGACCGGCGAGAAGACGCGGTCTCCCGGCGAGGAGCTGAACAAGGTGCTCGTTGCCATCAACCAGGGCAAGCACATCGACCCGCTGCTGGAATGCCTCAAGGAGTGGAATGGCGAGCCCCTGCCCATCTGCTAAACAGAGAACAGATAGGGAGAGAAGAAGAGAGTGGTTCTTGCTGATGGGATTTATTCCATTTTTACATTTCATTGTTCGTTGGACAGCTGCAATGTCTAACCTGTACTAAAAATGGCTGGTATATCAGTTGAAAAGAGTTTTGCTGCAAGTGTTATATTTCGTGTGTATACTAGGAATCATATTGCCTTTTTGGCAGCACTGCTCCATCAACTCAAACTCGTGCATGAGCTAGTAACTTTAAGAGGCATATGTGTTATAAAATTATAGATAAATTTAGATCTCAGATAACCAAAATCGTCAATATTTTCGCTTTCTATTTTGTTCATTTTTTAAGACTGAACACATATAGATATCTTCTTACCATTATGTTTATTGGAGATTATTCTATATCCCTTCCCGTCACCATTCATAGTTTTTCAGCTTGAGCTATGTGTTTACTACCAAAATTAATATGCTCTTTGCTTCATGTGATCATTGATATATGATTTGTGTTAACTACCAAAAATAAATCTACAGAACAACTATATGTGTAACACTTTTTCAGAACAAAATGTTCAACTAAATTTTGAGTAAAACTTGCTCGGAACATCTTGATCATCTATTTACAGTACAAAATTGTTAGAATAACTTTTCGTGTGGACTAAGTTTTGTACAAAACTTGCTGGGAACATATCATCATATAATTTTTGTACAAACTTAATAGAATTTCTTTTCATTTGGGCTACATTTGCCTAAAGAGAAGAAATAAAGGAGAGACAAAGAGAGAGCAAAAAAAGGCAAAGAAAAAAAAGGATAACACCAAATTGGAGTTGTTATTTCCATAATGGCATAGATAAGTAGTCCAGATAAAAATTTGGAGGGTTACGTTCAGTTGTTTTCTATTATGCATTAATAGGTGAGCAAAAATAATATATTTGAATTTAGAGCCTTTAGCTTAATGCAACTTTTCACACTGTTGGACAGCCATTGGCACTAGCTGAACCGCCACTCCTCACCACAAACTCAACCTTTATTAACCCGAAACCACAACTTCATAATACTCTGGAGTAATGTAGTTGCAATTGTGATTTTCTATGTGCGTTAGCAGATGTCCTATTCTCGGTTGTGTCGTACCATGCATTTGTTATTTAATTGTATTGCTGTGAATTGATGCATTCTATTCCACATAAGTTACTCATTTGCAACTTATATTTTAGTTGTTAACATGTTGCTCACATCAAGGTCTTTTGCTCTGTGTTCTGCTCTTCTATAAGTATGTATTACTCCTTAGTCACTGCGCATGTTGTGATTTGTATATCATATGAATTTATTTCTTTTTAGGATGATGCTTAACTTACTGAAAAAGTATGATGAGGATAGTGTGGAATATGTTATATGTTAATCAAAAGGTTGTATGATCTCTTTAGTAGTTGCAGTTCGTATTTCCAAATAATATAGTGCTGTTTTATTATTTTTTTTCTAATGTTTACTATCAGGTTCTAATTTACTGGTCTTAAAATCGGGTGTCTGAATACTTGTAATCACTCAATTTTTTTATGATTGCAATTGTATGTCCTGAATGACTGAAACACTTCCGAAAACCCCCAAGACCTATCTTACGATAGACAAACCAATTTGTTATGGTAGCCCTAGAGAGCTTGGGTGAATGTAACACAAAATATGAGGGTGACAACTTTTTTCTTGGGGTGGGCGAAGAGATGGGCAGGAAAGACAGAGCATAAAATTTGAAGAAAAAAAACTCTACTCTGTACAAATATCAATTGTGTTGTCACTTTTGCAAAAGAGTATCATGACCGTCCAAATTTGAATTCTAGACTCGATTCAATTGCTTAGTTTTATTTTTTCCATGAATTTTAGTCTCAACACAAGTGCTAACTTTTCCTTCGGATTTTTTTTGATAATTAGACTTTTCCTTCAAAATTCAATTTAGTAAATTTACATATAACGTTGGGCCACAGTATGTTGAGCTTCCCTTGTGCCTTGGTCTGAACGTTTTTTGCCACTTACTAGAATCAGAAATTCAGAATCACCATATATTCATGGGAAAGTACACAAGTCTCTTAAGCTGTGCACCACGGTCAATTTAGCGCCAGCGCTTCGTCCCTTCACGTTCAGTTAAACAGTGTATATGGTCTCATCTTAAACAACTTTTTGCGACCAGCGACAGGCAACGAGAAAAAATATCAATATCTATACTTTTTAGTAATTTCTGTGAGAATCCAAATCCCAACAACCCATGAGTGTGAACCTAAAATTGAGCATTTCCACATTGATCCGATCGCCAAAGTTGGACCAACTATGCTCTCTGAAGTGGGACTCTCTTTCCTACCAACCATAGAACCATTTTATCCTGAAAAGGTGGGATTTTTTTTCTTACAATCTGAAGAGTTTGAGCTAGCTGTGTGGGTTATATAGAGAAATGTATTTTTTTATATATATCTCAAGAGAAGGACAAGTATATGTCAAAAAGATCGTAAGATGATTTTGAGTAAGATAGTGACAAAGTAAGACAATAATATAAATAAAGTTCCTTATTCCCACATGCATTGCTTTGATCAGCAAGCACTTGATCATCGAAAAATATGGATTTACCAAAGGGCATCACTGCGATCCCAATGTGGCACCACCAAACAAAGCAAAAGCATGCGGCTACAAGAGAACAATATGACCACTAGGGATACAGTACAAGAAAGTGGACACTCTCTCCCCCGCGTCGCTCCTCCTAGGGGGCGGCTCGGGTAGAACCCACTCCCCCGAGCGCCGCCATCCCCCAGCTTTGCTCCCCCGTCTCACCGCTGCTCGAGCTGCCGCCGGAAGCCCGAACGGCCGCAAGGAAGGCGGCGGCGGGGCTCCACCTCCCCTCCTTTCTCTCCTTTCCTCCCCCTCGCTCTCTCTCGATGGCTGGCCCGTTCATGGCGGCGGCGGCCTTTCCCGGCGACCCGCGGCCGGATCCGCCTCGGGCTTGGCCGGATCCGCGCCCTCCATCGCTGGATCTGCTCTCCAGAGCCTCTGCGCGGCGGGGCACAGCCTAGGCGCGGCGACAGCGCCGCCTGCGATGCCTGCGGTCGGTGCAGCAGCCCTTGCAGCCTATACGGCGGTGTCCGCGGCCTGGGCGGCCGGAGGGGCGCGGCTGCGGCGGCTCCTGCGGTGGCAGCGGCGTCCGCGGCCTAGGGCGCGCCTGCGGCGGCTCCCGTGGCTGCTCGCGGCAGGGGCGTGTCGGCGGCGGCACCCACCCGACGTGGCGGCGGCACCACGGCGTGCAGGGCTCGGCTTCGGCGGTCCTGTGGCCTACGCGCGGCCCCTGGTGGGGGTGTGATCGGCGGGGACACCCGTGTTGTGCACGGCGGGGCTAGGTGACGACGAGGACGCCCGTGTTGTGCACGGCGGCGCCAGGTGACGACGGGGACGCCCGTGTTGTGCACGGCGGCGCCAGGTGACAACGGGGACGCCCGTTTTGGTCACCTGCACCACTCTTGCCGCACCACTCTTGCCGCGGTCAGGTCTGCTACCATTCCCCCGGGGATTGGCCGAGGTGCTGGCGAAAGCTTGGACGACGACGTTCGCGGACGCCGCTACCTCCTTGGAGGCGTCCTTTTGCACCTATCCGTCTCTTCGTGCCGGATGTTGCGGGTGAAAACCTAACCCATCTTGGGCTGGTGTCAGCGGTGCCTTCAGCGACGTAACCTTCTTGAAGGCGATGCTAGGCTAATCCGGATGGCAGTGACGGCCATCGACAGGGTGTGCTACCTCTTCTCTTCCTTTCTTCCTCCTTTGAAAAAATAAAATGTTGCTTGTGTTGGTGCGGCTCGCATCGAAGACCCAATCCGACTGGGCAGGGTGTGCAGTGGCTCTGGTCGACGACCCAATCCAACCGGGCAGAGTGAGTTGAGGCCTGGGTCGATGTCCCAATCCGACCTGAGCAGCGGGGTTGAGTCATGGTGGTGGCGCGACAGGTGGTTTTGAGTGGAGTCGAGTTGAGTTGCGCAAATGTATTGATGTCTCAATTCAACCGGTTGTTATTGAGTCGAGTTGAGAGGAGTTGTGCGGTCGTGCTGGTCGGTGGTGGTGTCGTTGTTGGTTGTTGTGGGTGGTGGTGTCATTGTTAGTTGTTGTGGTGCCCAGTCTAATCGTTGTTTCTTCTTTTTAATATAATCGAAAGCTCTCCTTACTTGTTCTTTTAAAAAATATGACCACTAGGGTAAGAACGAGCACAATCAGCCGAGGGCAAGCAGTGCGCATGCGTCCCAGGCGGCCGCTTCCTCAGTTCACCAACTCTTGGGGACTTGGGGTCTTGACGAGGACCAACCACAGCCCGGCGACCGAGCTACCCGCCGCAACGGCGACCACGAAGTTTCCACGCCGCTGGCCTCGCGAGATACACACATGTTCTATGCTCTCCCAGTTCCACCAACCAATTCCGGCACATTGTCTTGGTCGTCGTTGGACAAGTCTCCACGATCCACACCACCAGCCCGGTCCCTTCGCAGAAGCCAAGCTATTTAAGCCTCCCCACCCCCACCGCTTCTCTCCAGGAAGAGCTGCACTCTCGAATCCAAGCGCAACACGAGCTCTCCTCTTCAGCTTCCCACCAATCCAATCGCATACATTTCCCTCGCAGGAATTCCTAGGCTCTTCTCTCTGTTTTAAGCTAAGCTCTCTGTGATAACAATGGCCTGCGAGAAGAGCAACGTTGCTGCCAATGGTGACGGCCTGTGCATGGCGACGCCGCGCGCCGACCCGCTTAACTGGGGAAAGGCGGCGGAGGAGCTCATGGGCAGCCACCTGGACGAGGTGAAGAGGATGGTGGCCGAGTACCGCCAGCCGCTGGTAAAGATCGAGGGCGCCAGCCTCAGGATCGCGCAGGTGGCCGCCGTGGCCAACGGCGCCGGCGAGGCCCGCGTCGAGCTCGACGAGTCCGCCCGCGAGCGCGTCAAGGCCAGCAGCGACTGGGTCATGAACAGCATGATGAACGGCACCGACAGCTACGGCGTCACCACCGGCTTCGGGGCCACCTCCCACCGCCGCACCAAGGAGGGCGGCGCGCTCCAGAGGGAGCTCATCCGGTTCCTCAACGCCGGCGCCTTCGGCACCGGCACGGACGGCCACGTTCTGCCCG
Organism: Panicum miliaceum; assembly: GCA_032594955.1. Taxonomy (NCBI): domain Eukaryota; kingdom Viridiplantae; phylum Streptophyta; class Magnoliopsida; order Poales; family Poaceae; genus Panicum; species Panicum miliaceum. Next base: position 33,015,032 of record CM064067.1, on the reverse strand, counting down.
GCGAGGCGACGCGGGCGGCCATGCTCGTGCGCATCAACACCCTGCTCCAGGGGTACTCCGGCATCCGCTTCGAGATCCTCGAGGCGATTGTCAAGCTGCTCAATGCCAACGTCACGCCGTGCCTGCCGCTCCGGGGCACGGTCACCGCGTCCGGCGACCTCGTCCCGCTGTCCTACATTGCGGGCCTCGTCACCGGGCGCGAGAACTCCGTGGCAGTGGCCCCAGATGGCACCAAGCTGAACGCGGCTGAGGCGTTCAAGATTGCCGGCATCCAGGGCGGCTTCTTCGAGTTGCAGCCCAAGGAAGGCCTCGCCATGGTCAACGGCACGGCCGTGGGCTCTGGTCTTGCCTCCACCGTGCTCTTTGAGGCGAACATTCTCGCTGTCCTTGCTGAGGTCCTGTCCGCCGTATTCTGCGAGGTCATGAACGGCAAGCCGGAGTACACCGACCACCTGACCCACAAGCTCAAGCACCACCCGGGACAGATTGAGGCTGCCGCCATCATGGAGCACATCTTGGAGGGCAGCTCCTACATGAAGCTTGCCAAGATGCTTGGCGAGCTCGACCCACTGATGAAGCCGAAGCAGGACCGGTACGCGCTCCGCACATCGCCGCAATGGCTTGGCCCCCAGATTGAGGTTATCCGTGCCGCGACCAAGTCCATTGAGCGCGAGATCAACTCCGTCAACGACAACCCGCTCATCGACGTCGCCCGCAGCAAGGCGCTTCACGGTGGCAACTTCCAGGGCACGCCCATCGGCGTGTCCATGGACAACACCCGTCTCGCCCTCGCCGCCATCGGCAAGCTCATGTTTGCTCAGTTCTCAGAGCTCGTCAACGACTACTACAACAACGGCTTGCCCTCCAACCTGTCCGGTGGGCGCAACCCCAGCTTGGACTACGGGTTCAAGGGCGCCGAGATCGCCATGGCGTCGTACTGCTCTGAGCTGCAGTTCTTGGGCAACCCGGTGACCAACCATGTCCAGAGCGCGGAGCAGCACAACCAGGACGTCAACTCGCTTGGCCTCATCTCCTCCAGGAAGACCGCCGAGGCCATCGAGATCCTGAAGCTCATGTTCTCGACGTTCCTGATCGCCCTGTGCCAGGCCGTCGACCTGCGCCACATTGAGGAGAACGTCAAGAGCGCCGTCAAGAGCTGCGTGATGACGGTGGCGAAGAAGACCCTGAGCACCAACGCCACCGGTGGCCTCCATGTCGCCCGCTTCTGCGAGAAGGACCTGCTCCAGGAGATCGAGCGTGAGGCCGTGTTTGCGTACGCCGACGACCCGTGCAGCGCCAACTACCCGCTGATGAAGAAGCTGCGCAATGTGCTCGTGGAGCGCGCCCTCGCCAACGGCACGGCCGAGTTCAACGCGGAGACATCCGTGTTCGCCAAGGTCGCCCAGTTCGAAGAGGAGCTTCATGCGGCGCTGCCCAAGGCGGTGGAGGCCGCACGGGCGGCCGTCGAGAACGGCACGGCGGCGATACCGAACAGGATCGCCGAGTGCCGCTCGTACCCGCTTTACCGTTTCGTGCGCGAGGAGCTCGGAGCTGTGTACCTGACCGGCGAGAAGACGCGGTCTCCCGGCGAGGAGCTGAACAAGGTGCTCGTTGCCATCAACCAGGGCAAGCACATCGACCCGCTGCTGGAATGCCTCAAGGAGTGGAACGGCGAGCCCCTGCCCATCTGCTGAACAGAGAAAACAGATTAGAACAAGGATGAAGTGTTTAACTGTTCAAATTCAGTGTCTTTTGCGTGAGTAGCAAAAGGATAATGATTTTTAGGTGCTTATGTATCCATTTTTCTACATTTTTATTATCTTTTTCCAAAAGAAATTGAATATTCATCTTATTCATGTTAAGGTGTCCATTGCATTCTCTTCTTTGTGGGTTGCCTGCAAATTAACGTGGGAGATGTCTATTTTCCTCCATTATAACGTATTGCACATGTTTGTTAACTAGATCAAGCACACGTTCAACATCCGGTTGGACCGTGCGCTAGTTTGCATCAGATTGAACTATCGAAAAAAAAAGTGTAAAGAGTTGGGCAGCATACTAATGTTGCGAATCACATGAATTTTAGAGGAAACAATCTATAAATGACTGATTAATAGCTTTTACATGAATTTTATCCCTACAAGAATCCCATGAATTTCCACGTTACAAACTGGGTCTTAGTGTGGCTAGCATATCTTTTCGGAACAGTTGCTGTGTTGACAAACATACAGCGATTAATTGGATAGCATAGGCTCACACATGATCCAAATGTACGATCTTCTTGCAAACGCATCTTGGAGGCAATACAAAGTACAAAGGCCGTATACTAACATTTTGTAAGACTGATAAATTGATATACTAGTGACAGAACCAACTCATGCAAGCATGGTATGATCGTCAAATATAACCCAAATATTATGCCTTCTAAGTATGTGGATAGACCAAAATATTATCAAACGGGCAAGTATATGCATTTGTTTTCTACCAATTATTTATATATATATAATGGATGAAAGGAACTTGCTTTTCTGAAATCATAATGCTTTTCTTCTTTTCTATAACTTTTCTTTTTAAAAAAGTTATAACTTAACTTATTTGCACAATTTTTGTGCGAAAAATACCGTGTGCCCGCATGGGCTGGTGCACCCTCATCCAGCAGCGTTAGGCTCCGTTAGTTACTTTAGGTCGGTGCACTCATGGTCTTTTGTCCTATTGTTTCGTTCTCACTCCGGGCGTACTATTCTATTCTATGATTACGAGCTGAGCGTACTTTAAGTTGCTATTTTTATATTGATTTACCCAGAAAATATATTATGTCCATGCTGCAGAGTTAATTCTAGCTACTTTACTTCCAAATTGATTTCTAGCATTTTGCCTAAAAAATTAGCTCCGGATAAGATTGCCTAGCATTTTTAATGATTTATTGTATTTTGTTCAACTTAATAAGCTTGTCCAGTTCTACTTTTTTATTGATTTGTAGCATTTTATCAAAGGAAAGCCGTTCAAATTGATTTCAAGCATTTTTATCTGCAAAATGGGCTTTGTCCAGATAATTTCTAGTATTTTATCTGGAATACTTTGTACCCAAATCTAGTTTACCCATATTCTTTAGTCAGTTCAAATCTAGGCTTAGAAAAAAATAAATTTAATTTGAATCCAAATCCACCAACAATCTGACACAATTTGTCAGAATGCTAGTTCGAGGTAACAGATCATACGGTTTCACTTCCAATTTGCGCATAACTTCTAGCAAGTTGTTTAGAAAATAGTTTCTCCGCACTATGATTCCTAGCAGATTGTATTGTACCATGCTAAATCCAAATCCAAAATAAATTCATTACCATATCAATGTCCACATTGAATCCAACAGTAAAAAAATCTAGCTGCTTGCCAAATCCTGCAACTGAGATGAGGGTGCTAGCAAGAGAATTCCTGGGCTCTCCCTCTTTGTGCATCCGCCTAGCACACGGAGCCCCTCCGCGCCTGAACCTAGCTGCACTCCAACCGGAACCGGCCTGCAGCTCGCAGCCAATCTGATCTTGCTGGCCCGCGCTCGACACTAGTTGCAGCAGTGTGCGCGACTTCTCCACCGCTCCTGGACCCACACATGAACTAGCAGTAGCAGCCCCTCACGCACAGTTCAACCGGACCTGGACTAGCTGCGCTAGCAGCTGCGCACGGACTAGCGAGCTGCAGTCCTTGGCTCCACCGTGCCATGGACTAGGGTGGCTGGGGTGCTGTGCTGTACAGAGGAGCTACATCCTCCTCCCGAGCTGCATCAGCTCGTCCATGGCATGGGAAACCGAGCTGCTTGGAACTGGAAATGGAGCAGCAGCTGGAGGTAGGAGACGACACGAGAATAGGATGGAAGCTAAAGAGCTCCAATAGAAAACGACGAAAGTTACCGCATCTTGTCAGAATATGCTTTTGCCTCATCTCACGACGTTAGCCTCCATTAGTATCTTAGCATGAATCTCCATCACCAAATATCCATCCAACAGAAATCAATCTAGGTGGGCACATGCCCATATGCGCGTAAAACTGTACTCATTTTTATGTATAACTTCTCAGGAAAATTCTTTTATGAACTTTTCAAGAGGATCACTCCAGATAACTTTTCGATCAAATATTTTTGGACTTTTTGTTAAGATATTTTTTAAAAATAGTTTTCTCAAGAAAACTTATTCAAACAAGTTTTGTTGAGAAACTTCTCCAAACAATTTTTCTAGGAAACTTCTTAAAACACAACTTCTTCAAACAAGTCTCCCGGAGACTTCTTTGAATAAAATTTCTAGTAAACTTCTTCCAGAAAATATCTTTTTTGGAAAACTATAGTGAAGGAAGTAGTGAGCTAGAGCAAGAAAGTAGGATGGATGCGGAGAGAAGTGAAAAAAGTGAGAGAAAGGAAGGGAGGGGGTGCGGAGAGAAGTGAGCTATAGGTAGCTAAATTTAGCTGTTAGGGATCCAAACAGGTTATGGAGTAGCTAATGACCCTCCAGCTAATTGGAACTATGCAAGCTGGTTAAACCTGGCTAATCCCAGCTAAAAATATAAAAGGACCTTATTATCCGTAGTTCTATCAAATTAATTTCCCTGCCCACACTAGTGCGCCAAAAAAACAAGGATAGCATGGTCCATCCATGTTGAGAATTAACAATTAGCTGATGGATCCAAACACATCCAGCTAATAATTAATAAACTAATATTTATCTAGCTAACATAAACCATTATCAATTAGCTAGCTAATCATTAGCTGGGAAGATCCAGAGTCTAAGAAAGCAGGGTGAGTGTGGAGAGAAGGGGAAAAAGTAAAAATAAGAAGAAAAAAGGTTTCAAAAAAGAGGCCTTTCTTTGAGCAGTCATGAGTAAAAAAATAGAAGTTGCAAAAATTCAGGAGTTGTCATGTGGATTGGGCGAGGGAAAAATAGAAATGCAAGAAGAAAAAGGAGATGGTTTATCAGTGGGACGGGAACAATTTCCTTACTTGAACGAGGGGGTAGTTTGTTTTTATTCAAGATAAGGAAATTGTCGTGATTTTTTGAAAAGGGAGGAAATTACGAGGGAAGAAAAGAGACGTGCATACATGTTTACTATAAGTTTAACTACCATGGTTAGGATTAGGATATTGTCAAAAATTGGCGGGGTGCTTGCAATATAGACAATGTAGGTGGGTCGGAGGAAAATGTACGAAAGACACAATGCCGGTGCATAGAATGGTTCTAACTTAGACTCAGTAAGTTAGGTTAGGATTGGTAAGAAACGAGACACATTCATAGTAACATGGTGATGAGGATGTGCAGGCGGTGCTAACCTAACCTTTTGGCACCGGCAACCACACTGACTGTAAAGAGAGGTAAAACCTTGATGAACTTCTCAAAAAAAAATCTTGACTACGAAATCTGGACAATTGTTGGGAAGTATCCTCGATACGGACACGAAATAACTCTGTGTGGCGTACGGTCACCTTTGTGTCTTCCATTTCAAACAACAGTCATGTGCCTGCTTAGTCGCCGCGCACTACGAGTTGATCCGGCTAATGCTCGCCCTGACAGTTCGTTGTTACCAACCGTGTGATGGATAACAGGCAGTGAGGCTTCAAAAAGAAAAATATACAAGGCCATCGCTTTGAAAACCGAAAAGAGTAGCGGTTCGTGCACTACATGGATGTTGCCCCGCAGCACCTGCTCTCTACCTGCCCGGCTGCCCCCGGCCAAACAGTATAATACGCCCTGCGCGTGGCTGCGTCCAAAGGGGAAAAGCGTGGAATCTCTTCGTCCATGATAGACTTCTCCGAGCTTCAGAGGATGATGGTCTCGATCACTGATTGTTTTATCCCAACTGGGTGCCCACAACTACGCGAGGCGTGTGTGCATCCTCAAGTGGCATGTTGCTGGTGCTGGGGAAGTTAGCAGGTTGCTGCGCCAGATCTGGAGCGAACTTGCTTTCCTTGGAAGTCCTGCTGCTGGTGCGGAATCGGACATGGAACGGCAGACTTCTTGACCTTGCGAAACTCTGAGTCCAGTCTCTCCATTTTTTCTGCAGAGGCCAGAGGCATGGTCGTCCCCAATCTGCCGGTTCTGAATAGTAGTTGTTCTCGGTCTGCTGGACACCCTACCACTTAGCGAGACTGGTGACCGGGTGCTAATGCAACGAAGTGAGCTCGTCATTGCGTGCCAATTTTCTCGTGAGGTTTCGCGCGCTTGCAGCGTCGCCAATGTCGAAGTGGTTGCGTGCGCACGGCCCGGGCGGGCGATGGGAGGGACCAACCGTGACCGAGACCGTAAAGACTCGGGCAGGAGCTCGCGTCCACACACGGGGCTCCGCCACCAACCCCGTCGCACTCAGTCGCCACCCACCACCAGCCCACCGCAGGTCCGCAACAGCAGCCGGTGCGGCGCGCCCGTCGTCGTCCGGCTCCAACCGCGACCGGAGCCCGGCCGAGCCGAGGCCGGCGCCGGGTCGGTGTCCTGTACCTCCCTTCCCGGGCGCCCGGCCAGCGCGGACGGCCGGCTGCGCCCGGGCCAGCTGCCGCGCCGCGCTGGCCACTGGCGTGGCGTGGCGCGCGTCGGTCGGATGGTTTGGCCGGCCCATCCGAGGGCCGGGGCCGGCCTCGCGGAGTCAGCCCGGCACGCCACCAACCTACCGCCCGATGCCATGCCATGCCAGGCTCTGACCCCAACAACCTCCCCCACCCATGGCCGCGCTATTTAAGCGCCCCCTCCCCCCTCCCCCCTCCTCCCTCCTCAGGAAGAGCCTGGGTTTCCACAACCACAAGCTCTTCTTCTACAACATTGTCACGCTATACTAATAATAATCAGCCAGTAGTTCGCTCTACTCTTCTTGTTGCTTTCCCCCAACTAGTCTCTACCCTCCACTACTACTTTTGTTCGTGTTCGCCTCGTGCGCCTTGCCTGCCGCAATGGAGTGCGAGACCGGCCTCGTCCGCTCCCTGCACGGCGACGGCCTGTGCGTGCCGGCCCCGGCGGCGGCGGCGGCGGCGCGCGCCGACCCCCTGAACTGGGGCAAGGCCGCGGAGGACCTGTCCGGGAGCCACCTGGGCGAGGTGCAGCGGATGGTGGCGGAGTTCCGGGAGCCGCTGGTGCGGATCCAGGGCGCGAGCCTGAGCATCGCGCAGGTGGCCGCCGTGGCCGCGGGCGCCGGCGAGGCCCGAGTGGAGCTCGACGAGTCGGCCCGCGAGCGCGTCAAGGCCAGCAGCGACTGGGTCATGAACAGCATGATGAACGGCACCGACAGCTACGGCGTCACCACCGGCTTCGGCGCCACCTCCCACCGCCGCACCAAGGAGGGCGGCGCGCTCCAGCGCGAGCTCATCAGGTGAGACTTTCTTTTTTCTTTCTCTCGCTCCATTTTATTGTTATTACCGTACGTTTTTTTCGTGCCAGTTTTAATTCTAAGCTTCAGTTTGGAGTAGTGTAGTTCGTGGTTAGATGATCCGAGGAAACTAGCTGGTACTACGATGCGAGGTGGTTCGTCCACGAGATCCTGCGCTCGCGCGAGCCGCGCCTGCATGAGCTCCGGCTAGTAGTAGTTTACTGCTACTGCACGGGACTCCCATCGGTTTCCAAGCAAGAAAAGATTCCCTTTCGGGTGTGTTAGCTAGGCCGTTGGTGGGGTTGGCCATAGTAGACATAAACTAGCTCAAACTTTTTTTTACAATCGATCGGGTTGCCGGTTTACATCTCACAAACTTTACAAGTAGAGTGTTTCAGAAATAAAAACTTTACGAGTAGAGCACCATCAATCAATCAATCTATGAATTCAGATTAAAATTTAAAACGGAGACGCACTAGTCCGTAAACCATCCATGCTCTACTAGCTGTCTAGCAATTCATTTCGCGCGCAGACCCATGCATGCGCCGAACCTGCACGGCCAGTCCCACGGAGTACCGACACGAGCTGATGGACGCAATCACCGGCCCCACGGCGCACGCGGACACCCAAACTTTAGGCGTAGTGCCACCGATCATCACACAGCACGAAAGCGGTGGCTCCGCGGCTCGACAGCTCGGCGGGCCGCTGGGCTTCCCGGTGGCCCGCGCGAGGTTGGCCGGCGCGTCGCCGCCCGCGGCCGGTAGTCACCGCCAGCGAAAGGCTCGCTGGTTTCGCGGGGGACGACGAGAAGGACCCCAATTTATTCCCCTTTTTCCCCCGGGGATTGTGGGATCTCGAGGGAGGAAGAAGATGCGCGGCCGCCGACGCCGGGCCGGTTCGAGTTTTGACTCGACCAACCCGACGCGCCGAGCCAGCTTTTTTTTTTTCTTGGTTGGGTGATCGGGTTGGTGACAGTGGGCTGGCGCCATCGCGCGGCCGTGCGCCTCGTGCTCGCGGCGGCAACGTGGACGCGCGAGGTCTTCGGCGCCGCGGAGTCCTCTCTCTCGCACATGGCGACGGCGTGGGGTGGGTGGGGTGGCCGGTTCGCCGGATAGGGATGTGGGGGACTTGAGGGGTGCGCTCGCGTCACGACGCCGCTGAAAATTAGGTGAGCCGCTGCGCTCGCGCGGTGCGGGAGCGCTCTCGCGTCGCTGGAGTTGGCCGTGCACGGGGGCCGGACAGCGGCCGGAGCGGTCACCGGAACGTGGGCTCCGTCAGAGCTGGAACACGTTAGCAGCCCCCAGCAACATGAGAAGTAGCATTTTCCTTCCCGCCTTACCTAACACACAAAAAGGCCAATCATGCGTTTCTTGGAAAAAAAGATCTTTTTTTATGATAGAGATAAAGAACTTGACTAGTTGAGCATAGACGTGTCATCAATGGAACATCCATGATGCCACGATGAAAAAATATAGGCAAAATCGTCAGGCAGTCAACTTGCCATAGACGTGTGGGCACGTTCCACTTCTCATATCCGGGAAGCTTCTTTAGACTTTGGCAGATAAGGCTCCAAAAGTCATCTTTTTCCCGTTACCCCAAGCTGACAAAATGAAGGCAAGAATATTTTACTTGCACCGACAACGCTGCATATCTGTCGGTGTATAGCAAATACAAAAAATCACATTAGCTGTTACTCGGTTCCTGAACAAAAAGACGTGTCTGACTAAGTAATAGTAATCCACTTTGTGTCAAGATTTGATAGCATCAGTTCCTTGCCATGTGAATGAAAGTTAAATTAAGCAGTAGGCCTACTCCAATTTCACACTCTCAAGTCGGCACAGTTAGTTATTGTTCAAATTTTTTTACGGTTGCCGCTCGGAGCTCTGAACTGACCTCTTTTTTGTCCGTTCCGCCTGACAGATTCCTCAATGCCGGCGCCTTCGGCACCGGCGCCGACGGCCACGTGCTGCCGGCGGAGGCCACCCGGGCGGCGATGCTCGTGCGCATCAACACCCTCCTCCAGGGCTACTCCGGCATCCGTTTCGAGATCCTCGAGGCCATCGCCAAGCTGCTCAACGCCAACGTCACCCCATGCCTGCCGCTCCGGGGCACCATCACCGCGTCGGGCGACCTCGTCCCGCTCTCCTACATCGCCGGCCTCATCACGGGCCGCCAGAACTCCGTCGCGGTGGCCCCCGACGGCAGGAAGGTGGACGCCGCCGAGGCGTTCAAGATCGCGGGCATAGAGCACGGCTTCTTTGAGCTGCAGCCCAAGGAAGGGCTCGCCATGGTCAACGGCACGGCCGTGGGCTCTGGCCTCGCGTCGACCGTCCTCTTTGAGGCCAACGTGCTCGCCATCATGGCCGAGGTCATCTCCGCGGTGTTCTGCGAGGTCATGACCGGCAAGCCGGAGTTCACCGACCACCTCACACACAAGCTGAAGCACCACCCCGGACAGATTGAGGCCGCCGCTATCATGGAGCACATCTTGGAAGGCAGCTCCTACATGAAGCTTGCTAAGAAGCTCGGCGAGCTCGACCCGCTGATGAAGCCGAAGCAGGACAGATACGCGCTCCGCACCTCGCCGCAGTGGCTCGGCCCACAGATCGAGGTCATCCGCTTCGCCACCAAGTCCATTGAGCGCGAGATCAACTCCGTCAACGACAACCCGCTCATCGATGTCTCCCGTGGCAAGGCGCTCCACGGCGGCAACTTCCAGGGCACTCCCATTGGTGTGTCCATGGACAACACCCGTCTCGCCCTCGCCGCCATCGGCAAGCTCATGTTCGCGCAGTTCTCCGAGCTGGTGAACGACTTCTACAACAATGGCCTGCCCTCCAACCTGTCTGGTGGGCGCAACCCGAGCTTGGACTACGGTTTCAAGGGCGCTGAGATCGCCATGGCCTCCTACTGCTCTGAGCTCCAGTTCCTGGGCAACCCGGTGACCAACCACGTCCAGAGCGCGGAGCAGCACAACCAGGACGTGAACTCGCTCGGCCTCATCTCCTCCAGGAAGACCGCCGAGGCCATCGACATCCTGAAGCTCATGACCTCCACGTTCCTGATCGCCCTGTGCCAGGCCATCGACCTGCGCCACCTCGAGGAGAACATGAAGGCCGCGGTGAAGAACTGCGTGACGCAGGTGGCCAAGAAGACCCTGAGCATGAACGCCATGGGCGGGCTCCACATCGCGCGCTTCTGCGAGAAGGACCTGCAGACGGCGATCGACCGCGAGGCGGTGTTTGCGTACGCGGACGACCCGTGCAGCGCCAACTACCCGCTGATGCAGAAGCTCCGCGCGGTGCTGATCGAGCACGCGCTGGCCAACGGCGACGCCGAGCGCGTCGTGGAGACGTCCATCTTCGCCAAGGTGGCCGAGTTCGAGCAGCAGGTCCGCGCCGCGCTGCCCAAGGAGGTGGAGGCCGCGCGCGCCGCCGTGGAGAGCGGCAACCCCATGGTCCCCAACCGGATCAAGGAGTGCCGCTCGTACCCGCTGTACCGGTTCGTCCGCGAGGAGCTCGGCACCGAGTACCTGACCGGCGAGAAGACCCGGTCGCCCGGCGAGGAGCTGAATAAGGTGCTGGTGGCCATCAACCAGCGCAAGCACATCGACCCGCTGCTCGAGTGTCTCAAGGAGTGGAACGGTGAGCCCCTGCCGCTCTGCTGAACTGCCCACAAGAGGAGAGAAACACCAACATACAGAAGAAAAGCAAAAGTATAGCGGCTCGAGACAGAGCATTTCAAGATCATTGTGAAGTTCTACGATCAGTCTAGCTGATGATACTCTCTATATTTTTACCGTTCCCTTGTAGCTAAAGTTCATGTGAATGTTGTTGTGTTCCTGATGCTGCGACGCCATGGCCTGCAATGTGCGTGGCCTGGGCATCTGCATCTGCTGAAACCTTTACTGTTCTTTACTTGTATAAGTTGGGGGTAAAGTAAATTATTTTGTTCTACCACGAAGCATCCATGAGAAGTACTTTCAGATTCAGTTTGGACAATGCTGGTCGTTTAGGCGGGTCAACTAGTACCAGAGGGATTGCTCGTTCGTCAGCCACTCAGCCCTGTCATGTACAGTGTTTGATCGGGAGAGGCTGATGGTTGTCTGCAGTCTGCTTCTGAAACAGGGACAGCATGATGCAGTGCAGTGCAAGGGACAGCCATGTTTCGAGCGTTGGGCTGAGCCTGGCGAGCGGCTCTCCTACTTTTTGCTGGTAGCCAACCGCTGTTCGTTTAATCGATCAACCCCCAAGGATGATTGGATTGTTTGGAACTCGTTATCCTTTACCTACCACGTCGGAAATATGATCTGCCTATGCCCAGAAATCAGATTCCTGGCCTTGTCATCGGGAAATCAGATTCCTGGCACTGTCAACATTCGGTAGCAGGAAAAACTGCACCACACATGCTACTGAATAATTTCCATGTTCTGCCGCACAACACTCTTTCTCGATGCTGACAAGTGGACAGGTTAGCTGCGGAGTCGAGCTAATTTCTCGGAGAAATTGAAACTATGCTTTGCCGTTTGGTTCGGCACCACCCGAGGATCTCTCCCCCCAAATTTGGTTTTCTTTTCTCGGAGATCAGTGCAGTCCTACTTAAACATCCTGAAAATGTCCAGTTTGTGTGTTGACATGTTAGCTTCAGATTATCTGGTAGACCAGCTAGAAGATGATGCCAAGAAACTTGCGGCACCCAGCTTCTCTGCATGGCATGTCGGCTCATCCTATCCAGGGCAGAGACGTTCTGTCGGCTGCAGAAATTTTTAATAAGGTTCCCAGGTTGTTAGCTCAGACGTCAACGTGCCTTGTGTGGCTGCACCTCAAGCTTTGCTGTACACCCATGAGGCATGAGGCCATGACCAATCCGTCTCACTAATATTATCTGTCTATCTCCCCTGTGACTGTGACAGCTAACACCTCAATGCAGCGAGCTTGACGCCATCGCCTTCCAGTTCCTAGTCCTGCACAAGTGACATTATGGCAACCACATTCCGAAGACTTCCTCACGCCGCCTCCAATCATTTCATATGAAGCGTGATCATTTGGGCGCCATGGATGATGAACAATATGAACAGTACGGGCTGCTAATTACTAATTAGCACCAGACTGGCCACTTTCTTTTTGCATGATTTCGCCGGACATGGCGTTGTCTTGCCGCAAGCCTCCATTGAATCTCCCAACTGCAAGGGCAGGAACAAGGACAGCACTCATCTTGAGCTTGTTTCGGCTCCCAGTTCAGGAAAAAATTGCTCGTCGCCCTGCACTCTGCAACGCCTGGTGCCAGCATGGTTTGATAGATACAGTACATGGTAGCACAAGAAAAGCAAACAAACCCTAGCTAGCGAATGGTAGATCTTCTGAGTTCCTAGCACTGGATATTCGGCGAAAGATCAACGGCGATAAGAGATCAGCGACTAGCGATAGCCGTGAGCCATTCTGGCGTCACCGTCTCACTTTCTCTGAAGATGCGTGAGCAAAACCAAGACGCATGCTCACGTTTCGCCAACTACTACCATCCGTCTTGTCTTCTTCAGAGGGGCTGTTCAGAGTTCAGACTGCACATCTCGATTCACAACGCATTGGTACGTTCTCTGCTGAGAACAGTCATAGGCCCATAGCCCCATAGCCCATAGGCCGAGAGTGAGCGAGGAGCCGAGGACATCTACGCAGGTTGACCTAAAAACCTTGGAGCGATGTGGCTCCCGTCACCAGTCACCAGCAACGTTTGTTCCAACCACTGGATCGGAGGCGGCGTCCAACCAAACCTCCACCAACAAAGCACGCAGCGAAGTCGTACCTGAGGAGCTCCTTTTGGCCTGCTAGGTAGCACCATTGGATTTCCATGTTTAGTTCCGTCCTTCCTAAAGTCCAAACGTCCATATCAGCGTAGTTGTCATGGATTGACTTCAGAAGGAAAATCTGTAGCAGTATTCAGAGCGAACAATTGACCACGTGTCCCAACAGAGAGGAGTGTACGTGTACGGGTTCACGTAGGATGCTGAAAGTGGTGAGGAGGTATATAAGCAGCAGATGCACTGAGCACCGAGAAGCCTGTCAGAGAAACTTTAACGATGTGTTTATTGGGTAGGGAGGGGATTAAGAACCTGAAGCGTGGAAAGGCCATGAAGCCATGGCCGAGAACAGGCTTACCAATTGGGCTGAAATAATTAGATGGCCCAAATTCAGGTTGGGCCGTGGAATCGATCTAGCAATCGGCAACATGAGCAAAATTAGCAACAACCGGTCATACCGATCAATTTTATCTTGGAGTCAGATTCGATATTGAAGTACTCCAAAATCCCGACTCCCAATAGAAATATCTATATTGAAGTCAGTTTCCATATTTCACAGGCCTCTTTTTTTTGAACTACTATAAACTGGTGAGGATTCATACTCCATCAACTGCAGATCAATATGTTGGTGCCAGTTGTAAGCTCCTTTTAGACCATCAAATTGGCAAGGACAGTACTTGTCTTACTTTGCCGAAGTTCCAAAGAAATGCATGTAATTTATAGCTTAGCCTATGGCAGTGTGCTTTGTAAAGTTCAAAATATAATTGCCCACCCGGCCCCAAAAAAGAATCTATTTCTTGTGAACCTCTTTTTTCTTGGACTTAGATCCACAAAATTCACCTCATATTTTGCTCTCTACGCACTAATGCTACATTCTATATCTATTTGTGGCATGATTTAGCAATGGCATGGTTGCATAATGTGTATTTGTACAATGTCAAACACTCAATGGCATGGTTGAATGAGGTGTTTCCGTGCTCTATATTGAAAACAAAATGAAAAAACTTCACATTATTTATCTGAAAGTTTTCTAAAATTATCGATGAAAGATTGGTTGTTTTCGAACCAAGTTTTAATAATCAATCCACAGTTCTGATATAAAAAATTCTTTTGGGTCTAATTTTAGTTTCCATGTTTTCATAAAGATTCATGTTATTTAGAATATTCTTTAATATCTATTTCATTGATGTCAAACGAGAGGTCGATGAAAATACATTAGTTTCTAGCAAAATATGAGCATATACTTCTCATATGTGTATAAGATAATTCTATATATGTGATGGCTGACTTTTTACCTCACTATTGTCGTCCCACATCCTACATAACTATAGCTACACCTACTATCCAATTATGATATTTCTCCAGAGACTTTAGTCTGGTATAAGTCAGCATTTCAGTTCTAGAGGTACAAACAGGGAATAAAATTTGAGCGATACTCGAATTATGTACACCAAACAAAGTATCGAAATGATCAAAGTTCTAAATGATGCAAAACTCTAAGTAAGACAATGGACACCATGCAACTAGGTTAAGAGGACATTTAACAGTGTAGGGTTGCGGCTTGTAGAGTGATGGACATGCATGGGACAACGATACACCTACAACCTGCTACATCGTGACACCGAACCACGGAAGCCGCACCTTGCACTTGGCCGGCTGCAGTTAGCAATTTTCATTATCCTCGAACATTAAATCATGATATTGTGTATTATTGGATTCAGTAAAAAAGTTAGCAATTTGAATATGATGAATTAGTTCTCAGATGAACTAGTTAATGATATATGAGTTCATATCTTTGTCTTTTTCAAATAATATATTATCTATTTCAAGCTGCGACTGTATTTAAATGTATTGCCTATATACTCTATTTTGTTCATTTAAACCTCATGGTAACTTTTCCCCAAACATCGAGTCCTAATCTATCACATATGGTGAAAAGTGTATCAAGACAACCAGCTTTTGATAGTTTGAGTACAAAGGCTTGAGCACAAGTTAATGACCATTGCAACCCCCCCCCCCCCCCCCCTCCCCGTCAAATTCCGGCTCCAACCTATTGCATCTCGTGTCTAACTCTAATTTTTAATAAGATGACAACAACCATCACCACTAGGTGATCAATCTCCCCGACCGTCTGCTTATAGTCTAGAACCACAATTTTTGCACAATCTAACCCAAATTCAAGACCTTAAGTTCACTAGACTTCATGGAGCTTGATGGAGAATATGTGGTGCTTGACAAAAAGGTCAAATGGATTTCCAATCAAATCTAATGGTACAAAAATTTGATAGATTTGCATCCGGTCAACAAATATCTTTGTTCATGTCTATATTCCTCTAGCTCCACACTCGATTCATAATGATGTATTCATACTCGTTAACACACCTCATTTATAACTTTGAAATTGACCATGATATGTACTAAGGTATTCATACTTATATTGCGAAGTTTTTGTGTGAGAAGTGTTGTCCTTCTTTTGGTAAACTTGTAGTTGGTGAAAAGTGAGTCTTTAGAAATATATAAAACATATATGGCATGTTCCTAAACAGTAATTAAAAGTTTCTAAAATGAAGGCAATGCTTTTGACATAAACACTGTGAAATATTTCAGATATAAAAACTAAAGACTATAGCCATGATAAGCATCATACATCCCCTATGCATGCATCTTCACATGTTCAAAGATGTTAGAGATTAATGTGATAACACTAATGTTAGAGATTAATGCGATAACACTAATAAGACAACCGGAGTATATGTACAGCATGCATAGCATGGACAAAAAGATATAGGTTTGCATAGAGAGCTTAATTCAGTTGATTAGATTTCTTGTAGTAGAATATGCTCCACATATCCAACTCAGCAGGGTGCTCGCATTTCCATATATTATTTCACTGGTAGGCGATGAGACTCGCTAGCGACATACCTGTGGTAACTTTATCGATATCAAGATCTGTCATGCCAGTCTCTCGGAGGACCACCTCCATATATATGAGCATCTCTTTTTGTGTACCGTGTTTGATAAAAATGATACAAGTTTCTTAATGCTCACTATCGCAAGTTTTCGAAAAATAAATATATAACTCGCCGGTCGCCACACGATCCTTGTGAAGTACTCTCGGAAATTGAGGTAGTAATAGCTAACCAAGGATAAAATGCTATACGCTCAGTAATCCACCTAGGCTAAACATAGTACGGCGGTGAGATATTGTTTGGCATGGCTCCAGCTTGAGATCCATGCTAGAGCTAAAATTTATAAAATAGATTAAAATATTTTATATTTTTATTTTAAATCTAAAGCAAAACTATAATGACTTAGCAAAAAACCATTGATTTATTTACAACTAGCTCTAAGAATTTCTGGAGCTGGATATGAACAACTCCGAGAACTCCATAACTTTTTTGAAGTTGGAGCTACGCCAAACACACCTAAAAAATTACAATAATTTGCATCGAAGATTTTTGTTTTTAAAAAAAGCCTGCCGCTATCCCAATCAAAAGAAAAGAAAAGAAATGATCGCAGCAGCTGAATGCTGACCGGAATTTTGTCCGGATAACGTTGTTGTTTCGCAGCGTTCTGATGGTGATCATCAGAGCTGTGCCTGTCTCTGGTCGCGTTATCGACCTCACGAGCAGACGGACGGACGGCGCCTGTGCGCGGCCTGTCATCCTGTGCCTGGCTGACACGGTCAGCGCGGTCAGGTGTCTTCCTCCCTTCGTGCCTGCTGCCCGGACAACCCAACTGCCGGAACGGATTAACATATCCCGCGGCGGATGGAGATGCCAGCCCAGCTCCAGGGGACCCGAAGCTGAGCCGCCGGAGACCCAGCAGCGACGAGCGTGCGTGCGTGCCTGACGGTCCGCGCACGTAATAAACAACCGGGGAAAGAGCCTCCCGCGCACACAGAGACGGAGGAGGAGGAGGAAGAGAAGTGGCGCGCCTGAACTGGCCGAACCGGCGGTTTCTTACGAGCGGCACACGCAATAATTGCCCCCTCCAACCACCCCGGTTTTCCCACCGGCGAGCAGCCCGGTTTTCGCTTTCAGGGTTGGTGGCGCTTGTTTGGCCTCCGTCCGCCACCTTCCGGCCCGGTCCGGTCCGGTACCTCTCAAAGCCCCCTCGGATAAAGATAAACCCTTGTCGAGAGAGAGAGAGAGAGCTCAGTAGTAGTAGTAGGTAGAAATCCGATAGAAAGGTACTGAAACATTATATACTAATAAATTGATGATTAAAAATTGGAACCAGAAAATTAGAAAGCTTTTATACTTTGAGATCCACCCCATCATTCACCAACCATCCCACTAGGAAAGGCGAGAGAGCAGAGCACTCACCTAAACCCGCCCACCCGGCGCGTCCGGACCCCTATTTAAGCGCGGCCCCCCCGCCGTTTCCTCCAAGAAGAGCACGCCCTCTCCTCCGGCTCTTCTTCTCCACCACCAGTCCACCACCTCCTCCTACTACTACTGCTGCTGCCGCGCGCCGCCTCTAACCACCACATCACAGCGAGCAATGGCGGGCAACGGGCTGATCGTGGAGAACGACCCGCTCAACTGGGGCGCGGCGGCGGCGGAGCTGGCCGGGAGCCACCTAGACGAGGTGAAGCGGATGGTGGCGCAGGCCCGCCAGCCCGTGGTCAAGATCGAGGGCTCCACCCTCCGCGTCGGCCAGGTGGCCGCCGTCGCCGCCGCCAGGGACGCGTCCGGCGTCGCCGTCGAGCTCGACGAGGAGGCCCGCCCGCGCGTCAAGGCCAGCAGCGAGTGGATCCTCGACTGCATCGCCCACGGCGGCGACATCTACGGCGTCACCACCGGGTTCGGCGGCACCTCGCACCGCCGCACCAAGGACGGGCCCGCGCTCCAGGTCGAGCTGCTCAGGTAAACCCCAATTTCACCGCGGCCAATTGACTCGTACGAGGAGGAGGAGTAGAACAGATCTGTCGCTGATGATCTGATCCCAGTTCCCTGCCTCCGCTGCTGGGACTGGGAGTAGTGTATTGCACGATTACGACTCACGAACGGCCCCTGACTCCGCCTGGGGCCCACACGCCAGATAAAGTACTAGGATTCTTTTCTGGCCCGTTCGTTACTGAATCGAGGCGTCCCTTTCTTCTTTCTCTGTCACGGTGCTTTCTCTTCCTGAGATTCATGTGCTGCAGCTGCAAGCCTGCCAGCATCCATGCAAAAACGGGAGCAAATCAATGCTCGCCTTCAATACTGAAGCAGACACCTCATGCAGGCCTGCAGCAAAGCAATGGCGTAGTAACGAGTGCAGTAACCTCTGGTGGAAGTAGTAGTAGATCAGCACCTCACGGTAGATAATTAATCACAAGCTCGTCCTCATCAAGCTTAAGAAACAACCGTGCGCGCCACTGTCACCGCACAGGACCCACCGCGGCTTTGGACGAAGCACTGGCTCGGCGCGGCATCTCTGTTTCCCAACCGTCCAAGCCCCAACTGGCGCGCATGCCTTGCGTGCCCTGCACTCACCCGGCCGGACGGAACCGGACGACGGGGCGCACGCCGCTCACATGCGCCCCGGGAAAGCGCCGGCCACGGCTCTGCCGGATGGCATGACATGTTCCTGCAGGCAGGCAAGCCGCCGGCGGCGTGTGACGAGTTACGTAGGTTGTGGGACGAAGCGTCGGGGAAAAGTCAGAAGTTTGGTACCCGCAAAAAAAAAAGTCCGAAGTTTGGATAAGTTTTCCTTTCTTAGTCCATGGAGCACTCGACGAAGACGCACTAGATCCGGACTTTTTTTTTCGTTGATTGAAGCTTTGCCCATGAGATGAGCGAGCTCACATGTGGATCTTGTAGACTGTGCACCTGCCACGGCCACCCGTGTACCCCAGCCTTGAGGTACATCGGTGACAAGCTTGATGGGTACTACCACTGTCCACTGATGCCCAAGTAGACCCAACCAATGCCAAATCCAAATTGTCAGGCCGTGTTCACTGTTCAGCCGGAGTCTTTTGGTTTCCTGCAACTTTGCGGTTAACTAACGACATTTTGTCGCGATCGGGCCTGGACTGAATCTGAGAGTGACCTCTGACCATGTGCGCTCCCTCCCCCGCAGGCATCTCAACGCCGGCATCTTCGGCACCGGCCGCGACGGCCACACGCTGCCGTCGGAGGTCGTCCGCGCGGCGATGCTGGTGCGCATCAACACCCTCCTCCAGGGCTACTCCGGCATCCGCTTCGAGATCCTCGAGGCCATCACCAAGCTGCTCAACACCGGCGTCAGCCCGTGCCTGCCGCTCCGGGGCACCATCACCGCCTCGGGCGACCTCGTGCCGCTCTCCTACATCGCCGGCCTCATCACGGGCCGCCCCAACGCGCAGGCCGTCACCGTCGACGGCAGGAAGGTGGACGCCGCCGAGGCCTTCAAGATCGCCGGCATCGAGGGCGGCTTCTTCAAGCTCAACCCCAAGGAGGGGCTCGCCATCGTCAACGGCACCTCCGTGGGCTCCGCGCTCGCGGCCACCGTGCTGTACGACGCCAACGTCCTCGCCGTCCTCTCCGAGGTCCTGTCCGCCGTGTTCTGCGAGGTCATGAACGGAAAGCCCGAGTACACCGACCACCTCACCCACAAGCTCAAGCACCACCCGGGATCCATCGAGGCCGCCGCCATCATGGAGCACATCCTCGAGGGCAGCTCCTTCATGAAGCAGGCCAAGAAGGTCAACGAGCTCGACCCGCTGCTCAAGCCCAAGCAGGACAGGTACGCGCTCCGCACGTCGCCGCAGTGGCTCGGTCCCCAGATCGAGGTCATCCGCGCTGCCACCAAGTCCATCGAGCGCGAGGTCAACTCCGTCAACGACAACCCGGTCATCGACGTCCACCGTGGCAAGGCGCTCCACGGAGGCAACTTCCAGGGCACCCCCATCGGTGTGTCCATGGACAACGCCCGCCTCGCCATCGCCAACATCGGCAAGCTCATGTTCGCGCAGTTCTCCGAGCTCGTGAACGAGTTCTACAACAACGGTCTCACCTCCAACCTGGCCGGCAGCCGCAACCCCAGCCTGGACTACGGGTTCAAGGGCACCGAGATCGCCATGGCCTCCTACTGCTCTGAGCTCCAGTACCTCGGCAACCCCATCACCAACCACGTCCAGAGCGCGGAGCAGCACAACCAGGACGTGAACTCCCTCGGCCTCGTCTCGGCCAGGAAGACCGCCGAGGCCATCGACATCCTCAAGCTCATGTCCTCCACCTACATCGTCGCGCTCTGCCAGGCCGTCGACCTGCGCCACCTCGAGGAGAACATCAAGACCTCCGTGAAGAACACCGTGACCCAGGTGGCCAAGAAGGTGCTGACCATGAACCCCACCGGCGATCTCTCCGCCGCGCGCTTCAGCGAGAAGGACCTCATCACCGCCATCGACCGCGAGGGCGTGTTCACCTACGCCGAGGACGCGGCCAGCGCCAGCCTCCCGCTGATGCAGAAGCTGCGCGCCGTGCTGGTGGACCACGCCCTCAGCAGCGGCGACGCCGAGCGCGAGCCCTCCGTGTTCTCCAAGATCACCAAGTTCGAGGAGGAGCTCCGCGCGGTGCTGCCCCGGGAGGTGGAGGCCGCTCGCGTCGCCGTCGCCGAGGGCACCGCCCCCGTGCCAAACCGGATCAAGGACAGCCGGTCGTTCCCGCTGTACCGCTTTGTCCGCGAGGAGCTCGGCTGCGTGTTCCTCACCGGCGAGAAGCTCAAGTCCCCCGGCGAGGAGTGCAACAAGGTCTTCGTCGGCATCAGCGAGGGCAAGCTCATCGACCCCATGCTCGAGTGCCTCAAGGAGTGGGACGGCAAGCCCCTGCCCATCAACTAAGCACGCCGGGCGCCGCCGCCATCCATGCACCCGTGCATGGCCGGAGGAGGAGGAGAAGGAGAGGAGAAAAAAAAAAGATACATGAAAAATAAAACTACACGTGTATGTCCAGATCGTGCCGTCGTTCTTCGATCGTTCGTTGGAGGTGACTTTTGGTTGTAATTGGTCGACGCATATAGTGTGCGTGTGTGGGGTTGTTCTTTGTGTAGTAGCTGATCTGCCACCGCCTGCGATTGGCGGGCCAGCGTTTTCTAAGATCCTATGCCGTTGTATTTTGGGGTGAACCGTATGCTATTGCTACGTACTCAATTCCTTCTTCTGAGTATCCATCCTGATAGAATGTTTTGCTCCTACACTACAATGTCTCATGTCTCTGCTGCAGTTGGTCATTGCAATCAAATTCACAGCATCTTGAACAAGCTATTCAGAGTCGTCCCTCTTTTTTTTTTCTTTTTTTGCTAATTCAGAGGAAGAAGTAGGATGCCACTTTCCAACAAAAAAAAAATCATTGAGACAGATTGCAAAAGTTCTTTCTATTCTATATGGTGGCATATTGTTGTTAACTTGCAAGAGTGGCAAAAGGCCCAAATGCTTAAATAAAGTTGCCTTTGTGCTGAATTGCTGATGATGGCTATTACTAGCTCGTAGTGGGGGAGCAGAGAGCACGGCGGGTTGCTTTGCCCGTGGTACCATGAGGTCGCCACTCCTACCTACCGCATGGGACAAAAGTGGGAGAGAAAGGATTGCTGTTGGCTAGCTGCAGAGCTGTCCTAGGACGACGTCTAAATCGCTCTGAAGTTGGCTCTGTAACCAAAGCCAGCAACTTGACCGGGAAAATGATGTCCGGCCCTGTTCTGATGATCATTGCTACATTGCTGATGGTGCCGTGGGACAGTGGGAGTAGTCAGTAGGCATACTAAAATAATGGCTTTGGGACATGAGGGCCAAGTGTGCTACTTTACCTGAGCTTGGCATAAAAATTAGGTTGCTCTTTTGTTTATATCTGGCCTGTCTTACAAACTCCCATATTTAAACTTTAAAGTGGTGTACTGCTGTTGCAATCCATTTTACTTGGCATTTACATAAACACTAAAGGCCAAACATTCATTCACCCATTGGTTAGCCAATTATTGGGCAAAATAGCCATTTCGTTGAGCTAAATAGCTCGTATGAACGAACACGGTCGGCCACTGTGTAACATTTAAATAGCATTTAAACGGGCTACAGATGAATAACAACAGTACACCAACACGGCCAGAAATGGCACTGTTTGTGCTATACACTAGTGTTCCACTGTTCCGGTTTGTCAGTTGTCGCCGTGGCTGGAACAAGCAGCTTTCGCCTTTCTGAAGCCAAAACATTCGGTCGGTCACTGTGTAACATTTAAATAGCATTTAAACGGGCTACAGATGAATAACAACAGTACACCAACACGGCCAGAAATGGCACTGTTTGTGCTATACACTAGTGTTCCACTGTTCCGGTTTGTCAGTTGTCGCCGTGGCTGGAACAAGCAGCTTTCGCCTTTCTGAAGCCAAAACATATCGCAGAAAATTAGAGCAGATGAGAGCTGCTACCTAACACAGCTCGACAGCTTTCCGCTTACCTACCGCGGTGGTGAAGCGAATGCGAGGCGAGGTTGCATCGCGAGCAAATTTTGATATTAAGCATGGGAGTGAATCGTACGTACGTGTTCTTCTGTCATCAGCAGTAAGTTCGTTCAACTCGAGCCACGAACTTCGTTCTACCCTGCAAGAAACGCCCCGAAAGCAACACAAACTGTAAACTACATAGCCTACCAACCCCCAGCAGCTTTCCTTGCAGAGGATGGAAAAAACAAGATCTGGTCAGTGAACGAACTCAGGCAAGGCACCAACAGCATACCGCTTGACGATGACGATCAGTGTGTTGCCTGGCCAGCATGACCCTTTCTTCAATTCTGACCAGGCTCTGAGGTAGACACTTCCAGCTAGGCTTCGGTAACATAAATATACTCTGACTAGCTGCAAACTGATTGGTTTGGACTTTGGAGGCTTCAGCATGTAAGGCGAATGCTAGCTAGCGCTTAATCATGTGCAACGGGCGAAGTAATTGGGGCCTGTCAAAGTCTTGGCATTGAGTATCGTTCTCTCTGCAGATTGGAACGTGAGAGCTGCTAATTCATGGAAGGTGCGGAGAAGCCATAAACTCCAAGAAAGCTAATGGTTTGATACAGGACGGTAAGGCGAACCCCACCTGTTGATGTTCTTTTGTTTTATTTTTTTTTTTTGATAGGACCTGTTGATGTTCTTGAAACTGAGGAACAAATGCAAGCTGAAGAGAAGCATGTGCATTTGTTTTCTCCCCCCTTTCAGGTCGACTAAGAGAAGCATGTACAACTGTGCGTTCATGATCCAGTTGCAGGCCGGATGCCTATGGCCAAGTGGCGCCGAAATCAATGATACTACCTTGTTTGATTGAAAAGAAACTGAACAAACGATTCCTGACGAAAAGAAGGCTGGCAGAAGAACTATAGATTGTACGGTCCAATCAAAGTGATACAACATGTACGTGCGCTTTTGTTTATGTTTTGACCAGCAAATTTTCAGTTCAATATTGCTCCTTGTGAGCCGGCAAAGAAGTGGTATAACACTACCAACCTTGTGCATGTATATCCCCTCTTTCTTTTCTTTTTTTTTCTTTTTGAGAGGAAGACAGGATGAACATGTCTATGGGATTGAGTTCACTAGGACAAAGGCAAACATTATATTGTTGGTAATGTGAACAGACAGCGGAGAAATTGATATGCAATCCTCCTACGTTTTTTTCTTAAAGAAACAGAACTATTAAGGTTCTGTACTAAATACATGTACCAGATTTTTTTTTATGTGACAAGATATTTTCATGAGAGCTGTGCAAATTATATTATAAGATTTTGCTATTTACCATTGAAGCCTTGTTTGACAATGGGGTTTTTGCATCCAAATCCCTAGGATTCACTAGTAGAATTAAATCATTAAATTTCCAGAAATCCACCCTTTCTAGACAGGCCCTTTATTGTTGTAAAATTTCAGGGAAAATCATGCTAGAGTTCTCTCAGGAAAAAGGAATTTGTCATGGAGAGAGGTGCATCAAAGTGGTGGTTACTCCTGAGTATCATGCACATATTCTGCGCAATATATGTTTGGTACACCATGCATGTGCCCTTAGTTAGATGCCATATGCAACTAACCACCAATCGTGCTGGTAGCATGCATCATCATGCCTTAATCTCACCGCAAAGGGTGGGCGATAATCCCCCATCAAGAACACCATTAGGCAGTAGCACAGCCGTACATGACAGATAAGTTCTTGCATCCGATTATGGTGGTCATAACAAACCACAGACGATCAAGACTGTAAATCCCCATCTGTGAATCACAGCGCTAGCTCTTTCGCAAAAAGAAAAGAAAAGAAAAAAAGAAACACAGCGCTAGCTGCTGCTATCTTCTTCAGAATTCAGATGGACGAGCAGATCGAGTAAGGCATGCGTCCCTTTCATCTACCAAACAAGAACTAACGTTAGTCTCTGCATCAGGAGCCCACTTAGATGAGATGCACCCCTCTGTTCTCTCTCTCTCTCTCTCTCTCTCTCTCTCTCTCTCTCTCTCTCTCTCTCTCTCTCTCTCTCTCTCTCTCTCTCTCTGGTAAGGTTGGTGAGAAAGGGATGTCCGGTTGACCTAAAGTTCGATCGGATTGCTATTGCTGAACTGTTGCTGAAAGTTGGTTCCAACTAGGCAACTACTACGCCACTACGACAGAGAGAGGATCAGCCAGCCCACACATTGTTCGTCCGCACCGTGCGTGCGTGCGTACATGCTCCCCTTGTCCCTTCCCTTCCCACCAAAAATTCAGATAGGGTCACACGAACATTTCCACAGGAAGTGCTGACCCCATCTGCGTTGAACAGACCCTTTAAAAATTTCAGCTCACTTCAACTTCGTTTGTTTATACTTCGGAGTTTTGAGCAAGGGAGTTTGACCAAGAACTCTTAATCTAGCCCTTCGGAAATCCTACTGCCAAACCAGTCGGTCTAAAAGATGTACTAAATTATCTAGAGATGGTCCCATCTCGAATCTCGATTATCTTCAGTTTCTTGCCTATCTGGCGCGAAGGAGCTGATCAACGATTGCATGCATAAAAGGGGAAAAAAAGAGTAGCTGGAGAACGTTTGGTGTGGAAGGAAGTAGCATCAAGTTGCAGAGAGTTTGCGTGCAATCGAAGATGAAGGAGCACATAACAATGATGAGTCGAGTAGCAGTAGCCTGCGCATCGCTTTCTGATGGAGCCGAGCGCCCATGAAAATTGAAGGCGGTCGATGGCGATGAGCAGACTGGGCAACAGAATTCAGGGACCTCCTCGACTGCTCCGTCAGCGTCAGTAGTCTGCAGCCGTACGCACGCACGCGCTGACAACTACGGGACATGGCTGGCTGTACACTGGTGATCTGGAGAGAAGAACACTTAAACGCATGCAGGAATCGGACTACGAACAAAGAGTAGATGTGGCCAGAGAAATGCCTTTGGACGCCGGCTTGGTTGCCCGGGGAAAGTTCCTGCACGCGTTTGGAGGAACGAACTCGGAGTAGAGATGCGATTCGGCTCTGGATTTGCACGTGCGCGTTTGCGTTCGTGATGCCATGCCAAGAAAAGTTGCCGGGACTTTTCAAAAAAGGAAAAGTTGCCGGGGAGCTTAGCCTCCTGACTAAGCAATGGAGCTCGGTCGTAGTTGTAAGCTCGGCATCTGCGGAAGATAAGACGGCTGGTGCTGTGAAGAAGTCTGACGGCGGATGCCGTAGGGCCATGCGAAAATTCGACCATCTTGGGAAGATTTGCAGCAGATCGGGATAACGACTCGTTCCGGCCTCCTTTTTTAGGCCACCTGCGGAGCCTGCCCCCGTCCTAGCAGTGGACTAGCGGTACAGTACAGTGTCCTGGTCCAGGCCCAGCGTATTCATTCATGGCGTCGATCGCCATCGGGTGCCCGTGAGTGGCATGGAAATGAAGCCCGAGATGGATAGAATAGCTCCCCACTTAGCATTAGCACGATTAATCGCTGGTCCAGGCGGGTCGTCGTGACCTGGGGTTGGTTGAGGTCTGCGGAGCGGAGGGGAGCTGCAGAACCGGCTACCTGCCTTACCTACCCTCTGAACTTGCCGCAGTGGAGTGGCTCGGGGTATTGGCGATGCAGCGGCAATTAATCGGGTCCGCCGGCCGTCGGATCAAACCTGGGCGTACTCGAGGGTTGGTTTACCTTGGACGACGTACGCCTCCCGCTCCGGCTCCCGTTCCCATCGTGACAGTGGACGTGGCAGACGGTGACAGCTGAGAACCGGCGGGGTGGGCCGACGACGCGCGGCCAGCGGCAGGCTCGCCAACGAAGGCGCCTGGCCACGCCCACGCGGCCGCGCGCTGGTGCGGTGCCCAGCCGAGCCGCGACGTGCCAGTGTCACCTCCTCCTCCCGCGCGGCGCGCACCTAGCGTACGGCCCGTGCCCGGCCGGGAGGCAATGTGCGGCCCTCGCCGGCGGCCGCGCGCCCTCCTACAACGGGAGGGCGGCGGCGCGGCAAACGCCAACGAATCGATAGGATTTGCGTGTGAGCACGATTCTTAGATAAAAGTCTCGGCTATACCTATGTGTATGGCCGCCTTTTCGGCCTTGGGCCGTAGGCTTCATTGGGTTTTGAGGGTATTAGTTTAGTAAAGCCTCTTCATTCACAGGACACTCTACTTTTCCTTTGCTAATTCTTATATTTGCAAGGTTGCAGCGGGGAGGCTATGTATCGCTTATGCTACAATTCCCTCCCTAATCCATCACCTGAAGGAGCGATTGGACCGTTTTTAATCCTATTTGATCCAATAGCGTTGCATGCTGGCCTTTAATCTCCTTTTGTACTGCAGTGTGCGCAGACTTTACTTCTCTTTTCTCGTGCTACTAACATAATTTACTTTTCTGTGCATCCGCATGCAAATCGGTTGGCTAGCGGCATGCAGCATGCACATGCATGCATGATTGTACATTATCTTCTCTTTATTTTGTTACCTATTCATTTTCTTACTATTTTTTCCTTTTATTTCTAACGCTTCAATAATTCACTAGTATATAATCTGTCTTTCTTTTCTTCTTGTTTAATTTTATTATATTCTGTATTTTCTTTATTCCATAAACTCAGTGCGAGTTTTTAAAGGTACTAATATTTGATGTATTTTTCTTTTCTAATTTCCCCTTATTCCTTATCTTATGTATTCCTTTTATTCTCTAGTTTCTTATTCACTCTTTTTATCCCTTCTTTCCCTTCCAATCATTTTTTAATATTTTTTTTAGTTTATATTCTTCTCTTACTCCTTTTTGTTGTATTTATTTATTTATTTTTTCTATTGATACTTTTCGTGCATCTCCATGCGAATCGGTTGACCGGTGGCATGAAGCAAGCACATGCATGCATGAAAGGAGTACCTTATCTTCTCTTTATTGTATTACTATTTATTTTTTTCTATTTTAAATTTCTAATGCTCCATTAAATATTTCTTCACTAGTATATAATCTATTTTTCTTTTCTTCTTATTTATTTTTATTTTATTCTCTATTTTCTTTCTACTATAAACCAAGTGCGATTGTTCTAAAGGTACTAATATTTGATGTATTTTTCTTTTCTGATTTTCCCCTTATTCCTTATCTAAAGTTTTTTCTTTTATTCTTTAATTTCATATCCCACTCTTTTTATCTAATGCTCCTCATTGTTGTATTTATCTATTTACTTCTTTTTAGATAGTAATATTTGTTTCGTGTCCATAACGTAATTGTTTGAGGTGTATAATTTATTTATTTGCTTTGTAGATTAAATTGTTCGGTCATGTTGATTCATTTGTTCGTGATATTTATTTTTCTGTATTTATCCTGTACAATCAAATGTTTCTATATGTTTAATATTTTATTCAATGTACATTATTATTTGTTCGTTATGTTTAATTTTTTATTCACAAAAATAATTATTTATTCATGTTTATTAAAATATTTGTTCCCAGTATTCGAAATTAATTGCTTAGTACTAAAAGATATTTTTAAAAAATATCATGCAAATATGGGTAAGCGCGGTTTTATTTTGAAGATCTTATCATAAGAAAGATAATGGTGCAATTTAAATTTAATTTGGATGCTCAGTTTAGTATTTATAGTTTTTTTTAGATTTTGAATTTGCATGCATGTGGATAATATCATCATCATTTGTCTTCTTCTGCATGTATACACACAATCTCTCTCCTCCGGCAATTTAATAAAAGCGCGCTATACGCCGAAACAATCAAAGGGATCTAATTACAGCCCAAACACCAGATACTCCCGCAGAATATAATAGCTCGGCTTCGGGTGATGGTAAGCGATGTCTAATCACGCCCGAGTTGCAGTGCGTGCCGTGCAGGACCGAGGTCCGAAGTGGACGGATATCATGCGATGCCTGTGCTGCGCGGGTCTGCGGGGCCAACAACGGAAATGGACGACACGGCATGCTATGTTCAGAGTTTGTCCAGGATGTCGAGTTTCTCGAAGGAACTTGTCAGGTAGAGCGCTGCACTGGCGCAACGGGCTTGTCAAAAATTCTGGAGATTCTAGCCATTTCGTGCTCGCAGAGCTCATCTCTAGTCCTGGCACAGTAGATTGTTACTTCTGATCCTCGGTTTTTTCGGTTGTTCTGCACTTGTGCGTCGCAAGTTCTCTAGGAGTGGACAATGGGGGGTCGATCAATCTGCGATATTCGAGGGCACAGCTTCTAAGATGCTGCCTGTAGCATGGCAGCAAGGGATGATGATACGATTGATCGCAATCTGCAAGTTTCAGCCCAATGTTTTCGCACGCTAATCAGCAACCTGTTAGTTATAAAGATGACCAGATTTGAATGAAACTCGTGCGCCAGAAAACATTCAGGCAAACCCCTGCCAAGGTTGCTGCAGGGCTCTCCTTTCAGATTTTCTTTTTCTTATTAAAGGTTCGTGCAGAGCCCTGCCTAAGCATGTAGGGGCGTAAATATGTCTGCAAATGATGTCGAATGCTGGTTACTGAGAGAAACAAAAGCACAACTCAGGTAAAAATTAGAAGAAACTTTCTTCTGTCTTCTGTGACTTCCAAACTATTGAGGTACATTTGCAGACATGAGACATCTAGTTGAACGAGTTAAACCGAACTCCAGCCCGGAGAACAGAGAACCAGGGTCAGCTGCAAAATTCTGGTTTCACGATGGAGAGTTTAACCAGAAACAGACGCAGTGACTGATCAGGCAGCAACTAGTGAGGAACAAAGTGCTGAATCAACAGACATGTTAATCTGATGAACAGCTTACAAACCAAACAAATATTCAGCTGAAGTCAAAATCCAAGAGGAAACACGACTTCTAACTTTCTAAGCCAGCTGAAGTCCACGGTTAGACAGACAGGTTGCATGGATTATGGACGCTCCTAAGAGCTATCATAGATGCACCTGCCTGTCGAAGCTTGCAGCACTACCACGAGAAGGTCGCAACAGATTTACAAAGGCTCGGAGATGAGGTGGAGGTGCATGATATGCAACTCCAGCACCCATGAGACCACTTGGAGCATGTGTTAAACTAGTTGCAGATCTGCCAGATGTGTTAGCTATAGCCTGTGGCAAGATCACAACAGGCTGTCTCAGGAAGTTGTTTGTCGATGGTTGCGCAGCATGTTGAGGTGACTGGTACATGGTTGCTGATGAAGAAAACTGCAGAACTTGCTGCCCTGATGGCTGATTAGGCTCCCTCGTAGGTGCACCTAATACAAAGGGAGAGCACATCAACAGGATTGGACAAAAATTGATCTAATACTGAAACCATCTACAGTTGAGAACACAGCACTTCCAGAGTAGGATAAGAAACATGATATTATCATAAATGCATGTGTGAAAAATCGGTGAAAAGAAGATATGATTTCACAATGTCTTTTTTGCTTTGCAAAGCAGTCTAATTCATGATCAAGAATATTTGAATCAAAATATCATGTAACTCCCATAAAGGAAGTTTCCAATACATCAAAAGATAGTATATCCACAAAAATGACCAGAATGCCAACCACCCCCTTTGATAGTTTGGATCCAAGCGGGGTTCCAGTGTTGCACTTCGCTAGTGCGATGAAGATGTGACTTTAAGTAAGTTTTTTTTTCCTTTATCAAGATTGGAAGAACCATACGATGCCCCAAAAAGGAAAAGGTGCAAATTTTCCGTCCTATTCTTTTGATTCAATAAAAACAGTGGTATGGAGGGATGTATAGATTGGCTAGAGCAGTTAGGCAGCAAATTCAAGTAACTGGTGTTGTTGAAGAATGACTCCAGATTATTGAATAAGTTTTATTCAACCCAATAAGCCAGCCAAGCACAGGACATGCGAGTTACAGAAATTATTTCAATGCCACTGAATAAATTCAGATGTTTTATCTTTTCATGACCCCCCAATGCCAAATTGTAGTGCAAACATTTAACCAGTACGGGTTGTGAATTTCCACTAGTTCATAAGTACGGCTTCAAATCCTCTTGAGTGCCATTAAATTACAACTTTATTAAATGATGGCCCTATAATCATTACTTCATTAGTAAATCAAACTGAAACAACACAGCATCCTTAATATGCATAGCTCAGATTAGAGGATAACAGATCCTCAGAGACTATAATTTGTTATTTTAGTTTATCTGTAAAACATTCCTAGTAAATAGTAATCTTCTGGAGATATTTTAGGATAATCATGTGTTGTGTGCACATGTATTACTCTGCAAAGGTGTTCTGCTCCTCCAAATCTACCGATATGTGGTAGCATAGCCAGCTTTGATTATTTCACCAAGATGCAGTTTTGCGACCAACCCAATTGTATGTTCACAGGAAAACACACGTAAGCTTCCTCTAATTTATGAACATCCATCATTACTGATCGTATCAATAAATCTTACTGAAAAATACCTTGATCGTACTGCTCAAAGAAATCAGTGATTATAAGACTTGGTTAATAAAAAGACAGGACTGATCAATCATAATTATATGTTAATGGGTGGATGGTGCAACGGCAAGCTTATGCATTCTCTGATGGAATGCACTATGGCAGCAGATGAAGACCCCAATTCATGTAAAATAGTATGCACACTATTTTTGTTTGTTAAGAAAGAGGTAATGATCAATAAATAATGTGTACCTATTTGACTGCATGAAGCAACTCCAGTAGAGGCCTTATGTAGAACCTGGAATATCTCCGCTAATATCTGTTGCTTACATATTTTCTCCTGGAGTATCTCAATATCCTTCTTTTTCTGCAGTGTTTCCATCTCTAAATTATGGAACTGCTCATCAAACTTCCTTTTAAGTTCAGCCATCTCAATTTCACGCTCCAAGATGATTTTTTGCCGCTGAGCACATCCAAGCGGAAACGTTGATTAGGCAATAACACCACAAGAGTTCGCAATGTCAATATGCCAGTTGACTGTTAAGAACACGGGGAAATAAGAAAATAATAGAAGGGTTTGAGAAAGTAACCTTAGATAGATGCCTCTTGGTCATCAGATCATGCAACACAAGCAGTTGACTCAATTCAATTGTTAATGGATCTGATTGAAGATGACTTTCAGGCAGTCCAGAAGTGGAGCCTGTTGTTGTCTGGTTGTTTGACTGTCGCTGAACATTTGATGCCCTATGCTGATGAGCAGAAGTTTGACAGGTCTGGTCACCATATTGTTGTCTTAAGAATGAATTAGAGGCAATTTGCTGCTCAGTACCTTGGGCAGAGGAAGAGGTGCGATTGCTAATCGACATAAGCAGTTGACTAAACTCATTGGTAACTGGGTCTGACTGGAGCCCACTTTCAGGCATGTGCTCAACCATGGAGCTTGACGTCGTCTGGTTGGCTGATTGCATCTGAGCATCTAATGCCCCATGGCTGTCTAACCCAGTGCTTACTGAACAAGTATTCACACCAGATGGTTGATACGGATAGGCAGAACTTTGACAAGTTGGATCATAAAGTTGCGGTTGTGTTGAAGGTTGAACTAATGCTGATGAAGTTGCAATGGTGCTTCGCTGTTCAGTGACTTGGCCAGAGGAAGAGGTGTCACCACTAGATACTTCCTTGCTACCTGCAATATCAGCTTCTTCCATTTGATCCACATTAACTGAAGGCAGCCTTCCCACTTGAGGTTCCTGCAGAGAAATTATGTCAAAGGATGTTAGATTATGATCTTGCATTGGTGTTCATTTGCAATAATGACTATAACAGTCAGACACTAGTAATAATTTGTGCCTTCACTGCAATACCATTTGGGGCGAAATCAAAATAACATTGAGATCTTGTCTGACGATTCAGCTTTGTAAGCATGACTCGTCAATCAAACTATAATCAGCACATGACCTCACAATCAAGATATAATCAAAACAAAATGTTTGCGTGCAAAACAGAAGGAAAAGTTCTTGCCAACTGATTTTCATCTTCATGGTGATTTCCTCTAGCCCACAAACCAACTCAACAATTAGTGTTGATTGTTAATACAGTAATAAAAAAGATTATAAGCATACCTCATGACACAATGTTGATTCATGAATATTAGAGTCAGACCCGTGAGGAAATTTTCTCTGGCACATAGAACAAGAGCCTTCAGATGCATCAACAGCGGGACTTATGCAGCTTTGGTTCTCTCCAAAGACTGGAGGTGCACTTTCTGAATCAGCTGACATTGCATTATCAAGTACCAATGCTTCATCAGTGGCAAACTGAGAACATGATCTCTCCATAATTTCCTCCTTGTTTTGTGGTGGCGACGAGAGGATGACTTGTGTCCCAACTTTTTCACTCTCCATAGTAGGTGCATAGTTGGACTGAGAAGACATGCTATCTACAATGGCAATTTCTTCTGGTGCATCAACAGATAAATGATGCTCTGCACCTCCATTTGCTTCTAATGGTGATCGTAAGTTTTCTATAACTGGCTCTGGCTCAAACATATCACTTTCCTTATTTGTATGGCTTCCTTCAAGTTCTCTACTGGAAGCAATCTCTTCAATTTCAATAGTTAGAGGTTGCATGTCCAAATATTTGAGCTGTTGTTCACCTTCAGAATAAGCATGCATATGATAATTTGATTTCTCCATCTCAAATCCAGAATATGCCAAGGAAGTTTCATCAAAACTTTTCTTAAGGTAGCCAGCTGTAGCCTCAAATCTCCATCGTTCTTTTATTCTCTTCTCTTTGTTTCTATCATTTATTTGTTGCTTCACAAATTTTATAATCTGGGACTGCATATATCTACGAAAAAACTTACGCAAAATGCAGAAAGTTAGCTTCGGTAGCTTCATCCTGTGATATCTTGCTGTTGGTATGACACGCTCATAATGGACTCTATAAGAGCAAGCGTGTTCTTGGAAGCATTTGAATTCCAGTTTCTTTAGTGTAATATTGAATTCCTTGCGATCTTTATTCTGATGTAACAATAGTTTACCAAGCCTTTCTGAACAAACTTCCTCAATCTTTTTCAGGACATGGTGATAATCATGGTAGCTAAAACAGTTTCTCGTCCTTTGCTCATGCTTTTCTTTTGATCTAATATAGGGAGACGGAGAATAACTCTGACGGTGTTTTTCGGAATATATTCTATGAGAACTTGATTGCCTCACATTATCAGGTTGATCCCTTATTGATCTATACTTAGACTGCATAACAGTATTTGCAATTCCTCCTTGATGGGAACCTCTTTCAGGTGAAGTTGGTCGCCTTGTATTGACTTGCCCATTTTTAATTGCCACATGAGCAGATGAAGGCAACTTTACAGCAGTGCTTGCAACCACATCCTTGCGAACAAGCTTTTTAAATACAAATGGTTCATCCTTCCTGAACTCACCTTCTTCTAGTTCACGGTTATAAGATGCTTTATCTTCTTCTCCTCTACTGGCAATCTCAAGTTTCTCAAGCTCATGTGGTCTCTTGCAGGTTTCATTGCTATCCATAATATCTTAGCCCAAAATAACAGGTGGCAAAAATAGAAAATTATGCCGTTGCCATGAGCAAGATTTCCCCTCAGAAGCCACCATAGGAAGATGACAATATTAGTTCATTCTGTTTTGGTATACATCTCACTTCAAAATATAAGCACCAGTAAACTGGGCCATTGTTATCCTACACAGAAAATAAATGCACAAAGCATAAATATCAATGGTAGGAAGATTCTTTTTATACCAGTCGTTTAAAAGATCAATTTCTTGTACTAATTAAGAAGATGTGCTAGCAATATTAGTTAACATGAAAAGTCAAAAGGAATTTAATACACATATAATTACAAAACTTCATTTAAGACACTTCAAGAAAAATAGCAGGACCTTGATTCCTCGACTAAAACTCATGAGAAAAGTAGAAAACTGTGTTTATGCTAAACAAACAAAGTCCAAAGTCCAAACAAACTACTTCAATCAATTAACCTAACGGGCAATGCAAACATAATTGTTTATTTAATTTAGAATGCATTGCATGGAAAATTCCCTAGAGATTTTATGTGCAGATGGTGCCATTGCGCATTCACTGCTCCAGAGTACAGAAGAAAATATAACATGCTGTTTAACAATTCAGTGTCCAAGGAAAGCAACTTTCGATTATACAAATAAGCAAAAAAATCATATTGATCTAACAAGTCCAAAAAACTATGAACATAATAGTTATCATAGTTGTAGACAAGGGGTGACAAGAATATAGTAATCACAAGTATTTT
Organism: Panicum miliaceum; assembly: GCA_032594955.1. Lineage (NCBI taxonomy): Eukaryota > Viridiplantae > Streptophyta > Magnoliopsida > Poales > Poaceae > Panicum > Panicum miliaceum. The sequence continues at coordinate 32,980,349 of CM064067.1, read as the reverse complement.
GAAGTATTTTAACACCAAAAACATAACTATGACAACTTAATCAACAATTGCCCCCATGCCCATAAATCATGTATCTATTTAAGTGAGACGTAAGATGGTTGATTTCTAGTTTCTAACGTGTAATTTGGTTATTTTGTTGACATCAAGAGCATGGACGAATTAGATGATTGATGCCATAGCAAAGGCATGGGATGCACCAAAACAAACATTTGCAACACAAGGACCACATTCAGAAACATAAAACAGAAGCCATTTTAAACCATAACATGTGGCCATCAACTACAGGAGCATTTTGACAATTCAGGGCCAACTTTCTGCAAACCATTGACGTGAGGATGCCAATTGCCAAGTTCTACATGAAAGTAGATAAAGGTAATCATGAAACCTCACAAGATCAAGCAATTTAGGTGAACTGGTGGTGTGAAGAGTGAAGATGTACTAGTCGGCCACTATGTATACGTGGACTGTTCATCGTTTATATATTCCATGGGTGTACAGGGGAATCAGTTTGTTGAATTATATTCAACATGAGAAGTGAAGTAGAGGGTGAGTGAGATTGACACTCTAATGCAGATGCTACTCCACAATAGAATGAATTCAATGGGTTCTAGTCAACAATGTACATAGCATTTATTAGCATCGCAAGTAGGATTAGTGCTAAGATCGAGGGGAGTTGAAAGCGATAGATTGGTGCAGTGCATTCCATACAATGATTGCACATGAAATCCAATAAAAAGCAAAAAAAAAATTGCATTGCATGTAGAATAGTATCCGTGGCTTTAAACAGCAACTTGTGTGAGAAGATCATTTATTGTTAGGGTCCACATGTAGCTGTGCGATGTCCATTATAGTGTCTACGTAATGAGCAGGTCATATATACTCTTGTCCTCCATTCAAATACATTGAGTGCAATTTGTTTTGCAAAAGCAAAAGGTTGTATTTTTTTTTGCCAACAATTTGAACTATAAGTATGTTTAGTGTAAAAAAAATTATACAGCAACATACGCATTTCAAAAATGCTTTCAGGCTACTTTGATTTTGCACCTATAAATGATATATGTCATTATGTTGTCAGAACATGATGATTGAAGGCCAGGTTAAAACAAGATACCTTTGTATACTCTGACAAGGGGAGTATAAGACATGCATGTGCAACATCTACCATTAGGAATGCCTTATCAAGCAAAGTAATCACTCCATAAGCCTAGGTTAGACCCAGAAAGTTCCCTACCGAAAGCAATTGGAAAGAAATTGAAGTTCCCACTAAAATCAAGGAGCCCGCAACCACAGCAGTAAACAAATGTTATTACATATAAATTGAAAAGGTGCAACGGTCCAGTAAATACTCCGCATTCAAACCGAGCACTTCATGTACATCCAGCGAACATTCCTGCTGGGCCGCACAAAAGAAGCACGAAGCAGGAAAATCCCTGGATGCCAACACCAGCCGCATAAACCCCATCTAAACCGCTCGGGTAGGCAAAACACTACCGCTCAAAATCCTCGCCGCACCGATCGCTCGAAATTTTGGTACCTCAATCGCTACCCCCCCCCCCCCCCCCCCCCCCCGAGCCGCCTCTCCACTACTCCAACGAAAATCAACTCACTTCCATGCATAAGAAAAAACACTCCCGTTCATGCAGGGAAGATTAGAACATGCTGGTTGCCAGATCACCTACAGATGGAGCGCCGCCGCACCCGGATGATCCCGAATCGGCGTCCCCGCCCGGCGCGCAGCCGAGGAGAGAGATTCCGTGCGGCGAGATCGAACAGGGGTTTTGGACGGAGATGACGCAGGGCGAGCGGCGCCGCTGCTTCAGCAGGGTCGAGTAGCAGCAGTGGGTACCGGGGGCGGTGGGTTCAGAGCGGCGTGAACCCAGAGAGGGGAAACGCGAGCGTCGTGCGGTTCGTAGCCTGCTACTCGAGTGGCCCCGAGGTCACCGGGTTTTGATTTATAAGACGATCGGTCATGTCGACGCGAAGTTCCCGAACTGCCCCAGGGGGCTTCTTGTTGGGGCTTCGTGCTGGTCGCTGGCTGCCGGGGCACATGAACCTTTTGTTTTGGCATTTTGTGGTTGCTTGGCTTGATTGCACAAGTCAGCGGCCTCATGGCGGACTCGCGAGGTGGCGTGTGGTGCGCTATGCTGCCAGCGGTCAGGTCACCTAGCTGTTGTGGCACTGTAGCAGCCGTGGCCGTGGGGCAGTAAAAAGAGAACTATATTCCTTCGGTTCTAAAATTGACTGTAGTTTGTTTTGGCAAATGAATATACAGCAGTAAAAATTTACTTATTTCTCATCCTAGCTGTGGCTGCTAAGGTCTGTTTGAATTTGGTGACTAAAATTTAGTCCTGTCACATCGGAGATTTGAACAACAATTAAAAGTATTAAATATAAACTAACTATAAAACTAATTACATAAATGAAGACTAATTCACGAGATGAATCTATTAAATCTAATTAATCCATCATTAGCGCATATTTACTATAGCACAACATTGCTAAATCATGAACTGATTAGGCTTAATGGATTCATCTTGTGAATTAGTCTGCATTTATGCAATTAATTTTATTAGCCTATATTTAATACTTTTAATTAGTGTCAAACATTTGATGTGATAGGGATTAATTAGTCCAGGGTATCTGTCGGTGGGGGAGTACCGCGAGCGGAGATTTGTGGAAACCCGTTTAGAGATTTGGCCAGAGGCTGAACACGCTGATCTCCTCGGAAAGCGCGGATGATGAGCGCAGAGAGATTTTACCTAGGTTCAGGCCTCCCTGAAGATAATACCCCTACGTCCTGCTTGTTCATATATTTTAGTTGTGTATGAACCAGAGAATACATGAGCAGGGAGCTCCTGCTTGAGTTCTGCCCTCCCCTCTCCTGCCTCGGGTCTCCTCTTTTATCATTTAAGAGGGATCCCCACATTGGGCTGTATACAGAAAATAGATGAGGTGTCCTCCCTGAGGTGACGTGCCCTTCATACATGAGCTTCATTCTTTAACGCGTGCAAGTGCATGTTGTATGTTTGCATGCAGCACATGCATGCATGCACCCCCCTTCTCGTGGGTTTGCTTGTGAGCCCCTCTCACCTTAGAACTCTCACCTTAGAACCCGTGCATCAAATGGGCAAGAGAGAGAGGGAGATACCCGTGCACACCCCAGGTTGTATAGTGCATGCGCATCCCGAGGTGCACAGTAACCGGGGTGCATGGTGCATGCACACTTCGGACCGCATGCACACTCCGGAGTATGTGTATGCTTGCTCCATTGATGTTGGCCGGTGGTTCTTGTCTTGGGACATGTGTGCATACATGTTAGGATAAGGTAGCATATGGTAGTGTTGCATGTCCTTCCATCTTTATTGTGAGAGTTGGACGATTCTACCAGCTTGTCATGTTGCGACGTAGCACCCCGTCAGTCATCAATCTAGAGTTATTTAATAATGTTTGCTCCTACAATTGTCATAGTTTTCCCTTCAGAGCAAAGGAAACTATCGCCTTCCAAGATGCCGAACGGCACCTCAAGGTCCTCCGGGGGTGTCGAGCTGCACCCTAAAACATGGGGATTAGGTGGGCCCATCTTGCATACCACTCCCTTCGTGTGCGTGGCGATCGAGCGTCTCCATGAATGGTGAACAAGCTCCAGGCATTGCTACGGATACATCAAACACGGCACACATGAGACTCTTATGATGTTGGTGTGTTATCTTTGTCTATGCTGTGTGCATGAAGTGCGTGGTACAATGATAATTCACTTAAGATAACTAACTCAGTATGACCACTTGTATTTTCCTCTTTATCCAGATTTAACAATGATATTCTTTTCAATAATAGGTGATACGCATGTGAATAGTGAGGCGCGTCTTGGGTGGTTTCGTCTATCACGTCGGGTATTTCTGTCGTGCAGAAGGTCATGTCAAGCGATTCCAATAAGGATGCTTGTTTCGTCGGTGGCTGCTTACGAATGGGCGTCTTTCTTTCTTTGTCTTTTAAAAAAATAAAATAAAGATTCAGTTGGTTGTGTGGTGGCTCGTGTCGACGTCCCTTTTCGGCTGGACAGAGTCGTGGAGGCTCAGGTCGATGTCCCAATCCGAGCGGCGGAGTTCTGTTGAGACTCGTGTCGATGTCCCAATCCAACCAGACAAAGTTGAGAGAGATTCTGTTAATGTCACAATCCAACCGGACGGTGTTGTTTGTTTGAGTTGAGTGTGAGTAGTGCGTTGGCATGTTACGGTGCAGGTTGATATACTAATCCAACCGGATGATGTTACTAGCTTTGCTTGCTAGTTTGTAGGTGTTGTAGTTGTAGATGATGTAGTTGTGATATACGGTTTTTGGCCCAATTTACCTATAAATTAGGTCCATTCTCTTCTTCTTATTAATATACCAATATATCGAACCGCAAAGTTCAGAGTTCAGGATCTTTAAAACAAAAACAGAAAAAGGCGGGAAGCTACGGCATAATCAAGATACGTGCTACAATCATTTAATGCAGAGAAGCAAATCTCCCTTTATAAAAGATAAAATCATTTACCTCTGAAGGAGAAATTAACATGTGATAAACGATGTAGACATTTGCGTTGGTTGAAACCGAGATATTACAGTATTATCTTTTTTAGAAAATATTTGTGGAGACAGTATGATTAAGCGACTAGGAACCGGTGTGATGGCAAAATATTTTTTTGCATGGTATAAGCTAAAGAAATCGACCATATACAGAAACGGTGACACGTAGGGTTTTTATTGGTCGTGAAACGGTTGGGTAGGGTGAGTTGAAATATCTTAAACACGCTCTTAAGAAAACATAATAAACACAATATATTAGATATTTTCATTTTTACGATTTTATCATCAAGGAGGGCATCGCTCTAATAATGGTTAAACAGCATAAAATGGTTGCTCGTATCTGTTTATCACCAACAGTTTTATGCTGACGTCGATATATGTTCTCACCCAATAGAATGATTACTGTATGACCAACATTGTCAGGCCATCTGGGCTAGCTCGTGGGCCACGGTATGGTTTCTAGGGCGTGTTCCAGCTGCTCGGATCCCGGCCCGACAGTCAGGTACGGCCCAAAGCTCGCGACTGGAATGGCAAAGCTGTGCATAGATGGCCTAATGTGCCACACGACACGGCACGGCACTAGCACGACATCGGCATGGCACAATCCAGCATGACACGACAAGGCACTAAGGCGTAGTCGTGTTGTGCCGTGCCGGCACCGCATGCCATTTCGCCGGCCCAGGTATGACGGCACAGTTGGCCCAGCGGCCCTGTGTCGGCCCGAGCCTGACGTCAGTTGCGGCGGCATGTGAGCAGGATGGCGGCAACGGCGCAGACGCATGGAGGGTGGCGGAGACGGCGCGCGACAAGCGAGCAGGGGAGCCAGTAGGTGCGATGGCGGCGGGCGATGCGGGGAAAGCGGCGGTGGCGGCGCGTGAGAAGGGAAGCGAGGGGAGCGGCGGCGCGCGACGCGACGAGGGCCAAGGGAAGAGGCGGCGCGCGCGTGGCGAATGCCAATGGGAGAGGCGGCGGCAACGGCTACGACGCGACGAGAGAAGGGGGTGGCAGCGCGTGACGCGTGGGCGGCGGGGAGGGGAGGCCGCACGGGACTACGGGAGCGAGAGAGTCAGAGAAAGAGGAGAGGTCGTATGGGATGGGAGGGAGGAGAAGGGACGGTTGAGCGCTTGAGTCAGTAGGAAAAGGAGGAGAGAGATTAGATTTGAGAGATACGAGAAGTATATATACGAGTGGTTGTGGGCCGGATCCGAACCAAATCGTGCCGGTCCATTAGTCATGTCGTACCTGTGCTGGCACGTATGCTGGAGTTTCAGTCCACTCACGATATTATTTCCGTGCTATGTCCATCATGTCAAACCGTGTTGTATAATACCTCCGTTCGGCTGCTTGTGTGGTGGCTGGGCTGCAGCTACTGCTACAGACAACCAAGCAGCCGCCAGCAGCCGAACAGCAGCGGCAGCTAGCAGGAAACAGCCCAGCGGCTGCTTTCAGCCCAGCCGAACGGTGTGAATATTCTTTTAGCGTCGTGTGCCCCGTCCATAAGGCACAGCCCGTTTAGCCATGTACAAGCTGCGAGCCTTTCCGGCTTTCCCGGTGTAAAGGCAGTGCGCGCAGCAGCGCACCACTACCGAGAGCCGACCGATCTCAACCGGTGTCAATGTGGTGGTTGGTGGGCGAAAAGGACCCCGCGCATCGGGCACCAACTCTGCACACCGAACTCACCAAACCAACCCGTATAGAGGGGACAGACCCACATGTCAGACACATTACGTAGTACAACGTCGCGTAAGGGAAGCACGCATGGGCTTGGAGGGACCCTCTACGATGCTCCTCCACACACATGTGACGTCCACCAACCCCCGCCGAACACGAGGAGGGTGACAGGTGGGCCAGCCGGGGTTTGGGCGAGCCCAACTAAAACCCCGCACCCATCACCACCACTTCTCCCCCCACCTCGCCCACACGAACCCGAGCCCTCGCCCGCCCAGCCCATCCGAAGCCTCAGATCTCAGTCGCCAGCGCCGCCGCTTCGTTCGTGTGGAGGCGAGAGGAGAGGAAATGGCGGCGAGCGAGGGCGTGCTCCTGGGGATGGGCAACCCCCTCCTCGACATCTCCGCGGTCGTCGACGACGCCTTCCTCTCAAAGTAAGCCCTCGCCTCGTCCTCTCGTCTGATCTGCTTTTAGGAATTTAGTTACTCCTTAGTCCCAGTGGTTTGGTCTTTTTTTGGTGGTTTCGCAGCGTAGTATCATCAGATCCGCGACGGGGACGATGTCGTTTCGCCTGCAACTTAGTCTTAGATGCATGCACGTGCAGCACAAGAACGGCATCTGAATGGGACACTGATCCGAAATTGTTTAATTGATCAAGCACCACAGCGACCAGCGGGCGATGCTGCGCTGGAATTCATTGTTACATGGATGTTGCTGTTGCTTGTCCAATTTTAGGCTAGATCTCGAAGTTTAGTGCGGGGCTATATGATTCTCTGCTTTCGTTGGTGGCGTCAATGCCCTGCTGCTTGATGATTAGTCCTAGCTTGCTAGTTGGGTGCTGCAATCATGATGTGGTACTGACCTACTTCACCACTACTGATTTAGGTATGACATCAAGCTCAACAATGCCATTCTGGCCGAGGAGAAGCACTTGCCTATGTAAGTATATGTATCGCTGATGCTTTTATATATATGTACTGATGTCTTTATTTTTGGATATTTTTTGTTCTCAAGCTGTGACTAGTTATTTGTTTTAACCTGCAAGCTGAACACTTCAATTTACTTAGAAGGCATGCAAGCACCCTTCTATTGTGTAAGATTGTATGCTGTTGTTTAATAAGGTGGTTTCTGACAGGTATGATGAGTTGGCTAGCAAGAGCAATGTTGAATATATTGCCGGAGGTAATGCTTCTTAACACGTATATGCAGTAATCCAGTCCACGAACTGCTACATCTTGGTGACTCTTCTGATTTATTGTATCTTCATTCTTTTCATTCTTACAGGAGCCACCCAGAACTCTATCAGGGTTGCCCAAGTAAGCCCTTAATCTACTAAAATGTCAACAATAGAATACTGTAGCTACATCAGTTTGTTGATGGCATGTCATGGTTTTCAGTGGATGCTTCAAACTCCTGGTGCAACGAGTTACATGGGATGCATCGGAAAGGACAAATTTGGTGAGGAGATGAAGAAGAATGCTCAAGCTGCAGGAGTTACTGTTAGTTCTTAATCTCCCCTTATTCATGATACTGTAATTTTCTGCTTTGTCGGTTAATTGAATAATGTGGCCTTGACTTGTTGCATGCTCACTCAGGCTCACTACTATGAGGATGAGACTGCTCCTACAGGCACATGTGCTGTATGTGTTGTTGGCGGTGAAAGGTTTGTGTCCAAAAATCAATTATGTGGTTTTGATGCATAGTTTTTATTGTTAGTAGCAATGCCTTTGCATTTCATTTAATAACTATTAAATAGGACTATTGTGCAATTCCAGTAATCTATGCTCATATTATTATCCTCTCCTTGATCCTCCGCTGTTGTCTCGCGTTCATTCTGGCTCTTCTTTACACATCAAAATTAGATGTGGGTAACATTTATTGGCCTTTTCTATTGCATGCTCCAACTTGGCATCTTTCAACTCTGTCCATATGAGTGTCTATGCTATGGCATACACAAAGTGCATAAGTTTTAGAAAGCTGTTGGATTTTTGGTCATTCATTCTTGCCAAAAACATGTCCTAACGCTATAGAATATGTAATGTTTCTAGTTTGGTAAAATACTATCCTAGTATCATCTGTTGTACCAAGGAATTCAAACTGTTTTTTCTCCTCTTCCATTTCACAAGATTATGATTGCCAGCACTTCCTTCTGCAAGAATATCAGTTATATCTTTATGTAACCAGGTCATTGATTGCAAATCTGTCGGCGGCGAACTGTTACAAATCTGAGCATCTAAAGAGACCAGAGAACTGGGCACTAGGTATAATACTCAATACATTTATTGATCTCAGGTTGATTTTTAGCTAAACCCATGCTCGTCAGTTTTATAACGAGTTTGAAATTCTGAAGTTGCTCAATACTATACAAATTCTGTCAATATACCGGTCACAAATTATTGGTTCAGTTATATAAGATCAGAGCAACATTAGTATATTTACACGTTTTAAAGCACTCTAGCAGGTGACACTGCTAGTCTGCTACCGTTGTCCATTTATTGTGGAGAAGATGCCAAGATGGATTGTACTTTTATTTCACGTTGCACTGCTGAAATGAATCATTACATTATTTTGCAAGTTAAAATAATATTCATGAACAGAGTTGATTTGTTGTTAACAAAAGTTTTAGCACAGAATGCTTTACCCTTGACTAACAGTTCGCTTTATTTGAGCTCTGCTATCTGAAACTGTGCTAGTTCTTTTTTACTGAATTATACCATTATTGATGACAGTTGAGAAGGCGAAATACATCTACATTGCTGGGTTTTTCCTTACGGTGTCGCCCGAATCTATTCAGCTAGTTGCTGAGCATGCTGCAGCACACAGCAAGGTAAATGTTTTTTTTATGAAATTGGCCCTTTAATTTTTGCTATAGTTTAATTGATCAGTTATTTTCAGGTGTTCCTGATGAACCTTTCTGCTCCCTTCATCTGTGAGTTTTTCCGTGATGCCCAAGAGAAGGTTCTCCCGTAAGTGTTATCTTCTATACCATAACATTCAATGTTTTGACTTTCATCTGAGACTGCATATAGCAACCCAAGTAAAAATATATAAAGCAATGCTCATTCTTGTCAAGACATTTTCCTATGTTCGGCACATGCAAATCTTCTGATCTTGATTAAACTTCTGTCGTGACATTGAGGACCCTATTTTGTACTTCACTGACGATGCATTTTTATGGATTACAAGTCATTTTAAAGATGTATTTGCTACTTATTACCAATATAGGTATGTTGACTACATCTTCGGAAACGAAACTGAGGCAAAGATCTTCGCCAAAGTCCGTGGATGGGAGGTAGTTACTGATTAGTCTTCTATACTCCTACAATACCATCTCCATTCTTTCGAAATAAATACTGCCTCCACTCTTCCATATTTGAAGTTTAGGACAAGCTAAATAGTTCAGAAATAACTAATTACGATAAATTGTATGTCTTTGGTGATTACTATGCTGATTAATTACCTATAATAAATTGTAGACTGAGAATATTGAGGAGATTGCTTTGAAGATCTCCCAGCTTCCTCTGGCTTCAGGCAAGCAAAAGAGGATTGCTGTCATTACTCAGGGTGCTGATCCGGTTGTTGTTGCTGAGGATGGAAAGGTATATGTTCTTGTCGGTTCAATGCTTGACATTATAACATGATATTTGCTATTTTAATCATTAAGTGACAGACGTATAGGCTGTGATAAGCTAGTGTCAACTAAAAGTTGTATTCTTTGCCCCACTTTGGTCAAATATACAGGCTTTTGCCTGTTGGACATGGAAACTTCTATTCATTTTCACTTACAATCTTTTTCGACCCCTCTTTTTTGTACACAAATATGTCTTTGCTTTTGCAGTTTTGCTTTGAAATGTTGAATGCGCTTTCGGAAACTAAGCTGAATGTGCAGCAATTGTTTACTTGTTCAAGGATTTTGCATCTATAGTTTTTTCTTTTATTTTTAATTAAGAGTTGATATCTGCCATCTTGAGTGTTTTCATCCAAGCTGTTGAATATGAACTAACTCTTGTGTTGATAATAGGTGAAAACATTCCCTGTTATCCTATTGCCCAAGGAGAAGCTTGTTGACACCAACGGTGCAGGTACATTTTTCTTTAGTCGGTTGATTTGTGTTCTTGGTTTGGAGAGTTAATCTCTGTTTCTGACTTTTTCTCTTGAATGCTAGTTGATGTGTTTTCTAAAAAGGCTTCTTAACAATGTTTATCATCGGTATATCTGTAGATGCGTTCTAGGATAACTTAGGATGATTTTTTATTATTCACACAAGCTAGTCATCGATATTCTTTTGTATTCTCTGATAAATTAATTCCAAATACTCCATAGTCCATATGCGCAGTTGTCATGTTATGACAGTGCTTATCGATAGATGCCTTCTAGTATTACTTAAAATGATTTTCCACACAAGCTAATAATCAGTCTTCTTTCGTATTCTCTGATAGATTAATTCCAAATACTCTGTAGTCCATATACTGAGTTGTCATGTTATGACTCGGTGTGTTCTGGTAACCTGCAATAAAGTGCGTGGTACAAACCCACTAAAATAGAACAGCAACTCAAATATGGATAAAGGCCAGCAAATGGGTTTGATTTGAGGGTTCTGTATATTTTATCTGCTGTTCCTGATAAGCAACCTCGGTGTTCGGCAGGTGACGCCTTCGTTGGAGGCTTCCTCTCTCAGTTGGTCCAGGGCAAGAGCATCGAAGACTGCGTGAAGGCTGGTTGCTACGCCGCCAACGTCATCATCCAGCGCTCCGGCTGCACATACCCTGAGAAGCCTGACTTCAACTAGAGCAGACTCAGGCACGCCATGAGAGGGATCGTTATAGGCACACTTATTCTTAACCGCTGAGTGGTTCCGTGTGTTCGACCTGTATTCTTCCGAGGCTTTTCTTCCGATCCGGCCAATATTTTTTCCGTGATATTTGTTGCACAACAACTATAAACGTCGATGTTGTCTCTGTATAAGGCAGGATTTGCCAGCGTGCTGTGTTGCTCCGCTGATGCTTGCAATGCAATCAGGATGGGTGTCAAACGATATCTCCTTTTTGCGGTTGTGTTGCTTTGTTTCTACCTTGCATGTTCCATCCTAGCAGGCTAGAATCATAATTGCCCCAATCAGGTGGGCCCATGTTTGATTTAAAGCTTGTTTGGTTTGCTAATACCAAATATTCTCCTGCTCTTATCGATGTGGTTTCTCGTGGGACTTACCAAGCAAATTGGACAGGGAGGGAGGGCGGGCCGCGCTGTGAACTGATTGCAGCCCAGCCCAACAGAACAAGAAATGACGGTCCTATCCCGTACCTCTCTAAGAGCAAAATGGGCCAATAAAACGGCAGCTGAAATGTTTTCTTCTTTTGCTGCAGGAATACTTTCTCGAAGCGAAGATTTGTAGCAAGAATCACACCTGAAAATAACATACTTTGAAAATAAAAACTGGCAGTAGAGCAACCAGAAAACCACCCGCCACCGCGCCACGCATCACCACTTGGCCTCGAGAGGATCATTGCCGAGTGCCAAGCCAAGCATCAAATGTTGTACTTCCACGCTTCCATCGTGGATGCCATTCTCTTCACTCTCCGAATTCCTGTGTCGCTGGCGGCTGCTTTTGGTCCGAGCTCACGGTGGCCGGCCGCAATTCGGCAGTCGGCTGCCTTTCCGGGCGGCGGACGCCGTACACCTGACTCTGCATCCGACCGGGTCGGGTCGCCGTCGCTATTTGGCCCGTAAACACTGGGTAATGGAAGTCCGAATTCCCATCCACTACAAAGGGAAACGAAAGAACACCACCATTCACCGAACGCCATCGATCGCAAGAAACGCCAGCAGCATGTGTTCGCCAATGTGACAAGGATGTGGAGCCAGCACCACCTTCGCGGACAACCTGGAGGATCGCTACATTAACCTAACCTACCTTGCTTGCTTTTCCGTCGTCCTGACTCGACACGCCGCTGCAATTTCGTTGGCACGCAATAGCCGTCACATCGGTCTCGCATCAAGAGGGCACTGGGGTGAGTCTGCTCGCGCTCGCTTTTCCTGATCTGCTCGGCGATCAGGTGGTTGCGCGAAAGAATGGGTGCAGTTGCTGACTTAGTTCATCGGGACAGAGCCCGGCTGCCGGCTGCATTCGCTAGCTGATTCGCTCCACATTTCCACTACACATGCAGGCGTGCAGCAACCGTGCATGGGTCCATCCCAACATGGGCAAGAACTTGTCGGGACGTTTTTGCTCGCTTCTGTGTAGCGCAGCCGCACGATGGCGCCGGGAAGTGCGGACAGAGGCGTACGCGGTGCCACGCTCGCATCTGTTCCGAGGGTGCTGTCGACACGTGCACGGCACGCCCACTGTCCGTACGAGCCACGTACGTGCTCCTTTCCGTTACAGCGATGCGAGTCCCATCCGCTACAGCGACACCCGATCGCCACTCTCTCCGCCCGCAGTCCCACAAGCCAACTACTGTAGCGATTGGGATCGTCCTCTTGCTTTGGGTCGACAACCATGTGCCGGTGCTGGTCCAACTGGCCGCTGGCCACTGCGCATCGCACGCGACACCGACGGCGACCGCTAAGCTGGACTCGCACACTGCAGAGGAGGCAGAGAGGACCCTCCGATCCGGGCTCGATCCCCTTGGTTTTTCCCTTTAGCGGCATGAGCCCCGTCATGGTCCGGTTTCTTCAGATAACGAGACACCATGCACGATCGCGCTGGGGATAAGCCGACGACGCTGATGGGGAAGGGAGACAAACGAGAGACGGCCGAGACACTCGACAGCCGACACGACCGCCTACCGGAAAGCGAAGCCCACCGGCCGTACGGGGTGGCCCGTCCGGCCCGCCCACCCAGAGTCGTTCGTATCCGCCTCGGCGACCGCACCACGTGCCCGGACGCGAGCGCGGCCGCCGCCCGGCCGGCCGGTGGGCCGCACGTGGCGTGTCCGCCCGGTGGGCCTCCCCCCGTCCGCGCCGGTCACATGGGGGCGCCCCCGGGACGACGATCATGAGAGCTCTCAGTTTTTCTTTCCCTCGAATCTGGAAGCTTTGGCTGATGCCCTTATCGGCTTATCAAAAACCCTACTGCAGATGCGCGACCACTCTGTACGCCGGGCCGCGTCTTCCTCTCTGATCGATAAGCTGGACCGCGATCTCGTTACCGAATTTTTGCACGGGGTGGCGTGCTAAAGCTAGCGCGTCGATAGCCCAGGTCGACGTCGATCGATCGCGAATGACAGCGGACAAGTACGATCTCAGGGCTTCCATCGACAAGTACGTTCTCAATCGAGGCAGCGGGCGCTCCTTTTCCGATCGCACGCGCTGGCTTCGCCGCGAAGGCTCGCTAATCCAAAGCTGCGAGTGTTTGTGATGGAAGTTATTGGCTCCGCGAAAGGCATCGGTGACCAAACAATAGTTTATGGGTTCTGTTTTGTGGCAGCTGCTTGATGGAACAGATGGATGGGGGATTAGAAAAAGCGCAGCTCGATCTGCAGCGATGATGTTGATGTATCGAGGCACACGCCATGGCGGTAACGTGCAACCTGGCGCCAGGCACGTGGGCTCGCTCAGCTGAACAATCAGACTTGTTCCTGTGGGCACAGAGCCACTGTCCCGGCTGCGGTGCCACCAATGCAATAGTCCGGTCCCACGGGGCAGAAATAATAACCGGAGAATCATTGAGAGATTCCCTATACAGCTCAAAACAATACTAGTACTAAGGTTTATACTAATGGTAAGATTGGGTGGTCAAGGTTCAGTGGGTCAGCCTGCTAGCTGTTTTGCTGGCACGGCTCACGGCCTGCGCTATTCCTGATGCGCTGCTGCTCCCAGTTTGACCTCACGAACAGCAGCAGCTGCTGCAGCTCAGTTCTTGACGATCACGATGGCGGCTGGGCGGAGGTGGGCGGCACTTGAGTGCGCGGCATGGTCCATCCGTCGGTCCAGCGCGGAGGCAGCCCGGCCGGGGCGCGCTCCGGACAAAATAAGCCGAGCGGCCTATCAGGAGGGGCCAACTGCTTATAGGCAGGCCGGTCAAACGGCGACGCGGACGAGGCGAGGCGCCGTCCGGCCGCCCGCCGTGGGATTGGGAACCCGGCCGTACCACGTCGGCCGCCTTGGCGGCGTGCCCCGACGGAACGCATCAAGATTCCTCCGGATCTGCGGCCCTGGGGTTGCGCACCCGTAGATATTTTTTCCTTGCGAGCCAAGCAAAACGAAGCGAGGGGGTCCGCCACCGGGGGCCGGGGGGGAGGAACAGTGTGCTGGTAAGGAAAGGAAGAGAAGAACAAAATATACGAGGGAGGTGAAGATGGGGTCGTGGAGTGCGGACGAATGGAGAAAAGAGATGAGGAGGAAATCGCCTCGCGTGTTAATGGGATCTTTTCATCCGTCGGGAAAACACGAACGTGGGCGTTGGAAGGCAAGGAAGAGTAAGAAAAAGCGAAAATCGACTGTTTGGAAAAACACCAAGCCGGCCTGATTGATTAGTGCTGGAGGACCGTCTCAGGCTCTCAGCAAGTCGTGTGATGTGCCGGGCCACGAGCTCCATCGCGCCGCGCCGCGCTACGTAAGAGCACAGCTCACACTGGCGCAGCGGTGCGCTGTCCGGTTCTAGAACCTTCCCGTTCCACGCTCCCAAGTCTCGAACAAAAAAAGTATGAATTACCGCTCCGACTCGGAGGTGGAGTGGAGCAAGATTTTTGTTCCCCGAATCGAAATACTTTTTTCACTTCTCGTACTCTCAGTCAGAGGACCGCGTGAAGAGAGTATAGCAAGATGCATATGGAAAGGGAGCGGGAGGGCCGGCTCCGTTTATATTATTATTCAAGCTCCATTTATACAAGACGGTCAGTGTATATACACACCCAGCTACTAAAAGTGCTTCAAGAAAAAAAGCGAAAGCCGAAAGGGCGCTCTGTTACTGTTAGGCAAAAGAGCATCCCAAAAACCGGGAGAAAAAAGAAGCCTGGAAGCTTCGTCGCCGATGGATCTGCTCTGCTGCGACGGCACCGGGACGCGATGCTGCTCTGCAGCCGGCAGCAGCGCACAGTGCTACTGCTACAAACTCACCCTCCCTTGGTCCTTGCTTCGTACGTACAAAACCGTATACACAACGTCGGTATTCGTCGCCGTATCTCTACGGCGATACACGCCCGCCCGCCATGGTCCGCCGGTAGGGGTATCTCTGTCTTCAGGTCGGCCGCTCCATTGCCCGGGCTCCGCCGCCGGTCACGATCCACGGGTGAGCTGCATAATCGCGAACGGCAGACTTGTTAGAGATTTAAGATTCCTGGATCGGATTCGGGGTAGACGCGAAACAAGCGCGAATCGAGGAGAGGGAGAGAGAGAGAGAGCGCGGTGGGTTGTGGGCAGACTACTCACCGAGGACCTGCTCGGCGGTGAACCTCCTCCACTCGTCGCGGCAGATCATGCGCCGCATCAAGTCCTTGGCCGCCGGGGACACGCCGCCGAACAGCCTGGGCGGGAACCGCACGCTGCCGCGCATCACGGCCGCCAGCACCTCCGCGGCGCTCTCGCCGACGAAGGGGAGCGCGCCGCCGGACAGCAGCGCGTACATCACCACCCCGGCGCTCCACACGTCGGCCTTGGCGCCGTACTCGCTGCCGGCCACGACCTCGGGGGCCACGTAGTGGGGCGTCCCCACCAGACCCTCCGCGCGGCCCAGGCCCCCCGCGCCCACCCACGCCGCAGACCCGAAGTCCGCCAGGCGAGCGCGCGGCGCCGCCTCGGCCCCGCCCCCGCGGCCGTCCTCCTCGTCCTCGTCCTCCTCGGCGGCGGCGGCGTCGATGAGGATGTTGTCGGGCTTGACGTCGCGGTGCGCCACCCCGCGGCGATGGCAGAGCGCCAGCGCCTGGGCAAGCTGCGCCACGATGGCGGCCGCCACGGGCTCCGGCACCGGCGCGCCGCGGCGGAGGCCCATCCAGTCGAGCAGGTCCGGGCCCGTGCACAGGTCCATCACCGTGTGCGTCCACGCCTCGTCCTCGTACACCGCGTGCACCTGCACCACGCCGGGGTTGCCCGCGCTGGCGAGCTGGGCCAGCTTCGGCTCCAGCTGCGCGAGCTCGCGGTCGAGGTCGTCGGCCAGCTGCGAGCGGTCCACGGACTTGACGGCGAAGGCCTCGCCGGTGGCGCGGGACGTGCAGCGGCGGACCACCCCGAAGCGGCCGCGACCGATCTCCTCGCCGATCTCGTAGTCCCTCTTCAGCTCCGCACTCATAGTTCAGTAATTTCTTCTGATTTTTGTTTCGAAGTAAATTTCTTCCGAGTTTTTGGGTTACCTCGATCTGGGGAGGACGGTGGCCTATTTAAAGAAACCAGTGGGAGCTATGGCCACGCGGAATATTCGGATCCTGCCGGACCGGGACCGGGACCGGGACGGAACAGTGCTTTTCTCCTCTCCCGATTATGCCCTCAACCTCATTTGGGCACCTTAGAAAATGTTTTTCAGTAGGGATTGTTTAGGAAAATTTAAATAATTTTAAACTTTATACTACTACTACTACTACTACTACTACTACAGGTGGGTCAAGTGTTGTACGCAGAAATAATTTAGTGAAGAATTTATATACAACTGGAAAGGTAGAGCTTAAATAAATGCTATAAAATGATGAGATGAGATGTTCGACTAAATAGCAAAATTATACACAGGTTAACAGTTTCCGTCTTTGATGTAAGCAGTTCAAGAAAACGATATCACGTGAACGACTATCGTTAGATTCCTAAACGGAGTACTTCCTGGTCTACGGGAGGAATTTCTTTTTTGTGTACAGGATGACCTGGTCTCGAGAAGAAAAAAGAAGTTTGTACGTACAAGATGACCTGCATCTCGGGCTCTCGGCGTCTGGCATATTCCGAAACGGGGGTAGGATGGGAATTACGCTCAAGAGCGTTTGCTTTGGAGTGCGTGCTCTTGGGGGTAATGGTAAGTTTGGACCGAGGTGGTTTGTTCATAGCCTGAAAAAATCCGTGCCACTAGCAGTAGATTACTTCAAAAAAGAAAAAAAAACTACCAGTATTTGCATGTAGATTTTCTCTCTCTCTTCTGTTTGTTTATAGCTTGAAAAAATAATGATAATATCGCGAGTACTATGTACGAGAAAATAGTATTATTGGCAGGAAAATAATTAAATACGTGAATGTTTCCATAGCGAAACGTCCTTTGTCACTAGCAGCTGCATGATTTTGATCGTGGGGCTGCTTTCGTTAATGGAGAGGCTATCGAGTGTGCTGATGCTTAAATTAGGGGACATCCAGTGTCCTCTGATGCGTGGGCAGCCACTACCACCAATGATGCATCCCCATAAGTTCGGATAACGCAAAGTAATCGGGGGTTTCCAAACAGCTGGTGCCGTCTGATTCACAAAAGGATGGTTCCGTCAAGGAAAACCAAACCAAACATCACTGCGATGCGTGGAAATACATTCACATCCCAGCTAAAAGCAGCCCATCTCCACTTTTCCTGCTGATTTTTTTTTTCTCAGCATAAGCAGCGTTGCGATGAGTGCCACACTTATACTAGGCTGCTATTTTTTTTTCTTTTTATATAATTTTCTTGAAAATCTAAGTAGTGGCAAAATAGCATGGCTTCTGAGCAAATACCGCGCCCTCCTGAGGATAGGGATATCATATGGACATGGACCGGAGGAGCCCAGGAGCTGGTAGCTTTTTACTAGTCCTTCGTAGCTGGAAACAGCCCGACTCGGTAGCTAAAGACACTGTTCTCCGCTAACACTCGTCCGGTCCGCAGCCCCTCTCAATCAATCAAGACTACCACCGCATGATGGGGCCATCGCATGGCTGCCACCTCGACGCAGACGGGTTTCCAATTCCGTGGGCCCTCCCAGCCCCGCAACCACCACCACCACCACTCCGCTCCCCGGTGGGCCCGCAGCCGGGGAGCACGGACCAACGAGTGATAAGCAGCCGCGCCCCCGCGCCCCGCCAAACCGCGACGTCCCTGTAACGCCCCCCCTCGACCGCGGAGCGCAGGCCGCGCCCGTACGTGCGTGCGTGGCCGCGGGCGGCTACCGCGCGCGTGCCCGGGGCTCCGGTCTCGCGTCCCGCCGTGGAGCGGGGTGGAGCCGTGGAGTGGGGGGGGGGGGGGGGGGGGGGGGGGGGGGGGGGAGCGCTCTGCCAGGGCGGGAGCTTCCTGCCCAGTCCAATTTTTTCATATTCCCTTTCCGTTTCCAGTTTAATCCGGATTCGAGTGGGCTCTGTGTATGTAGCAGGGATTATGAAAGAGCTAGCTAGAGGAGCTGCAGGTGTTGCTCCTACGGTTTTGAGCCGCGAGGTTTTGGAAAGGCGCGGCGGTTTCTGCTGCAAGATTCCTCGGCAGCATCTCGTAACAAATGCGCTCCATCGGAGAATGGCAGATTGTGCACGTAGCTGGCAGATGCAGGTGCTCCCTGTATTTTTGTCCCAGCGTCCATGGCATTTAATATTTAGCTAAAAATTGACAAGAATATCGAGCTAGGAAGATTCGTCCACCTTGTACAAGAAACCTATTACCCTGCCATTGATATCTTTACATCTCCGGCATCATCTATGGGAGGAGGCACGCATTTTGCGGTTAACTGGGGCAAGAAGAAAGAAAAACATGCAAGGAAAGAAAGAAAAAACTGTCAAGAAACAAAACACGCACTGGTACTCATGTGCGTGTCGATGCATGCAAGCCAACACTGGAGAATTCCGTCGTCCCAGCTGTGCAAGTTTGAAAGAAACGTCGACCGGGTAAAGCTTGATAAGCGAGTTATAATCTTATATTATACGCCGTGCGGGCGCGGCTTATTTAATTAGTCCCGGGGTTTCAACGTATCACCCTGACCTGCCGCTTCAGCTGACGTCGCACGTGACGCCCTCCCCGGCCATGACGCTCGTGGTCTCTCGAGCGCGAAGATGCCAACGATTATTCCGTTTCTCCTCTCTCGGGGGTCAGGATTTGGTTCCGGAATTCAAATCAGGCACACGGCTCCGCCATCTTTTTCGGAGACCCAGGGGAAAGCTTTGAATTCGACGGGAGCACCGTCGTGTTCTCTGGTCACTCGCAGCTTTCAGGCTTTGACAAAAAGCACGCATAGCGGGCTACAAACCTACGAGCCTTGCTAAAGGTGTGTACGTGCTGGAACAACATCTATCCAAGGATGCAGTGAACAAGAAACAAGTTCATCATTTAGGAAAAGAAAAGGAAACAAGTCGTGGAATCCTTTGACGAAGCGGAGTGGCCGGGGCGTCACCTCGCGTGCAGGGTTTGGCACGGGGGTGTTACGATTATCACTGCAGACGGTCACGTTCCGGTCTTAATGATTTAGCGACTCTGAATCTCTGATGAGCAAGATATGCCCCTAAAGGTCCTGAGATGATGCCCCGTACGTCTGCGTCGAGTCTACGGGGGGCTTATGTAACGTGAGAACGGCGCCCGTGCCTATCGAAATTCAATTCGTTGGAATTCAGGATTCTCATCAGATGACGAAATGATGGGTACGGCTGAATTTCCTTCCGTTGAATAATTGGCCTGGTCGTTGCCTAGAACGCCATCGGAACTGATCAATTAATTAAGCTGCGTGGTCCTCGTATCACATAAGCAGATCTGCCGAGTACTACATCAGACTAGTTTAATAACCTTTGATTAGGTAACCAGTAACCTTGCCGCCTCGCTAAGCAAGGTTCTTTTTTTTTTTTCTTTTTTGCCGTCCACGCTTGCAGCAGCACGCTTCAGGCAGGCGAGAAAAAACCGCGCACCGTCCAACAGGTAACTCTTCCGGACAGGCTGCCGGCTGCGCGTCGTGTTGGCCGCTCCAAGCGCTCCGGAAGTTTCATTCGACGAGATTATCACCACGCGATCGACCCAGTCCACGACGCCCCGCTGCCAGTTCGCCACGTCTCCCAGGGCCAGGGGAGCGGCTCGAGGACATCTTCGGCGAGCTGCCGCCGCGCGGTCGACGCGCAGCCATCCGATCCGACCCGGACGCTGACCGCACCGGCGCCCTCCTCCACCCTCCGGTGATCCCGTCCCGGCCACCGGCCAGTGGCGGAGCCTGATCTATCCGTTTTGTCCGGTGCGGGCGTGGTCGCTGCTGCGCACTCGATCGTTTGCTTTGCCTGGTCGAACACGTCGCGAGCTCCGAGCCTCACGCGCACCTGCTGCCAAGGGGCAGGGTGCACGAGTCCGTCCGCGCTGGCGCTCCGTTCCACATCCACTGGTGTCGTCTACGGCGGCCGCTTGGAGTTGGAGTCGGAGAGCTGGGCGCGTACGCCGCATGTGCCGTCGTTCTCGGTCCCTTCACAAGACTTCCGCATCTCCAGAATGAACCAAGACAATCCAGTGGTTAAGTGGTACCTCCTCAGACTCCTCGCCGACGACGACCCACCGGTATGGAAGGGGCGGGCTCCCAATCGCACTGACCCAGTTCTTTCGGCCCAACAAGCTTATAGCTATGCGATCCGTCTAACTTCTTGTACTGGACCAGAGGTATCCGAAACAAAAAGGCCTAGACTCACCTCTGAAAGGCCCTCCTGGTCGGCCTTTTTCAGACGCTCGCCCCTGAAAAATTGGATCGTCGACGAGAAAAATGCATGCAACAACAGTGCTGGATCCGCCCATATAACGGCCCACTTGGCTAGAACTGTTATCATGTGTTCCCTCGTCGATGACGATGAGCAGAAACCGTCTTGCTTGGTGCCCGGCTGGGTCATCATTGGCGGGCTAATTTGCTTGATGGTCCAGCAGTGGAATAACTGAATACAAAGTGTGTATGTCTTGCCATAATTTTGGTACCAATCTTGCACCAGATATGGGTTGCAAACTTGCAACACAGATTACTAGTTCTCTTCGTCTACCACAGAAGCATTTCCCCCATGTTACCGGATACAGTGATACGGCATTCTGGGTGTTGAAAACATCATACAATTACGAAGCAAATATGAATAATTGAGATACTACCAGTTTGCACCTTACCTAACATCAAAATCTGCAGATATGCAGTCGAACATGCTGCTGTGAGAAGCTTGCTTGCCTGATGGAAACCCAGAAGGTTGGCAAATTCAGTAGAACCTTTCCGTCCAGCACAGTTCTTCCGACAGGAAAATATCAGGATCAGGAATGCAACTGACGCTAACTCCTTAACAATCTAATTGTGCAAGTCACACTATAAGTTTATTACCGTCAATGACACATCAATTCCAGCAACTTCAAGTATGGATTGATCTCAGGACATCGCAATGATGCTGGCATTCTGGCCGCTTCAGGGATTAATTTCTTACAAATTCACAGTTCACACAATGATTTTGATACGACAATACAAACGGATAATTATCTCCCAGGCACCGGTAGTGCTACATATACTATACATACTAAACACCAGATGCAATATAAGCCAAAAACCGATAAATACAAAAGGGAAATCGAAAAGCATTAGCTTGAAACTCAGAAAGTTAAAAGACAAGTGTAGTGCAAGTGCAAATTCTTCTTGAGGATATATAGTATAAAGTGAACTTGTGCATCTGACAGAAACACCATTTGAGTGAGTATGATTGAACTGCACTTTTAATCAATATGCTACAAAAAACAAGGCTCGGTAACTAGTAGAAGAATCCTTCCATGAACCTGAATCACCTAACAGTACTGTTCATGCTACAAAATTGTTACTTTAAACATAAAAATTCTTGAGTTTCTGCCCCTTGAGGTCATTTTTCAAGCACTAACCTGCACTTCTTGCCAGGATTTTGCTGTTGTGCTCCCTGTATGTGCAAGTACTAAATCCAGTTCAACACGAGCAAGAAAGCATTAGGCATATGTTGACATATATATATATATATATGTAAAATCCTCTGTCAGGATTTCTGTTTCAGCATCAATCTCCACTAGGTGGTGGAGCTCATGTTGCTCCTCTGCCCAACCAGTTCAAAGTCTCAATACCCTTACCAGTATGAAGCAGTCCTAAATCCTTATCAAGAGTGGACTACTGTATTCAATCATTCTGTGTGCTGGATGTCATTTCCAACCACAGTGTTGCCAGTTCCCTTGGGGACCTTTCGGCGTTTGAGGAGCTTGCGCACAGTGGCCATGTCATCCCATCTATTCGCAGAGCCATAAAGATTTGACAGGAGAATGTACCGGCTGCCATGCCGAGGCTCCAGTTCAATGAGCTTCTTAGCAACCTCCTCACCAAGCTCCACCTCTCCATGCATCTTGCAGGCACTAGCTAGCGCACCCCATAAGCCAGGGTGAGGTTCCACAGGCATACTCTTGACGAAATATATTGCCTCCCTAACACGACCGGACCGGCCAAGCAAATCGACCATAAGACCATAATGCTCTGGGACTGGTTGTATTCCAAAGTCCTCAATCATACTGTCAAACAACCTGCGGCCCTCATTGACGAGGCCCGAGTGGCTGCAAGCACTCAGCAACCCAATAAAAGTTATGTCATTTGGTCGAACACCGGCCATCTGCATCTTCCATAAGAGCGACAAGGCCTGCCTCTCGCCACCATTCATTGCAAGCCCAGCGATCATTGAGTTCCAGGAGTATATGTTTCTCACGGGCATTGCGGTGAACACCCTGACAGCATTGCAGATGCTCCCACATTTTCCATACATGTCTATGATCGCGGTGGCAAGGATGATGCTCATGGCCCCATGCAGCTCTCGCTCTGCATACGCGTGCACCCACGCGCCGTGCTCCACTGACCGCAGTTGCGCGCACGCAGAGACAGCGCTCACCAGCGCAGCCTCGTTCGGCACGACACCACTACTGACCATATCACTGAACACCCTCAGCGCCTCCTCGCAGTGCCCGGAGTGCACGAGCCCATTGATCATAGAGCTCCAAGTGGCAGCGTTCCTGTTGGGCATTACATCGAACAGCTTCCGCGCCTCGGACAGCATCCCGGCACGAGCGTACGCGACCAGCATCGCGTTCCAAGAAACAACGTTCCTCTCGGGCATTGCATCGAAGAAACTCCTCGCCCGCCCAAGACTACCGGCGCTGGCGTGCCCGGTGACCATGGTGGTCCAGGTGACAACGTCGGCGACATCGTTGGAGATCTCAGCGAAGAGCCGGTCGGCGGAGGCGACATCGGAGGCGGTGAAGTAGGAGGAGACGGCGGCATTGACGACATAGACGTCGCGAGAGTGACCAAGCCTGACGGCGAGGGAATGGAGGAGGCTGGTGATCGGGTGGCTGGGGACGCGGGTGCAGGAGTGGAGGGAGAAAGAGAGGGAGATGTTGTCAGGCAGGAGGCGGTGGAGGAGCAAAAGGCGGAGGAGAAGCGCGCAGGCGGAGGGGAAGGGGGCGGCGCGAAGGAGAGAGTTGACGGAGGCGCGGGACGAGAGGTGGCCAGAGGTCAGGAGGACGGCGTGTACGCTGGGGAAGCTGGCCGGGTTGGCGGCGGCGGCGGCGAGCCAGGAAGAGGGCCGCGCGTTGAGGATGCCGCTCCCCATGGCCCATGGAAAGATTAGTAAAACTGTAGGAGGGGGCGAGTCATAGAGAAGTGTTGGGGCGGAAGGATGTCTCAGCTAATGGGCTCGTGGACTTAATTCAGAAAGTGAAGAGAAATGGTTTCGGCTTCGGCTCCTAGAGAGAAGTGGTCGTCCTCCGCATCTTGGGCCTGAATAAAGTCTCGTTAGAGGGCTCGTGGGCTCGGTTCAAAATGTAGATCTCGCTTATTTTTGTTTTCAATTTCTTTATTTTTCTTTTCATTATAAAATAGGCCTACTTTAATTGACCGGTTCAGCTATTTTATCTCTATCTCTACTATTTCTAAAGCAAGCAATGATTCTATGGTCCGTCAATCTGAATCCTATTCGTAATCCTAATCTCTATCTTTACTATTCCTAAAATAAGCAACGAGCAATAATATAGGAGTATATATGCATTAATCTTGCGCCGTACCAACTCGCCGTACCAACTCACAGGCATATCTACTAGTTTAAGATAAAATAGAGATAAATACCCTCTACACGGAACAGAGTGCGGTACAAAATACTGTACTAATGATGACAATGAGTTCATTTGCCTATGAAACCAAAATAAGTTGATTCCGAGCGAACCTCCTTCGAGCATTGACATGGTCACATGGCTGACGCAACAGAGCAGGAACAAGAGCACCACAAAACCGGAAATAACCTGAAAATGCCATCACCGAACAAATAGTTCCCTTCTACTTCAATCAAAAAAAGGTAAATCATGCATGCCTTTCTTTTGACCACGCCATCAAGCAACCAGCAAAATTTGTAACATCGTCACAAGACCACATCCGAGCCCAGAGTAACATCCTTGTACGCGTTTCCACAGCCCCCCACCTTGCAGTCTTTTCGAGCTGAGGTGGATTCCTTCGTCCACCACGCCGTAGCCTGTCGCCTTACCGCTTCGTTTTTTTTCGAATGAACGGCCACAGACTGCGTCATTTCTATTGATATAGAAGAAGGCTACAAGCAAACGGTTCTGACAGACCATTTACAGGAGAAGAAAGAGAGGAGCCTGTATAAGAAAACAACTAATCCGAACATATATCTGAATGACGTCCTAAGCCCCTCCAGAAGGGCGGAGAGGTGCTTGGCTCCCGCAACGCCCCAAGTTCTAGCCTCTTCCTTGACCTTGAGTAGTAGTATATGCACTGGCCGCTCCACTCTCTTGAAAGTTCTCGCGTTGCGCTCGAGCCATAATTCCCAGGTCACAAGAAAAAGGAGGGAGCGAAATCCACGTCCTGGAACCCCCTCCAGAGCTCCCATGCTAAGCCACCAGTCGCTCACTGTGCCCGTAACCGACCATCTTGAAGGGTCGGCTTGGGGAAGGAGGTCCATCCAGCGACAAGGCCCCAAAGACGCTTGGAGTAGTGACATGCAGCAAGGATATGATGCTATTTCCGGCCGGATTCTGCACAGAGGGCACACCTCATTTCGCGGCAGGTTTCGTGCAACAAGCCTGTCCGCAGTCCATACTCTGTTCTTGATAATCAGCCAAGCGAAGAATTTGCATTTTGTCGGAGCCCAAGGCTTCCAAATAATCAAACGGAGGTCCAACTTCACTGACCCAAAGAATTGTGCACGGTAAGCTGAGGCGGATTCATAAACTCCGGATGATGTAAGCTTCCACGTCACTCGATCCTGTGCCCCCCGCTGGATGCGCACCTCTTGCACCTCAGTCCATAACGCAATAAACTGTTGCAGGTGCCCCATGGTGAGTCATGCAGATAAATTCAGGTCCTTGACCCACGCATGGTCGTGGAGCGCGTCTCGAAGTGATCGGTTCTTTTTCCGAGAAGCGTTAAAAATGCTCGTCGCTATATCCTTGGGTTGCCTTCCCTTTGCCCAGGCAGAGTGCCAGAATGAGATGCTCGACCCATCACCGATACGAGTGGTTGTGCAAGCCGCGAAGAGCAATTTATCGGTCTCCGTGCATGGTGTGCCAAGCCCCGCCCACTGCTTGTCTGGCTCGTTTTGTTCTTGCCAAAGCCATCGCACCCGGAGCGCTCTTGCAAAAGATTTGAGGTCAAGCACACCAAGGCCTCCTAGCTGCAGCGGTCGCCCAACCGTCGGCCAATTCACTTTACACTTGCCGCCGGACAACGCCTGATCTCCCACCCACAGAAAGTGTTTCCTTAATTTGTCTAGGTCTTCAAGAAACATAGCAGGAGCGTTGATGACAGTGAGCAGGTACACGGGTTGCGATGAGAGCACTGATTTGGTTAAAGCAACTCGCCCGACTTGCGTTAGGTTGCGACCCCACCACGCTTTTAGTTTCCCGGCTACCTTATCTACCAAAGGTTGTAGGTCCGTCCTTTTCAAGCGGCGCACGGTGAGCGGTAAACCAAGGTACCTGATCGGGAAACTCCCACGTTGAGCGTGGAAATCCTGCATAATGTCATCAAGGTCAAGGTCGGTACACCTTATTGGTACCACCGTGGACTTCTGGAAGTCGCAGTGCAAGCAGGTGACTTTACCAAAAAACTCAAGTAGCGTGGCCAGTGTGTCAATTTCCTATTTGATCGGCCTGATAAACAGAACGGCATCGTCTGCATACAAGGAGGTGCGCAATCTTCTGAGGTTCCGACAGATTCTGCTTAAGAGGCCGGTTTCCGTTGCAAGCTGTAGAAGACGTTGTAGAGGGTCTATCGCAAGGATGAAAAGAAGGGGTGAAAGCGGATCACCCTGACAGAGTCCTCTTCCATGCGCGATTGGTTCGCCGGGGATCCCGTTGAGGAGCAACTGAGAAGAGGAGGTCGTTAATAGTGCAGCAATCCAGTCCCTCCATCTCACCGGGAATCCCAAACGGCTCATAAGCGAGAGGAGGTAGTCCCAGCGTATTGAGTCGAAGGCTTTTTGAATGTCCAATTTTACCAAGAGCATGGGCGCTCTACTGCGATGAAAACGCCTTGCCATACTACGCACAAACAAAAAATTGTCATGGATGCTGCGTCCTTTGATAAAAGCGCTCTGGCTCTTTGAGATGATGTCCTTCATTGCTGGGGCCAGCCTTAACGCTAGCGTCTTGGTGAAAAGTTTCGCGACACTATGAATGAGGCTGATCGGCCTATAATCGATAATTTTTTCAGCTCCAACCTTTTTGGGGAGGAGGATTACGTTCGCCGTATTTAGTAAGTTGAAGTTTAAATTTCGCAAGCTGTGAAGCGTGTAGAACATCGCCATGAGGTCCCCCTTTATTATGCTCCAACAGGAGCGAAAGAATGCTCCTGTAAACCCATCAGGGCCCGGTGCCTTGTCCGGAGCAGTGTGGTTGATTGCCGCAAGTACCTCTTCTTCTGTGAATGGTGCATCCAGGTGGGACAAATCAAATGTTTGGAGGTTGAGTGCATTCCAGTCGAAGTCCAGGTCACGAAGCTCAGGTGTGGCCATCATATTGGCAAAATGGAGTTGAGCCAGACTTGCTTTGTCCTCATGAGAAGTCGCCCAGCCCGACCCATCCTGGAAGCGATTAATGTGATTCCTACGTCGACGACCATTTGCTTTCAAGTGGAAGTACTTAGTGTTGGCATCACCCTCTCTCAAGTTTTTGACCCTGGAGGATTGTTTTTTCCTAGCTCGTTCAATAACCGCATATCCCAAAACCCTGCGCTTGAGCCCTTGTCGTAGACGGAATTCGGCCGAGGAGAGGTCCCTAGATTCTTGGGCGATGTCCAGCCTCTGAATGACCTCGAGCGCCATGTGAAGTTTTAGCTTATTTTCCGAGATAATGGATTGACTCCAGGCCCTTAAGTGCCTGGCCGTCGCCGCCATCTTATGGTAAAGGATTAGCACAGGTTGGGTGTGTGTCGTGGGTTGCTTCCACACGGCTTGAACCCCCTCAGTGAAGGCTGGTAACTTTGTCCAGAAGTTCTCGAAACGGAAGGGTCGTGGAGCCCTAGGCCCGGACTGGCTTGACAGCAACAACGGGTAGAGGTCGGAGAGGGAAGTGGACAGCGCCTGTAGCCCATGTTGTTCAAAAGCTAAATCCCAGCTCTCGTTAGCAAAGACACTATCAAGACGACACACGGTCGGTCGGCGTCTCTTATTGCTCCAGGTGTATTTGCGGTTCTGTAGATGTATCTCTCGGAACTTGCAAAAGTTAAGTGCTGCCCAAAACTGTCGCATGCGGCCGTGGTTGAGGTTCTGATTATTCTTGTCCCTTGCTCTATAAATCAAGTTGAAATCGCCGAGCAGAAGCCACTTGCTTCCCTCATCAGGCTTGCAACACCGCAGCTCTCTTAGAAATGTAGGCTTTAGCATATCTCTAGTCGGCCCGGAGACCGCCGTGATGAGGAACGAAGTGATGGAGTCATTCAATGTTACAGTCGCCGAGATGGAGAAGCAGTGTTACAGTCGCCGAGATGGAGAAGCGTCTGATGATGATATTTTGCAAGTCCATGAAGTTACTGTTCCAAAGCATTAAAATTCCCCCTCTAGTTCCGGCTGCTGGTTTGTAGGCGAAGCTGTCGAGGCGGTACCCCCCCCCCCCCCCCCCCCCCCCCCCCCAAGCATGCAGCTAGGTGATTGTCAATGTTGCTCAACTTGGTCTCTTGGAAGCATGCTACATGACATGAAGTTGAGGAAAGAAGCTCGTGCACAGTTAGACACCTTGCCGCCGAGTTCAGGCCCCGGACGTTCCAGCAGATCACATCTAAGTTAGGTGTAGCCATGGAGGAAAATAAAACACCGCAAACACTGGCGTGGTAGAGGTTGGCCTCACTGCCAGAGCTGTCCACACAGGGCGCACACAGCCCACACATGTGGAATGTTGAGGTTCAGGACGCGCAGAAAACAGCTGCTCATCATATCTAACAGTAGTGTTCTTCAAGCTGGCGCACGGATTCTCCGTAGTCGACCGAGAGCAACCGGCGACCGAGTCTGATACTCGCCAGAGACATCGCAGCTCAGCACACACATAACACAGTAGTTCAACATAAATACAAGTTCTGAAGGCGGCGTGAAGACGCTCCGTGGTCGACCAAGGACAGTTGGCGACCGAGTCTGATACTCGCCAGAGACATCGCCGCAAAACGCATGGAAAGAAAATTAACATAAGGAAATGGTAGACTCAAGGCAGGCTGGGCATCACCATCAAGCCCCGTCGTCCTGCTGCACCTCCGCCTGGAGGTCATCCACCTCCTGTCCCATGAGCTCCAGGAGAGCGTCGCCGAGCGAGTCCATGTAGTCGTCATCGAGGCCGAACAGCGTAGAGAGGGCGGCTACCACCTGTTCCGGTAGCGGCCCGTTGTACATGGCGATGTATTCCGCAATCACCTTCTCGATCGGGTCGACATCGATGCCGGGGAGGTGAAGCTTGCGGCATAGGTTGATTTGCGCCTTCGCCTCAGCCGGGATCGCCGGTTTCTTGGCCAGGCGCGTACTGCGTCGAACGTTCGTCATGTCGTAGACCCGCCGTTGTCGTGGCGCCTTCGGTGCTGGTTTGGCCAGCGGCAGAGCCGGAGCTGGCGGTGCGGTGAAGAAGCTGCGGGCACCGTCCAGGTTCTGGGGAGCCGGGTCCCCAGAAGCCACTTCCAGCACTTCCTGTGCCGGGCGTCGCTGTTCCACCAGGGCACCAAGTGGTGCGCCCTGCAGTGGATGTTGCTCTTCCTCAGCCGTGGCTGGAGTGTGGGTCGGCCCCAATTCCCGGGGAGGCGAGCCCCCAAGGTGAGCTCCGTGCGGCCCGCACTGGGAAGCGGCCTGCAGCTCGATGCGGCCCAGCGCCTCCTCCACCATCTCAACGGTGACCACTTCTGGCGCCGCTTCGTCGATCATGAGATCACGCCTGAGGTGCTGGAACACCGTGGGCAGCGGGATTGCCACGCCAACGTTCCGGCCGACCGAGTTCAGCGCCGGGCACGACGCCTCCACCACGGACCAGGCCTCAGTCCCATTGGACTGCAGCTGTTCGGCGAGGCGGGTAGCCTTTGTGAGGA
This sequence comes from Panicum miliaceum, assembly GCA_032594955.1. Lineage (NCBI taxonomy): Eukaryota > Viridiplantae > Streptophyta > Magnoliopsida > Poales > Poaceae > Panicum > Panicum miliaceum. The sequence goes on along the minus strand of CM064067.1, from coordinate 32,950,710 downwards.
AGTCGTCGTCGATTGCTGTTTCCGCAGACTGGAGCTGCCCTGTCTGAACAGTGGGCATCGAAGAGTGAAGCTGAAACAAGAATCGAAACTTGAGTACCTCGGCATCCTGTTGCGGGGCGTCATCCCGCTGCTCCTGCTGTGAAACGTCGCGGCGTCGCCCCCCATACTGCCTTCCAGCACCATGGCGTCGGGGAGAGCGTTCGCGCTCCCTGAAGACCGGCTCCTGCTGCACGGAGCGGGCGCGGTAGAGGCCGCCAGAGCGGTGGCGTCCCCGGCGGAAGTCGCCGTCGCCGTCGTCGTGATCGTCGGGACGTCTCTGTTCGTTGCTGGAGCGGGGGTGGTCATTGTTGTACGTCTTCCTGTCGCCCCGCGACTCACGGCCATCCCGGCGCACCTCCCGCCCCGTCTCCTTGTTCTGATGCGAGGACCCAACATGCGGTGGCTGGTCCCTGCGCCGCTCGCGGTACGACGGTGGGACGTTGAATGGTGGAAACGCCGGCTGGGGCGCCTCCACCCCGTCGATGGCGCCAAAGTGCCAGAAGAGACGGCGCCGCTCCGGCTCCGGCACGGCCACCTGGACACCGGTGCCCAGCAGCCCGTACGGGTCGACGGATGTCCCCGTGTAGTCGTAGATCCACTCAAGGTGGATGAGGATGCAGAACTAGTTTCGTGGACTGGTCTGTACTCAGCACATGTAACTCACATGTGTACTCACGCTACGTCTTTTTCCTACATCGCTTTGGATTACACTCCACGCGAGGTACTCCGATTACCGGTCAAAATGCAATGATGCCGGCTTATAGCTAGTTTACCGCGAGTTCAGTCAGTCCGCGCACGAGGCTCTTCAATCTGTGACTTTGCATGGCGCATCGAGATTATAAATTGAACCCCTCCAGGCATGATTAGCGACGGGGAGCTTATAGAAGCACCGCCCCCCGCTAATCACTCACAGTTATAGATTGCATGAGGAAAGATCCTGGTAGTTTCACGCGATCAATTTGGTGACGCCAAGAAGCCAGCGACGAGTATAAAAAGAGCCGAAGTACTCGAGTACGTATTTTACGTGGACCTGTGTCTTGTCCTGCTAATGCATTAGTTTTGTTAGCATCAAGCTTTTGTCTTTAATGAGCTGTACACTTGTACCATTATGAAGTATATGTACAACCAGCATGCGAGTTGATATGCCATGTAGCATTTAATTACCTTTTGCAGATAAACTATTTGATTGTTCAGAAGACAAAAACACAAGGTCATAAGCTATGGCCATCCTTTAAAATAGTCAGCTAGTTTTTTTTTTGCCCCCAACCAACCCCGTGTGCGTGCGTGCGTGCGTGTATCTTTATGTGAACAGAGAGGATCAAAATGGGCCTATATGTTATGATTGTTAGTTAGTGCACATGCATGGCGCTTTTAGTGCGTGTGGCCAAAGTAGTGCTCCAGCGTATCTAACAAATTGCCAAAAAGATAATATACATGCGTCTAGGTACCAATGCACCATATAAATATAACTTTATCTTACGATTCTGGAGTACTTAGCTTTACAAAAAGCCGTACATACAGAGGGGCCTAATAACAATACAAATTCAAAAGGAGAAAAAATCTCTTCTCAGTTCTCGTCGAAACATCCCAGGAAAGTGGTCCGAACGGCGAAATGTCGTCGAAGAAGAAAGGGACCGCGCGACCATTTTCGTTTTCAACACTCGCGAGTGTGAACTTTCACGCAGTCACGCACACAATCGAAGTCCGCACAACGGCATCGGCAAGTGGCAGGAACGAGCGAGCGAGCGAGCACCCGCCAACCAGAAGGCGTCGTACCCAGCCCAGCAGGCTTGACTCGGTGGGCCCGTTGACAGTCTGACGGCGGAGGCTGCTGCCGGCATGCACGCAGTAGAGTACAACCGCGGCACTGTAGCCGTACCGTCCTGAATCTGGTCAAACTGTAGCGATGGCTGAGCATGTGCTGCGTCCAAGGAAAGTTCTTCTTCAGAATTCAAACCATCCGTGAAAAGTTCCGTACTTTCGGATTTGATTTGCCATTCAATTCACCTAGCTCGGTTTTCAATCCGTGCCGATTTTCAAATGTGTTGAAACGAATACAAGCACATGGACAACTGAACTAGTTTAATGCTCAGTACTCCTATCCACGAGTAGGCAGATGGCCAAGTGAAACACAGTAGCCAAAGATGCCTGCCAGTGCCAGGCCCTTTGCTGTTGCAGCGGCACCCCAGCCAGCAGCCAGCGTCCATCTCATCTCGGCCAAATATTGACCCAGAAATCATCAACGCCGGCCGCCGCCGCCGCCGCTGCTCCACTGTTCGGCGACCAATCGCCGCAAGAAACTTCTCATCTTGCTCCGGCGCCCATCGCCGACTCCGTCGCCCCGGCTGACAGGGACGCTCATCTCTCGTGCCTCGCCCATAGGTCGCAACCTCATCCTGAACCTGTAGGTGCATGCACGGTCGATCAAGACGCGATGCCATCGCTTACTTGTAGTTGTAGGCACTGAAACCACTGCTCCGGATTGGATGCAGTCGGGTCGCCGACGGCTTCGCTCTCTCTCCATTATTGCTGTCGTGTTGCAGAGCTCGGGTCGAGCTCGTCGTGAGTCGTTTTCAGACAGTGAGATACGCTGATGCGTTCTCGCTGCCTCTATCTAGGAGGTTTCTTAGGGTAAGATTTACCTCGTGCGTCAGAAAAACGACGATGGTGATAGTTAAGCAAGGATCCAAGGTGTGCTAGACAGTTTGTTTGACCACAAACACACGCTTTTTTTGTTAAAAAAGAAAACTTGTGTTTCTGATTTGTTGCTTTGATGGCTTCGTCTATTTGTTTTCTCTTTTATTTGTTGCATGATTTCTCTGATTTGTTCTTCTGAATCAACCTGGAACAGTAATTCCTCTAGGCTACGCATGCCTGTGCCTGAAAGTCTCCAACTTCTTTTACGCTAGCTTCTGAACTTGTAGCCAGTGCACAGTATATTTGACCACAATCCCTTTTGTAACAAAATTTGACCATAAACTTTGATGGCTTCTCGTCTACATTGATCTGATTGCATGCTTTATTTTCTCGTCTACATTGATCGTCCGTTAAATCAACCTAGCACAGTAATTCATCACGCACCTTCCCAACCTGAGAAAGTGTGCGATTTTTACACGCCTCTGAACTAGCCAAACCGTCGGTTAATTACTTAGTAATTGTTACCGAGCAGCAACTGGGCTGTCTGTGTTAGTGCAGCTGTTACCCACTCCAGTTAAAAGAAAATCCCAAGAGAGAGCTCGGCCCTGGTCACACTTTGAGGCTTGAGCGCCACTTCATCACCGGCAAAGCCAAGACACGAAGACATGAACTCCAACTTGTATTTTCATACCTGTTCTCTGTTCATCATCAATCATCATACCGCGTGTCGCATTGCGTGACGGTACGTAGCTGCGCTGTAACATTGAAATCGTCTACAAAGAAAGATTACGAACAAGTCGATCCGTGTCACAGCTGAAAATGTATGATAATTGTTTAAAAGTATATTCTACCGTACATCACACACCAAGTCGTGTAGCCTGATGCTAGAGCTTAGTCCTCTCAACCAATCAAACGAGCTGTAAGGTCCCCGGCCGGCGCTCTCGCTCGTCGACGGCGTGCGGTGACGGCGACGCGCCGCAAGCGAAGCGCGCCGATTCGTCCCCGCCGCGACTCGCCGGGACCAGATCAATCGATCGAACTGACCGCCCGACCCCGTCCAAAATTTCCACTTGATGGTCGTGCAGGTCTCCGCCGAGAGCAAGCCGATGGGAAAAGTCGTCTACGCATCGCGATCAAATCGCACCGGCGGCGACCCAGCCGTTCGCTGTCCCGGAGGGGTTAGGGATAAAGCGCATGCATGCGTCTCGACTATCAAAGCAAGATAACGATGCGGTGCGCTGATCGAGTTCCGCTATGACATCTTCTTCTTCTCTGAATCTGAAGGGAATTGAAGAAAAAAAAAAGGTTGTAGCGATGACACCGTGGTCTTGCGAAATGGTACGGTTTTCCCCATGGAGAAAGGAGGGAAGTCTGACTCCGACGGCTTTTGGGGTTAGCCTCTATTATCCGGAGTGTTGGAGCGAGCACTACAGAGCACCCAGACTGTGTAAAAGTTACGGCCCGTTCAAACAGCCCCACTGATGATCTCGTTGATTATTGCTGATGATAGGTTTTGTCTTTATTTAGTCCTCCGGATAAAGGGCGACGTGAGGAAATGGTCTAAAGTTCTTGCCATCTGACAGTGTGAGCATAATCACAGAATAACAGTGTCTTTAGTACCCAATTGTCAAAAAAATAGATCCGTTTTTCAAAGTGATTTTGGTCGTCATGAGCCTCTGTGTATATCTCTAGTGTTAGAGGCACCGTACCGTATCCGTTTTTCAAAGTGATTATTGTTGTTGATAGAATTTTGGTTGTCATCCGGATACTTGATTTTTCTTTCTCCAACATCCGCAGCTTTCTTATAATTAATAGAAGCGACACCAACTAGAAACAAATTAATATAGCTCACATTGGAATTAGCTAGGTTAAACTAGTTAACTGGATAGTTGCTATTTAGCTAGTTAGAAAGGCTTTAGCTGCGTATTAGCTGGTCCGTTTGGATCCATCTAGTTAAAATTAGCTATCTCTCAATTAGCTGGTGGATCCAAATAGACTCTAATAGCATAGTTGCCTGCTAGATAGCGTGCTAACACAAACACCGGGTCTACCACAGCAAGGTAAAGATAGTTTCTTTGTAACTGAAACACTATAAAAAATTGTGCCACTTACATACTAGAGTTTCCTCTGGAAATAAATAAATAAATAAAAGTGTGAATGTGTGCGGTGAAAAATCCGTGAGTTCACATGTACTTGAACCACTGAATTTATCAGAATTTGACGATAAGAGCATTGCTATTATTATAGAACTAAGTTTGACGACCAGAACTATGTCCAATATAGCAGTTTGTTTTTAAAAAATAAAAATAAAATCACACTTGGATGATAGCTCCTTATGTGATGGTTTGTGTTAGAAGGGTCAGTAAGCTCCCCTTATATGTATTACTACACTACACATGACCATCAGCCAGTTAGCATATATAGGACACAGAAATGACGCAAACAGAGTACTAGGCGTGATATAAAGTCACAGAGAGAGAGAGAAAAAAAGTTCGCATGTGAACAGGTCAGGTTCACCTTATTGTGTCATCTCGGCCGTCAAGTTATTAAGAGTAACTCCAATAACCTCTTTATTCCAGATGGAATCGGTAAAAAAAAGAAAAAGATCGGTAAAATCGTCATCCAACAGGCTCGGCATCGTCGTCCCCTCGCCATCAGGCTCGGCATCCAGTCCCCCTCGCTCGTCAAAGATCGCGAGCCAGTCTGCCTCGCCATCTCGCTCGGCGCGCGCCTCTCCCACCCTCCTGCGCCGAGTCCTCCACCGGAGGAGCCGTGCACCGGCGAGTCACCGCCTCTCTTGCCATTGCCAGCCCGGAACAAAGCTCGCCACCCCTTTTCGATTCTTTCCATATCCCCCACCAAAATCCGATTCCTTGCTATCGGTGTTTTACCACCACATCCACTGAGGGATACCCCCGAGGGATACGCCTCTTTACGAGAGAGGGGTTTGCCTTCCTAAAAAGGCAATTCCTGCGTGAAGGCCACAAGACGGGGGTCGTATTCGAGTAGTTTAGAGGGCTCTAGGCCCTTCCAGTACACAAACCGGTCTTGCGGCGTAGACGTTATGGTCAAACCTAGGTGACTGCCCGAAAAGGACTCGGGGTTGTCATCTGAGTCCGAGTAGTTGTCGAAAATAGGGGCCCTCGACAGGCGGTGGCTTCCTCGTCCTCGAGCTTGAGCAGACGATCCAAGTCCTCCTCCAAGTCGGAGAGGCACTCAAACCGTGTAGCTTCCTCGGATCGGTTTGAGTCTGATCCGACTAGTTCTGGTGCAGCACGAGTTGAAATCGCGTAAAAAACAGACATCCTCTCGATCTCCCCGGCGAGATCGGGGAGCAGCAACTCATCGAGGTTGTCGATGAACTCGTCGAGGTTGTTGCCTCGAGTTGCTGCCTGGAGTCGGCTAGGTGGCTGTTGAATCCACCCGAGCCGTTGGCGGTGCAGATCCAGGAGCCGAAAACCAATGTTGTGCCCTCATCGAGCACGGTGCTGGTGAAGCTGAAAGATGCCATCAAGTTCTCCGATGGATGCTCGATGAACACCCCTACCTGGCACGCCAGCTGTCGGTGATTTACCGCCACGCCCACTGATGGATACCCCTAAGATGGTGAGTTTATAAGTAGGGTGTCGCCGAGATCAGGAACTCGAAGGTGCAAGGAATACAAAGTTTAGACAGGTTCAGGCCGCCGAGAGCGTAATACCCTTCGTCCTGTGTGTGTGGTTTATATTGCCTTAGGTGTTGACGTTGTGTCTTGGTGATCCCGTTTGGAGGGGGTCCCTGCTAGCCCTTATATAGTTTGGGGGGATAGGATTACATGTAAATTCTAACCGGATACGAGCTCAGGAGTCCTACCCGAGTACTTTTCGGGTAGTTTCTTTTTGTTCCGACTAGTTCTACTACGGTATGAGTAGTTCTACTACGTTACGAGTAGTTACACGGTGTAGGACGTGGGCCATGTCCCACCCGCTATCCTGTAAGATGTACGCCATGTGCACAGTCCCGTAAATCCGGATCTGACACTCGCAACCACACCTAGTCCACGAGGGCCTCCACCGAATCCCAGCACTGGCTGGCCACGTGCGCCACTGGAGAGGACGCACGACGGAGCTCCCTCACCGCCGGCTATGGCGCCGCCCTAGCAGCACGGTGAGCCCCCATCCAACTCTCGAAACGGGGGCAACCAATACCTAAAATGGGTTCATCTCGATGAGTAGGTCATGGTGCTTCCGCTAACTCTCTGCGTTCGCAGCTCGTTTGGCGAGGAACGCGCTTCCCCGCCGTTGCGCCGCCGCGGCCACGCCGACAGCCTGCGCCGCCGTGTTCTACCTCATCTCCGGCGAGCTCCGGCCATCCTCTGTCCGCGCCAAGTGCGTCACCACATGTGTCTCGACTTGCTGAACACCGTGGTATGCCCCTTGATCGCCGGCTATCCTCATAGTTCGGGAACGCCGTCCGACAAAAAGAACCCATGTGGAGGGATTTGAATACGGAGAATCTGATTTAGCTAGTCTGTTGGAGCGTAGCCAAATATAGAGAGAGAATCTTGGCTAAATAGATAGCTAAATAGAAATATAGAGAGTGAGATTTAGATAGGGTTTTGAAGATGCTCTAATCAACGGAAATTTTTTCTTAAGATACCATATCATACCATCATAGCACAGGAAACACATGCTAATCCGTTCCCCATACTTTAAGCCGACGCGCGGGAGGGTACGAAAAGCAGCACAACGTACAACATATACAAACAAACGGAGGCATAAAAGACGACAGAAGCAACGCCGAATCGCGTACTCCATCCAAAAGCAAACCGATAAAAAATGAACGAATTCAAACTTTATCTTAAACTCCTCCTCCTATTCCCTGCTCCTGCTCGCTCTGTCGCGCTCGCGCCCCCGAAACCTCCCCCTTCGGGGAAGCTCCCTGTTTTGACCACGTTTGGGTTTCCCCCCTTTTTTTTATCCCGAGCGCTGGAGCGTGATCCCGCTCGCTGTCGCCTCGGCTCCGGGGAAGTATAAATAGCCCCGTCCGGCCCTCCTTCCAGTCCACCACGCAGCAACCACCCGCACTCCGCCGAGAGCCAAAGCCCCCGAGCGAGCTCACACAGCAAGCGAGCTTCCTCGGCTCGGTCGCCTCCGCCTTCGCCTCGCCAGGAGCCCAGGACCCGCGGCAAAGGTAGCCAGCGAGCAATCGGACGCGGTCTCGGACGTTAACGGCCGGCCGGCGGATAGAGATGGGGCGCGCTCCGTGCTGCGAGAAGATGGGGCTGAAGAGGGGCCCCTGGACGCCGGAGGAGGACAGGATCCTGGTGGCGCACATCGAGCGCCACGGCCACAGCAACTGGCGCGCGCTGCCCAAGCAGGCGGGCCTGCTGCGCTGCGGCAAGAGCTGCCGCCTCCGCTGGATCAACTACCTGCGCCCGGACATCAAGCGCGGCAACTTCACCCGCGAGGAGGAGGACGCCATCATCCACCTCCACCACATGCTCGGCAACAGGTGCTTACTCTAATTCACTTGATGACCTCCATGCATCGACCATCCCTTCCCGGCCTTAAGATAGACTGGTCCTTTCCTCTTCCTGGTGATGGGGTCGAGTTGATCCAGTCACTGGAAAGAACCAAACGATATGCAACATGCACGCCCCAATCGGCCACTTGTCCCATAAATTATGGCGGAATTAAAGAACACGCGCACTGACGAACAGCTCATTTTGTATGGTTTCAGATGGTCGGCAATCGCTGCCAGGCTGCCGGGGAGGACCGACAACGAGATCAAGAACGTCTGGCACACGCACCTCAAGAAGCGCCTCGAGCCCAAGCCAGCCAGCCAGCAGCAGGCGGCGCCCAAGCGCAAGCCCAGGAAGCAGCAGCAGCCTGATGCGGAGGTCGTGGTGCTCGACGGCCCGACCAGCAGCACCGTGCCCGTGTCGCCGGAGCAGTCGCTCTCCACGTCCACCACCACCTCCACCGACTACTCGGCGGCCTCGTCGCTGGACAACAACGCGGACAGCTTCACCTCGGAGGAGGACTACCAGATCGAGGACAGCTTCTGGTCCGAGACGCTGGCGATGGCGGTGGCCAGCTCCGATCATTCTTCCGGGATGGAGAGGGAGGACTCCCCCGCCGCGCCGGCGGCCAACGACGAGATGGACTTCTGGCTCAAGCTGTTCATGCAGGCCAGCGACATGCAGAATAATCTGCCCCAGATTTAGGCGGCATGCTATCTAGATGGTCCCTAGCTCGACCGGCTGATCATATTCTTTGCCTCACAATTCTTTGAATCTTTGTCCTGCTCCGTTTCTGTGGGTGTATATCCGACTGAAAGATTGGGAAGCGAAAAGCAATTGCTTGATGATCATGGCGGTGTTCACTTGCGCGCATTATTTTTTTGTTGATTTTTTCGGTCACCCGTCCGTTGCCTACATGACCAAAAAAACTGCCCAACTTCGATCCCCATCACCTTACGACCCTCTCGGTTTTCGCTGTCGACCAGAGTGTAGCCGCCGCCTCCGAGTCAACCAGCAGCCGTCGCCGTGAGCCTGGCCGACAGGCCTGCGCATCCATCCTCTGAGAGCCGTCGCCAGCTTGAGGAAGACATTTCTCCTTCTCTTCGTCTGATGAGGCTCTGACTGACATGCGGGGCCAGGGATGTGAAGCCTTCTTAAATCCCTCCACCCTTTTTGGGTCAGTGACAGCTGGGCCCAGCCAGCTCATAATTAAACTCATTCAGAACATTATTATCATGACAGGATGCTTCCACATTCTCGCCCAAAAGTCTAATGAAGTGATCATGCTGCCCATAAAATCGCTGGGCTGAAGTTTCTACGTCCCCAAAAGACGATAAGATCAGGCGCAGATTTCAGATTTGGTTCAGCTACACCTGATGCTTTGCCCGACTGGGCTTCCAGTCGTCCTGCCCATTGCCCGGCTGCGCTGCAGCCTGTTTTGGCCCATTCCAAGTTACCACTCCAATTCCTCTCTGGGCTGGTACGGGGTCCTAAGGGCTTCCGGCCCAGTTTTATTTCCGCCCCTGCCGCTTTCCCCATCTTCTTCTCCCAATCGCAAGGTCGAATTGGGAACAGCTGATCTATGGCTGTTTTCATTCTTTTTTACAGCGACCAGGACCTGGAGGTTCTCCCATGTCAGAGTTGCTGAGCTGCTAGCCCAGGATACACACAGACAAGTCAGACACCGGGGACGTCACGGCGCCTGACGGGAGCGCCCACGTGTGCCTCAAGAAACTGTCGTCGCCTGACACCTGATGGCCTTGGATTTCAGGATAAGTGATGCTCTGCTTGGCTCCAGACCAGACGACGGCGACAGTGGTGCACGGTGGCGTGCCGGTGCAACTTCCTTCAGCTTCTGCCCCCGGAGAACAACCCTATTTTGACAGGCTAGTAAAAGTAGTCTAGAGCTGCAGGGGCAGCAGAGTTTCCCGGGCAACTGTTTTTTTACACGTCGAATCCACAGGTTGTTGCTTGGACGTCCCTGTCGGGCTCAGTGAATTCCGGATTTAAAATCCGCAGGGGTCGTAGTCAAAACGCTTTCGAAGAAGCAGCCGGGGGCGGGTGGTGTGCGGTAGATCGGAGACATGTGGGGAAGTGTTGATGGATCAAGTCGGGCTATCATGTTCAGACGCTAGCTGCGACTGACTAGTTACTACGCTGCTGCTGATGAATTGGCCTTCCTCCGACTTACACTTTTGACTAATGGCCTCGTGATCATGAAACTTAAGACAAAAATGAACATGAACGCAATCACGATCAATTGCCCTCACGTTCTAAGGGGTGCTGCACTATATGCGCATTGTGAGCATCTCACACACACGTCCACGTGATACTTTCTCCGTTCTAAATTATAGTTTTGACTAATTGCCTCCAAATTTGTAATTTACTTAAGTTTTTTTCATTATGATATTTTGACTAAGCTTCGAAAGACAAACAAAGAGCCTCCTGTGAAAGCTTAGGGAGCAGCCTGACACCGACTACCTGAATAGGATGGTACTACTATTGCTTTCGTCCTAGAATGTTTCAGAAATACGTGGTATTATTCTGTTCATACGTCAAACGGAGATGAACGATGAACAGTTACTAGATCGAGAGACCGATCAATCGCTGTCGATGCCTCCATTCATAGTCTCATATATGTATATCTTGAGCCTGAAGATCAACGTGCATCAACCACCGCAACGCCACATCAGAAAAAGGAAAGTGGCTCCTTTGAAATTTCCCAAGTTCCCACGGACCTGCCGGCGTCGTGCGGTGAGGTCAATCCGTGGCTGCGTGAGACCGAAAGCATTTGCGGTTTGATCTTATTCAAATTAACCCCAGCGCGGCGCCTGATTAAAGCCTCTCGATTAGTCCACATGATCGGGCAACCTAATCACCATAGGCTAATTGACAGCCTCCCGCCCCGGCCATGCCACCTAATCACGCCGCCGCGAGAGACATGGTTCTTGCTTTGCTCGCCACCGTTCTAGTCCTCACGGCGCGTCCGGCGACTTCGGCGGCGGCGGCGATGCAGCCGCGCGCGTCGTGCCTGCGGCGGTGCGGCGACATCGAGATCCCGTACCCGTTCGGCGTCGGCCCCGGGTGCCACCTCGAGACGGGGGACTGGACGTTCGTGCTCACCTGCAACCGCACCATGGGCGGCGGGCGGCCCCGGCTGTACAACTACCAGATCGAGGTGCTGGACATGTCGGTGCGCCTCGGCCAGCTCCGGATCTACAGCGTCATCAACCCCTGGTGCTACAACGCCACGACGCGGGCGATGAACGGCCAGAGCAACTGGTGGTACAACATGTCCATCACCAACTTCCGCATCAACGACGCGCAGAACCGGTTCACCGTCGTCGGCTGCAACTCGCTCGCCTACATCCGCTCGCTCAACGACACCACCGACACGTCCCGCTACATGACCGGGTGCATGGCCATGTGCCCCGGCGTGGGGCGGTTGGCCGACGGCTCCTGCGCCGGGGTCGGGTGCTGCCAGACCGCCATCCCCGGCGGCCTCAACGGCTACCAGGTCTCCTTCGAGGAGAAGTTCAACACCTCCGGGATCGCCGGCTTCAGCCGCTGCAGCTACGCCGTGCTCGTTGAGGCCGCCGCCTTCGACTTCCGCGCCAGGTACGTCACCACCGACGCGTTCGTCGCCGAGAACGGCGGCCAGGTGCCGCTCGTGCTCGACTGGGCCATCGGGAACAAGACGTGCGAGCAGGCCAGACGGAACGCGTCGGCGTACGCCTGCGTCAGCGCCAACAGCGAGTGCGTCGACTCCAAGTACGGCAAGGGCCGGGGCTTCCTCTGCAACTGCTCCGCCGGATACGACGGCAACCCCTACCTGCTCAACGGCTGCCAAGGTGACGAGCGCTCTCTGCCTCTCTCTCTTCCTCCCACCATGTCTTCGTCGCTGCCAAGTGTACCAGTGTGGCTAACGTTCCCCCTTTTTTTTTTTTCTATCTGCCTTTGCAGATGTTAACGAGTGTGAAGACGCAAGATTCAGGTACCCGTGCTCTGTTCCTGGCACTTGCGTCAACACTGTTGGATCATTCTCCTGCGCGTGCCCCGACAAGACGACGGGCAACGCCTACAATGGGACGTGCGAGGACAAGAAGTCCCAAATTGGATGGCAGATCGCCATTGGTAAGCACAAACTAGTCTCCATCCTCTTGATCGTCTCAAGCTAAACAGAGGATCCAATCCAACCACCGCAGATGATGAAAGGAAATGGCCAGTCTTTTTGCGCAACATTTTCACTAACCATTTCGTGTCTAATTATTTCCGTCTGTTTCCGAAGGTGTCACCAGCGGCGTCGTCGTGCTGATCGTCACGGCGACCTGCCTCTACATGGTCCACGAGAAGAGACGGCTGGCCAAGATCAAGAGCGAGTACTTCAAGCAGCACGGCGGCCTGCTGCTGTTCGAGGAGATGAAGTCGCGGCAGGGCCTGTCCTTCACGCTCTTCACCCAGGAGGAGCTCGAGGTGGCGACCAACAGGTTCGACGAGCGCAACGTCATCGGCAAGGGCGCCAACGGCACCGTGTACCGGGGCACCACCAAGGACGGCGAGGCCGTGGCGATCAAGAGGTGCCGGCTCGCCAGCGAGCGCCAGAAGAAGGAGTTCGGCAAGGAGATGCTCATCCTGTCGCAGATCAACCACCGCAACGTCGTCAAGCTCTATGGCTGCTGCCTCGAGGTGGAGGCCCCGATGCTGGTGTACAAGTACATCCCCAACGGCACCCTGTACCGGCTCATCCACGGCCGCCGCGGCGAGCACCCGCGCATCCCGTTCTCGCTCCGCCTCCGGATCGCGCACCAGACCGCCGAGGCGCTCGCGTACCTGCACTCCTGGGCGTCGCCCCCCATCATCCACGGCGACGTCAAGACCTCCAACATCCTCCTCGACGAGGACTACACCGCCAAGGTCTCCGACTTCGGGGCCTCGATGGTGGCGACCACGGACGAGGCGCAGCTCGTGACGCTTGTGCAGGGGACCTGCGGGTACCTGGACCCCGAGTACATGCGGACGTGCAAGCTGACGGACAAGAGCGACGTGTACAGCTTCGGCGTCGTGCTGCTGGAGCTCCTGACGTGCCGGAAGGCGCTCAACCTGGAGGAGCTGGAGGAGGGGAAGTACCTCTCGTCGCAGTTTCTCCTGGTGCTGGGCGAGGGCCGGCTCGGGGAGATACTGGACGAGCAGGTGAAGGGCGAGCACGGCCTCGAGCTGCTCGAGCAGGTCGCGGAGCTCGCGAAGCAGTGCCTGGAGATGGCCAGCAACACGAGGCCGTCGATGAGGCAGGTCGCGGAGGAGCTCGCCAGGCTGAGCAGGATGGCCCAGCACCCCTGGGGACGGCAGAACTCCGAGGAGATTCTGGCACTGCTCGGTGGATCGCCCAGCACGGCATCCGAAATCGAGCTTAGTAGCCCTCGGAATATCAGTTTTACTGATACGGCGTATGTTGGAATTAGGTCTCCACGTTAATGGTACAATTTTTCCTCCTTTCATTCCAGAAGTGCACGGCGTTTTAGTTTTGGTCTAAGTCAAACTTCAATTTTGACCAAATCTATAGAAAAATCCATCCGTTCTAAAATATAGCTACATTTAGACTTTTTCAATGTCAAATATTTTCAATTTTAACTATAAATAGCACAGTAATCATAGAGTTTAATAATATTAAAGTTATATTAGTAGATTTATTGTGAAACCAACTATTCTAATATATAATATTTTCTATTTGAAATAATTTATTTTTAGATATATCTTTGGTCAAAGTTAAAATGATTTGACTTTAGAAAAAACTAAACGTAGATATATTCTGAGATAGAGGGAGTATAATACCAACTGAACGCACTATGAAAGCATGCTCATATTGTTCATTGAGACCACAAAGTATAGAGAGCACAAGGGTACGGTCGCCAATAGGATCACGATAATTAGGGAGGGAATTGGACATAGTCTTCATGACGCATATGACGGATATAATCGGTGATCGAAGAGGATCACCATGCTTCAAAGTGCGGAACTCGGCTTCAAGCAAGAGAGCACAACTCTCTTTTGGACTTAACATGGCATATGGGCCGTAGTGCGCAGCATCATAGCAGTTTTGCGAATATGTCTTGGACATAGTGTCACAGGCCCAAGAAAGAAAGAATGGCACAGCCCATCCTGACCTGAGCATCATTGTTAAGAACATGAGCAAAGCCAGCACATTTTTTTTTTGCTTGAATGACCAGCACATTGACAGGGGTGGGAGTCTTCTTGATGTTGAGAACTAAAACAGACTAAGCGTGAAGAACAGCTTGGTTGGAGGCAACAAGATCACCGAGTGCATTCTGGCTTTGATCTGATCGCGCTCAGCTTGAAGGCAACCCTCCTTTGACAGTACAAATGTGTATGGAACTATACTAATCCATACAAGATCGGATTTGCATGTCCTAGGATGAGGACACGTTGTGGGTGGCTGGTCGACTGGTCGTCCAAAAGCACCAAGTAGTTTTACATGCGAATTCCGTTGGCTGGGCGGAGCTGGTCCCGGTCCTTTTCCTGGCCCTCTCGCGGCGAAACGAAACGCACCTAAACCAATCGGACCGTGACAGGCCTTGCCGACAGTACCCGCGCGCGCCCCAGCGCCGGCCCGGGCCCCGTCCGCGACCGCCGCCGCTGGGACAGTCGCCATGCATGGGGCCTCCGGGCTGGTGGGGGGCTTCTTCAACGCAAGCTGCTCCTGCGACGGCGGCGAGCGGACCTGAAAGATGCGCGCCAGCGCATGGGCCGTGGGGGTGGGGGAGAGGAGGCGCAGGCAACCGCACCTGGTCCAGACGTGGGTGCGTCTCGCCGTCCCGTCGTCTTGACGCCGACGTGCATGCGGATCTCCCTGGTGGTGGATGCCGCCGCGCCCAGCCTCCACCGGCAGGATCCACTGCTCGGCCCACTCACTGCATGCGTGGGCCTTGTTACCGGCGGCGTTCCATCTATCCCGTCCCCTTCACGCGCGTCTCCTCGTGTCTTCTTCGCGGCTGGGGATGAGCCCTGGCGTTGTCTCCTGGGGAGGAATTGTTTGGGTCACCTGACTTGACTCTCCTCGCGATCCATCGCGCCGCGCTACTGGGCGTTCAAGGCTCTCATCAGTCTATCTGACCGCACTGTTCAGATCAGGGGAGCAACGTCGCCTGGCGATCGATCGTGAGATGTCGAGGGAGCCTCTCTGGATTATTCATGGAGCGTCATGTGCTACTACTCCTACGAGGTAGTCCATCCTGTCAATCTCCTGGTAAGGTCCGGAAAATGTCGGTTTTTTTTCTTCCGAGCGAGACCAACAACAGTTCATGGACTAGAGAGCTGTTGCTGTCTTGCTGAGATAGGATCGCACACCTGACGTAAATGTCACGAGACCAGGTGAGATGCAGGCACTTAACGCCGTTGAAAGGAACTTCAAGGGATCAGGCGATCAGTTATGGGAAGTTGATCCGAGGAAGCTAATAAGTATAGATTGGGAAATTGGAATTCTGATCTGAAGTTGCTTTGGACTTCTTTATTAGGGAGCTTCGGGTAGTTAAACCCCTCGTTTAAGGGTCTGAAATGGATTTGGTTAGTATCTTGGCTCAACGATCCTCGGTGGTACGGTCTTTTGCCGGCAGGATCCTCAGATTATATTTCTTCTAGAGATCGCATCATTGTTCACGAGTCCCTCTCTTCCGTCGCTTTCATAACTCTTGTGTCCGCTTCGACTGGCAAATCGATCCATCTCTAGGCATCTCCATTCGCGTCATGATTGATGCTTAGTCACTTACTCTAAAACAGAAGCAACCCCCTGAACGGCTGAACCCCACGAAGCTAAGTGTTGGTGTTCATCAAATGAGGTGCGCGCCGGAAACAGCACTGGTCGGCTAGGAGTAGAGAGATGCTAGAGATCGGAGAAACACTTAACGGGCCGGGGTTAGAACCTCGCAGCGACAGTGAGCTGCTTGAGTGCTTGGCACACAGCATGCGCACAGCTCGGGGTTTATATGACAAATAAGCTGCAAGCCTGCAAAAGAACCGGAGCAGCAGCATCTGCCACGGAGACGGACACGGCACCAGAAACCAGCTCAATTAACAAACAAAGCTCGATCTTTTTTTTTAAAAAAAATCTGTACGGATCACTGTGGCGTGGGCTAGGCATACATCATCGTCCCAGCAGCAATTTCAATTCGTGCAGCAAAAGCATGTGGACGGTTTAGCAGCTCTGCACGGTTCGTCCATGCATGTGTGCATGCCGCACAGATCGAGCCTCTCGTGACGAACTCCTAGTGACCAACGATGCTATTCCTCCGCCTCTCCCACCCGACCTCGTAATCTTGGCGTCGGAGAGCGAGATCCTGATGAGCTCAGACCCCAGAGGCTTTCAGACTCAGCTAGCGCATCATCAGCAGGGAGCAGCTGCTCTGGCTGATCTGCATGCATGCTGCCCTCGATAAAGGCCTCGGTCAATGTCCGTACGCCGCCATATTTTAAGGCTTTGCCGCTGGCAGTTCTTCTCGATCAGTCCCAAGAAGCCCGCCGACAGATGGTAAGCACTTATATAATCTGTGATTGGCTCGGTCTTTGTAAATGCACGCAGCCAAGAATGTAACTCCAAATTCCAAGCCTCACATGCAGGCATTGTGTGCTCCGTTGTTGCGTCCCAAGGGGTTCGTTCATCACTTCATTGTGACACTACTGCAGAAACATCTTTCATCCTCCTCATTTATCCCGGCCAGTTTTGGGTCTGAGACTAATGAAGACTTTAGTCCCAGGTCCAACGGCTAGGGGTGGCGGAGACCTTCTGACTTTTAGTCCCGGTTGGTGGCTCCAACCCGGACTAAAGGATTCTTTATGGGTTAGTTTAAAAGGAAGCATTTCAAAGTCACATGTGATGTGTAGGTAGAGTGGTAAAAAAATTATGCGTGAGGCAAGGGGTCTCGGATTCGAGTCCTAGACATGGAATCCTAGGCATCCCTTTAGTTCTGGTTCCATAACCGGGACTAAAGATGGTGGGGAACCGGGACTATTAGGGGATTTTGTACTAGTATTATTATGGAATCTCTGCCCAAGGACCTTTTAAGTATATGAATGTGGAATAATTGTTGTGTGTAGCTAGCAGTATTCACCATCTGAATTGTTGAATGTAAAAGTAGAAGAGAGATGAAAGTGACTTGTTGTATTCTATTGATGGGGGACCACTTCTTTTATATATGCCCAAGGGGCCAAGGGCTGAAAGGACACATCCCTTCGGGTTGGCCCACGAATAGTAAGCAACTAATGATATCATTAATCACTAATTAACTAATTACAATAAATTTATCACTAATTCTAATTTCTTCATAACATGAATATCCGGTGTACCTTTCAAACCCATGTGGGTGTATCATTTCCTGTACACACTCAGCTAATTCATTTTAATTTGGGAAATTCCATAGACACATACCCCATGGTCCACTATCATAAAAAGGGTCAATATACCAATTGGACAAAACAAATGGTTATCAGAATGCATATTGAATATACACATATTGCAGACGGTTTTTAAAGACAACTGTCTACACTAAACTCTGAGGCGGATAAACCATCAGTGGTAATCCAATTAATATTACACACGAAGCTTTTAAAAGAAAACTACTGATCTATATACATGAATGTTTTTATATAGTAGTATACACCACGTACATAAGGTTTTTATATAAACCCCGCTTGAGATGTACCTATTTTATATCCATGGTAGACGGTTTTCAGATATTTGCTGCTAATTCATAACATACATCAGTGTGTCCTCCTTCCGCCATATTTCATTTCTCTTCGTTGCCACCTCCTTAAGTGTTTCACTGTCCAAATAGGAGTACTAAGCAAGAATACCATTATGCATTTTTCTCTCGATGCAGCTCATGTAAGACATGTCTTAATTGTATACACAAAATACGATTTTATGAACATCCTATCTAGCAGTGCATTATGAATCAGCATTCCACATTTCCAGTGATAAAACTTCTTCTTGACCTATCATGGCTCCTCGTATGCCATCTTTTTGCTCACCCTATTCAATCAGCTCTATTCCCTTTTCACTCAAATCTGATAACGTGTATCCAAAAACTCAAGGTCAAAAATATAAGTTGAACATGAAATAATTTTCAATTCAATTTTTTTCTAAGATGTCTAAACTCAAATTCAGAAGGGATTGATTCAAGAAACATGAAGTTTCAACTATAAACAAAACTTACGAAGAATCAGGTTTCCCTTTGTCGCATAACCAGATATACATACATATTTCCTACCGTTTCCTTTTTAAGAGAAACACATAAATACGGCATACAGTGGCGGAGCTTCCGGTATGGCAAGGTGTGGCCGCTGCCATACCTTGATTTGCTAGCAGTGTCTCATCCTCTTATACATGCATGCTTTCTTCAGTATTTTTCTCTGCAATGCTACCATGAATCAAGGTTTGGAGCTCTGTCTAGCTTATCTATGCCATACCTTAGATTTAATCTATCCTCCGCCAATGATGGCATACATATTGGCACTGCGTGCGGGGGGGGGGGGGGGGGGGGGGGGGGGACTGTTATTTAATTTGTTTTACAAGTATTTGCACAGCTAAACTAATGGTCAAATTAATCGTGTCCTCTGTCCTCTGCAACTTTTATGAGGAATCTTTTATTAGCTAGTGATGTCATGAACATGGGTGGGTAGATAATTTTTTTTTTCAGTACCTCGTGAAATTTTGGTCAAGTGGCACATGGGTGGCCCAACAATAGTGCTCATGCTCTAGGCACCAATAATGAAGTTTGTCTTGCGTGTTCAAGTAGCAAACTCCCAAGAGATGACTATTCACTGACTGTATTCATTCTTCCGTTCAAAATATACAACACTTAGTTGGCACTAGCGAGATTCCTAGCTAGACGTGGTACTTATGTCTCTCCATTTGAAACTACTACCTCCATCCTAAATTATTAGTCATTTTAGTTTTCTAAATTTATAGTTTTTTATATATATTTAGATGCATAGCAAAGCTTATGAATCTAAAAAAATCAAAATGACTAATAGGAGGGAGTATAAAGCTTATTTCGTTTTGTTAGGACAAGCTTTTGACCAACTATAATACTTTATTGATATATTAAAGCTAATAGATTCATATTGATTTTTTTTGTCTTATGAATATATATACTTTTGTATCACATAACGAAATATAAGCAGAGTAATCCTTAGTCACAGTTTTATCATAACAAAACGAAATGTGCCTTATTAAAAAATGGAGTAGCAAGCTTAGCTCACCGTAGGTTCTACGATGATAATATATATTTGTATTACTTTAATGAGCCATATGTATATAGGCTTAAATCGAAACCACATGAATGTGTCCCTATATTTTTAAAAGGGATTTCTGATCTAGTAAGTCAAGTCTACTGAGATATTATAAACTATATTTCTACATTTGTTCCTGGATTCCTTGGGAGATGAGGAAGATAAATGGGTTTGTTGCAGTCAATAAGAGGAGGTATGAGTCCGAGAACCTGGGCAAATCATAGGGGGGCGGCGATCCAATTCTCGGCTGGATTATTAGCCAGTACAAACCAACAGTGTGGTAATGTAGGGATTGTACGACGAAGGAGAGGATAGCAGGGACCAAGCTGCAAAGGGATAACAGCAAGAGTACATCAGTAGATGCGACCTCATCCTTTATGGAAAATCGCCGAGGGCACCCTTCTGTTAAAGTAAATTTACACCATGACAAGCCATAATAAAGATCGAAGATATGTGGTTACGTGCATGCGTGCGGGATACATAAAATCCGAGATACATACAAAAGACAGTTCTGCTATATATTATCTGAGGACCTAGCTAGATAAGAAATATATCATACAGATTTTCCGCACTTTCCAATTTGGGCGTGCTTGATTGAAAGCATATATCTTGCTAGTAGTTCAAATTAAAATAAAGGTACTGAATTATTGAATGCGCGTGTCTTTTGCTGGAGAATTACCGTCTTACATGCCTTCGTTCGGTCATTTCTCCAAGTCTCTACATCCTATAAGATGCATATTGATCAGCATTTACTAAAACATTTGCACTCAAGATGCCGTATAGCTCACCCAAGTATAACTAGTGCACATGCCATAGTTCACTCAAATAATAAAGATGAAGACTCAACCAATACAAATTAATTCTATTGTTTAAGTTTCCAACCATGCTTGGTAATACAAAATAATTCTATTGTTAAGTTTCCAACCAAAATTGGTGAAGACATACTTGAAAATTGTTTATAATATGTGGTGCGACGACACGAATGTATGCTAGTGTTCCCGTCCTCAGCACCTACTCTTGCATATGTGTTGCCCCGAATAGTACTAAGTGTGCCTGCATAAAAGATGTCACTTTGTTTCTTGTAAAAAATAGTACATACCATTACGATGGAACCAAATTGCTCCAAAGAAATCCTCCGCTAATCAAAATTTATTTCTTATTCATTGGCCCACTCCATTAATTATAGTTGCTACCTTTGATAATCTTTAGGTTAAGGAATATATTTTATCTCCAAAATATTATTATGAGCATGCCTTCATATTTTTATTGAATAACCACATCTCTTATTTTACATTTAACATTGTGGTAGTGACAAATGGCATGCTCGTAGACCGCCCCATTACTTCCACAAATCAAACTTTATTAACATGTTTATACATAAAAAATGTGAATTATTATGTACACCTCCGATTGCAAATCAAACTACTATGTTTCCTTAGTTGAAAAGGGGCCTAAATTAATTATTTAACAAGAACAAATTATTAAGAGAAAGAATCCACAAATTAAATTTTGTTCCCAAAACCATGCAAGTACAAAATCACTGATTATATATTTAGGTTAATTAGTGGGACTGAGCGTGCATAAGCAGTAACAGAGATGTGTGTTCCCCATCCGCCAAACTAGCCACGATCCACAAATACCTTATGGTCGGAGGAAACCCTAATCTCTTCAGCCCCGTGATTAGAAACTGGATAATTTTGAATAATTAATCCTCAAAGGTCCCTGTACAACAATCCAGTGCTTTTCCTCACCAACTCGACGTCATCCTTGTTACAAAATTTGATGCTGCCCATACGTACTCTATCTGGAGCATGCAGAGTGTGTTGTACTTAGAGGCGGTAAATGACTTCAAATTTTAGCCTAGATAATATAAGGGTCGGGGTCTAATCTTATACAATTTTGAGCTAAAAATTAATAAAGGCTAAGTTGGATTGCGAAGAGAGCACTATGACCATGATCCGTTACTGCCCCTAGTTGTACTCACAGCAATCAGATATTTTCCTTTATTTGGACCACCTCCACTTAAGATAGCAACCTCACAATGAGAAACTGGTGAGAGATTCGTGTGTGTCGTCATTCTAATAGAAAGAACTTTAAGGCTTTCATTTCGATGCTTCTCGTACATAATCTAGCTTGAGCCCTGATGTGTTGTCGATTGATTCCTCTCTCCCCGCTCTCCCCGCATCAAATTTCTTACGGCCACAGCGCTTCTCGTCCTTGGCTGTAGTGCATTATTAACCACACGAAAACATGACCAAATTAAATGGCCGGCATGGGCCCTACAACACGATAGGTTCAACCCAAAGCTTCTCTCCTACACTAAACCTAATTTAAACACCGTTTGGATCATCTAGGATTAAAGTTTAGTCCGGACTAAACATTAGATACTATACTTTATCCCATATTTGGATCCATGAACTAAACTTTAGGTGGGAAACTATTTAAAATACATAAATAGGTAAAATTAAACTTTAGTCCGAATTAGGTAGGTTCTATGGACTAATGAAATAAACTTTAGTCCACCTGGGTTATCTAATAGACTAAACTTTAGACCATGGATCCAAACAGAGCCTTACACTACTCAGATGGATTACTAGCTGTGCTTCAAAATTTCACTGTCAGAATAATGAATTCGTGCATGCATGGGTACGAAGAGAGGGAAACAATTGTCAGATTAACATGTCAATTTGTGGTAGTCCATATCTTCAGCTGCTTCGCATTTCATCAGTTCGGATGATGTTTTCCAATCATGATGTACGGATCTGTCGCCCATGCTTAGCCGAAAATTAACAAGAAAACAACAGCATCGACTGCCAGGTTATAGAAATAACGACGGTCGATGGCGTTGAAACAGCATCACAGCATTAATCTCTATTGAACAATGCAATGCAAGGCAGTAATCGCTGATTATTGATTGCTGTTTCAGTCTGAATTTATGTGAAGAGATTTCTTAGGCCTTAGCTGTACGAGGACTACAGGCTTTACTGTCCTATTTCTGAATATATCTTGCAAAATCCTTGTAGTCCAGCAAAAAAAGGAACGAAGTATCTTTCATATATAGAATCTTTTGGTACAAGTGCTCACACTGAAGAAAGAGTACACGAGGAGTGCACACCCCATGCTAGCACCGCATATGCACGTGAGAAAAGATAGAAGAACACGACGAAGGATCAAACCAGGGTGGGGGGATTTATGATCTAGAAAAAAGAACAAAAAAAAAGGTACGACGCAACTTTATGAGCAAACATAGGTTGGCGTTATTTCCAGTACATTTCAGAGATACAGTATTGCGCAGCCCAGTACCAAGTACAGAACATAGACTGATCAAGATGTAGACCCGGCTGGTCCGTGCTCTTTTTACCACGGCATCCGCCATGCATCCATCCAAAGTCCCAGGCTCCCAGCTCTCAGCTCTGAGAAAAGTAGAAAACGGAATCTGCACTGTGACATGAGAAGAACCCCCAGCAGCTTGTCCAAGCCAGCTTTTACCATTGAAAAGCTCCCAGTAGTTCATAGAATTACGACAAAACTTTTAAGAGTGAGAAGTTCGAGTTTTGTATGGTCCTGCTTTTAGGTCACAGATAGTACGTGCTGTGCAGTAGATATATATGGCATGTATGTACATGTTGCTAGAGCCCTTTGTTCTGTTGTTTCATCATTTTTTCTACCATTTTGACATGAAATGCCAAATACACACTGATGCTCCAGTATTAAACATTGGATCCTATTCTTTTGAAGCATCACGCATTGCAGATGCAACCAGCAATTCAGCAGATGCATGCATGTTGCTAGCTTGTACTGGTTGCTGCAACTTCCCAACAAGCAATAACAGTGACACCACTCCCGGCCGGGCCCCTGCGCCCACATGCTGATAGAAAAACGCGTAGCTCTTGAAGCAACTAAAAGGTGAAAAACAATACAGAAAACAAGAGCACGGACGACTTTTCAAACGAAGAATTAGCAACCAAATCCACTGATCCACCCAATTGTTGTACCCTAAACTCTCACGAGGTGTCCCTGTGTGTCAGCCAATGGCAGGGTTTATTTGCAACCACATATATCATAATGGTACCAAGAATGGAAAATTCAATGAAACCTTTTTTTCGCTAAGATATATGGTAGGCCATGACTATGGTCCATATAAAATGGATGCCTTTGGATCTATGGTCAAATCAACTCGACAAGATAGACGGAACAAAATAGTTCAAAATAGTGGTACCTTTTGTGGTTGTACATGCTTCATAAAAGGCAAACTTTGTCTAGTTCGAAAGCGACGGATTTATTGAATATTTTTTTGGGCAAAACTATTACCAAAAATTGTTTGATTCCCATAGATATTAACCAAACTAGGTTCTAAAGATCCCCTTTTTGCCATATCTTTTATTTTTGTGGGCACTATTTTTTTCATTTTATCCCGTATAAGTTAAAGCACCATAATCCAATTTCTTGTGAACATGTTAGAACCCTTATTACTTATTTATGTCCTGTCATTTGATAGCAAGAGTACAAGAAACACTCTTTTAATGAAATTATCAGCACACTCTTAATTTGTAGTTCTCCCCCTACATAATGGAAGAACGTATTTTAGCAATATTTAGATATAGCATCCAAAACCGAGCTGGCAGCAAGATTGCAAGGTTAAGCATTGAACATTTATTGAGAAATCCACATGGGGCAAGGAGTGCCATGCATGACTAGAAAATAGTATTTTCTTCCCATATACTATACAATGTAAACACTTCACATATATGTATGCTTGTCGAATATTCCATTCCATGCATTAAAGCGTACAACTATTATAATAGGAATTTCAGTTACTATATATGCCAGTGACTTATGAAGCGCAGCCAATGAGTGTATTAATGCACCCCCGTCTTTTCCGGAAGATAAAGGTACATATATATGTGTGGACTTTCACAACCATTATATTTTAGACCCCGTTTGGATCCACAGGACTAATTTTTAGTCCTTAAATTTGGCACGGACTAATTAGGACTAAATATGAACTAATTGCTAATCTAATTACATTGATTATGGCTAATTGGTAATAGAATCTATTAGCCTTGATTGGTTCAGAATTAGTTCATGTTTAGCTTATTATCAAACATCGGACTAAACTTTAGTTCTCTTATTTTAGTTCATCCAAACGGGATCTTAATACATGCATGCATCTAGTTGCGTCAAATTGCA
Source organism: Panicum miliaceum (assembly GCA_032594955.1). NCBI lineage: Eukaryota > Viridiplantae > Streptophyta > Magnoliopsida > Poales > Poaceae > Panicum > Panicum miliaceum. The sequence goes on along the minus strand of CM064067.1, from coordinate 32,926,040 downwards.
AGTCACGTTCCACTTGGTTCTGCCTATTTCGCTTTACTCTTTGTTTTAGTTAAAGCTTTGCTGTTATTTTCACCTAGTTGCACTTGAAAATTATAGTTAAAAACAAACCACTAGGCATGCATGATGATCGTTTGCTTGGGCTCAAATCATTCATGCTTTTGCATATCAGAGTTACTCATCAGTAATTTAATCATATATGAATTTAATGCGCGCAATTTCTCTGATGTATACTCGTGCGGCAGTACGAAAAGCAAAAAAAAAAGCGCCAGAGGAATCAACACCAGAGAGCAAGAAATTTTCCTTACCGAATGATGGCCATGGGTTTTTATTCCGGAGCACATTTCGGGTACGCTCTCGGGCAGGGTTTTCCATTTGTCGTTTCACAAGGACAAGTAAGCAGCCGCAGTCATTAAGAGGGCTCTGGGTGCCTGCCCCGGCGTGTGGGCCCGGGCCGTCGCCGTTCGTACGGACACCACCGGCCCCCACCTTCTTTACGGGGTGTCGTCGTCCATTGGATGCTGGACGCCTCAGATATGTCCTGTGCGCGCATCATGGAGCGCCTCCCCGCCTTGGACTCTTCTCCGGCGGGACACTGGCCGTCCACCACGCATCCGACGGCCGGCGGCGGGGGCAAGGACACCGGCCGGCACCGCTGGGCCTATACAAACGGAGGCGAGGGCGAGCGGGGCCGGAGAGCTGCCGCCATTGGCTTTCACCCACCCCCACCAGCTAGGCTACCGCTCCGGGAGAGAGAGAGAGATCAAGATAGGGCAAGAAAAAAATGTTTTTTTTACCTTTTAGTCATGTCACCTCTCACCTCACAGTGTCCCTGTCCACCCTTTCACCTAAAAGCCCTAAGAGCAGGGCTAATGGATGAGCCGGCTGCCGGCGAAAAGAAACGCCACGTCATCCAGCTGGGCAGTAAAAATTTAGTGGTAGTGGCGGGGCCTACACCAATATCCAACAGCGATGTGAAGCCAATAGAAATAGAGAAGCAGTGGTGGTGATCCCACAAAACTGCATCACAGTGCTATACGCCCGCTTTGAGCCCGCGATTTGCAAGTCGCCCACCTTCTTCTCTCTCCTCTGTTCTCTCTCCGCCAGCGAGGATTTTTTCTGACCTGTGCAGCTCCCAGCCCGCCTAACTGGCATTACTATACTTGCTCTAACAGTGTCGCGCCACTTTCTCTCTCCGGCTGATGCTGTTCCTCCCCTCTGTTCCATCTCCCAGTTGCTCCGCAGATCTCCCCTTTTTAGGCCGAACAATCCATCCACCACCACCCCGAGCCCTCCTAAAAATAGTAGCCCACACCTCCTCCCCGTTCCTGACGAAGCTCCTCAGATCAATGGACCTATGAGACGACGAGCAACGGCAGTCACCAACCGACGACCACTCCAGCTAGCTGAGCAAGGTAAGCGGCGGCAAAACAAGAGCGCCTGTAACTTGAGTTGTGCTAGCTCCTTTTTATCTTTTTCCTAATCTCTTCGATCTCTTTGCTCCTGCTCTCTGCGGATTCTCGAGTCAGCTTCAGCTCCAGCTAGAGATCCTGCTGGAATCGCCTCGACCGCTCCGACGCGGCCGCCGCCGAGATCAGCCGGCATCGCCACCACCAAAGGTAGCATGTGACTGCTGGCCCTCCAAGAAAATAAAATTGAATCCATTCCCCACATGTATAATTTGACTAACAGCGTACTCAAATACCACCTGTTTTTGTTTCTCTTGCACACCTCGCTCTGAGAAAAAAGAATGTTTCTTGTAAATATACATCGAAGATGCATCGCTTTCACACGCACATGGACGAGCAAAGAAGAGAGCAGAGCACCCCAGATAGATCCCCCAAAAGGTGCATGTAATCACCGGCTCCACCACTCATTCATGTGTTCATGCCTGATTCTTGGATGCCAGATTGATGGACCTGTCCCCGAACCCCGAGAGCCCGGGCGGCGGCGGTGATGGCGGCGGCGGGGCCGGTGGATCGAGCAGCGGGGGGGCGTCCTCGTCGGCGAGCGGTGGCGGCGCGCCGCAGACGCCGAGCCGGTACGAGGCGCAGAAGCGGCGGGACTGGAACACGTTCGGGCAGTACCTGCGGAACCACCGGCCGCCGCTGAGCCTGGCGCAGTGCAGCGGCGCGCACGTGCTGGAGTTCCTGCGGTACCTGGACCAGTTCGGCAAGACCAAGGTGCACACGGCGGCGTGCCCCTTCTTCGGGCACCCGAACCCGCCCGCGCCGTGCCCCTGCCCGCTGCGCCAGGCGTGGGGCAGCCTGGACGCGCTGGTGGGCCGCCTCCGCGCCGCCTTCGAGGAGAACGGCGGCCGGCCGGAGTCCAACCCCTTCGCGGCGCGCGCCGTCCGCCTCTACCTCCGCGAGGTCCGCGAGCACCAGGCACGCGCGCGCGGCGTCAGCTACGAGAAGAAGAAGCGCAAGAAGCCGCAGCCGCCGGCCGATCACGCCGGCGGCAGCGGAGGCCACCCGCCGCCTCCGGCCCCGCCGCCCGCCGGCGCGGCGTGCTGAGGGACCACCCGCGCCACCAGTACGACGAGCGCACGCGCCCAATTTGGTATGCCGGACTGAGCATATTTTATGTAGGTTTCGATCGATTTCCGTGTGCATGCATGCATGGTTTACTGCCATTTTGTTCGCGAATGCTTCTTCTCGTCTTCCTCGATCAGACTCTGCCGATCGTGTGCCGTGCTACATTGTTATTTCGCTCCTGCTCTCTCTACTGCTAGCTTCAATTCCTAGCTACCGCTATCGCTTAATTTTCGTGTCATGCAGTTCAGTTCAATCTGCTGCTACGCTGGAAGGAAATCCATGGATCATCAATGAGACTTGAGTTGCCTTACTTTTTCAGTACTGTTGATTCCTGATTATAGATGGAGACTGGGCTGCATAGAGTAGTACTTAGTTAGTGTATCCATTCATTGTTGTACGTGCGTACGTGCCCTTCAATTCAGAAGTACAGAGAGAGGACGAGAGAGCTCGACGACTACTGGACACTGGTCCTGATCTTCTCTCCTCTCTCTTTTGCTGCAGTGTTCTTCAAGGATCTCGCACGCCATTTCCATGTGTGTGCGAGCATGCTAAGTCCCATCGAGGACGTACAAATTTGACACTTCTCATCTCGGGCTTTCTTTCTTTCTTTCTTGTTCTGAGATTCCTGTGCCTCTTCCTTTTTATGGTGCGCGCGCCGCCGCTCGATCCAGGCCCGGCCGCCGCGCCAGCTGCCTCGCTGCTTCACTGCACTGCACCAGTAGTCAGTGATGAGCAGTGCGCGCGGGCATGGCCGGATCGATCGATCGATCGAGCTGGGTCCTTCGTCCACGGGCGCGGCGCACTGTTGCCGACGCCACCAAACGGAGGCAAGGACACGGGCCGGCCGGCCCGCTGCTCGTCCTCAGGACCGGCGGTCTCCCGTCCCGTCGTCGGTCCGCCGTCCCATTGGCTCGGCGCATATCTTGCTAGATCTTGCGTGACGGTTGAACAGGATGCCACTGCTGTTCTTCTCCGGCGCGCGTGGCACTGGTCGGCCTGCCGGCGGGGCTCGCCGGCCGGCTGCTTGAGCTGCAGTGACGCCACCAGGAGGGTCAAATGGACGAACAGTAGTAGCATGTGTGCTGTGCCCCTTCCCCCACCGGCTTGTCCTACTTAAATTCGTGTAGAAGGATGCGGCCAAATAAGGAGATGTTCATTGGTTTACTGTAGTTAGGAGCTGCGTATCTACAGGGTCTCTCTAGTCAAGCTTCACTGATTGGTATGCTAACACTGCCATTTTAACACCGGATTTCATTGGTTGCTTGGTCTCTGATTCCTGATTTCATGCAAGAAACTAGTGCTGCACTGTTGGTACATGGTGTGTCTATATGGTAAAACGGTAGAGAGAGCTATATATATATTTAGGCAACACAGCAAATTGGTAATATAGCCTGATGAAATTTTATGAGTCTAATTAAATAGATTAGTGACATTAATCATTGTTCATTCCTTGTTATTTAGTATTCTGCTTGGTTAATTGTTAATCAGAAACTAACTAATAATAACTTGTCATGAGGTTATTAAGTCATGTCTTTACTTGCTTGATCAGAATTATCGCTTTAAGTTTCAATATATAAATTTAACATTGCTCGTTCTTGACCCCTGGACTCTTAATTTTATGTGCTCATTCAGTTTGTTAACTAACCAAATAATATTATTTAGTTACTTTATTGCATATGCCTATATGTTGTTTGATGTGATTCCACATCTCTCTAGTTTTCTCTCAGTGTTTTGAAAAATCAACACTAAGCCATATTAGTAGTAAGTTTTGTAGAGATTGAATATTAAGCACATATATTGTAGCATGCCCCCTCTTTACATGCTTATTTTATAGGACTGTGTGCACATTGCCATTTATATTAATTAAAATAACACACAACCTCCTTATGCATGCCCATACGACTAAAGTTATGCTATTGCTAGACCTCATCATATTCATTCATCCAAAGCCATCTATTAGAACCACCGAATGAATATATTTAGTCTTATAAGATTTAGTAAAAATGAAGTACTATACGTAAGGTAGGTGCATTCCAGGAAAGTTTGGCCATCTCTCTTATTATTTAAATAGTATAGCACAAATAAATACATGAGTACATTTCAACCACATTATGGAACATCATAGGGTACATTTCAAACACTTTTTTTAATTATTAGTATTGTTTATTATAAGCTGAGAGAGAAGATTAAGAAAAACCTTTTTTACTTATCAGTATTGGTTATTAGCTAGAAGCTGAGAGGGAAGGTTCAGAAAACTATTTTGTACTTTTATTTCACATATTTTTTCAAATAAAGTTACAACAACTTGTTAACAAGGCCATACAGTACACAATCTGTAAATGTATTATTAGTTCACTCAAAATTGATAAGAAAACTTTGATTCTATATTCTCTAACTAATATAAAATTCAATTATGTGGCTATTAGCAGCTAGTAGGATCTGATAGTATTAAAATTTTAATATACAAACATGACAACATTTTCTTGTCTAAGAGGGAAGTTAAGTCCACACATATCCACATGGTGTCTAGTTCACTCAAATCCACAATCTGTTTGTTGTAACATATTTTTCCTAAGCATAAATATGTGCAAATTTATAAGAGTGTGATATGGCTTTATTTTGTTATATATATTGTCTTCATTTTTCTCCTCTACTGATGCTATATATTGACTTTGACCTACAAGTTTTGGTTTTATATATTTAATTGGCCTCTAATCTTTTCATATTATATAGTAAAATATTTGAACAAACTAATACATTAATGAGTAGTTTATTTTAACTGATCATTTATTAAAAAAAAACTCTGTTCAAACCCGTTCAAAAAATGATTTATTTCCATATGGTTAAAGGCAGTTGTATAGTATTTAAATACCCAAATTTTTATTCATACAAAGAAATATAGATTTGAAAATGTGATTCTTGATTTGTAGTTGTAAGAATAATTATTTTAGTAAATTATATGATCAATTGGGAGATAATTATACCTGGTACTTGGTAGAAGGTACGAAAATAGTTGTATTTTGAATCAATAAATTCAGCCATGCCAAGAATGTGTACCAAAGTAGGTGGTACCTAGTGTAATGTATTTAACTGCCAAAAAGTTGGTTGGATTTATGAGGGAATACTCTATTAATTTTTGCATTGTATAAATGAAATCTGTACTTACGGTTAGAAAACATATCTAAAAGTAGTTCTCATGTAAAAAATGGAAGAAAAAACCCTAATGTGAAACCATAATATGTACTAATTTTTTTTAAAAAATGAGAGAAAAAAGTGTGTAGAAATTAGGATTTATATCAGGTATTAATTATGAGACTTACGAAACTATCTGTTTGCATGATCTCACGCTCTAGGACTGAATCTTTTATATGGGAAATTGATTATCCTATTTATAAAATGAAATTGTATGCTATTCCTGAAAGTATATTAGAAAATACACTTGGATAGATATGCGCACCAATATTGAAAATTCGCCAATATTAGAAACTTTATAAGGATATGCCAAGTGTATAGAGTCGGACAGTCCTATGTATTACCAACACAAGCAGAATTTCCACTGAGAGTTATCCAATTCCTATGTGCATGGGTATGTGTGCCTAATATAATTAATCTTGCATGTATTTCCTTGTTGATGATATAATTTTAATAGTTGTCCTTTGCGTAAACATATTTTTTTCTATTTTCTTTGATGGGACTGCGTATGTGTTACAGTATATGGGCCTGTTTGGGAGCACTCCAACTCCAAAAAAAAAAGCTCCACTCCACCAATTTTATTTTTTCAGCTCCACTCCACCAACTCCATAAAAATATAGAGTTGTATATGTTTAGCTGATTGCAGTGCTCCAACTCCAGAAAGATGATGACTTGTTGTGAATAGTCTTATTTAGCCTTTCTGAATGGGTCCACATGTCACTCTCTTTTCTCCTATCCTCTTCCTCTCTCTACTCTAGTCTTCCTCTTCTGCTGGCGCACCTCCTCTTCTCCTCCCACCGCTCCGCCTTCGATGCGCCGGCCGTCGCCTCGCTCCTCCTCTCCAACCTCTCCCTCGCTGGCAGTGTTGCTCCAGAACTGCGTCAGAGCGAACCCTGCCAGAAACTTCCCCTTGGGGATGTCGCTGCCGCTCCCGTCCGAGCCGTGGCTCATGCCGACGAGCGTAGATGGCGGCGGTGGCACAGCGCTGCAGGGGGCCGCGCAGCGTAGACCCACAGGCTGCCCCCAGGTTGTGGCGGCGTAGCGCTGCAGGTGGCCGCCAGGCGGCGCAGACCCGCAAGGGGTGGGGGCGGCATAGCGCTGCAGGTGGCCGCCGGGAGGCAGGGGCGACGCCAGGAAGAAGAGGAGGTTGGGGTGGGGGCCTAGAAAAAATAGAAATGAAGGGGTAAGTTGTGTAACCGGAAGCAATGGTGGGTAAATAACCTCCAACTTCACGAGCAGGTGTGAAACTGGTATTTTTGGAGCACCCCTTCAGGAGCTTCATGAAAAACATGGAGTTAGCCTCAACTCTAGGTTTTTTTCAGGAGTTTTCAGATCAGGAGTTTTTGGAGCTAGACGTGTTTGGCAGTGAGTTCGTGGAGCGGAGCTAGAAAAGTTGGAGTGGAGCTCTCCCAAACATGCCTTATATACGTAGCATCATTAATCTTGTCCCTGCCCAAATATTGCCTTAAGGTTATTAATAAGAATTCAGTTATATACAAAACAAAATTTAGTTTGTATACAGAAAAAATGGCTACAAGTGTTTTAAAAAATCTATAGAATGCAAAAACCTCCAATCCGCTGGTTGCACGCTGCTAGCTCCTCCTTTATTGAAGTGATTATAATTTTGATTAACCAACCAAATATGTACCTAAGAACTTGTCATTCTACACCCACTCGGAAAAGTTGCACATCGTCTATCGAGGTGCAATAATATACAAGGTCTTCCCTAAGTGTGTTTTGGTCTTACTTGAGTGCATGTTTGTCGACCTAGCTTGTGAAAGCCTGAACATAGTTCATGTAGAACAAGGCTATGAGAAAGATACGAATAAAACATTTGCTGTTCAAGATTACCATACATTAAACTCAATTTTTAAAAAGCTGAAATGAGGTTAGGCTTAGGCACAATTATCCCAATATTGAATCTAATTCCGAGTCAGCATGGACATGTTTTGATCAGATGGTGGTCTTATTTATGTGGGAATGTATGCAAGAGAATTTTCCGTGATTAAATGGAGCAATTTTTTTTAAAATATCATTGGGATGGTCTGGTGAATGATATTTTAAGCTAATTAAGTCATACACGTTTTTATACTCGCTACATCATCAAATTTACTTCTTAATTCTCTTATGTGAAATGCGTTTAGCTTTCGTAGGAATCGTAAGTGTTTCTTACACAAGTTAAGAAAGGTAAACTATTTGGGTACCAACTGTACAAGTGTTCTGAGCAAGCTAAGGTAGCTAATACCATAATAAAAATCCACGCCAAATAGAAAATTACAAACTCCTAGCCCCGACTTTGATTTAGCGTAGGGCTTGGCATTGGATTTGGTACCCCTAAAAATTGTGCTAGACCGAGCCTGGCCTAAACTGATAAAATCATCTTATTTTATATTGTAAAAATAACAGGATTGCCGACATACTTTGGCCCGGTGGAGTTAATCACGGGCCTAGTCACATATTTTTGGCCCAAAAAGAGATGGAAACTGCCCACCTGAAGTCTCTAACTAAAGAAGGTTGTATTTACGACTAATTATTCTTTTCGGTAGGTGATTTGCCCATTCATGGTGAGGTATTTGCGCTAAGTTTGTCGATCTCAAGATATGTCGGATTTGTCTATCGAAAGTGTCATAGGGATATAGTATGAATGTGCTTGTTCTTAGAAGTAAATATACGTGTTGTGCATGAGTGTCTTCTACTACTGTACTCAGAAAAACATAGATGAAAAACTCAGTATCTCAAAGGAACCCCACCTTGTTGAATAATTAGAGATGCTGGTTAGTAATTGCGAGGGTAGCTAACTAGGGGAACCGTGCACTGCCAACTGATCCACCGTGTAGGATGTCTTGTATGGTTGTTTCCTCTGTTGTGTCGTAGTGCTCTGATGCTAAGGGCAACTTTAACTGTGTGTCCTGTGTGCTTAGACACGAGTGCTCAAAGAGAAGAACCAAGATTTCCATGAAATTAAGCACCTGTAAAAATGAAGTCAATCTCTCTGGTTCAATTTCGAGAGAGAGAAAAAGAATCTCTGCAATGCAATTTGTGCTTCAGTTGTCATGTGATTGGTTTTGGTGAATCACAAGAAACTAATTGATCTCTCGTGCTAGTTTCTCTCTAATAGAAGATACACAAAAGAACATATCTTGTTTAGATGCACATCGATCTTGTTTATTTTTGGAGTCTTCTTTTCCATTTGTACATTATGTGAGCCAGAGAGACAAGAGCTGGAGCAATTCTTTCGAGATGTCAGAGAGTTGTACAACATAAGGGTGTTTGGTTTGGAGGGGCTTATTATAAGCCCCACCAAGAAACCCCTAATAAGCCTCTTTTTATCCAAATATGAAGGCTTATAGGTGAGACTTATGCCCATAAGCCCCATAAGTCCCTCCAAGGAATGCTTATGAGGCTTATTTTCTGTGAGCCCCACCAAAACATCCCCTCTTTTCTCCCACTACCCTTGTCTCCCTCACCTACAGGGGCATTAATGAGGGCTAGAAAGGTCATTACCAACTACAGGGTTTTTTATAAGCCGCTACAACCAAACACCACTTTGGGCTCATAATAAGCCCCTCCATGAGGGGCTTATAGGCTTACAATGAGCCCCTCCAAATCAAACACCCTCTAATATGCATTTTTATCACATAGGAGACACACCAAATTAATCAAGCCTGCTCTAGTTATTATAGGCCAAAATTCTTCATGGTCTGTTGTGAATCAGTCCATACTACAATATCTTTTATATTTTCTCCTTACACAAGGGGTCAAAATAAAATCATATTTTCGATTACGTGGACAAGGCATACGCATTTACATCACCATGCAAAGCTTATCATACTACGCAACCGTAAGTGCAGAAAAATACTATTACACACCTACAAATGCACCTATCAGCCCCATTTTTCGGATGCCAACTTTTTTTGAGGCGAATTACGGGGGGCCGTTGTAGGTCTGAACGATACATTAAAAAATAGAAAACTGGTACAAGAGATCCATGGTACACGGAGGGACAGCAGAGATAGGAAAGAACCGCTCAAAAGGAGCGGATGCAGCAACATACGCAAAGATTAAACATTAGGGTAATTAGGGTAAAAGTACATTGGTGTAGTCTAATAGAAAGTCTTATGTATTGCCACATAATCTTAAAAATGATGTAACACAGAATACATATAATGGGTTATCTTATGAGTTATCTCAGAGTAAATACAAAAATTCGTAATTTGTGCATAAAAAAGAAAATATTGTAAATTGTATGGTAACACCAACCCGTACAATGGTGATAAAATGGTCTTATAGTTCTAAATTTTAGCCTATGACGCGGTTGTCTCGTGAAACAACCATCTTGTTCTCTCTCTCCTCCCTCTCTCTCCGCCACCTAATCAAAATATTTATGTGAACTTATATAAAATGACCTATGAGACCGCTAACGTGTAGCGATATATTTACCCTCACCTCACATGATGATACAAATATAATTTATTCCTCTGTACATAGCTTATCCAATGCTGAGTTCGTGCGGCACTTCTAGAGGTGTAGATCATTGGAGCATCGGCAAAGTACATGCATCTGTATTACGGATTACGGTTGTGCCAACTTTCCACCGAGACAACAAGAAGTCAAGATCGGCTGTGCCGCCCGCTGTCTCGCGCTCCCGGCCGCTAGCTCCTCGGCGCTCGCCTGGGCGCGTTTGACCGCCTGCGTGCTTGACCCAGGGCGGGCCTGCGCCGGCGGCAGGGACGCGTGTGGGTCGCCGTCCTTGGTGTCGGCCCTCGGAGCCTGAGGAACGAGCGCGTTCCCGAGGCCCCACGTGCAGCCAGCAGCCGGGTGTGGGCTCCGGCTCCTCGTACGGTACGGACCACGCTGTCGTAGGTGGGTCCGTGTGGTGTGTGTGTGGCTTCCTGGCTTCCCCGGCGACGAGGGGCCGCGCGTCGCCGGCACCGGCACGTGCGACGTGCACCTGCCCGAGGGCCAAGCTGGTCCGCCCTTTTCGGCTTTTGCAATGGATGGAATCATAGACGGCTGCGATGGCTTGTGATTCGGGGAGGAGTGATGAGTGAAGGTCCGAAGGAGTCGTCGTCTCAACTGCGAGCTGCAAGGCTGTAGCCTGTAGGCCTGCAGCTGCGAGCCAGCCGTACGTAGCAGCAGGCTCGATGCATCTCAGCACGCCTCGTGTGCGCGACTGGCGAACGGAGATGTTTGTAGGGTGTGCGGCCCAATAAATTCTGGGCTTCCTGGGTCGTCGGTGCCGTACTTTCTGGCTTTCTTCTGGGAACCCGAGCCTTGCAGCCACTCTAAAAAAAAGAAGTTCTATTAAAATGCATTAGCCAGACAGAAATGGAGTGATCAGGCTCCCTCTCTGTGCGTGATTTCCCTATTTTCTATCCACAAAGTTCAATTAGCACACGATTACATCCGCAAGGTTCAATTAGCAATGCACTGATTTATAAAAAAATATTGCAATTAATTTACATTTGGTTTTCATGTCCACACTGAACCTTTCCAATCTCACGTCAACCCAAATCAATCTATCTTCCAATCCCCACGTGCATGTAAACAATTAATAAATTTAATTAACCTAGTAAATAACAATGTATCCTGTCTGAAGAAGAAACGGCGTCGCACATTCAGTTCCACACTTGCGGAAACTCCACGCCGCCTCCAAGGCTCGCCAAGTCCCCGAAGCCGCCGCCCATGTCAAGGTAGGCGCCGAACCCGTACCCGTCGCCGCCAGGCCCAAACCCGGGCAGCGCGCCGGCCGCGTCGTCCCGCGGGAAGCCGTAGTGGTGGTCAGCAGCGGCCACGCCGCCGCCGCCGCCGTAGTAGTAGTAATACTGCGGCAGCACGGCCACCTCCTGCTGCGACGGGAACGGCGCGTAGCCGTAGCAGCCGACGCCTGACGACGCGGAGTGGTCCGGCTCGACGCGTGACGAGCCGGCGAAGGCGGTGGGCGAGGAGGCGGAGTCGCCGTCCTGGCCGTCGGCGCCGTCGCCCTTGGTCTTCTGGAACACCCTGCACAGCACCCAGTCCTCCTGCAATCGTACGGGAGCGAGCAATCGCGCCATGGTTCAGAGTAGTTTCAGACTGCACGTATAATTGGCCAACTTTTTTACTACTAGAAGCACGTGTCGGCACGCTGGCCGTAGTAGCTAGGACTGCGTACTACTAGCCAGGAGCTGCGTGCAGGCCACGAGGAGAAACGATCGGTGAAGAAATGTAGCACGCGCCAATTATTGTGCAACGCACGGCAGTGGAGCGGCCAGTCAAAAAGTGGGTGGTCCAGTCTCGCTCTGCACCTGCACGTACTAGGCATTTAGTGTGTGCGCTCACACTCCTCGTACGTGTCGGCACCAGCGCACGGCCAGCTTATCTGCACGTTCGCTCGTGATGCTAACTTTGCAGTCGGCACACAACTACACGGAGAAATGCTGCAGCGCGCGCGTGCAGGACCGGACCACCGGTGCCTTCGTGTTCCTTTGGATGGATATCCGCTCATGGGCCAACCTTGTCCCTGTGGACCAGGGATGCGGATGATGGCTGAATTGCTGAAGTGCTAATTGTGACAGTACTCCTAGTGCAGCGAGAGTGTGGTAGTTACTGGGTTCTGGCGGCCACTGTAACCATGTTGGATAGGCCGAATTCCCGGCCCATCAAGGACGAGCGGGTCGAGAATATATAGCGCGCCACTCTGGAATTTAGTAGTTAGATAGAATTCGGGTTGGATAGCCTAGCAAGCTAATAAAGGATGGAGACAAGAGCAGATCGACGTTTCTTCACGTGTTGGTGTTTTGCATGCTAATTGAGTCGACGACGCAATTCATGAATGATTGCGAGTTAAAAAGGAGCTGGTGTCACTGTCTTCCTTGTGTACTTCTTCCAGCACCTAGCTGGTGAGAGGTCCTTGCTGTATTGGCAACCTAGCTGCAGTAGTAGGTTCGCCACCCGTGGTTCACGGGGCCGGCCGGTCGTCCAGCAATGAATGGATCAGACAGACGGCTCGCTTGCTCAACTACCCAAATCCACTTAATTATTCGGTCTAATCAACCCTTCTTATTTTGATACTAGATACGATCCGTCAACTCTGGAAATAATTCAGTCTGCCGCTTATCAGACAAACGCGCTAGAGATTTTTCAGGAAAAAAAAAACAGTCGATTGGGCAATCGGTATGCTGGACTAGTGCTGAGAAAGAGAAACTACGGTGGCAAGCCAATGCGACGTGCATACCCTGGGTGGCGAGTGCGGGGTGTCGAGGCGGAACTCGTGCATGACCCAGCCGGACTTGACGCCGTTGGGGGCCCTCCCGCGGTAGAAGACGAGCGTCTTGCGCATGCCCACGACGGCGCCGCCGCTCCGCACCTCGCGGTCCTTGCCCGTGGCCTTCCAGTAGCCCGTCCTGGTGGCGCGGTTGGTGCGCGACCCCGTCGCGTACTTGCGGTCGCGGAAGCTGAAGAAGTACCACTCGCTCGCCGTCAGCTTCGCCACCTCTGCATTATTCAGAATCCAGATGCAGGCGGCAGCAGAAGGCAGGCAAAACGTCAGCTAGATAGCTTGCCCCGGGATGTAGAAGGAGCGCATGCAATTCAATCGAGATGGATCATCCGACCTGGGAGCTCCCATGGCTCGCGCGCGTGGAGGTCGACCTCGACGAGCGTCCCCTGGGCGATGCGCTCGTTGGCCACCTTCTTGAGGAGGTAGTGGCACACCAGCTCCTCGTCGCTCGGGTAGAACCTGAACCCGGGAGGCAGCGTCGACTCGATCTCCCTCAACGCCATCGATGATCGGCGGCGCGCTACGGACTGATGGATCGATCGAGATCGGCCGACCTTTTCCAATACAACAGTATGGGCTTTTGTATCCCTCTCGATCAATTCGATTCCGTGGAGGTTCTGGCCACTTAGCTATGGCTGGAGTTGGTTGCCAGGCCTCCGCTTTATATAGAATAGAGATCGAGAGGAGAGGCCCGGCCGCTGGAAGCTAAACTGACCAGAGCCACGCGTCCGTTGACACGTCAGCCGCGGGCGCGTGGTGGCCTGTACACAACCAATGACTGTGTAAATCCCCAGCCGATGGAACTGGGAGCTAGCCGCGTGCGTCCCTAGTAGCCAGGTGGAAAGATTCCAGCATCCTGACATGCCCGTGCCGGCGGAAGACGGACGAGGGGTTGGCCGGGGAGAGTAGTATGCCACCAGTACTGCTAGCTCCTTGATCTGCTGGCTAGCAACGACACACCCATCCATGGGCGATGACCCGCTCAGGCTCAACCACCCCGCGGCAAGTTATTACCCGTGCCCCCGTCCCATGATCCCGATCCGATACAACCTACGCGACCATGAGTTCTTTTCTTTTTCTTCGAGAGCGAGGCGACCGTGTGGGTTTTTTCTCGCCGATCCAAGTGCCGGCCGGCAGCATTCTTGGCAGCAGCTAGCAGCGGCACGGCGTGACACGCGATCGAGCGAGAGAGACCAGATGGACATGTAAAAGTCATCGGGTTTTCAGCCCCCGGACCGGGCTTGCATTGGTGTGCGGTCGTTTTACGTGCGTGCATGCTTCCGGGGGGAGGCAAAAGCTACCATGCTCTGCGAATCCAACAAAAAAAAAAACCCTAAGGCATCGGCATCAGCTTGATTGAGGTCGTTAATTAGGTAGCTATGTAGGTAGCAGCCATCAGCTACAGGTAGCTAGCTCGGTCGCGTACGCGGCGATCGTGACGTGAGGTCGTACGCGGCGACGGAGACGCGAGGTCGCCTTAATTCGTGTTCGTTCGTTCGTCCGTTCGTGTGTGTGTGTGTGTGTGTGTGTGTGTGTATGCGTCGAGGAGGGGCGTAGTAGATAGCTGGATCATTCAGGCTTCAGCGATCAACGTCACGCGGGAATTAATAGGGTACCGTGATCGATGGCTGGCCCGGGCCGGGGAAAGCGAATCATATGGCGTCAACTGATGCGTGTGCCAGCGTGTTGTTGTAGATGCTACGCGGCTGGGCTAACATGTGGTTCTGAGAGGGTTTAAGTACCGTGTACGCATCTATAACACTGCACCCTCACTACGTTATATCTATGCTAATAGCAAATTAGTGGAGTCGGGACGCATAATAATTTTGGTTATTAATTTCACGGTAAGGCCAGTTCCTGTAGAAATTTCATTTTGTTTGTTTCCAATAACGTGGCAAAAGCGTGAACTGAGTGTAGCTTAGCTTCACCTGGTGAGGTTCCTTGTGGAGGAATCGCCACTACTATAAAAAGTAAGGGTCAAAATATATTTGTGCTTACGGTTTTGGCACCTGCCAGCAATCTTGTGCCAGCACAGATCAACATTTATGCTGGCAGTCGTCTTAAGCGTCCGCCAGCACAAATCAATTTCAATCATTTTGAAACTTTAAAATGAAAAATAAAATGAAAAAACTATCTTCACATTTTAGTAGGCATCTACACCCGACCGCCTATCATTTGGCACAAAGTTCCATATTTTTTCAATATTTTCCAAGCATATATGGTGTACGTGCTTCAAACCCAAGACCTCTTACTTGACAAGAAGCCCTCCTTGTCGTCTCATCCGCGCATTACTTCTTATCTTTCCAAGGTATATTATTCTTTTGATATCACTTTTCCAAATCTTGTATTGTATCTTTGACATTCTAAATGATCCTAAATTAAAAGTTGTCAACTACAAAGTATAGATCTTGTCGAGCACTACAACTTTGGTATAAAGTTCATCTTCATCCGAGGTTGTTTAAAAATTCAAAAATTCAAATTTTCATTTTTAAAATTAAATTTTAGAAATGGTAATGAATATTTGACCTAGTAAATATAATCTTGATTGAAAATTTATCACTATAAAGTTTTAGATCTCGTCGAACTCTATAACTTGAATATAAGGTTTGATTTCATCTTATGTTGTCTATAATTTGGATATAAGGTTTAAAATTTGATTTTAGAAATAGTAATGAATATTTGCCCAGTCAACGGTCTTGTACGAAAATGTTGTCAACTACAAAGTTTTAGATCTTGTCTAGCTCTATAACTTTCATATAAAATTTATCTTCATCCAACTTCATATGAAATAATTATTTAATTTTTTCTTAAAAAATAGTTTGTATTGGATGTCGACATAAGCGTCCGTCGGCACAAATGCCCCATATTTGTGCTGGCGGTCGCGTAAGCCAACTGCCAGTACAAATTGATTTTTGCTGGCGGTCTCTTATGTCAAACTCTAGCACAAATACGGCACAAATACGGCCATGCGGGGCGTGCGCGCGTGGCCCGGCCGGTCGATGCCATCGCACGCAGCCAGCTGATGAAGCAACGCGCGCTTGTACAATGGCTGCCAGTGCTGCCCCCAACAGTTAATTAGCTAGCTCGTGACGCCAGTGCTGCCCCCATGTATCTTGGCAGATACATGCATGTGCAGGCGTGGCGACAATGCAGGGGGGCCATGGACAGTTGGGTGTTACTTTTGGAGAACAAAGACCCTGGAATGAATGAAAGCGGATGTTCTAATATATAAGCTAGTAGTAGTAGACTAAGCAGCGCATACATGCTTATACACATCTAGTGATGAATCTTTGCTTCCTAACGCCAAAAGCTAAGCGTACATGGAGAGAAACACGCATGACATGTGCTTGTATGCCGCTCTTAACTTTATCTCACAATAAACATTTTCTTTTTGTTAGTTTCAAGCTTCGACCTAGTACAGCTAGCTAGGCAGGCAATGTGCTCATGTGAGCTGCCAATAATCACATGGGACGCACGCAGCTTACAAGATTTGGTTTGGGCACGGGCGTGGATAGGTAGGATGCCCTGCGTAGCCTTGGACGACGCGAGTGGCGAGCCTAGAGGGCCTAGAGCTGCCAGGTGCCAACGCGCGGCTGTGCCGTGATGGCCTGATGGGCAACCGCCCAGGGGATCGGAAGCTCTTCCCCTGACGAGCCAACAGGCCTGGACTTTGCACGGATCCAGCGTTCTTGGTCTGGATCTCCGGCACTTCTTGGAGAGATTGATGATGATGTAATCGGTTTGTCGCAAGCTCCGCCGTGGTAGTACGCGGGATGCTCCTCGAACGCGGGCGGGCGCCGGCGGTGGGGCGGCAGGAGGCCGCCGAAACGCGAGGACGAGGACGACGACGACGAAACGCGGCGAACGGGCTGGCCCATCTACAGACTACGGCCCAGCCTCGCAACCAGTCTCATCAGCCCAGCCGCGGATCTCCCCTCCCTCTCGGCCGCCTTCTTCGTCGACTCTTCTCGTCCACAGGTCCGCAACGCACCAGACGCTTCCAGAGCGTTCCACACCCTTCGTCCCCGCGGTCCGCACGCTACTTCCCCGAGACTCCACGCGATCACACACACTACCGGAAGACATCACAGCCTCTCGCCTGCCGCAACCTCGCACAGCCGATCGGCGGATCCCTCGACCGCGCGCCACAGTCCAGCGCAGCGCTCCGGAGAGTCCGGACTCTCCCCCGGCGCGGCTCCGCCCCTCTCGACCGTCGTCTCCCCACCGCGATCGCGATGTCGACGCAGTCCATTTCGCCGGCCGCTGCGTCCGCGCAGTTCACCTACCCCGCCGCGGCGGCGGCCGCGGCCGCGACCCCGTCCTACTTCCCCGTGCCCTTCCACCTCCAGAACCCGCAGTACGCCGCGTGGCCAGCGGTGGCGCCGGTGCCCGCGTACAACGCCGTCTACCCCATGCCCCAGGTCCAGCAGGTATGCAGCAGTGGCTCCTCCATCCCGATTAGCGTTTAGACGGTGTGTGATTTGTTTGCGGGGAACGGCGGTGATAGGGAGGATTCTAGTTTCAACGCGTGATGGTGTTTCTGTGGTTTGGGAGCCTCGGACGGGGGATTGTCGGCATCCCGGTCTTGCAACGTATTGATGTAGATGTAGCGATTATAGAGCTCAAGTTTGGTCATAGACATTGAGACAAAACTAAGTTCTGCCCGGGAAGATCTAATTTCCGATTTTTTGTAGAGGCTATTTAGTTAGGTGTATCGGAGCTGTTGCCACTAAACGGTTCGGAACAAAAATGCATGATTCATCTTAATACAAATGTATCCATTGAGCTTTTATGCTCTTGCAAGATCTAATTGCTAATTCTATTGGAAACTTATCAATTGCCGAATAAATAATCAATCTGCTTAGCAGTACTCAAAATCTGCGGAGATGCTTATTATTGGCTTCATTTTAAATACATTTACATCTGTTTACCTCCAAACGAGAAAGGCAGAACTCTTTCCTCCTACAAGTTTCAACTACTATATTCAATTTAGCAACATTAAATTCTTTTTCCCTGCCGATGCAAGGTGCCAAGCTGTGACTAATATTTTCAACACTTCTGTAGTGAAGGATTGCTCTTTATTCAGTGCGACTTTTACCAACCAATCTTTTATGGTGTCTTGCAGGCACAGCAGTTGTTCCAGAAGGACTCAAAGATAATCACTCCTGAGGCTCTAGCTACTGTTAAGGCTGCTATTGCAAACAGTGAGAAAGACAAGAAGGTTGAAGTAACAAAGAAGGCAGTGCCTCGAAAGGCAGCTGGGCAAAGTTGGGAGGACCCAACCTTGGCCGATTGGCCTGAAAGTAAGTTCTCTAATTCTCTGTTGTCTGCTTGTCTTACTTATTCATAATGTTTCTGAAATACTTAATTTTGTGGTTTTTGGAATCTTTAACTTGGCAATGTGACATTTTTTTAGCTCTTATTGTCCGTTATCTTGAAGACAACAAACCATGAGATAAATTGTCATTCTCGCAGGCAAGATCTAATGCTCTGTCTATCATGATTTGATCTTAAACAAACTGCTCTTTTCTTCCTTTCTGTAAAGGTGCTCGAGGATGTGATGTGTAGGCCAACATGTTGCCACACGGGATTTAGGTGGGCTTGCAGATGATATAGTAAACATTTATCAATTTTTCTATCTTACCTGATTTGTTTCACGTACATTGCAATATTTTTTCATATGCCTTTATTGATCATGGACATGCTTTTCCTGTTTTATGGAATATTCTTTAGTGATGTTTGTTGCGAACATATGTGTAGGCTTTTGGTTCTTGTTTGCAATAACAAGTACACACCCTAGCTGCTATATTGCCCCCCATTACTTATTTCACAAGATTGGCTAGTGAAGAACTGTAGCTCAGAGTCGTGTAAAACTGATGGCATGCTTCTTATGGTTTGATCTACAATGTGCACTATGTTCATTTCAGGTTACCTATAATGCTGTGTAGAACCGATGTCAATTTTTAATTTCTTGGCCATAGAAACATTGTCTTTAGCTTGCTTTCTTCATTGCCCCTTCCTGCTATAAATGGTTTAAGCTTCTCAGGAGAGTGATGCCTGACTGTGTTATCTGTTGGGGTCAGGTTTAATGAACGTGGACTGCTAATAGTTTGTGAACTAGCATATCACACTTTGCTGCGATGTGCTTGAGTGATGTCCATTCACATATCAGTATTTAAGTAATATTAATAACTTCTAAAATGTGCCATATATGTGGTTTTCGTGAAAAGAAAGAATGTTACAGTATTGTAGATTTTACACCATTTTGATCATTGGATATCTTAAGTATTTAACACCTATTAGCTAATATTCTAATTGTGCTTGCTAGCACCCACTTGCCCATGGCCACAAATTCATCTTCTGAGTTGCATTACGTTTACCATTTGAGCATTAATAATGGGATTCTGTCTGGTAGATTTCCTGATGACAGTTCAGTACTTTCAAGTACTTCTATTGACAATTCCTTGATCTCTCATCTGCAGATGATTTCCGTTTGTTCTGTGGTGATCTTGGAAATGAAGTGAATGACGATGTTCTTACAAAGGCATTCTCAAAATATCCATCCTTTAACATGGCCAGGGTGAGTTAGACCTTTCCCATACAATTACAGTTTTTTGGTACTTTTTGCCTACTCTTCCTTGCAGTTTTATATATTTTGGTTTCTTCAAGTGACTGATGGTTATGGGTCTCTTCTGCATCAGGTTATAAGGGATAAATGGACTGGTAAAACTAAAGGATACGGTTTTGTTAGTTTTGCAAATGCGTCTGATCTTGCTGCTGCCTTGAAAGAGATGAACGGTATGGGTGCTTTTTCTCCTTTGATGCATCCTTTTCCTGTCGCTACCATAAGTACTGCAACTTACAAAACGAAATGTCATGCAGGTAAATACGTCGGAAACCGGCCAATCAAATTACGGAAGAGCACATGGAAGAACAGGATAGACTTTGAAGCTTTGGAGAAGGGGAAGGTTAGTTCTCAACCTTTTCCCCCTGTTTTGGCCACATCCTGTGTTCTTTTATATGTACCATATACTCACGTCCGTTGTGCTATTTTTTCCACAGACTCAACCACAGAAGAAAATCAAACCGCAGAAAAGAAGCGTCCTTCACAAGTGAAACTGATAAATTTCTGCATTTTCATCGTCTGAGAAGGTTGTCTGAAGTTTGACAGTTCCATTCTATCCTGCCTGTTGCAGGCCATGTGCTACGTTTGTGGATTGGCAGTCTGGAGAGGTAATTAGCATGCAATAACTTGTGTCTGGAGTGTAACTTGGTCGGCACATCATTCCAACCTAGTATGGAATTGTAGTTGTAAATACTCTAGTGACTAGTGGTCTTATGGTGAACCATTCTGTGATTGAATGAGATCCATGTATAACACTCGAAGATTTGTGGACGTTATTGATGTCTCGCTGTTTGTGGCTAACTAGAAGAGCAGCAACCTGCGTAGTCAACTAACCAGTAGTAGGAACTGCTACCAGTCCTATGAACATGTGTTTTGAAATGCTCCCCACAAATTTCCCCAGACCCCAATCCTAGTATCAGTATGCATCCATAGTTGCCAGCCTCTGAATTGTTAGACGGCACTGTGCTGCCGAAATTGCTTCAAGGAACTGCTTATTTGGCAAGTATCCTAAACGTAAATTCCTAAAAAGTAACGCGCATCAACATCAGATACATGCTACAGGCACATTTAGAAAGCTGATAATAATAGTTATGATTGGTACGGGAATCTGCCTATGCGATTGTTGCTAGATTCTTGTAGCATTTCAGCCCAGGCTAAGAATTTTTGAGTACAAAAGTTCCACATCATCATATGCAAACTTTCTGTAACAGGGGAACGAGTTCCAAAGACGAAGTTTTTTTTAGTTCTGTCGATTCACTGTGTAAGCATCCATGGTCAATCATGGTGACAAACTTGTTATTACCCTGTATGTTTTTTTTCCCTTTCGGGAGGGGAAGATAACCATGGAAAACACTGTATCCTCGGCAACACTTTTCATAGGACATGTTTATTTTGTTGTAATTGCTGCGGAGATTGCTCTACGAAGCCTTCATATCATCAAGACCAACGCTTGCCTGCAAGAACAGTAGCTGTTAGAGCTATTTCATAAGGGCAGACATCACATACAAAAGTACCAAGCCATGCCACTGAATCTTAAATTGGGAGAGGAGATATACCAGAAACTCGTGATTTTCTTTGAGAAATGGTGAAAAGGTTGTGCAAAATTTCTCAATATCTGCATTGATGTCACCCGTTCCACTAATGACCTCCATAAATTTATCTCTGTTAGGAGCAAGCTTCATGGCCACCTGCCATCAACTCATACGAGTAAATCACCAAAATGAGAGAGCAAATGAAAAGAGATACAAACTAAAGTATGCAATCCATCTTAAAAGCTGAGCATGTTGACCTATCTCTATACAGAAATGAAGCAACAATGTATTAGAAGGTCAGGATTTCAGTACACGTTTAGATCGACAAAGTTCAAATTAAGTAATTGACAATCTGGCATTTGTTGTCTGTAGCTGCCAAATCCGACAACACCTGTTTTAACCTTTTATTAGTTTCTCTTCTTGTTTTCCTTTTTGTAAGACCTTTGGGTTTTATTCATCTAAAATGTAAAGGTATGCTGCTCTTATGCATATTTTAAGCGGAAAAAAACTCCATTGCAGAAGTTGGATTGTTGGAATCACAAATATAAAATTATATATATATATATATATATATATAATTGGGTATGGCAAGCAAATGTCTTTAAAGAACTTTTCAAATAAAGCAACAATTCAAAGGTGTTATCCAGTCTATTATGCTCTGATGCCTAGCAGGTTGGCAATCCAATTAAAAAATAAACCTCACATTTCCAGAATCCATATGTTGATTATAATTTCTTGAGCAAGAACTGTTAAATTACAGTTCACCTTACGCGGATAGAATTCAACCGATGGTATGGATCATCACAGAGTGAAGGATTCTACCGTAAAGCTAGAACTGGCAAGCCAGCCATGAAATTTCTTCAGAGTTTTGGTGTATGAATCAGTGCAAGCTTGACTCATAGTCCAGTCTGGATGCTCAAGCAGGTTACGGAACAACTCAACAAGGAAATCCATGGCCCTGACATGCAGAATTTTGAGTAAACAAAAGTCAGATACTTGGCATGCTGATCAAGCTGCAAGAAAAAGTGACAAAAAAATGAAGCACCTCGTGAGCCATAGAAGCCCATTTGTGCAGCTCGAGGAACCTTTTGCAGTCTTGTTTTGAACTTCTTCCTGAACCATGCTGTACAAGTGCTCATATTTTGATGGGTCTGAAGAATACTTGTTTTCCAGTCTCTGATAGAAGAGGATCAAGCCAATTGAAATTAAAAAGAAAAAACAATTTATGAAGGGACAATCACACTAAATATGAGGAAAATCTGTCTAAAGTAGATATGAATTATCACAAACATCAATAATTCAAAGACAACATTAACACCACTACCAGTTATTTACCCAGCAAAAAAGAATGGAAGATAAACTTTGACTAAAACTAGTATAATACAATAGTAATATTGCAGAAAGATTTGCTTACTGTGATGTTGCCACCGATGTCACTCTTTACGATTGCCATAGCAGCTCCAAATTTATCTGGTGTGCGACAGCAGGGAATAAAGCGAAAATTAATGAAAAATCATTTATCGTGTAAGCATATAAGTAAGCTTCAACATAAAGGAAAACACAACCACGATTATAGGACTCAATGTATGCCCATCCATGTTTTAAGCCAACACTGAAGTCTGATTTAAGGATCAACACAAGTACCGCACAGATGTGTGCATAAAATCTTCAAAGATTCAAAACTCCAATTTCATAATAAGACAGGGAGCATTTACTAAATCAAAAAGAGTTTGTTTTGAGCGATCTAAAAACTTGTTAGACAGTCAATCCATTACATGTGACAAATAACTGTTCACTGCTCTGCCACCACCGAACTAAGCACGATACCAAATCGCAGATTCAATAAGTAATGCAGCTACTGCTACTGGTCTAAATCTCAAAACATCATGCAGCTAACAATGCAGCACTCAAGAGAAGTGAATTAAAGGGAAGACATAAGCAACTCGAGTTACCCAGGACAGGCAAGATTTGCTTGCAGACTTCAAGGAAAGGCTTGGTGAGAATGACTCCATTTTCTAGCTTGACATGCTTCATCCCTTCCAAAGATGGAGTGAACGCCGTCTCTGCCATCTTTGAACATGCAAGAATCAGCAAGTATACCAACCCATCAGCACAGCAAACGTAATATGCTTACTGAGAGGAAGTAATTGCCAGCATCCCACATATATCTGCAGGGGCGGACCCAGCATAGGACATGGGTGTACAAATGTACACCCGATAATTCTTGCAAACGAAATCGAAGTTAGTAGGTAATATATTGTAACTGGATTCAGATCCGAATACAGATAGTTTTGTTAGGGTTTGGGGTGCTCCGTCTCGCACAGCAGAAGGAAAGAGAAGGGGCGGGCATACCTGGAGGATGCGCTCGTCGCCGGCAAAGGGCTGGGCGAATACAGGACAAATGGCGCCGCCGCTCGCCCAGTCGTCGCCGCCAGGGAAGGAAGAGCAAGCGAGGAGAGAGTCCGAGAGAAGGGAAAGGTTTAAGAAACAGAAGGGAGGAGATGAATATGCCGTACTTTTGCATTTTAGCCCTTTCTCTGAAAAAATTCACATTTGAACCCCTTTTCTCTGAGAAAAATTCACATTTGAACCCCTGGAGAACGTATTTCCGAATTTGGACCCTGGGGCTCGGCGCCGAGGTATCTAGGTCAGCTGCCACATCCCTACCCACCTGGCGCCGACGTGGCGCCTATGCCGACGTGGCACCAAGCTAGGCGCCAGAGGACATGGCGCCGAGCTCGGCGCCGCAGATCATGGCGCCGCAGGTTGTGGCGCCAAGCTCGCACCCATAACCCACCAGCCTGTCCGAGCCTTCATCCCATATTTTTTATCCCGTCTCGGTTTTTCTATCTCTCCCCCACGTGTCCAACCTCATCAATCGACGTATTTGACCTTGAAAATTTTGATTTGATCCATAGATCTTCAAGAGCAAGGTATCCTCTCTCCCCTCCTCATTTTTTACGTATCGATTTGATCTATATTATGTGTATTATTCAGTGTAACTGCTTAAGGTTTAGGGTTTAGTTATTAATATTTGTAATATGCAACCTTAGATGCCTAGACGTGGTAAATCTAGTAAACCAAAGGTGACGACTGGAATACCTTCACCCGTTTGCCGCCGCCTAGTGGTGTTCCTGTGCCGATGTGCTTCTGCGGTGATCCTTGCAAGGTAGCCAAGTCAGATGAAAAGGATTCATATAACCAAAGGTATTGGATGTGTGAAAATTATGCATTCGACCCTACTCCACGTCAGATTTGCATTGGGTTGCCGGTAAGAATATTTATTTTTTTATAATATTTTCACTGTCATATAGAATCATGTATGCCTCATGAGTAATAGCAGGTGTGTATCAATTGAATGTTTTGCAGGCCCCTCCCCCGCTTTGTGACTTTGAGCAGTGGATCGACCCTGTGATCAAAGAGGAGGATAAGGAGTATCTGCGTAGAATGAAGGTGTGGGATACGGAGCGGAAGGAGTTGTTGGAGCAGAGACGGCAAGAGGAGGCAGCAGAAAAAAGCGGAAAGAAGAGCTGGAAAGGAGGCATGCTGCTCAACACAAGGAGGAGAGGGAACAGAAGCTGGAGCGTGTTCGCCGCGCGAAGGCAGCAATGGAGGAGAATGCAGATGCATTGAGGAAGGGAAAATGGCCTCGTTACACTCAGTAGTATGCAAGATTTGCTAGTTGTATGGTTTATTGAAGTAATAATCTTGTCATTGTGTTCTCATGTACTAGATTTATTTTTGTGTTGTCACTCATTGTGTTCTCATGTACTTGATTTATTTTTGTGTTGTCATTTATTGCATCTTCTATGACTTCAATCGGTAAAGTAATGGAATCAAGACTAACAACAAACACATGGAGTGGCATGTGAGGACAGGTACGAAACAACGGTAAAGAGATCCTAGACTAAACCTAACATGTCTTAGGTAATTAAACGAAATAACAAACACATAGATGTAGCATGTGAATAAGACAGGTTACTCCTAGTACTCTTCCCACATAGCAAATTGTGTTGCCCCTTCTCCATAGTATCCTCCCATTGCAAGCGGCGGTGGCGGTGGTGACGGAGGCCCCTTGTTCCTATGACAAGGGCAGTTGTAATATGGATCAGTACACGATACCTCCTGTGAACTGGCACCATTGTTGTTGTCATCCTCTTCGTCGTCCTTGTTACCGCTGCTCACTTCCCTTTCTAGATCGAAGATACGATTCTGCAGGTAGTAGATGTATTCCTGATGCGGATGAAGTGGAGCAGGATCGACCCACCTAACGAACCCGCAATTTTCTGGAGCAAGACTATAACAAATATTTCATGTAGTTGTACAAAAGAAGAGAAACATATGTAACAAACGAAATGTAGTAACAATTACCCAAGCTCGCGGGCATTTGAAGAAACGACGACCTCCATCGGTCCCCTCGGCACACATCTGCACTAAGCAGTCCTCACCATGCATACATTTTGGCAAATCTTATTTGCGGTCATCGTATTCTCTAAGAGGCTTCTCCTTGGTGAATTCACCTTTGCTCTCAACTGGAAACTCATACACAGCTTCCGAATAGATATCAGGACCAACAAACCCCTCCCACACAATGGGAGGTCCCTTCCTTCCTCCCTTCCCTCTCCCAGTGCTATTCCCAAACACATCTCTCTCGACACTGCCTCCATGATACAAGGTCAATTGTCCATCTAGTTCGTATGCACAACCCGAAGATTATGACGGCTATAATCTAAATTACCTAACTAAATACCTAGAATTACTTTAAAATATCTAACTAAAGTACCTAACCAAATTACCAAACTAAATACTTAAATTTATCTAAGTAAGCTACCAAACTAAATACCTACATCTACTATCTAACTAAATTTTCTAAATACTGCTGTCTAACTACATTTTCTAAATATGGTTTCTAACTAACTACAAGAAATTACTAACTACCTTACCTAACTAAACTAATACCACTAATTAAATAAATTATCTAAAATTACCTAAATTGCTAACTACTACAACACCTAATTAAATTAAAAACTAATTAAAAAAACTTACGGCCCGGCGGAGGCGCGGCATCCGGCGGAGGCGCTGCGGCCGGCAGAGGAGGCCGCGCGGCGGCTGGACGGTGGCGCGGTGGCCGGCGGAGGAGGCCGGAGGACGGCCGGACGGCGGCGCGGCGGCTGGCGGAGGAGGTCGGAGGACGGCCGGGCGGCGGACGGCGGAAGAGGCAGAAGGGAGAGCAACAGAAGAATAGGGTGCGGGGAGAGAGAGGAAGAGGGCGCGGCGTATAGAAAAGGGCTCGGCGCCGTGATCCGTAGCGCCGAGCTCGGCGCCGTGATCTGTGGCGTCGAGGTCAGCGCCATGATCTGTGGCGCCGAGCTCTGCCATGTCACTGCCAGGTCACCGCGGTATCAGCGGCTACGTTAGGGGTCTCGGCTCCATGGCTCACGGCGCCGAGACATGTTACCTCGGCGTGGTGGCTCAAGGCGCCGAGCCCCAAGGTCCGAATTTGAAAATAGGTTCTCCACGGGTCTAAACGTGATTTTTTTTCAAAAAAGGGCTATAATGCAAAATGTGCGGATGAATATGAGAGTATCTCCGGGAGTCTTCCTTTCCCTAATAAACTGATAGAAAATATACTCCACTAACTTTTTAAAATATCTCCTTTTTCTTAATAACTGTTAGGTTAACACCTGTTCACTTGGGAACTCTCGCGTCGCAACAGCCGCCGCCGCCGTCGGGCCCTCTCGTTGTCGTCCCCTCCTCTGTCCCTCCAGTAACCTCGCTAGTGTGTGGAGGAGCGGGGACCCATATAGATCTAGTTTTTAGTTTTCTTTTAGGTTTGATTCTCTAGCGACATTGGTGAGGTGGTTGCGACGATAACGCTGTGGAATAATGTCTCTCCAGCCTCTCACTACCTCAACAACATCCAATCCGGTGCCGACGAAGGGCCAATGAGAGTTGGTTCTGCCAGATCTGAAGGTTCTCTCCAGATCTTTGCAGTTCGTGCGTCAATCAGGAGACACAGTTGGCTGTTTTTTGTTGTGGCGACTTCGACCTCTTTTTTCAATTTATTCTGCGAATAGATCCAGTTTCTTCAACCCTGTGTCTTGGTGGTGAAGGATTGCAAGCCTGCATTGCTTGGGGTGTTTCCCCAGCCGATGTTCTTTCAGTAGTTTCTAAATCTCGTTGTAAGCAATGAGTGGTTTTTACGGTCATCAAAGTCTTGTGTGGTGATGACGTTTGCTGGTGTTAAGAAGACAACCAAAGAACTCTTCGATGCAATTTTATTTACTTCATGTTATTCTGTGTCAAATTATCGTTTTGTACCACCATTTGTTTTCCTTGATATGAATCAGGTATGAGACACCTTTCTGGTATCTTTCTAAAAAAATTATTAGGTTGTCCTAATATTTCACCCCAACCTTTCTGGTATCTTTCTAAAAAAAATTATTAGGTTGTCCTAATATTTCACCCCAACTCCCCTCAAATGAAGGGATGATTTTGGTTCTTTCAATATGCTAGTTGTATTAGGATGAGGTTATTGGAGAACTGTAAAAGCATCTCTCCCAATAATCTATGAAGGTGGGATGGGGACATCCCAATACTATCTTATTGGGAGATGTTTATTGGGGAACTGCTGAAATGCTCTGAGGCCCTGAGCGGCTGAGCCCTGAGCGGCGGGAGGGCTGTCACCTGTCAATGAGCCGAGCTCGAGCGAGCCTGCCCCATAAAGCAGGAGGATCCCGAGCCTAGGTCGATCTGAGCTGGAAATATTCTTAAATTTTATTGACCACGACAAAGCGATTTTACGGCAGCAGTATTGATGATAGATAAGGAGACGCATATATAAATATAAGATCGGTCTCGGTAGGAATTTTATGGGCATTAAATGTTGTGCTACGTCAGCAAATTTGCTGACATGACGGCGTCAATACGAGGAGAGAGAAGGGGAGTTTCACGGGATATGAGAGAAATTTCATCCGTATGACACTCATCTGGTTCGGTTCCAAGTTCACAGTCTCCATAATAGTGCAATGAAACTATGCACTGAGATTAGCCTAAAAGACGCATTTAATTCGATAAATAAAAGAAAAGAGAAGCATATAAGCTTTATTCCCTTTATTTTCTTTTGATAGTTCTATTTACAAAATTAAATTATTCTCTTTTGATTTTGATGGTCTCATTTGAGTTGACATCTTGGGAATAGTATGGATGGCCATTCAATTCCCGTGCAGAGTAACTTCTCCTGAAAAAGGATTAGTGTACATATATGACAACATCAAAATGAGGAGTCGTGATTAATGAGATGATAAGCAAGGTTCTTCTTCTTGATCATCGTGCCAAAATGAAATAGAACTATCAAAAAAATAGAGGGATTATTATTTTGTACCTATTTTAGCTTGTGCAACACAGTAGCTCGCTGGCTAATGCAAAACTCTAGCCTCCAGCAATATTATTTTAACGTTTGATGGTTGGAAGTTTAATTAATAGAGGTAGCAGGATGCATGCATATATCACGCAAACTGAAATACGTGACCTTCATCGAATACCTTAATCTCGGATCATTGGAGGTCGCGAGCCCCAGGTTAGGTCCAAGGTTGACTTGATTCCAAATATAGCTTATCTTGAATTTAGTTTTTAGCAAGTTAAATATAAAGCTCGTGAGTCTTGAGCTTTTCTGGTAATCCTACTTAGGGATTAGAGTGAATCTTGAATGCTCAGCAGTTCAGCAGGTGTAAATCAGCTAGTCGTGACTTTTTTATTTCTTTACCTCTCTCTCTTTTATTTTATACTCCTATCTTTTCTTTTTAATATAATAGATGAAATAATAAAATTAGTTCATCATCATATAATAATACCCTATTTAGCTACACAAAACATGTTATACCAATTAAATTGGACTCTTCTCTAATTATTATTGTACTGGATCAATCTTTTTAGTATTGGCTATTGATCCAAATCTTACGCAGGTACACACAACATGAAACTTTAGCGAATAAAGCGAGAAGATATTTCATATAAATACTAATCAACAAAATTCAAGATGAGGAAAACGTCACATATCTACAAAATATATATCTAACAAACAAGTTAGGGTATCTTCTCCAACTCGACTTTGGACGGTGGCTTAAGAAATGTGACTAAGAAAAATAATGATATGAACCGTTTGATTTAGTACTTATAGTAGATGATGTTTTGACTGACAGTATCAAAAATATTGAAAAAGGTTGATGTCTTATTATCCACCATTTGAAACATCTTGTTGACATTGATCTTTTTAACATAATGCTTTGTAATAAAATGAATGTATTTTTAAAATGAAGTATAGAAAGTTATATTATGTTAATTTTATCATACAATTTAATTAAGTACTGGCTCCTAACATTTCCAATAATATCTCTACTTATTTGTAAAGAGCGCACTATTTTCATAGTTCATTATTGATTTTGGTTATTAAAATTCTTATCAGATACAAACTTGAAAGTGGATGGAGTCCACGTCTAGATTGTAGTTTCCTCCGACTTGGAATCGAGACCGCCTTATATTCCTTATAGATAGATGATTAGTAAGAGAGAAAGTGAAAGAGCATGAGTAGGATGAAGTAGAGCGCGCCACCAACACGGAGGCGGCCTTCGCATAGTAACCATGCATCGCACGATAACCACGTAAGAAAGTTGGTGACAACATCGGCGAGCGAGCAATTGGCAAGCAAAGGAAGGGTTGGCTCGCTCATCAAACCATAGTGTCGGGACTAGCACATATGCTAATATGGTGGGCACCCTCGTTGTTGCTAAAGTTAGGGTCGCGACAGCCAGCATCGTGAAGGATAGCAGGGAGATTGTTTGTGGAAGGGGGATGGGTGGCATGTATGAAAGTGTTAAGAAGTGCTAGAGGTCAAAACTTTATTTGAAAGGATTTTGAACGATGCTTAAAACTCCAGTTATGGTATAAATAAGTAACTGTTGTGCTGCTGTCCAGAAACTGTATGTGCTTAGAAATCAACTGCTTCAATCCTGACGTGGTTTGTGTGCTTGTTAGTGTTAGCTAATGACTTCAGTGGTGTTAGAGTAATCTACCTGAGGTCTTGTAGCCTTGTATAATAATGAGAAACCTGAAACTAATGTGTGTCAACCAATTAAGCTAATAAGTCAACATGTATGCATGTCGTCGATGATCTTTGTGTGCCTCTTATTAGAGACTGGTTTGTACTTAATATGTGTTTGTTTGTGAGTGAAAGGCTTAAGTGACATGTATCCTACTTTAATCATGTCTAACCTACTGGTTGTGTGATGTTGAGCTAATTAGTTCTTGAAAACTAAATTCCTTGCAATAGATTAACCAAATGAACTTGTGTACCATGCTCGGTGTGCTTTGCTATCTTTCTATGGTAGACTTGTATGATGTTTAGCTAACCAGCTCAAGATGCTTGTGTCTTTTCATGTGACCTTATGCTTGCCATGTATGCCTTTTAAATGCATCATGTGTTGTTTTCCTTAAGTTCATGCACTCGCATTGTTGCATATTACCTAGGTACGCTAGATGTGCGACGTGTGAACTGAAGGGCGATGTTGGAGCCGAGCTAGAAAATGGTGTACTGGTGGACAGATCCAGAAGATGGAAGGACTGACTGGAGAACATGCTAGGATCGAAGGTGCTGTCAAGCCGGTGTAAGCTAACAAACTGACTTTGTGTCAAACCCTAGGCAAGCCCCGAGCATAATTTCTAATTTTAAAATTATGCAATGTTCTTAATTAAGTACTATGCATTACTCCTTAGGTTCCTAAGGAGTAATGCAACCATAGATGCATTAGTTTCTAGGGGTTGAATGAAACCATAGATGCATGCTCCCTAAGTTTCCTAAAAATTTACTAATATGTGTAGGTCGATAGCCATGCTTAATAGGACTTGGTAGAAGTCGAGTGATTTCATGTCACTCGCGAGATGTAGGACCTATGCATACTTGTGGCGAGAAAGTTAGAAATAATGATGAGATGTATGAAAATGGAGACCGGATGGGGAATGATATTGAGATGTAAGTTATGGCAACAGGATAGGGTTCCTGGGTGTCTTAGCCCCGTCTTCCTGGTGTTCCTGGGTGTATTAGCCCCGTCTGTGTCGTTTAAGGCCCGTTCGTTGTTGGTCCTGGTGATCAAGTTTTAACAGTACTAATCACATGCCGGCAGTAGGAGGTAGTTAAACCCGGTAAGCGTAGTAACTCGGTCACTCTAATGTTTGAGCTGATACCTGCTTCTCCGGTCGAGTGCTAGTCAGTAACTCATGGCTGACCCATCGTAGGTATCGATGGAGACTAGCTACTTGCGGGTCGAGGGGTGGTTCAACCATTTTGTAGTGGCCGACACGAACAGTTGATGTGTGTAACTCGACGGTGTTGCATGCGTGGTGTGGTTAGATTTTCCTTGCAAGGATTAAATCGAATCCATTCGCCGCCGCTCTCGGATAAGAGAACCTTGATCACTGCGTGACGTCGTAGTATAATGATATGGAACATGGATTATATATGATGACGGTTACCTTGGATTGTGATTTAATGCTCTACCATATTTGCTCTAGTAATTCTACAAATATTAGTTGATTATTTAATCTATATAGAACTTTGAGCTAAAATATTAAAAATAACGATCTACTTTTAGCAGCTTTTTGGCAAAACAAACCCACTAGCCAAAAATCTTGTACGCTAGAAGTCGGCTAAGTATATACCACTAGTCGGTTAAGTCTTGCTGAGTATTATTTGCTCAGAGTTTGTTGTTGACCCTGTTTCAGTATAGCAACTGTTGGTTGGAGCTAACCAGAATTCACATTGGTGGGCTCGATGTGACGTCCTCACATCTTCATAGCATCGATTTGTTTTATTTGTTCTCTATTAAAAATTTCCTCACGTTAGATTCTTTTCCGCTGCTATCACTTCTTATGTGATTCTGATTTTGAAAGTTGTTTTGTAAATATTTTATGTTGTCCCCTATTTTTGTACAACTATTCATGCTTGTACTATCTGCTCGTCGTTGTGCGAGACTTCTGGTGTACGTTTCGATCGAGATTACTCGTGGTTTATCAGGATTTACCCGATAGGCTGCCGAATTACACTATTTTAAATGCGTAATAACTTAATTAATTATTAATATGATAATTAGAGCACTTAAGCCGGTTTAATTTGAGCGGTTCTGCCATAGGACTAGCCAGACCTCCCCAGACTACGCAGAGAGCACGAAACAAGAAAGCACAGAAAAAAAAAGACGTCAATCCAGCAAGCCCAGATTCTAAACTCCACTAAGCACACACGAGATGCACGCGCTAACCTTCCTTCACGATCTGGAATCATACATAGAGCTGATTGCAAACTAACCGTTCAGAGATCCCCCAATAGAAGCTCCCCTCTTTCACAAAGGCGTTCCCTCTTCTTCCCTGTCGACGAGGAGACTGCAGCGGGGAGGCTCAATCGGGGACGAAACGAATATATCCCGCAGCTGCTTTCACTGACGCGGCGATAGCACAAGAAGATGCGCGGCGAGGTCACTATGCCAGGCCGCCACCGACGCCGTACTGATTTTTTACACCGCTACGCTACGGGGCTTGTTTTTTTAAAAAAAAAAGAAAAAAAAGAAAAAAGCTACGCTACGGGGCTTGTAGGGGGGTTCCTATCTACCAGAATGGTAGATGTTTAGTTATACATCTTCGATCCATTAGCGGTCCAAGCTATACATCAAACAAGCCCAAAACAGGTCACGAAGCATAAATACATCTAGAGTTCATGCCTTTTCCGTGTGGTTTGCTAATACAATGAGTGATGACGCTGAAGAACCTTGTATGAGCTTCCGTGGCTAATAAATATACTATGAGCCCATCATAACATGGACATGTAGTATTTTTTTTCCCTTGTCGCTCGTTTTCTTGATGTCTCTATCTATCGCTTTTGTTGTATCCTTCAAGCTAGTGCTAGGTGGTATTTACTTTTCTATTTTTTTTCAAAAGATAACATGTTCAAATGTGGAGATATCATATCCAACATTTAGAAACGCTGGGTTCAACATTTTTCTTAAAATTTGTTCAACAATTTGACAAAGCTAGTCCAACAATTTATATGTAGTGTTGAAATTGTATATCTAAAATGTTGAAGTGGATTATATTAAATGTTGCACAAGCAGATTAAAATATATGCTGGTCATATTGGATCTCATTTTATTAGAATAATTCTAAAGAATATTGTAGTTCAAACGGAATTAAAATTGACTGTATCATTAAAGAGAAAATCAATTTTGTAATTTGAGAAGCAAACGTACCACCGTCCAGCAGTACACCTCCGTCGGGTACTAGCGTGCATGCAACGTTCGTACGTCCTTCCGCCGTCTATCTCCTTTCCCACTCGATCTGATCCACTAAATTAAATACCAGGTACGAATCTTAAAGCGAAAAATGTCTAAACAAATATCTTCCGGAAGATACATAGAAATTCCGGCCTTGTAGGCCTAATATTATGGGCCTTTATAGTGTGCAATGAAAACCATTCATGGCCCATTTATGCCTTCATAGCCCAAAAGGCCCGGCAAACCCACTTGCGAACCCTCTGACCTGGATCGGACGGCCAGGGCGCCCCTTCTCGTGATCCAGCGGCAGTCCCGAATCCGCACGCCACTTTATAGGCCGCTCCCACCGCCGAACCCTAGCTTCTCTTTGCACTTCCGCCCCGCCTCGCCGTCTCCCTCGCTGCCGCTTCGCGTCGCCGCCGCCGCTTGCCTCTCCGACCGCCGCGAAGATGGTACGTGGATCGCGCTGAAAGGTGTTGGTTCAGTTAGGGTTCTGTAACCGCGCGGGGTTTGACTGGGGTTTCGTGTGCTTGTGCTATGCGTGCAGCCGTTCAAGAGGTTCGTGGAGATCGGGCGCGTGGCCCTGGTGAACTACGGCAAGGACTATGGCCGCCTCGTCGTCATCGTCGACGTGGTCGACCAGAACAGGGTAAAGGCCGAGCTCACTCCTAAATGCCTGTGTTTCTGTTCGCCGCTGTGATGTCGATCTAGAGCTTTAGAAACATGCTTTGTAGCTGTGGTAATTGCTCATTTGTGATGCTTTTTCGTGAGAAATGTAGAGCGTTTTGACTGTGTTCGGTAGCACCTGACGAAATACATTTGAATCTGTGCAGTAACTTTGCCCCATCTATTAATTGACTGATCTTTCCGTAACTACCATTTGGTGTGCCGTTGTTGCTGTTTACCAAATGGTGGGTTTAGCGCCTTAGCATTTAGAACATCAGGAAGTTAGGATTGCTTTGCAAACTTATTACTATTATCCTACTCCACTGTTCAGTTACCTTCATTAAAAAAGCAACAAATGTTTTGCCTTTATGTTTGTGGTGCTAATGCTTAATACTTCAACAGTCTGATTAGGAGTCTTAGTGCCTTAGCTTATTGTTCTTGTACTACTTGGACATGCTTTGGTTACAACATTCACGTGCCCATTGCCTTGTTGCATTATGTGAACCAGGCACTAGTGGATGCCCCGGACATGGTCAGGTGCCAGATGAACTTCAAGCGGCTCTCACTTACCGACATCAAGATTGACATCAAACGTGTACCCAAGAAGACAACTCTGATCAAGGCGATGGAGGAAGCTGGTAATGATAAAGCTTATGCTGGCAACCTCTTCAGCATCTATGTGCTTCATGCAGCTTCTAGATGACTGTATAGAAGATTTGGGTTCCTTAATTGATTTCCTGTTATCCTTTTACAGATGTGAAGACCAAGTGGGAGAACAGCTCATGGGGCAAGAAGCTGATTGTCCAGAAGAGGAGAGCAGCGCTCAATGACTTAGACAGGTTCAAGGTCATGTTGGCGAAGATCAAGGTCAGGAAGCTGCCTGTCTAATGTTTTAGTGTCTGTTGTCACTGTCTGTACTGCTTTCTTGTGCTTCTGTATTGGTTTCTAATGGTTTGTTCCTTGTGTAAACAGAGGGGTGGTGCTGTCAGGCAAGAGCTCGCCAAGCTCAAGAAGGCGTCCACGGCTTAGAGTATCTTTTGCTGGATGGCATGTTGAGTTGTTGGTACCTTGTTGGATCAGTGATTCGTTTGAGTGTTGTTAAAGCCAGAATTAGCACTACTGTTTCCTATGAACTCTTTTCAAACCTTAATCAAGCATGGCTGTGCTCTAGAGATTTTTGTCATGAATGGTATGAAATATTTAAGGTAGTTTGCGACTAATGTGCATTTATTTCCATTAGTGTTTTGTTCCGTGCTTGTTTGTAGCTGAGATGCATCCGTAACCATCGTTTGCAGGGTTTGAAAGTAGAATTTTACCATGCCACCACCACTTATTCTGGAGGGTGCCATCTCCCTAAGCTTTTTTGTGTGCTGGAACCAACGATGTGCTATCTGGATTGTTCGGTAGAGTTTAGCTATGAACTAACTGCCCTTTCTGCCGGATGACCACTAGCTTGAATTTGCAGCGGTTTCTACCTGATGAGAACTTGTTGCACTCGTGAGGCTTGAGCTCGGACTGCCTGCTGGTACAGTGGTACCGTGGTTCGGTGACGCATGGCGCTTGGGGAGTTAGCCCCCTCCCATCTGCAGATGTGTGTAGTCGATGTTGTGCACATGTCTGCTTAGTTTGCTCCTAAGCAGGTAATGCCAAAATTTGGCCTAGACAATTTGATCTCTTTGGCCAGCAAAAATTTGGCTTCTGTTTTTCCTGAAACAAGCCAAAATTGATGCGACCATTTTGGCTGGAGTTTTCCCCCTATGTGCTACAGAAAATTTTTGGCCGGTCGAAACTTTTGGCCTCCAACTAAACCAAAGCCAAATTTTCAAGGCACGGCCAAAATTTGAGTTAGCCAGTTGTGGTTAGAACCAAACAGGGATGTATGTCTCTCCATTAGGGACTGGGCGATCACCGGTGAGGCCTTCGTCCTAACGTTCTCTGCGAGAAAGGAAAATAAAAGAGTAAATTACACACACCATATAATAACTTTGTACGTTTGTATCACTTTGATCCAATAAGTAGTAAACGTATAAATGGATGCACAAACTTATCAAATATATGCATATACGGTCATAGCTACGCTATGTAGCTGTATTTTGACAATATCACATGGATGGCTTTATGCATGTAAACATTTGTTTTGTTGTTCCATTCAAGGCTTTTGCTTCCGTTTTAATCCTAGATAGATCGTCTTGAAGCAGGCAGGTAACCATCTTTTTAATGTTTCTACTAAAAAATATGCTTTCAACATCTTATTTGTGTCACTTACGTGTCGAGCTTTATTTTTTAAGGTATTTAAGTAATATTTATTACTAAAAGTTCTAACATGTATATGTTGTGTTGTGTTAGGTAGGTTCATCGGATGAGATTTTTCAGTGTGGAGATACACTATTTAAGGTTTTTATTAAATTAGGAAAATATGAAATATGAATAAGCAGCAATAATACATATTCAGTTTGACCAGGTATGATCCTGTAGTGATGGCATTTAGGCTAACAAAATTCCGATGGCTCCTTATCAGCATGCATCTATGCATCTAGTATATGCATCTAGTAGTATATACTCGTATACTAGAAAGTCCACTTGCTAGGTCGTTGCAGACCAAATCCAAGTGCATATATATAAGTGCTGACATGAAACAAATGATATAAACCAACGCTAAGTAAATAGTCGTGGTGTCGATAGATGCTTCGGACCGTAGGCGTATAGTAAAAGCCACTTTTATTTTAATTGTTTTGCAGATGTGCACTAGCTTTTAGCATTTTCTTCAAAAAAATCACATCCGAATTCCCTTCGCACTAATAGCGGCGAGAACACTTTATAATAGACCAATTAGCAGTGCAACTGATTTATATAAATAGTTTAATTGGGGCCTCCGATTTCCTTTTTTCTCTCACCTCTCTGTTTGTAGCCTTGTACGTGGATAATTTTTATTTGAATAAGGATGTTGCACACATAGTTAAGATTTTGATGGAAAAAGAGAACAAAGATAAATAGTTATGCGTATAAAAATATCTACATCACTTACCACAGTATCAAAATACAGCTATATAGAGCATAGGTGACAGTATATGCACATATTTAACAATTTTGCGTATCCATTTGCACATTTTGCTACTTTTTAATCAAAATAATATAACTATACAACTTGTTGTACCGTGGGTGCAATTTACTCAAAGGAAAAAGATCACTCTGAGATTGATGCGTTCCGAAGAACAGCACAGGCCCGCATGACGAAGAGATGAGGCCGCCTGATGCGTCTAACAAAGAGAAAACACGGCAACTATGTTTTTCGCTTCCATTTGGAGAAAATTTAGAATTTTGTTATCATAAAAATTGGATTTCGCTCAAATACCACACTACTTTCCACTCCAAATACACCCCGTTCTAAATTGTAAATTATTTTGATGAATAGGTGTATCAGGATTAGCTAAAACAATCTTAATTCTTTTTTATTTCGGTTATCCCCAATCATACTATCGACTATTTACACATGAACTAACCAAAATCATTTACTCCGGCGAATCCGGTTGGTATTTGGAGCAAGCCCAATTTCTAATGATGGCATTTTTCTTTTACCGAAACGGCACGGGCATGGGCCGGGGCCGCGTGCCCGCGACGTTGGATCTCAGCGCATCGGGCACCCCCAGCCTCTCTCCGTCCGACCGTCAGTCTCGTCGCACCACCCCGCCCGCCCGCCGCCAGCCAACTAGCGTTGTCCCCGCCGCCGCGCCGCGCCTTCTTCAGCTTCGCCATTCCTCCGGTGATCCCCGGGCACCTGATCGACTGATTCCGCACCGACCCACCCCCACTCTCCCTGCCCGCACTGAACAATACCCCTCCGCAGCTTCCCTCCCCACTCCCCAGCTCCAGCCCTCTCGCCCTTCCCCCCCGCGCGGCGCCGCGGCTGCGGGGGCGAGGCCGCCACGCCAATCGCCGCCACTCCCCTCTTTGGCCGCATCCTCTGGGGCCCTCTGCTGCATCGAGCCCTCACTTGCGCGCTGGGCAACCACGCCTGCCCTCTGCCGAAGCGGAGGAACTCCTCTCCTGCAGCGGTCCTCCACCCTCCGGCGTGGAGAGGAGATCCCATCTAGACTTGAATCCGCTGTCGTATTCCTTTCCTAGGTGAGGAAGCCCTAGCTTGCTTTGATGTATTGATTGTGAGAGTTAATATTGTTTTAGTTCTCCCTTTGTTTTCTGTTACTGGGCAATCAAATCCAATGTCAGGTAGGAGCAGTTTATATTCCAACAAAAAAAAATTACTGGGGTTCAGCGAAACCACATGCCCCCAACTTAGGCACCCCCGTTAAGCTGCTTAAATGTAACTTTTTCCATGCCTCATAATCTGCTAATGAGTCTGGTGCCTTTGATATTTGGCTACGAATTATTGTTAACTGCCTGAAACTGGAGGTGATTAACTCAGACCTTTTCATTTAGCAGTGGGCAAGTAATGCTGGACAAATGCAAGTTTGAGCACTGAAGACGTTTTGATGGCCACCAATTTGTGACCTTTGGCTTGGCTCAGAGCCTGATTCTTCTAGCAGAAATCACTGCAATCATTATGAAGAGTAGCGATGGAAACCGGATCAGGTTACAGCCGATGTGGAGAAAAGTTGCCTATGGGGGAAGGCAACCAGGATATGATGACAACTACACCGACGAGTCATTCCTCGAGGAAATGGTTATGAATGCCAATGTCGTCAAGAGGGACCTTCTGAAAGTGATGATCGACTCCGTCTCCATTTCTCAATATCTCTGCATCGTCGCTCTTGTGGTTTCGACATGGACCCTGACGTTGAACTTGGACATTGATGAGGCTACCCTTCTCAAACTAGATGTCGGTCTCCTACTGGTTGGGTTCTCTGTCCTATTGCTCACGACTTGTCCATTCTCGCTGAAGCTTCTGACAAAGTATGTCCTCAACATATCATTCTTCATCAGTGGTCTTTATGTTCTTGCGCCAATTTACCATACCCTCACTAGGTCCATCAGTTCAGACTCAATATGGGCCCTTGCTGTATCTCTTTTGCTGGTTCATCTCTTTCTGCATGACTATTCTGGTTCAACTATAAGGCCTCCAGGAGCACTCAACAATCCAAAGTTAACCAGCAACATCTCCTTGAATGCGTCGATAGTTGCATCTGTCCTTGTGGCTTCGCGTCTACCATCAAGGCTGCATGTCTTTGCGATCATGCTCTTCTCCTTGCAAGTCTTCCTGTTTGCACCCCTCATTACATTCTGTGTCAAGAAGTACCACTTTAGGCTTCATCTGCTGTTCTCCTTCGCATTGATGATTGTGACCCTGAGTGTCACATACCAGCTGCACCGAATGTTCTTCATTCTACTGTTGTCACTTCTTGTGTTTATTTCAGTTGTTTGCCCTTACTGGCTTATTAGGATTCAAGAATACAAGTTTGAGATCAATGGCCCCTGGGATGAAGCAAAACTATGCTTTGATATAACTGAATGAATAGCCGTGCTGCATTGGTTTGATTGTATCCATCTATAGCTGATGTGCTGCTAGTCAGTCTTTAGTGTATTCACGTGAATGTATATACTCTTTTAACATATTTGTTCTGTTACCATGATTCTAACACATGATATGCCTTTTTGTTCTGGAAATGATGTCTAACTATTTAGTTGATTTCTGGTGTCACAGACTGATTTAGATTTTAATGAGTGTCTTTGTAAGCAAGAACTTCATCCTTACTCTCTTTTGCTATCAGTGTATATGTAGAGATGAAAAGCTGTTGCATTCGTGAGCTTTGACTCCGGTTGTTTTTCCTATGTGTATCTGAGCATGGTGATGCCAATAACGAAATCATTTGGCACTGACTTCAAATGTATAGTAAAAGGCTGTCTTCTACAAATCTTTTGTCATATCCGCGGGATTCTAGCAGAATCCAGTGCGCCACGCGTATTCTTGGAAGATTGGGCTACTCATTCTGGAAAAAAAATTTGTGTTGCCCCAGGAGACGGAAGTGTGTAGCCCAACTGTATTCTTGAGTTGCTGGAATATACTGCATCTCCTGTAAATTGCGTTCAAGGCATACCTGCAAAAAGAGGCATTTATCAGGATCAATAGATCTCTCTGAACACCGTCACTGGAATATATAAGATTTAAAAGCATATGGACGGGTGGTGCGTAATCCTGGTTGCGTGGTGTTTATATCTCGGCGCTTAGCCAATACTCTGTAAATTCGAAATCCAGAAAGCTCTGCTAAAAATTTCTGAATTTCAAACCAATGCAATCGCTCTAAAGCGGGTGAAAGAAACTGGCTACGCATCGGACAGTAAACGGCTGAAGCCACTGTTATAGTAATTGTACAAGTTACTACTAGGTTTTTCAGATAAAGTTGGTAGGGGAAAATGCTATATTATTTCCTGGCTTAAGAGCTTACAACCTAATATCGTTTACCAGTACCACTTACACGTATTTACGTTCCCACTGTTCAACGATCTTGCCTCCGGGTTCTCAATAGTGTTGGACGACTTGTCCAAAAAGATTATGCTACAAGCTTATTATACTAAAAAAATAACAACACAACTTCAGTCTTATTAAGAAAATATAAGTGTCTATAAAACATGTTTTCTGAAAAAAATACTTTCAATCCAATTTGCATGGACGAAATGTGCATAGACGAAAAATTCAGTTTTCACAGAAATTCGAAGGTAATGCAAGTGTACTGAAACGTTTTATTCCATTGACATTTTAAAAATATCAGAGTCATCATTAACATCATTTTGACCCGCATGGCTAAACACTGCAGCCAATCCCGGGTCCCTCTAATGGTGTGCTGTGTGCTTCCGTGGCCATTTGAAAGAACAGTTCACTGAATTAAAAGAACCCAAATCATCTGTGCCAAGATTTGACAAGTATAGTTATGTGCAGATCACAGCATCATGTATAGCACAGAATCATTTAACTTGCTCATCAGTAAGCATAACTTGGAACCAAATGAATCTCAGCGCTATAGCAAAGTGAGAGCAGCTCAGATCTTTTGCTCTAGTAAAAATTTCATTTCCTCCTGTCTGCACTGATAGTAAGGCGTTCAAAGTTCCTCATAGTGGGATCATCATGGACGACTCTTCCTGGTTTCGACAATGATGAGGTCCTGCCCTCAAGTCCTGTTGACTGATGAAGCCTTTGATTAGTTGATGGGCGGCTGCTGCCGCTGCTGGTCGGGACTTGGTGGCTACCGCGATTCGGGTCACTGGGATCTCCAGAGCCTCTGCTGCTTGACAGAAGGGCCTTCCTTGATGTGCTCCCATTCCGCGACGATGAAGGCCGCCTTCTATCCGAATCAACAGTCTGAAATACATGGTGAAAAATGTTGTAAGTCTAAAAGTTATCACCATGGGGAATACATCATCTCATAGCAACAAAAGGGAAGGCCTGAACATAACTAAAGACGCCAGAACCAAGGAATTCAATTATATAAAACATCCAATAACATGATTGTGACGAACAGCTACAGCACTTATAGTTAAGGCACAAAAGAAACTATTAGCTAGCTCCCAGGAAAATAAAATCATATTGGCCCTCCTCTCCTACCAACATTTGCAAGTATCAGTCTCACGATGTTCTCACAACACATAAAAGGAAAAACATTATCCCATTTATAACCTAAACATGAGATATTGCATAAATACATACACGACCACCAAGTATCCAGACTAAAATATCAATAGAATTGGATTGAGAGTTTCTCACCGTCTTGGGTGCTAAAAGTGTATCCAATAGAGATCTGTGCTTTGTGTGTTCACCATAATGGCCAGAACCAGAGCCGGTTCTTCTACCAAATGCATCAACTGGACCGGGGAATCTATCCGGAACATCCTGTCTCGCTGTTGAAAAGCAAATAAGTAAATTTGAGCCTGCTGGTTTCCACTTATTTCATAAATATAACATTCCAAAATGAGTATGCAACTCACAAACCTGCAGCCCGCTCAGCCCGGTCTGCCGATGGTCCCACCAACCCACCTCTCCCACTCAGCTGGTTGTGAGGAAAAAAGAAACGTTACACATTCAGCACAGTAGAACTTGCACTAATAGTAATTCCAGAAAAAAAAGGAGTAGCAGACATACTCGCAATCTGTTATTGTCCGCAGCTTGCCTTGCTACAGTCCAATCAAAGACATAATCATGCTGGTACCCTGCAAGTATTCAAAAAAGAAACATGTAAGCAAATATGTAGATAGGCAAGAAACTTTAGAGGTATTATATTTGCTGATACCTTCACGGATGAATAAATCCCGGAAGATTTTCTTCAAATAGCTATAGTCTGGCTTATCTTCAAATCGCAAAGATCGGCAATAATGGAAGTATGTAATGAATTCTGATGGATAAGATTTACAGAGGGCCTGCACAAATTGTGAAAAACATGGGCAACAATAGATTACAATCCAACAGAACAGTAACTTATGATTGTTAAAAAACTTTGTGCGAAATAAATCAATTACCTCGATTGAAGTTAGCATTTTCTTCTCACTAATTTTGTCATACTTCTGTTTTTTTGTTCCGGCTTTCAAGCCTTGCCAAGGAAGGCTAAGAAGACAAGTATTCAGTAATATATAGTCACAGACAAAAAGGAAATTTGAACATTAGAAAGCAATTGATTCTCTAACCTTCCTCTCAAGAAATACATCAGCACGTAACCAAGGGACTCTAGGTCGTCTCTCCTGCTTTGTTCTGAAGAGAAAAGCAGCAATAACACACAAAGCCATCATATAATTAGCCAAAGAATGATATTTTCTGGAAAAAATGTTTGCACTTCTGGAGAAAATTTCCTGGATGAGCAATATTTTTGTTGTTCCATGCATTAAATTTTTATTGATTGGCAATGCATGGAATTTGGGTTCCAGAAGAGCAGTACTTGTAGATAACAATTGCTGAATTAATGTCCAAAACAAGACATTAGACGCCTAGTACACTACTAGTATTAACGCCTTTCTTATTTTATATGAGTTTTCCTTTTTGTTGGTGGCCCATGTTGGGTTTCATATCTCTAGCCTACTCTAACTTGCCTGGGACTAAAGGGCTTTGTTGTTGTTGTACTATATTGTCCCCAACTAAAACCTAAAACCTGATGGTTTCTATTATAACTATAATTTGACCTCTTGGTACCACATCTTAATACCAGGGAGACCCACCTACTCCAAGATGGGTGTTTACACTAGCATATCGTGCTGTTCCTGTGAGATTTTTGTTCTCCCTACAGTAACAAAGGAAAACATGTAAGCTTTGAATGTGTATCCCAAAATGAATAAAAAGCATTGCTTAAGTAACAGAAAAACAAAATCTCATCAAATAACTAATTATAGGATCAAGAACCACAGCTAACTTCACCATCGTGTAGGATCGCAGAAGAAAATTCAACTTCAAAATCATCCGTTGTTGAACAGCTAAACAATTATGATTGCATGT
The DNA here is from genome assembly GCA_032594955.1 of Panicum miliaceum. Classification (NCBI taxonomy): domain Eukaryota; kingdom Viridiplantae; phylum Streptophyta; class Magnoliopsida; order Poales; family Poaceae; genus Panicum; species Panicum miliaceum. The sequence continues at coordinate 32,882,492 of CM064067.1, read as the reverse complement.
AGACGGCATAAAATGGCATTAGAAATATAGATTTTTGAACCAATACATTGACCAGCAGATATCATCGCATGTAATGTGCTATGCACAGCTCAAGGTTCAGTAAATTAGATAACTACAACCAAGATGTTAACAAAAATAGGCAAAATAATGAGATGTGTGTCAAACAGAACAATGAGGGACTATACTATATCGCAAACATCGCTTCAACATAGCACACAAATAAGTGTCTTAAATGCAGGGGCGGAGCTGGGCCGGCCCAGCGTCTAGGGCCACTCCATGGGCTGATTGGGGTAGCTCGGTTGGGCCCCTTTGCTATAGTACTATACAGTATAGAAAAACAGCCCAACGCCTAGGGCCAAGGCGCTAGTGGCCCTAGGCCTTCCTCCGCCCCTGCTTAAATGAATGATAGTAAACACATAGATCATCACAGGTAACATACTAGAAGAAACGTCCCGGTGTGAGGAGAATTTATTTCCTAGCATTCATACCAACCATTTCTGATTACCTGTATGGTATGTGCTTATGAGTTTGGAGGTCCCGATACTTCTTCGCAAGGCCATAGTCAATGACATAAACCTGTTAAGAGTACACTCAGTTTTCTTTAGCAGCTATCTTTGTTGACAGTAAAGATAAATTATATCAATCACTTAAAAGCCATGCTTATGACAGTAGTTTATATGCAGGTATCTACTCATAAAAGTTACCATCGCTAGAATAATCTTCAATGCACAATAAGAACTTTTAGCACCTCCAAAGACTTGATATGTTTATAAATATCATATATGAATTGCAGCAAATATCTGCATTCAAAACCAGGTCCCAGTCTTTCAGAAATTGTACAAAAGGATTCTTCACAGGAGAATCGCCCAAACATATGTTTTATAATGACTGGTGCGGTACAAATTCAAGCTACAGCCATACAAATGCTTACATCAACTGAAGCGATTTGTCAGTCACAGTGCATCTTGCAAGAAAAGAAAAAGGAATTTCATTTAATTCAGTGACAAAAATGGCATGTGTTTATGGCAGCAGCTATGCAGAGAAACACTCTATGGGTGCAGTGTTAGAATTTTATCCTCTTGTGAGCTAAGATTCGTAGACTTAAAACATCCAATACCAAACCAGTTTTATCAGTAAATACTCATGTGTAGCACCCAACCTGGCTTGCTTTACAGACTAAGCCCATAAGGAAGTTGTCTGGCTTGATATCACGGTGAAGAAACCCCCTCGTGTGCATGTACTCTACCCTGGCTATCTGTATGAAAACAAAGGGAAGAAATTAATTTGGTGGTGAAAATCCACCAAATAAGGACTTAAGATTCATTGAGATATTTTTCATAGGTACGATACAGATAACAAAAAGTAACAGCAAATGGATGACACCATAAGAGAAACTTACCATCTGATCAGCTAGCATAAGTACTGTTTTAAGAGAGAATCTTCTGCTGCAGAAGTTGAATAAGTCCTCCAGACTTGGACCAAGAAGATCAATGACCATGACATTGTACTCCCCCTCCACTCCGAACCACTTCAAATGAGGAATCCCAGCTGAAGTTTGGAGTAAAAATTATATTAAAACCAGTGAAAATATAGGAAACAAAGGAACCATGACCTCGTATTGGTACTTACTTCCCCCTTGGAGAAGCATATATAGCTTTGACTCATAATGAAGCTGAGGATGCCTTGATTTGACAGATTCCTGATAAAACATGAGATGGAGAAAAACGATCAGGTAGCATGTCCTGATGCTGAAAGGGACATTGACCAGACTAAGACTGACAAATAATATTGCTCCAAAAACGGTTAACCACATATTGTCTCAAAGGTGGCGGTATATGTTAAAGCTAGAAAAACATTACCAATAGCAATGTAAATAACATTTTCCCATAGCACAATTTTTGGTTCAGTCAAGCCGGTCATCCAAGGAATAGTGAAAAGCAGTGTGTAAAGTATCTTGGCACGGATGCAGACTACGATAGATCAACTTTCAGCAAGTAGTTTTCAAGATGTTACTGTTTCATTTGCTCAAATTTGCACTATTAAAATATGAGTTGTCACTTACTTAAAACAAAATAGGGTTGTTATACAGCCTAACTAACGAACAGGTAACAAGACCATGCTCTATAATTTGAACTGGATCAGCTAGCAATCTTCAGTCTCTTTTCTTCCTCCCCGAATTACTGGCCCATACAATAGGCCAATTTGCTTGCAGAACCAAAAAAAAGTTTGGAAGTTTTATCATTGTTCATGATCAAACACATGTCAATTAAACTTGACAGCCAAGGAATGTTTGGGAGTCTAGTTATTATTCAATGAAAAGCCACAAGTCAATTCGCATGGACAGCCAAGGAAATGTTTGGATTTTGGAAGTCTTGTTATTTGTCATTACAAAATCATGACACAAAGCGAGAAGCCATGCCAATCTTTTTGCAAGCAATTACGGAACGCCATTAGCATTTACAATTAGGTCGTGCCACAATATCTACACGAGAGCCCCTCGTGAAACCGTTTCTAGCAACAGTAAAATCAACGATACGTTTGCGTCAGGGACTAACTATTGCCTAATGCCACGCATGCTTCCACGAGGAAAAGGTCTACAAACGGGATCAGATTGTCACATACCAACTTGATAGCCACCTCCTCGCCGCTCTGTATGTTCACGCCTGCAGCCAAAAACAACCGACCGCATCAGAAACAAACGCAGAACGGCAAGCCAATCGAAACGGCGGCGCGTCGGAACCAGCAGAAAACCGTGAAAGATTTTCAATCAAGAACCCGGCGAGGCGCGTACCGAGGTAGAGCTGCCCGAAAGATCCGCTCCCAATCTTCTTCCCCAGCTTAAACTTCCCTCCGATCACGTGCTCCATCCCCGCGGACCGCGCAACCCCGCCGCCGCAAGATTCGCCCACGAACCGCGCCGCAGATTGTCGCCCTCCGACGGAGAACACTCACATTGCCCGCCCGCCGCAAGATTCGAGCCCCGGAACGCCCAGGATAAAGGAGTCCCCCCGGATCTCCCAACCAGAAGGTAGATTCCGCGCCGCGAACCGCCGCCGGCGTCGGAGCAGCGCGGCGGCCGGCGGATCGGATAGGCGATCGAACTCGGAGGTTTCGGGTGGGATTCGGGGCCAGGGCTAGGGATTCGCCGCTCGCGTCTCTGATTTCCGGGGGGTGGGCGGCTTTAATTTTCGGTGGTGGGCGCGTTAATAGAGAAGCGTGGAGGGGATGGGGAGACGCGGAAATCGTGGGAAGCGGACGGGGGCTGGACAACGGATAGCAGGAGGGATAGGGGGACGCGGATTCAGTGAGCAAAGGCACAATGCACCTTTCCCTCCATCTCCAGACTCCATTTTCAATCCAACGCCTCCATCCTTTCCCAAGCAAAAGGGCCCAGCGGCCAGGGAGCATTCCTTCGTCTTCCTCGCGTCGCTCCAGCAAGGAGGTGGGATCCCGTTCCCCAATCTGCGCGTGTTGCCCGGGAACCCCGACGACGTGCACGCCCCGCGCTCCTCGGCCGGGACCGGCCGGGCGCCCACACGGCGGCCGCGCTGCTCCGCGCGCTCCGCATCGCGTTCGACGAGTACGGCTTCCTCTGCGGGGACGCCAGGGACGCGGTGGACGCGTGGGTCTCGTACGCCGCGTACAGCGCCGGCGATGGCTGCAGGTCGAGCTCCGCGCCTCCGCCTCGACCGCAAACCCACCATCTGCGGACGCGCTGCTACCTCCCGGACTCCTGGCTATGCCCGGGGCCGACCGCGTACGTCACGCCGAGGACTCCTGGCTCGACCTGCCCTCCGCCATCGCCATGCCATCCCTCGACACGCTGCACCTGACCCGCGCCGCCGGCCGGCGCGGCACCGTGCAGCAGCTGGTCACCGCGTGCCCGCGCCTCGCCGACCTGACGCTCGAGGCCTGCGGCGGCATCCTGACCGAGCTCTCTGTCCGCCACGCGCGCCTCCGCAGGCTGGCGCTGCGGTGCTACCACGACCTGTCCGCCGTCGCCGCCGACTCGTCGGAGCTGCGGGCCTTCGACTGCCGCGGCGCGGGTTCCTTAGCATGCAGCGCCCGCCCAAGATCTCGTTGTGCACGCTCGACTTCTGCGGCGAGGAGCCCACTGGCCCGCCGGAGCTCGGCTTCCTCCAGCCGTTCGCCGGCGTGGAGCGCCTGCACCTCACGCCCGCCCGCCTCGGCCGCGGCGTCGTTGGCCACGGAGCCGGAGCCTTCTCCCGCGGCTAAGTTCCCAGCGCTGCGCAACCTCGAGCTGACGAGTAGTGCGAGGAATGCTCCCTGGCCGCTGGGCCCTTTTGCTTGGGAAAGGATGGAAGCGTTGGAATGAAAATGGAGGCTGGAGATGGAGGGAAAGGTGCATTGTGCCTTTGCTAAGCAAAGGCACTGAATCCGCGTCCGGGATAGGGGGGCACGCCGATGCGTCCCCGTTTCTTTGTGCCTTGCGGTCTCCGGTTTCCTGCTCCTTGTCCTTGGTATACGTGTGCTGCGTTTTCTCATCATATTTCTTGTGTTTATATATATATATATATATATAGATAGTTTTTGTGAGATGCGAGAAATCGTGAATGTCCACTTCAGAAAGTGTGGATAAATTATTATTGTAGGAAAGAAAAGGAAATGCCTGGATACTTATCAATTGAGGTGGCATGTCATGCTCTAGATGTACCAATACCTTGTATCGAGTTTTTTTTTAATTACACAGCATAACTTAGACACTCACAACGTACGCACACTCACCTCTATAAATGCATGTACGCAAATCCTACACTATTAGCATCTTCGAAGATTGAGCCGGCAAATCCTCAAGATTGACGAAGTCACCACAAGAATTTCGCTATCGACGTGAACATCGCCTACCACTGAAAGTACAACACAACACCGTTAAATTAGGAAAATTCTCCCAGAAGAGTCAAATCTAGGACCTAGTAAGCACTAAGCTCTTTCGCTACCCTTATATTGAGTTGATATATCCTTATCATCGTATTTATGTATACATTGGACGCACAATATGAGAGGATGCTCTTTCTGATATATTTGTTGATATATAACTTTTCCACCATAAATATCAAAGGGACCACTAAATTCCTACGAATCAGCTAACAACCTTTACAAAAATGGCAGTATGACTCATGGAGAATAGCATATGGCATTTATATAAAATAGAAGAACAATGGTAGCCATTTATCGCTAAGAGCATTTTGTGTCTGAGTTCCTATTTAGGAACATGGCAGATTTCTCCTCTCATAGTCTACTAAATTTTCATATGATAATGTCTAATTATGATAAGATTCTTTCACTTCAAATAAGTGCACAACTGATGAGATACACATGTGACTCATCCACCAATGAAACACTATAACATTAGGAGCCTACAATGAATTAGATGTATATACACAGTCACGTAGACATATTGAATCCTGCGGAGAAGTTGGAGCTAATAAGATTTGCTTAAAACGATGACATGTGGATTGAAAAAGCATATGAGCTACATATTATTTCATTTTATTGATGTGTTAATATATATGTATGTTGTATGATTCTTTTAATGTACCAGGTGCTATACTGGTATGTGCTATTGAAAAGGTGGAGTATCTCTTTAGTTTGTCTCTAGGAAGTAGGGCGTTTGTGTTAATACTCCTTATCAAGGTTCCATCCATTAATCGTCCAAAAAAAGTTCCATCCATTAACTGTAAAGATAAGTTGTAAAAACACTCTGTATCTCGTATGGAGTTTGAGAATCCTCCAACAAGATATTTTATTAGAAACGTGCATCCTACTTGATTTGATTGTAAAAGGCTTCCAACACGTATATGCTTAATCGATTCAACTCATTTTTATTAAATTGGAGCCACTGATACATCAATATTACATACTTTTATAAGTTTTTGTATTCCACCAAAAGAATAATTAATTAGCGCTCAAATGTCGTTGAACCTTGTTTTGCTATTTGAAAGAAAAAACACAACAATGTGATGAATAAGTCTAATCCAAGCATTGAACAAGGCCCTTTTCTCTACATGAACGGACGGATAGAAATCAGTTAAACATGTAGGTGCTTTTCAACAAAATGGTATGGTGTGGTCGTTTGCAACAAACAGCTTATGGGAAATCTCAAACTCAAAATGATATTTTACAATTTTTCCTAATTATAAATCCGTGCATAAATTGGACATTTCATTGAGGCCCATGGGGCGACATCCACGATGGCAAATATCGATCCGTGATGTCATTTCTGGTTTTGTAATTGACTTGATGTATACTGTACTGTTTTCTTTTTTCGGACCATAGAAGATCCATTTTTTTTTGCTACAATCTTTCCCTGCCTTGGTTGAAGAGGGAAGACTGTCACTGTCTAGTCACCCCCCCGGAAAAAAGAAGATAAAGATTACGTAGGGTAGAAGAGAAAACCCTCTTCTCGCCGCCGCCCTCCCGTCCGCCCGCCCGCCGCCGCCGCCGCCCCCAAAAATGACTGCGCTCGCGATCCTCCTCCGCCACGGCCGCCGCGCCCACGCCCAGGCCCGCGGCATCCCCCTCTCCCGTGCGCTCTCCACCACCACAGCCGGCACCGACCCCGGCGCCCTCTCGGTGGCCGACGCCACGCGGCGCCTCCGCCGCGAGCACGATCCGGACCGCGCGGTCTCCATCCTGGAGGCCATCGACACGGCCTCCATCTCGGCCGCCTCCACCCGCCACGCGCTCTCACTGGCCGCGCGCCGCCTCTCCCGCTCCCGCCGCTTCGCCGACGCGGAGGCGCTCCTCTCCTCCCATCTCCCCGCGTCCACCACCGAGCCCCACCTCGCCGCCGTCCTCTGCTCCTACGCCTCCGCCAACCTTCCCGAGAAGGCCCTCGACGCCTTCCGCTCCACTGCGACGTCCCTCCCAACCCCCTTCTCCCCGCTCCCCTTCAACGCCCTTCTCTCCGCCTTCCTACGATGCCGCCGCCACCACCGGGTCCCTGTCCTCTTCTCCGAGCTCTCCAAGGAGTTCTCCATCACCCTCGACGCCACATCCTACGGCATCCTTGTCAAGGCCTACTGCATGAGCCGCGACGATGTTAAGGCGAAACAAACCTTGGATCAAATGCGTGAGCAAGGTATCTCGCCGACCACCAGTATCTACACCACATTGATCGATTCAATGTATAAGCAGAAGAAGACTGAGGAAGCCGAGCACTTGTGGAAGGAGATGGTAGAGAGTGGTTGCAAGCCCGATGTGGTAACGTACAATGTGAAAGCCATGAACTATGGACTCCATGGGAAACCGGAAGAGGTAATGGAGGTGATGATGGAGATGGAGGCGGCTGGAGTGAAGCCAGACACCATCACCTACAATTTCCTCATGACTTGCTATTGCAGGAATGGAAAAGTGGAGGATGCCAAGGTTCTGTACCATTCACTAGCTGAGAAGGGGTGCTCCGCAAATGCTGCTACGTACAAGCACATGTTGGCAGCGCTGTGTGCCCATGGCGACTTTGATGCTGGGTTGGGCATCGTCAAGGAAAGCTTGAAGAGGCACAAGGTGCCAGATTTTAGGACAATGAAAGGGTTGGTTGAGGGATTGGCAAAGGGAGGCAGGGTGGCTGAGGCCAAGACGGTTGTTGCGGAGGTGAAGAAGAGGTTCCCAGAGAATTTGTTGTCTGGGTGGATGAAGCTTGAGAAGGAGCTTGGGTTGGACTCGGATAGCATAGACAACTCTCTTCAGTCAAAAGGTACATCTGGAGAAACTGTTGTGGAGTCAAAGCCTGTTGCCGCAGATGCAGAGGCACTTGAGCGGGAAGGATCTGCCGTTGAAGAAAATGCTGTATCAGAAGAATCCAGCGATGATGAAGTGCCTGGGCATGAGGTATCCTCTAGTGAGGAAATGCCACGAGGTCCCGCCTAAGTGGGTATTATCATGTTCCTCGAGTTTAATTTGTTTAGGTCTTTAGGATGTTTGCATTGAGCACATTTTCTATATTGAGGAATTGTGATGTTGCTCTGTAGATGTAAACATTGGCTTCTGGATACATACTCGTGAGCTGCTAACATGAATAAGACGTGCCAACTTTTTGTATGAAAAGATGCCTGTTAAGGTGGTCTCGTATGATTTTAAGAGACTATTGTTCTGGTGATGCTTATCTTGCATTATGAAAACTTGTTTTTCACGGTTCTCTTAATACTGGTCTGTGTATCACTGTTTAGTTTGTGTTGTTAAGAACATTAGTTTGAATAGTAATACATGTTTGGCATGTCTGAATCATTTGGTGACAAAGACAAATCTGCATCACTGCATAAGATTTGCCATTGTTGTTGCCTTCCTCCGGGCCTTCATACAAGCGGCAGAAAGAATAAACTTGTTCATTTCTCAGCGAGTGCTCTGATGGTGAGAGGTGAATCTGGTGAAACTGTATTGCTTGGTGGATTTTGAAGGTGCATTGAGTTCGCCATAGCCCATTTTCCAGACTCGATGCAGCTGGAAATTTCTCATATCCAACTTATCCAAGAAATTTTTGGCATGCATCTTCTGTTGTCCTTCTATGCAACTTCTGGTATATTTCTTGCTTGGTTTGATTTGGGTTTGCATCATTACAGTAACGATCAAATGGGGATAATGGAGAGAATGATCCATCATCAAACCTTTTTTTTTAAGAAAAACAGACGATAAAGATAGTAAGCAGTCAGATTTTGTGGTTTGAACAACTAGGTGGAACTTTTATGGATGTCACAAGCAAATTCCTCAAGAATCTAAAGCGATACGATGTACATGGTATTAAAGTGACTCACGGTAGAAGTGAGAACAAATAATACGGTACAGGGTTTGAGTGAATGCCCTTTTAGTATTCAGAGATCTCGACAAAAATGAATGGCCATACTGGGGGGAATCTGAAGCATAATATGAGGCTCTCGAAGCCACGGTCATCGCCGGACCACACCGAGTCCGGGTCCCTGATGTTCCCAGAGGCGGTTGCTGGTGTCGCAAACTTCACTGTGAGGAGTGAGGACTGAGGAAGATCACGCTCTCTGACTCTGTGAGGGGTGCTGGGTTTACTTTTAACAGGGCTGAGATACGATGAATCTGTCTTGGATGCCAACGAAATAATACATCAATCGACACCACCTGCCGTCGCTGTGATTGAACTACTCTCATTTGTATAGTTACCAGGTTTTTCTTTCTAATTGAGGTCAAAGCTCCTGCCTCCTGGTCCTGGGTACGAATTCCTCACCAAAAAACAAAGAAACAGATTGCACTCAAAGTAGTAAATACTTAACCACCAACAGTCACCGTTCAAGCTGAGGTAAAACAACACCGTCATGACGGCGAGCCTTGGTAACATGCTACAGGAAACAGAGATTGAAGAGTAATAAACTAGCAGAACGCAACCGTGCATCCCTCCATGTCATGATGTTTCTTGGTCAAGATACGTACTAAGGTTTAAGAGTAGACAGTTTTTGACGAGTGCAAGGCCACGGTCAGAACCTAAATGGACAAACTTGGTCTGCTTCTCACAGTCTCAACGGAGGGATTCAAACCGATAACTGGAAACTGGAAACCAGGTCACGCTATCACCGACAATCAGCCACGAGCTCCTCGTTGTAAGCCGAAACAGCATGGCGGATCCGGTGAGCGCCAAGCGCGGCAGCGTGCCGTGCCGTGCCGTGCCGGGGCACGTATCGCAACGGCAGCCGCGCCGGCCGGCCCGCCGGCTTGCCTTCAGGCTGGCAAGGCAGGGCTGTCTCCCACTGTTCTAGAATTAGTTGGGGTCGGCAACGGAATGGTTAGCTGCCGTCTGACGGTAAGTGTTTCAACTGATCGGGGTACTCTGTCTGCGTTTCTCCATCCATTCAGTTAATGATGGCACTACTAGAGTATTCCTTATTGTTTAATTAATCTTACTAATAAAGATAGCAACAGGTAGAGCTCTATCTGTAACTGCAAGTCACAGGTCCAGTAAATCTCGCTGTCGCCGAGGCCGCGCCGTGGAGGCAGCAGCTGCACGGGGCGACCCGGGCACCCCCGTGCTGCTTATAAGCCTTGGTGCCTCCACTGCGCTTGTCCACTTCCTCAAGCTCAGCAGCCGCCCACGCTCCATCACAGAGCAGATTCTCCGTCCGCGCCGCGCGGACCGGCAGAACGCTAGAACACCGCACGGACGCCACCCGGGGGAGGCCGCCATGGGCGCGGGCGGCAAGCGGGGGCACCCTCTCCTGAGGGGCGGGGGCGCGAGGAGGGAGCGCTACACCCACGGCTTCTCGGCGTCCCAGATGGCCGCGCTCACGGCCCTGTGCGGCGCGCTGGTGCCGTCCCTGCCGCCAACGGGCAGCCGGAACCCGCAGGAGGAGGACGGCGGCCGCGGCGGCGGGGGCGGCGGCGACAAGGTCGTGGAGGAGTTCCTCCTCGCCTCGGCCGCCGACCCGCCCGTGCCGGACGAGGTCGCGGAGCTGATGTCGCGGAGGTGCCTCCCGGAGGCGCTGGCGCTGGTGCGCGCGGTGCTGTGGCTGCTGGGCACGCGGCTGGGCTCGCTGGCGCTGTGCGGGGCGTCCCGGTGCCTGTCGTGGCGGTTCCCGTTCGTGCGCCGCTTCGCCGAGCTGCCCCTCGAGCACCGCGAGGCCGCGGTGCGGCGGTGGAGCCGGCAGGTGCTGCTCCTGCCGCTGCGCATGTTCTTCCTCATCACCAAGGTCTTCTGCCTCTACGTCTTCTACTCCTGGGTAAGCCGTAAGCCTCCGTCCAATTCAACTCCACTCCACCCGGGTGGTCCTCCGCGCGGTAGAAAACACGGGTGGGTTCCGCGTCGATTAGCCTCCGCTGTCCGCTAGCTAGCTGCACGGTAGCATCATCGAGCCCGCCGGCCGCCGAGCGGTAAGGCATGTGCGTGCGTGCCTGCGCGGCCTGGCGCCAGCCGCCAGTGGCTGCCTCCCGTTCCTGCAGACCGTGCCGTGCGACGAGTGGCCGCGGTGCATGTGCGCCGGCAAGGACCACGGACGGGCAGGCCCGCGCCTCGGTCAGCCGGATCGCCTCGGCGGATTCGACCGATCGGCGCCGTCCTTGGGAACGTTGACGACGAGGCTCCCCAGCGAGGGACAGCCCGTCCAATTGCTTCTGCCGCCGCGCGCTCTGCGCTGCGCTGGACCGGATGCACGGCGGGCTGTGCTGCAGTTGTCTAGTAGGACAGTAGGAGTAGTTCCTTCACCCTGTCTGTACGGTGCAGTGGTCACCACAGACGGAGGAAGACGCTGCAGAGTACTTCACTTCACTTAATCGCCAAGGGATTTATGGAGTTGTAAACCTGTAATACCGAAGAATGAGATTAGCTACAAGTGTCCTCGATTAGCTGCTGTCAAGGTGAAAAACGTTAACAATTAGAGTAGTCTAGACTCCAGAGTCGAAGAAGAGGAAGGGGATTAGATGCCAAAAGCCTACTTTGCTGGGGTTGGTGGTGTTTGATCTACCTCAGCTTTAGGATCGAGTAGTATCTTATCTTTTGGGACCCCAGAAGTCTTGATGACGCCAACTTGGAAAGGAACGTGATATAGTTTTGTCTTGATCACCGTTAGTGAACGTAAAGCAAGAATTTCCCACAGCGATGATGATACCGACCAACGAACCCTGACAAGGACGCGTACACTAATGTTGCCAGTGTCTCGGTTTTCTTTCTTCTTCTTCTTCTTTTTTGTTTGGTTTGAATCCACAAGTTCCGTGTTTGTGTGTCCTTGCTCTGCAGACCGATGAGAACTCGGAGAACCCGCACTGTCGCGCCATCGGCTACAGCCCGCCGCTGGCCGACGAGGAGCCGGCGGCGGAAGCAGAGCGTCCCGAGAAGCGGCCCCTCGACGACGGCGTCGTGGAGACGATCAACGAGACCGACGCGTCCCTGCCGGCGACGCTCGCGGGGAAAGGGCTCACGGTGACCGAGGACGCGGCGCGGAACGTGTGCAGGGTCGAGTGCGACGTCGCCATCGTCGGCTCCGGCTGCGGCGGGGGCGTGTCGGCCGCGGTGCTCGCGGGGGCGGGCTACAAGGTGGTCGTCATCGAGAAAGGGAACTACTTCACGGCGCGGGACTACACGGCCGTCGAGGCGCCGTCGATGGACCAGCTCTACGAGGCCGGCGGGTTCGTCAGCACGATCAGCGGCAGCGCGCTGCTGCTGGCCGGCTCGACGGTCGGCGGCGGCACGGCCGTGAACTGGTCCGCCTGCATCAAGACCCCCGACGACGTGCGCGGGGAGTGGGCGCGCGATCAGGGGCTCCCGCTGTTCGCCACCGACGAGTACGCCGCCGCCATGGACGAGGTGTTCGACAGGCTCGGCGTGACGCACGGGTGCACGGAGGAGGGGCTCCAGAACAAGGTGCTGCGCAAGGGGTGCGAGAAGCTCGGGTACAAGGTGGAGTCGGTGTCCAGGAACTCGTCGGAGGGCCACTACTGCGGCAGCTGCGGGTTCGGCTGCCGCACGGGCGACAAGCGCGGCACGGACACGACGTGGCTGGTCGACGCGGTGAGCCGCGGCGCGGTGATCCTTACGGGGTGCAAGGCCGAGAAACTGCTGCTGGAGCGTAGCGGCGGCGGCGACGCAGGCGGCAGGGCCAAGCGATGCGTCGGCGTGGTGGCGAGGAGCACCAACCCGGCCGTCACGAGGACGCTGGAGGTGCGCGCCAGGGCGACCATCTCGGCGTGCGGGTCGCTCCTGACGCCGGTGCTGCTGCGCGGGAGCGGGCTCAGCAACCGGCACATCGGCAAGAACCTCCACCTCCACCCGACGGCGCTGGTGTGGGGCTACTTCCCGGACACCACGCCGGACCTCCGGGGCAAGATGTACGAGGGCGGCATCATCACGTCCCTGCACAAGGTGGAAGGCCCGCCGGGCGCGCCGGCCCGCGCCATCCTGGAGACGCCGGCAATGGGCCTTGCCGCCGCGGGGACGCAGTTCCCCTGGGTGTCGGGGCGCGACATGAAGGAGCGGATGCTCAGGTACGGGCGCACGGTGCACCTCTTCTCCATGGTCCGGGACCGCGGCTCCGGCACCGTGCACGGCGAGCGCCGGATCGCGTACCACCTCGACGCGAAGGACCGGGAGGACATGCGCGCGGGCCTGCGGCGCGCGCTGCGGGTCCTGGCGGCCGCGGGCGCGGCGGAGATCGGCACGCACCGCAGCGACGGGCAGCGGTTCGTGTGCAGGGGCGCCACGGAGGCCGCGCTGGAGGAGTTCCTGGACGGCGTGGGCGTGGTGCGCGGGCCCCAGTCGAAGGCCGAGGCCTGGAGCCTGTGCTGCACGGCGCACCAGATGGGCAGCTGCCGGATGGGCGCCACGGCCGCGGACGGCGTCGTGGACGCGCGCGGCGAGAGCTGGGAGGCCCGGCGCCTGTACGTGTGCGACGGCAGCGTCCTGCCGAGCGCGGTGGGCGTCAACCCCATGGTGACCATCCAGTCCGTCGCCTACTGCCTCGCCACGGGCATCGCCGAGTCGCTCCGGCGCGACCATGACCAGGCTTCCAAGAAGAGCTACTGATACCACGCTCGTGCTAGCACGTTCACCGCTTGAAATGTCCCTGTGTATTGCAAAATAACTCCATAGAGATTTCATCGCCGCGAGGTATTTGCCTCTACGGATGATCTATGTGTTAATTTACATGAGATCCATGCTCGTTTTTTTTTTCGACGAACATCCATGCTCGTTTAGAAAAGGCCACAGATGTATGTGGCAGGGAAAGTTCACCCAGATGATGGCAACTATTCAGTGAAGATTTGAAACATGATGCTGAAATTCGTCAACGAATCCGCGGCCCACCGCGACAGACGATCCCATCCCCACATGCGCTGGCGGCAAGATTCGCTAGTATCACACGTGCAGAAGATATACGGTTACACCTCATTGGCACAAGCCAAACTTTGCGAAGCAATTGATGTCCTTAAATCTCCATGTCTTTCTCTACTAGTTACTAAAGCAAAATAATAATTCTTTGTCCAATCAGAATCCTAATCAAAATCTGAACAATCGAAAACCGGACAAATCAATCGTAAACCGGACAAATCAATCGTATTCCTAATCGGAACCCGACAAATCAACCGGAATCCCAATTAAAATCCAGACAGTCAATACCTCACACGGTCACTGCACGTACACAGAGTAAAAAAAACATAAAATTGGTAGTCTTCTTGTATAGATCCGAGTAAAATTTTTATTACCCGTCGCATCGCACGACACTGTGCTAGTAATGATTAACCGGCATTGGGATGGTAACATTCCAGGTCCATTTCAGGGGTCATGTGCTAGTCAAACTCTCCTCCGGTCATGGTCCGTCAGACCGTCAGGACCAGGTTAACCATATCCCCAAACAATGAACTAAGCCAAATTTCAGCAGAACACATTAAAACTCAACATATCAATTTTTATGAGTTACAGCCTTTGCTAAATAAGGTGCAACATGGCAGCATATAAAGTGAGAATGTACTCATCAGGGTAAAAGGTAGTGGGGTAAAATGGCACTTGACAAGTAGCTGCCTAATTGCGCCGATAAATGTTTATTAACATGATATCACAACGTTACATTCCGTTTCGGCAATGGCAACGTTTCACAGGAAAAATCAAGCAAAATAATCCCTCCTCAAAATAGTTGCAGTTCACGACTTCGGCCCTGATCCGAAATCCGTAAAAGAGCACCACTCATCTTGTAAAAAAGAAACTTCAGACTGATACACCAGAGAGTTACTTGACGGATGCTTTTACAGCCTTCTCTGCCGCATCATCAAGATCTTCTGCAGTGATCAGTGTCATTCCACTTTCCTGCAATACAAACATTAAGATCAGTAGATCACCAATGAACCACGAATGTTTTTCAGATAACAATTCACAGCTTCAGCACGTGCAGACTACACCACTATTATCACCAGTTCTTACCTTAAGAATCCTCTTTCCTTGGTCCACATTGGTGCCTTCTAGCCGAACAACAACAGGCACCTTCAGGTCAACCTGACAAGGAATGGGAAAATGAATAAGGTACAAGAGGTAGCCGGAGAGCATTAATTAACAAGGACAGTTCAACCCAAGGAACATGCTGGAAATGTGAAGAAAATGAATTTAACAAAAAGATAATGTTGGCGAAAAATGCCTCCAAATGATTATACACCAGACAAGAAAAAGATTACAATATTTATCGTCACACTTTCATTTAACAGGAACCACAAGGAAATCATCTCCAGCAACCATAACTCACTACAAACAAGACTGTTAAAAATATAAAACCAAACTAAATTAAGGAAAACACTTGATGAGATATCACAAATTCTTGGAGAGGAAACTTACACCTCCAAAACAAGCACTTTTTTTTGTGGAGGGGAGGTGTCCCTATATTTGTATGTAATGACTTAATTATATTTGCAAGAGGACCGCATCAATGAATTAATGTTAATTTTATCATGAAATATCAAGAGACAGAGAAACAAGATTGAAATACATATTCACTTGTACAGTTGTGATTATGGACAGTAATTTCTCAAAACAGAGACATGCAAATGAATTAAATTCCAGGAAAATAAAGAAGTTCCTCGAAAGAACCGCTGTTGCACGAATACCATTCTTGGAAAAGAATATGCCAAAATTGTCAGGACTAAGGACAGACAAAATGTACCTGTTTAGCAGCATTTACAATTCCACTTGCTATCACATCACATTTCATGATGCCCCCAAAAATGTTCACTAGAATTGCCTTCACTCTATCATCTGAAGTCAGGATCTTAAATGCTTCCACAACCTGGATAGAAAATTTATCAAGACATGCAGTGTTGAAAATTGATGCGGCAAAGCAAACAATGCAAAAAACTACACCATGTTTTAAGATGGATCTCGATGAGTTCCCAATCTCTATCAGGTGATAATATAGCTTTGCAATCTACTGAGAATAAAAAAGAAGGATCAAACATTAACATGGTATCCCTTTATACCTGACCCTCTGAGGCACTTCCACCAACATCAAGGAAATTGGCAGGTGTACCACCATGCAACTTGATAATGTCCATGGTAGCCATGGCCAATCCTGCTCCATTCACCATGCAACCAATCTCTCCATCAAGACCAATGTAGTTCAAATCTGCTTTGGCAGCAGCGACCTGTACAGGTAGCAGTGCCAGTCCTCAGAAAAAGGGTTTAAAGGATGAAAGAAGTAAACTGACGCCTTCAAAGAGAACTCAACAGAAGAGGAGAAAAACAATGAAGGATGGAAGTGACAAGCAATTCTATACCTCCCTAGGGTCTTCCTGTGTTGTATCACGCAGTGCAAATATTTCTTTCTGTCTAAATGCAGCATTATCATCAAAGTTCAACTTTGCATCAGCAGCAACAAGCTTGTTGTCAGCTGTCTCCGCAAGAGGATTTATCTACCCACATTAAGCATCAAAATTAGAAGAAATGCATATCATAAGATAAGCAATCAAAATGAGAACCTTTTCTCACAGCATACCTCCAGCAGTGTGCAATCAGACTTGCAGAAAAGTTCATAGAGCTTCTTAATCTGTTCTATAGAAGACTGCCTGTCTGCTGCCTTCAGCGCTAGACCATCAACAACTTTAGCTGCATCCTCATCTGTGATTCCTTTGAATACATCAATAGGAACCTGAAATTCCAATTGATTGAATTTCAACAAACAAAAATATCAGCATGTTAGGAACATAATTTTGAGAAGCAACATGTAAATATGACACAAAGAGGCATATTGAGCCCAAAATCAAATCAGGGAACTTAACCTTAATAATCATGTCAGGATACTTCTCTGCAAGATCTTCAATACTGGTTCCTCCCTTGCTGCAAGCAATAATGAGCTGAAATGGAAGATCAGCAATGAGCAATAGGAAAAAAGAACTTGACAAAACATATCGTCTCATTTCATAAAAGAGACTGACAATTTGCATTAGGTTACTTTTGATTTAGTTGATTCAGTCATCAAAATGCACCAAGATATTTAATCGTAGAAAAGGCTAGCTAATGGAAATTATAAAATGAAGTGCATCATAAAGTGTTCTCTCTGATAAACAGCATACCGGACCAGCACTTTTCCTGTCAAGGGTGATGGCAAAGTACATCTCGTTAGTAAGTGACAGTTTCTCACACAAATAGACCTGTCCAAGAGAATGGAAAAGTATCAGGAGCCACAGTTTTGATTCGCAAAAAGTACTGCTACCAAAACATTTAAGCTCTTTCAAATTGAAATGCAATATCTTGTATTGTATTTCAAAGATATTAATTATAAAATGCATGAAACCGTTAAGGACTTGTGTGGGGGGGAATGGGGGGGCTAAGAATCAGATATGTTTACAGGGAATGGCCTCAAAGGGTAATTGTCTCCCTATAATAAATATAAGTGACTCCGGAAATCGCCACAAATTACAAGGTAGAACTTTGACTACAAAAATATATGAAAATATGATATTTATATCAATCTAATTTCTTAATCTACTTAGTTCTTTATGTATTTATTAATACTGAAAAAGTTTGAGCAGAATCCTAAAATGACTTATATTTACAATTGGAGGGAGTACTTTATAATGTGCCACAGTTTTGTTAATATTCCACATGAATGTAAGAAGATTGGAGGATGAAGAGCAATTGGATATATGCTCCTCTGTGGTTTCACAGGAATTGAAAACGTTTTTACAGTAAGCTGAATAAGACAAAGTCTGAACCTCTTATTATCGATACAACTGAAGTGTGGAAGGGTCAAACTTGTTAAATGCTAAGTGAAGATGGTTTACAAAGAATCTGGCAAGGTTAAGATCATAAAATAATAGGTAAACATGCCTACAGACCTAGAATTAGTTCTTAGCAGTTCTACATAGTGATACTGAAAATGGTAAGAAGGCAGAGTGAAACACAGTTTAAACAGAACATACAAGCAAAAAAACAGCTTAAGTTCGCAAGTTCAAACCTTGCTCACAATCTTCCCCTCTGGGCCAGTTTGCTTCGTGACCAGAATCTGGCCTAGCATTTTACCTGTAGAAGAGTACCAGTACAACTCACTCAGCGGTGGACATATATGAATTGACTTGCACAAACTAATAGCAGACAACAAAGTCATAGGAATACAACACACAAAACCAATCAACCAATACATAAAACCAATACAGTCAAAGGAATACGCAAAGAAACCCTTAAAATTTGCAATACAGGTAAGAATACAGTTACCTATACAGGTAGCAATATTCCTAATGCAGATGTGTCTAAGTTAAATGTGAAGGTATCAAAGTAATCCTGCTCACTTCATACGAGCAGAATTTTCATGATAGAAAATTTCAGCACCAAAGAATAAAAAGTAAATACTAAAGTGTATGAGATCAGAAATTAAGAAAGTGCTTGTTTTTCATGTGCGTAGGAGTGCCAAAAAAGATGATCATAAACAAAAGAACTCAAATTGTAATGACAGAACACAGAACCCACTATCATACATACCAACAAAAAAATGCATAAGAAATCTCAGGAATTCTAGGAATAACTGTTATACATATATACATATTTTTGCACAGCAAGAACACAGAACCCACTATCATACATACCAACAAAAAAATGCGTAAGAAATCTCAGGAATTCTAGGAATAACTGTTATACATATATACATATTTTTGCACAGCAAGCCAGCAATACATAATGAATCCAAGTAATCACTATGAACACACTTACTTGCAATTCCTTCAGCTTCCTCAGCCTTAACAATATGAACACCACCTTTCAGCCCACTTTTGAAAGTGCCCAGCCCGCGGCCGCCAGCAAGGATTTGACTCTTAACAACTATCTGCAATGAAAATATCCTGAGTATGAAAACGCAGCTAAACTGCAAACTATGAAATGCCTAATCTTCTCTTAGATTATAACAAGATAGTAGACGTGATCTATATAAATCTGTACTGCTACTCCAAATTAAGACTATTTCCCAACTATTTCATAAGAAGCATGCATGCTTCAGAGGTCAGAAAGATAGCACGTAGCTGTGAGCACAAACAGCATCTAAAGATTACTCAAGGCACCTAGGTTGTGTCATGACTTCATTTGCATGAATTTACTGATATAACTGTAACTGATTTATGCAAAAAAAACACCAATTATCATAGAATGCTATGGATGCACCACCTGCTCAGTATAAATTCGAAGTAAACTACATTCTGGTCTAGCACCCCAATGCTGTCAGATCGACAGACCCTATGCATGGGCGGCTGGCATTTTGCATCCACGGAGTGAATAAGATGAAATAACATAAGATAAGGAAGCTGAGGCATCGTCACCTCTTTCTCGCTGGGGAATACGTTCTTCAAGGCGTCCTTGACCTCCTGCGCGGACCCAGCCGCCGCGCCCCTGGGCACGTTGATCCCGTACTTCCCCATCAACTCCGCGCCCTGCAGACCCACACAATCAACAATCCCTAATCCGTCAGACACAACCTCCACGAAAGCACCAATAAATCCAACGAAGCCGGATGAAAAATGGGAGGGCAAACTGCGGGATCTGGGGGTCGCGAGGGCACCTGGTACTCGTGGATGTTGAGGCGGCGGAGCTGCTGGTGCTGCCATCTCCCGGCGACGGAGAGGGCGCGGGACGCAAGCTTCCCGAGCGATCCGCGAACCATGGCTGCGGCGACCTGAGCGAGGCTGGGCTCCTCCGATCCGGAAACCCTACAAGCGTGGAAGGGAGACGCTTCCTCCGTGGTTTCCTCGTTTTCCACTTCCTTTTCACACGAATTTTCTCATTCGTTTTCTTTCTTGCGCGAGGGGTGCGGCGGCGGGCTGTGGCCTGTGGGCCGGGGGCAGTAGACCAGTACGCGTAGAAGGGAGAATGGTTTTCCATGTCTGACATGTGGGCTCCGACAGCGTGCGGTACCAGATGTCATAGATACAGGCCAGGGGAGGTGAGAATAAACGGTTCAGAGGTTTGACTGGATTTGCTATTGGGCCGAGAGGCCCATACGTTTGATGTACTGTGGTAAGACAGGCCCATATAATAACACAAGCTATGCAATGAGGCCTGCGGGCCGCTGTAGCAAACAGAACATTGGTTTCTCGCTCTCAGAGACAAGCTCACCGCCGATTCCAACCTCGTCGGCGTTCGCCGTGACGAACAAGCTTCCGATTCATCAGATCATCTCCATGGAAATGAATTGTCTCAGCTTTTCAAAAAAGAAATGAATTGTCTCATGACGGATCAGATTAAGAAGTTGCGAGTTGCGATGAAATAATCACACTTGGAGTTAACTCTGTCGAGTGATCGAGTCAAGTCCCGGCTCAGTCTCCCCCGACCAAAAATCACAGGGGAAACCACCCCTTCGTCTCCACCTCGCAGCTCCGCTGTTCCACCGTGGCGTCTCGCCAAATGGATTTAAGGAGTTGCCTGATGCTATCATGCTAGTGAGGTATGCACTGAACTATCCATACCCCTTATGAAATTCACGTTCCTCGTGCCTAACCTTGCTATCGTTTTCTGATTTTGCCTTGTTTTCTGACTTCTAGTACTTGTTATTCTTGAGTTGTGAATTTGGTCCCTACGCAGGCCACAGCGAGGTGGGTTTTCAAACTTCACTTGAATGGCCTCCCAAAGCTTGGAATGGCCTCTCAAACTTCACTTCCGTGGCCTTGATTTAGTTGCCAGTGTCATCCTTTGGTTGGTGAACTAACATTTGTATACAGGTATACCGGAAATCTCTTACTACGATTCTTGCATCAAAAGATGGCAAGTAAAGCAGGCGTCACCTGCTTTTCCAGGCCGTTGGATCGGCCAGGCGTACGGTTCAGATAGTGCAAATCTTAATTTTTTTAAAAAAAATCCTTCTATTTATTGAAAATCAACCGGCAGTCCAGGGTAGTTCATATTTTTTTTCACAGACCCCCTCGAGCTTCACTTAAATCAACCCGCAGTCTGAGGGCCCCTCTTAGTATTTTTTTTGCGACAACCCCCTCAGATTTTTCTGAAATCAACTCGCAATCTGTCTTTGGTTATTTCATAAAAGGACCTTAAATTTCTATGAAATGAACCCGCAAACTACCCATTACTTAATTTACAAAATAGACCGCATTTACTCGTGAAATGAATCCACGGTCCGTTTTGCTTCACTACTTCACAAAAGTAATCTTATTCTTGCATAAAATCAACCAATACTCCACCTCATGGCACGTTATTCTTCAAAAAGGAACCTCCATATTTTATAGAACCAACCCACATCAATCAGAGACTCTATTTAATTCTTAAATTTATAAGAAATATAATTTTACATTACAACAGTTGGTAAATCAGAATACTTAATTTGTATTACATTGTGGAACATGAATAAGTGAGTAAAGCTATATGGGCTTCAGAAAAATATTACGCGCACCCCTGCATCCCAACTAAAAGTCATTTCTCAAAATATAATATTGCCATGTACTCTTGAACCAAAACAAAAGTAGTTTCTTCCATGGATCAACAGTTTATAGACAACCTACAACAGAGTTCCCATCGACTCCTTTTATCGTATTCAATAAATAAATCCATTTAAGCATCGATAAATCTAAATAAATCCATTTAAGCATCGATAAATCTAAGCGGTTAACAAATGCAAGCATGGGTATACAATAAAATTAGAATATTTGTGTTAGTTATCTAACTTCTAATCTTACTATGCTATATTCCTCAACTAAATCATTTCATTTTACTGGTCCTACTACTGCTATATTTCTCAACTAAAACAAACTTACCATTTCATTTTACTGGTCCTACTACTGCTAGTGCGCCAAAGGCGCGCCTACTTTTAGTTCATCAGACGAAAGTGGGAGGACAAAGGAGTTGATGATAAGGGGATGCACGAGCCCTGAAGAGATGGTTCCTTTGGCGTTGACAACGATGCAGGCGCTTTCCACGGTCATCTGAACGGCTCAGGAAGGTGGCGGCCGAGGCTTTATGCAGAGCACCGGGTCGACGCGAAACCTGAACTAGCTTGTGATGCTTCTCGGTGCTTTGTTCACAAGTTCTTGCACTCTGTTCGTCCTTATTACAACGGCAGCCTTTTGCTTAGACCGATGTCCGAAAGCGTCAGTTCAAATTTTTCCTGCCCTACTTTACGTGCCTACAACAGCATTTTCTGTAGTAGAGACGCTGTATGATGCCGCTTAACTTTTATTTCTTCAATTATTTTATGACTAAATTCCCCTTACATTACAAGCACCATTCTGGTTCTTCAGCCTGCGCGCGGCGCCCACAGACAGGCAGGCCGCGACGGCGGCTCCCCTACTCCTTGACGTTGAGGCACGCGTTCTTGTAGCCCTTGGGGCAGCAGCAGCAGCGCGCCATGTCGCCGGTGGCCGCGTTCGGCAGGGCGAAGTCGTAGCGGCTGAACCCGCTGGCCTGGCACACGTCCTTGCAGAGGTGGACGCTCCACCCGTTGTTGCTGTGGCAGGGCCTCGTCGACAGCATGTCCGGGTCCGTCACCGTGGCGCCCGGCTCCGTCCGCGCCGCACCTGCACACGCACACGCACAGGGTGAAGACGGCAGAACCGGTCAGTCTCCGGTGCATACGGAACACAGCACAAGGCCGGTCTCGCTCGTAAGCGTGGCGCCGGGAGAGGAGAGATCGAAAGGAGACCTGCGGCGACGACGAGGGCCAGGAGGCAGCCGGCGACGAACGGGTTCAGAGCGGACGCTGCCATCTCGATCGGTTGAGTTCTCTGCTCTGCAACTCTGCGATGAGCTCGTGGTTTGCGAGGGGTGCTTGGAGGTGGGAGCTGTGGAGGATGCTGGGTTTTATAGGCCCGTCCCTGGAATATTTGATGCACGGATATTCATGCAGCCAGGACCCAGGGAAAGCGTATCCGGATGATGGATTCCCATATCCTGTGGCCAGTGGCCTGCGATGTTTTGCTTTTGCTCGCCAGTGAATAGCGATGAATTTAGTGAGTAAGTGCTGCCACTCGATGGTCGGATTCATTTTAGTCCGTTTCCTTCGACAAATAAGTAACTGCATTTTGGCTTCTGCATAACAACTGGACCGATCGAGTGAACGAGCGTGTGTTAAAAAAAATTGAGGCCCCTGATAGGCTGCTAATCCGTGCGTGCCCGGAACTAATCATGCATAGTTTTGTGATGATAGTTACTTTTCTTTTTCGCTAACAATTTGAGAAATAAATTTACGTCTGAAAGTTTGAACCAAACGAAATGGGCAGATATAACTCTCTTATAAATTTTTGAAAAAAGATAGAAATCTGCACCCCTTTTTTTTGCCAAAACTTCACATGATAATTAAGTGTTAGTTCTGAAAAAAAACCATGCAATTTTTTGACAAAATTTTTAACATAGATTGTCCTGAAAGCTGCATAAAAAAAAGAGAATTAGTGCAAAAAGATAGAGATGGCAAAGGGTGCCGTCCTCGCCGATGGTCATTAACCCGTTGCAGAGATCGTTTCACTCCTTCAGTCTTCCTGCTAAAAATTAGAGATAGATAAATAGTAGATAGATAGATATAGACAGATAACCATATAATTAGAAAACAATAGAAATAGATAGGTAGAGAAATAGAAAAAAAGATAGAGATAGATAGAGATGGAAAGATAGATGAATAGATAGATTGATAAATAGATAAAGAGATATATAAAAAATAATATAGAGCTAGAAATAGTTTTTTTCTCATTCCTCCAATATTCCTCAAAAAATAGAGATAGGTAGATACATAGAAATAGAAAGATAGGCAATCTTATAAAAAGAAAACAATAGAAACATGAAGTCAAAAAAATTAATCAGGCATAATGCTTGGTCCTTAACGCTCATATGCATGGTGATATTGATACAAACTATCTCATGAGATAACCCCAACCCGAGAGGGTACAATTATGATGGAGGTTTTTATGCAAAACATGAATATGAGGAGAAGGCTGATTTCTAATTTCGATTGTGACTTATTATGAGAATGGTGACAAACTAACGATGGACGCTTAAAGAACTTTCATCAAATTGGTTGCTTAAGAATTAAGAGCTCTCAGTTCTTTTTATCCTTATTAAAAAGATAACCAGTGCCTTAAACGGTAGTGTCTCACTTTGTTATTTTAAGTTATAAGAAATAATTGTGGGTGCAACATTGGTCATTTTGTTTTTACGCAAATCAGAATCCCTGGTGATGCAAAGGTCACCTTAACCTGGTCCGAGCCATTCAACAATTAACAGTTATTCGTAGTAGACAAACAGGTACACCATACCATTTAACTTTTTTATTTACTTATTTTCCTCGCTTTACATGCGTTTTGGTAACTCTAGCCGCAACGGTTGCACTAGCCACGAAGGCAACTCTACTATGCCTGGACGTCGAGGCCCCCCTAACCGCGTGCAGCAGGTTGAAATCGTAGCGGCTGAAACTACTGGCTAAGCAGTAGCGAATGTCCTTTTTATGATCATGAGCTTGTAATGCAACCGCAGCATTGGGCTGTTGCATCAGTTTTTTTTTTTGAGAGGAAGTTGGATTTTTTTTCGACTGCATGAATAGCTGCACTTGTTTCAGCGTGACAACTGGGCCGAACCCGCGAAGTGCAACCGGACGACGAAGGAACATTGCTTGTGTGCGCGGGCGCGTCTTGCTTGCTTGTACGAAATGGAGTTTGAGATTGTGCCTAAGCTGGCTTCCTTCTGCGAGTCAAACATCTTGATAGGCTTTTGGGCCCTCAGCGGAAGGGGAGAGAAAAAAACTTCAGTCCAATCCCCCCTTTATCCCGGGACACGAGCCCAGCCCAAACACTCGAACGCAATGACGATTCTAACCTAACATCTTGTCCACAACCATCAAACAACCCTTACACAGCTGCCGCACTGCCTCCCAGCGGAATACACACGATGGCATACTCGTTATTATAGGGAAGTTCAATGGCCAAAACTAACCTACCTGTGTATAAATATGAGACCACCCGCTCCCCTCTTCCGACCCCTGCCCCCATTCTTCCGTCCCCGCGCGGCCACGCCCTCCCCTTCTCTTTTCCCCTCTCCCACGAGATCCCGTTTCGTTTGAATTCCGTGCACGAATTTACGAAACTGCCCCCATCGGGACCCACGCTCCCTCTCTGTCCCCGGCTCAACCGCTTTCCTTTTTTTTTTTTCCTCTTTCTATTTCGCTGCCCCCCCCCCCCCTATCGCCGTCGTGCGATTCCGTCCCTGGCGTGGCGGTGGGGCGCATCCGGGACGTCGAGCTGTCGATCCGCGCGGCGATGCAGGCGCCACGTGGCGGAGGTGGCTTCCTCGGGAAGCGGAAGGAGCGCGAGTACTACCCGCCATACCCCTCGGCCTCGTCGTCGGAGCAGGCGGTGCTGCTCCAGCGGCCGCCGCAGCCGTTCGCTAGGCCCGACCCGCGTTTCGGCAGGCCGGATCGCGCGGCGGCGGTGAGGCTTGGCGCCAAACCGCCGCTCCCTCACCCAGGTGTTGCGGGGCTCCAAGTCGGCGGCGGCGGCAACAAGCTGCTGGCCGGGTACCTGGCGCACGAGTTCCTGCGGTGCGGCACGCTCCTCGGCGAGCGGAGGCTGGAGCCGTCGGCGTGGAAGGAGAAGGAGCCCGCCCTCGCCGCCCCCGCGCCCGAGCCGAGCAGGCGCTACGCGGAGGTTTCGCGGCTGCTCATGGCGGGCGGGGCCCGCATCCCCGGCGTCGTCAACCCCTCGCAGCTCGGCCGCTGGCTCCGGATTAAGGAGTGACGGGGCCGGCCATGCCGTGAGGCCGCTGGGGGACGCGTCGCCCGCGGCGGGGCGGCATTGCCTGCTGGCTCGCCTCGGCGGCCGCGCACTCTGCCCTCCTCGGCGGCCGATCAACGCGAAGAACAGCGGATGCTTCTGGACACAGCAAGCGGGTTTGTCCCGTCCTTTCCCTTCGAATTTTTTCGTGTGGTAATTAGCGAATCATTTCCCGTTGTCAAAAAAATCCTCTTCAAGCAAGTTATTGGATGAGAAACTGGAGGCACTGCTGCTGGCTTTTGCGGCCTCCGTTACACTAGAATCCTCTGCATCGGCAAAAAAATCTGTGATGATATGCGCAGATGAATCAACCGTCGGTGTAGATACAATGATATGCTTTGGAAGTAGCTTGTGAAGTACTCTACATGTTTCTATCACTACCAGTATATAATTTGGTTGGTGCCATCAGTGCCTCCTCTGCCTAGCTAAAATCCAACCGCGTGGTTCCCATATCTGGAGGAAGGAGCGCTGGCGATGGCAATTGCCGCAATTAGCCCTGCAAACGGGCCTTCGCTTGCGCAGGTGTCTCATCTCGATCCGTGTTTCTTCCGTGTCTCGTTGAGCATTAAAGAGTGTGCGTCTGTTGCCATCTTGGGTTCTGCAATTTCTCAGACGTTGATCCATGTTCTATGTTGTGGTATGGTTTCGGCCATTTGATCCATGGATAGGAACACGCTAATCCAATCGAGATCTCGCTCGTTCCCGAATTCTGCTTTGCCTTCGTTGATCCGGTGAGGTATCCATAATCCATCTCCCGCTAGAAATAAGAACTCTACTACTATTTGTTACTGCCATTTTTGGCAGTTCATGAACATTGAAGTATTGAACTTGACCTGTACCCCCCCCCCCCCCCCCAAAAAAAAAGAAAAGAAAAGATACATGTAGTCATCCATGGTTCTGGTCTTCACGGTTCTCATTCTTCTTCGTGTCCCCTGAATAGAAAGTCTGCGTTCTCGTTCATATAAGGTGTAAAGAATTCTGTTCAATGGTCCGCTTTGCGCGTTGTCAATGCCATGGCAGCCACGATTAAACTAAGCGTAGTCAAACCGGAGGAACTTTTCGTAGTTTGATTTGTACTACATAAGCTCTAGAAAGCAGAGTGTATACACACAATTTACTATCTACTTTTTTTTCTGAAACCTAATTTACTATCTACTGGAACACGAGAAAATCACGATACTCCTCTGTTATTTCTGATTTGCTTTGCTGCACTTCAGCGATAATCCAGAACAGAGGACGGCCTTTAGGCATCGGCATCGCCCTTTAAGCTCTTTCACCTCGGATGCAAGCAAAAGCAATCTAATCCACTCGACTTTTTGGTCCGTGTCATTCCTCATCCGAGCCACTCAAAGTCCCCTTTTGCTCGAGCGTCGCCTCCTCATGGCTTTCGTGCGTCCAGCCCAATCTTTTCCATTTCCATCGAGTCGAGCCAGCCAGCTCACGCGGCAAGATCACCGGGCCGCATTACCGAGCAGCGAGGCGCGAGGGCCGCTGCTTGCAGCAGGAGAGTGGTTGGCCTTGCGGCCTTGCCCTTCTTCTCCGACAGCGACGTGAGAGGCGGGAAGAGCTAGAGGACGACGCGTAGGCCGGGCGACGCTGATGACCGGGACGGCGAGACAGTCAGGCAGACAGCTGCTGGCAAACAAGAGAGGGGAGCCGATGAATGGACTGGACGGAGCGAGCAAAGGTGATGTGAAAGAACCATGGCTGCTGTTTTCTGCTTCAAGCCTTCACGGTAAGCAGATAATGTTTGTTTAATGTTTACAAAAAAAAATTGTCCAGAGGCAAGCAGATAATGGATGGTGAACACGGAAAAATGGAGTAGGTTCTTGAACGATGGATCCACTGACGTTTTCGTGGTAAGGTTGAGAATCCCTGATCGAGGAGGAAATAAATGTGCACAGGCAGCAGCCAGGGCAGATCGACATCACAACGCATGCATGGGTTCCTTTCCTGCGAAAGGCCCTGGCGGTGGCAGCATTCCGCTATAATTTCGTCGGTCCGGGTCGTTGGGTGACTGTTGGATAGGATGCAGTCAGTCAGTCATGTGGTACTCGCCTGTCACCTACTACTCAGCTGCTGTACACGGAGGCTGGCTGAGATTTTATTTAAGCATGGTTCGAAGCACTTTCGTTTGTCACGTTGAAGGAGAGAAGAAAACCATTTTTGTTTGGAGCTAAGTACCTTGCTTGGACGCGTCAAGCTGCGGTTTCATAATTCTGTTTCCAGGAAACGTCTTGGCTCTTTGATGGACGCTGCAAAGATAGTACTGTCGCTAAGTGCTTTGGGCAAGCCATCAATATCCATCGTGATGGCCGGCGCAGAGTGGCCGATGACCCACCGGCCGGTCGATCGCTCGAATTCTTAGCTTGTGTCAGTTGGGTCGTCGTCTTTGCTTCGATTCCGCACTATAGTTTCGAAAGCTTTGCCGGCTTTACTTCTGTCTGTCGTCTGCACTACACCTGGGACAGTTTTAGGAAGCATGTAGTGGTAGGAGTACAAGCAAACACGGTAAGGTATGAAACGGTCATGAATGGGGAATGGCAGAATGAGAGCTACAAATACACGAGAGCCAGCATTTTTTTCGAGCTTATTAGCAGCCACATGGAGAGCCTGCAGTTCAGTAATCGCTTGCAGTTCCAAAGGTAACAGTAGAATTGTACTAGTAGAATGGTTTTGTTTGAGACCAAGTAACGATGAGAAGAAAATGTCAACGCCGCCGCAGCTGTTCCGATGTGCGCAGGCTGGAGAGGGCAGCCGCATGGCCGTGGCAGTGCGCAGCAGGAAACTCCGCACTTGCCTGGGCTGGGCCCTCGAGATGAATCCAAGCCATGTCTCGTCTCGCGTCCAGTGTCCACACTGCATCGATCATGGGCGCGACCGCTCAAGCCTTCGCCCTCAGTCATCTGCTAGGCTGAGTGGCATCAGATGGATTACGAGGAAGGGCTCTGCCACTGCCAAGCAGCAAAAGGGAAAGAAGTTGGCCGGCGGCGGCGGCTGCCGACCACCGTCAACCAAGACTTCCGACTAGTGCGAATCGTTGAGGCCATGCCATGATGGAGCTAGACGTGATCGGCGCCTCCATGGCGGCATGGCACTGGGGATCGCTTCGGCAGGTCCGGTCGCCATCCGAATTTTCTCAAAGATACCCACTGCATAACCTTTCTATTTCTTGCGAAAACCCACTGTCTGAACTTGTTGTGACGCGTCTTTACACATGATGACTCCGCCGTTACCGAGTCCAGCGGAGGAATCTCTGAGCTCGGTTCGTTCAGTCTATATTCATATATACTCCGTCCGTTCTAAACTATTAATTTAATTTTTTTAAATATATAAATTTTGCTATACATGTAGATATAATATCTATCTAGATAGAAAAACTAAAACAGCTAATAATTTAAGACAGAGAGAGTATATGCAATGGTCAAACCAAACCACCGGTATCATCTTCCACGCGGACACGGGTGTAGTGTAACGACAGACTTGAGACTTCAGACTTCAGCTGTTGGAATTTAACTACTTCAAATCCAGTACGCGAATTAACTCTATCTGCTGACAGGGTTCAGAACAACCTGATCTTGAATTTGTGATGCATGCTGTGTGAGTGCCTTCCTCGTATCTGACAGTGACAGTCTCACCCAGTAGTGGTTTGGGTTAAAAAGTGCTGATAGGGTAAGCTAGGGATGGAGGGATGCACCACGATGCTGCGCTCTTTGCGGGGAACGGTGCCGGTTATTACGCGAATGAAGACTCGAAGATGCGAGGAGGTAAGGGCGGCGGCGATCCAACAAAAGTCAGCGATTAGGAAGGCGGTAGTGGGTTCGGTAGACTTCGTTCGGAGGATAACGTTGATGCAGAGTCCAGATGTAATCCAAGTGCCCAACTCGTAGTGGCGAATGGTGGTGTTGATGAAACGATAGTGAGGCAACGTGCGGAGAGGGTTTTCACTACTAGAAAACACGTTAAAAATCTTCCTAAAAGTATCAGCATCAAGATGCGGTAATACTTTTAGTACCGGATCATCTTCGTACCGATACTTTTGAAGTGGATGGAAATATCCAGGGGACCTCTACTAAAATATCCTCCACAGGTTACTTCAAAAAGAAAATTTCTTCCATTCAATCACAACTGCTGTGTAGATGAGATGGTAAGGAAGGTATACGTGAGTCAAGAGACCGCGGGTTCGAATTCCAGCCACCGCACGCGTTCGTATTTCACGTGATTTGGAACATGCGCGTGTGTGGGCCTCTGAACCTTAGGCACGGTTCTTTTACCCGGTGATGAAGATCGTGACGGTCTCGTATTACTGGTTTTAGAACCGGTGTCTAATGCCCTTATCACTGGTTATTATAAGGTTTTTTTCTAGTAGTGTTTGGAGCTATAGCCTGTCATGGGCAGAGCCACGGTGTTTTTTTATGTGAAGAAGATTAACTACATTAATATCTTGGGTCAGGTTGATTATATATTTTGGATGACAGTACCTATGCTTAGGTAGCCCTACTAGCAATAAAAGAGTCAGCCTTGGCGCAGAGTCTATTTGGAGTCAACAACTAGTGGAGCAGGCACTCGTGGTTACCGTAGGCACAAAGTGAGCCGCTTATGGTTATCATTTTAGAAGCGCTTCATACGTATAAGAAACTGCTAGTGTAATGCTATTTCTATATGCGGTTCCGTACGCAAGCCACCCCTTACGATACTCGGGCTGAGTAGAAGCGAATATAAGACCTAGGAAATAGGGTGCCTCTTTCTTGAGATATTTAGTCATATCTCCCAATGAGAATTAGAAGCTCTAACTTTATAAGTTCAACTAACTTGCCATTAAAGATAAAACGATATGGACGCTATGAGGCAACACATGTCAAAAGAAAAAACGAGTAGAAGCCAACACGAGCTCAAAAGAAAAAACGAGTAGAAGCCAACACGAGCTTCGACGCGGTGGGCTGGGCTGCTTCCGTTCCCAAAGTCGCCGTGTCCCCTCCCTCCTCCCGACGCTTCCGGCGTTCCGTGCCCTTCCTCCTCTCGCTCGCGCAGGCGCAACAGATTCCTCCCACCCGTTCCTTGGGGCGGCCAGACGAATCGTGGAGGGAGGGAGGGAGGATGGCCTCCGACGGCCACCCGCCGGAGCCGGTGAAGAAGGAGGAGGTCGCCACCACCGCCGCCGGGCCTGGGGTCAACGATTTGGACGATCCCCAGTTCATGTGCTGCGTCTGCCTGTGAGTTTGTTGACGCCGATACGGCGTTCCCTTTCCCCTCCCCCTCCCGCGCATCCCCTTGCTGTTGGATGGCTGTAGTTTGCCTCGATCCTATGTATGCTGGTGATCGATCGTGCTCAAAATTTTCCCCTAAATTTCTGTACCGGCAAGGTTGCATTGTTTGTGAGCTTTTTGTGTCGGTAATACTCCAGAACTCCATGTTCCACAAAAATTCTGAACACGTGGAGCTATAGCACGCTACATTATGTTAAATCATTTTGAGGTTAATCGTGCCAGGGGGCCAGGAGGGCACATTACCTCCCTATATTCTCAATCAAATATGTAGAATGATTCATATGCAGATGTTTACATCTATGCATAACAAATGTGTATGCATCTGGACCGACTAAAACCTATAGCAAAATTCTGTATCTTGGAATATCATTAACAGAACCCGATTGCTCTATTATTCCTGGGTATTTGGGGAGGCTGGCACCTGAATTTATAGACAGCAGATCTGTGCCAGAATTCTCACTTTGGAGCTTCTTCTCCGACTCAAGTGACTCTTTGGCATGGTTAGGTTTCGAGGTGTGGGTTCACTGGAGTCTGGTAGACCTAGAGGGAAGCCAGCGGTGGCAGGCTGGTTCGGTTGTGGTGGTGGATGGTGCGTGGGGCAGTGAGGTGGTGGGAGAACTCCTGACCATGGTAGCGGAGGACGGCAGGGGGCAGAGTCGGGGCAGGGGTGTTGTCGGATCTGGCCGCAGGAGCTGCCGGCAACTATTAAGCATGTGTTTAGTTTAGGGACAAGGTGGGATGCGTTGGATCCCTGTTTTAAGGGATGGGTCCCAGCTGCCTATTTAGTATGAGGGATAGGATGGTGCGGCCCGCATGTTAGCGAGAGAGAGGACGTGGGATGGATCAGCTCGTCCTGGATCTTGGGGGTATATTCCCAGTGTTACCTGGACACCCTTGTCCTAATTTTTTTTGCCGAATCAGACATCCCGCACCCGTGTCGGATTCCAAGTTGTATTGGCGTCTCCACAAAAAAATTTTCCGAATTGGATACTCGCACCCGAGTCACACACCGTCACCCGCACCCACACCCGTTTCCATGTACCACTGTATTTTCCCCTTGGGGATGGTTCCATCCCTCAGCATTGGAGATGAAGCGAGCCAGCGACCTTACTGAGTCCGATGCCTTTTGTAACAACAGATTTATTCCTGAACCAATCATATCACAAATGCAACTAATCAAATAGAGTTTATGCAAACTTAAATATAATATCGGATGATTCAGTTGGCTTTCTGTTGGGTTCGTGTGATGGCAGTGCTGGTTGGGCACCACAACCATACTGACCCTCCATATTGCAGTTTTCATATATCTTTAAACAATATGGTAGCACTGAATTCTGTGTGTGCCTATAACGCGCAATCTTTTTTTATTTTTGTTTTTTTTTCTATTTGATTTGCATTGAGTTTTATGGCTTCAATTCTGTACAAATGTACAAATGATCTCATCTTT